>CM038113.1:198-715096 GCA_001642375.2 Mentha longifolia | reverse complement strand
ATAGAAATAGTGGACTGCGCTCCGTTACTCGCAACTAGGGCAGAGGAAATGGGACGCTGGTCGGAAATTTGTGAAGTTAATATCCATCGTTCATGGTTACATAATACCCACCAATAATGGTTCTCACCATCTGTCAGGTTAGTAACTTAATTTAAAAGTACATTTTATTGCTACGATAAATCTGCTTCCTTGTGGTGTCTCAATTGTATAAATATTAAGATAACAATGAATTTTTTACAATGCATGATCACAATTCTTATTTATTTATTTATTTATTTTTCTACGATTTAATTGGGTGCTTAATTTATATGATAACAAATGAGGGATATCCAATTAATGTCATGTATTATTTCATAAATTTCAGACTTTTCCTACACTTTTTATATGTAGTTATCAATACCTCTATATATAAAGACACATCATGACGCAAAATGCTAATAAAGTTACATCTTTTTCTATATTTTGCACATTAAGTTTTGCAAATATGCTATCTCTAAACTTTGGTTAATAATTCTTTTGATATTGGAGTAAAGTTGTAGGGATTATTTGCCCAACACCGAACGTAGGACGTTGAATGCGGGATGTCATTTGCGGTATTCTACGCATAAATTCTTTTCCACACTCATGGATCATGAAATCATGATTCTAAAACTTCCTTAATTGAAGCTAAATCAATAAACAAGGTGTTCATGCTAAAAAGCTCTAACTAGAGATTAAGGAGGGGTTTTTTCTACTCATCTTCTGTGATAATGGTGACCTCTTCACTCTTGATAATTCATAGAATTCCTTAGTCTTCATCTGTTTCTCATTCGGATACCGCTTGTTGAGATAATCTCCGGCAATGACGCTGAGGCTAAACCCGGACAGTGATATGAGAATCTTTGCTCTAAAGTTACCAACCATATGTCTATTTAAAAAAGCTGTGAAATTGAAAGCTCCTTTACCACCCATATGTCTTCGATGAAACCAAAACCTAAAGCAATAGGTATTCATTTCATCAGTTGAAATTCAAGCTAGCTCATGCATAAGACGATAAGAAACCAAAAGTCTCATTTCTTGAATGGAATACTGTTATAAGTATTTATGTTCATAAAGAAATAGGCCACAAACTGAAGTGTAGTATCACTTATTTTCATTATTTTGCTTCTATGCGACATGGCTTGATCAATTCGTTCAATGTTGTTCGTCCAAAATCCCATTTGGTGTTAAAGCTAAGGTAAATGCGTACGTAAATATTCTCAAATTAAACCATCCTAAATAGAATTTTAATTAGCTAAAAACTTACCAAAAGTTTACAACATTATGAAATGCAGATCTTAACATGCTATAGAATGTGAAACAAATTAATCAGGAAATTGGGATGCACCCCAGATTTGAATTCGATCAGATATCAAATTAATCCCTATTACAAGAAAAAATTATACACAGACTCAGTGAATAAATATTTAAATCCACTAAATTTCAGTATAACACACAACAAACAACAAAAAACCAAATTTGAAAAGAGGAGAATAGCTAGAAAAGAGAGAGAGAGAGAATGGGGAAACTTGAAAGAGAGAGATAGAAGACAAAGATATTGGGAAGGAGAAAATATTCCAAGACATATAATAAAGAATGGAGAATATATATACTACCTCCATCCCATTACATTAGTCACATTTACCTTTTTGCACGTATTTCCACCGAAACCTAGTACGAATTTTAAAATATAATTTTGACGTATTCATTTTTTCACGGGATACTATGAGTGTCATAGTATCCCGTGAAAAATGAATACGTCAAAATATATTTTAAAACCCGTACTAGGTTTCCGTGGAAAAACGTGCCGCAATAGTGAATGTGACCTAATATAATGGGATGGAGGTAGTATATATTTAATTTACACTGGCAAACTGCGACAGAACTTTTTTGGGTATAGTCCATATTTGTAGCAATCGATGACAGATCTAAGGCATGTGATGTGTGACTTTGACTGAGCTCTTCTTCTTCGACATTGAAATTCCCTCGTTTGTTCATCCTAATTCAAATCGTTTAATCCAAACACTGCATATCTACCAAAGAAATCAGAGAGAGATGGCTGCCTACGCTGCTGTGGTTTCTCTCCAAAACACAATCAACGCCCTCCTCCTCAATTCGGCTTCTCCATCCTCAAGTCGAGAAATGTTAGAATTAGCATACAAGGAGGCCTCGTCCTTGCTACAAGTTCTCGAAGGATTGAACGGCAGCAGCAGGAGCAGGAGCAGCATGGAGAGAGTGGATGCTTTGGAGGCTCAAATAAGAGACTCCGCTCACAAATCAGAAGATGTTCTCGAATTCCATGAACTGAAGCTGGAAGAGGAGGAGGAGGAGGAGGGAGAGGAGGAAGTGGTAGGGCAAGAGATCCGTTCCTTTGGCGAAGCAGCAAAGAGGTTGGAGAGAGAGTACCTTGCAGAAATATCCAGTGACGACGGCGACGATAAGGAGGATACGGCAACTGGTTCTTGGGATATTGATTTCGGGGTGGAGATGATCGGGCGTTCCCGCCTATTCGACACCATCCTCCAAGATGTGCTCCTTAGAATGAGGCCCGATGACAGGTGTGTCTGCACGTTTTTGGGGAGCAAGGCTCGGGTTCGAGAGTAGTGGTGAAGGCTATTCTCGAAAATGCTCGCCAGGCAGGGGAATTCGAGTGCTGGGGGTGGGCGAGGGGATATGAACTGAAGCGTGTTTTGATGAGCCTTATTGCTCAAGTTGAACCAGATCATGTGGATGATGATGATGAATTGCTTAATACTGATGCTTCGGAAGAACGATTAAGCGAGTACCTGTACAAGGCACTGGAGAATCGGAGGTACATGATCGTGTTGGATGGTGTGGACGACGTGGAGCTGCTGAATTACTTGCGTATCAAGTCGTTTCCTGATCAGGGTAACGGAAGTGTAGTCCTTGTCACCACCATCTCACGGGAAGTGTATCAATCTGGCGACGTATGGTATAATTATGTACTAGCCGACGTTTATGAAGAAGATCTTTGGTTGTATACACGCCATGTGCTTTTCGGCTTGGAGTCAATCCCTGCAGAACTTGAGATTGCTGGAAAAGAGATTGTTCACAATTGTAGGTGTCTATATATTTCAATTGCCAAAACTATTGTCTTTCTATCTAAATCCGACAAGACAGTGGAGCAATGGAGCCAGATAGCAGCAGAAAAGGAAAATCCCATTTTATGATTGCAGATGAGATTCTGGAGGTACCTTTTTCACCACACATACATTTATATGAAGATTGCATTTAACTAATACTATTATAAATTCGCGTTTCTACTTTCCTATATATTTTTACAGATGGGTGAAATTCAAAAAGAGATGCACTTAGTCGGTGAAGCCTTGGATTTGGTTGACTTTTCTGATCGAGTGAAAGGTGTGACCAAGTGGATCTACCCTGAAAGGTTCTTTTCTAAAATGCAAATTATATCATTTTTTGGGATGGCAGGTATTGGCAAAACTACCTTTGCCAGAAATATTTTCAAACAAGATTCAACTTTGAGCCGATTTGACCATTGTGTGTGGATCCATATGGGTCCAAGATATCAAACAGTAGAAATCTTGATAGACATTCTGGCTCAAATATATCCCCATATTACTAAATTGCATATGAATAGAGATGAGAAATTGGTGGGGGAGTTGTGTGCACAAGTATCCAATAAGAGATGTCTCATTGTGTTGGATGACTTGTATAACCAGAGTCCCTTACATCACTTTAGAAATTGTTCTCAGCCATTAAGGGTACAATCTTGGTGACAACTAAGCAACCAAAAGTAGCCAAATTTGGAAGAGATGATACTACCATCGAAATGCAGTTACTCGGTGATGAAGAAAGTTGGTGTCTTCTTTGCAAAAAGGTGTTTGACGGAGAATTATGCCCCCATGAATTAGAGAAAGCTGGTCGTAAGATTGCTAAAAAGTGTGACGGTCTTCCTCTTCTAATCCTGACAGTAGCAGACCAACTACGCAAAGTCGAGCAGTCAGAAGAGTATTGGAACAATGTAGCTTCAGGTAAAGAAAAAGTAGTATTTAAGAATGCACATCATCAAATATCTAAGGCACTTCTTCCAAGCTACAACAACTTACCACAATATCTTAAGCCATGCTTTCTCTATATAGGGGCTTTTCTTGAAAAATACGATATCCCCATATCCAATCTTACTAATCTATGGATTTCTGAAGGATTTCTCAAATCGAATTTGTCCCAAATGGAAGAAGACTTTGTTGCAGAATGTTTGTCTGAACTTGTTGATATAAGTCTTGTCATGGTCCAGCGCACTATCTCCATTTCACCAATCACGACCTGCCGCCTTCATTCAGTGTTTTGGCATTTATCTAACAGTCAAGCTGTGAAATGTAAGTTGTTCCATCCCATGAATAGTTTATGATGATTGTTCGATTGAAAGCATAGCTGGTCAGCGCAGATTATGCATTCGGGATGGCATTTTATTGAGCATGAAAGATGTGCAGAAGTCAATGGCATCGAATACAAGTGCGCATTCTTTCTATGTGTTGGCCCACTTCACCAATACCCAGTCCCTGTAAATTTTGATTTGAGGTTACTAAGGGTGATGAATGCTCTTAAAATTCGCCTCTATGAGTTCCCAACTGAAGTTACGAGTCTATTTCATTTGAGGTATCTTAGCCTCACTTGCAACGGAGATCTCCCTGCTTCAATATCCAAACTCCGGAGCTTCAATGCTTGATGTGAAACGGTATATGAACATCAAATCATCAAAAAATCCTTTTTACTTACCTTTGGAAATTTGGGATATGAAAGAATTGAAACATCTTCAGATCATGGGAGGATGTCTACCGAATCATAGGCATGGCTCTGGTTTACTAAAGCTCTCAACTCTTCTGGATGTCAGTGCTCAAAGCTGTAGGGAGGAGGTTCTGAAATGGATCCCTAATCTGAAAAGGCTAGGCATTCGAATTGAATTGGCGCCTACCGATGAAAGTAATTCCTTCCCAACATGGATGGTATTTATCATCTGAATAGGCTAGAATCACTCAAATGTGTCGTGGTGAATCCCCAAATCGGATCTAAGAATGTTCCTCCACCTGCTCTCCTCTCGATGTTCCCCCCAAACCTTAAAAAGTTGAGTTTAAGTGGTTTAGGATATTCGTGGGAACATATCAACACGATTGGTAAGTTGAAGAATCTTGAAGTGCTCAAACTGAAATGTTATGCCTTTCAAGGACCAAAGTGGGAAATGGATTCCACGAATCAATTCGAAAAACTTAAATTTCTCCTATTGGAGGATACGAATTTGGTGAAGTGGAAACTCATTGGGAAAACCGTAATGAAAGTAGAGCGTGTATGTATTAAACATTGCTACAAACTACAAGAGCTCGCCACTACTTTGCAGAATGCAGGAAGTCTCAAAAAGATAGAAATAGTGGATTGCACTCCTTTACTCGTGACTAAGGCGAAAGAAATTGGACAGTGGATGAAAAGTTGTGAAGTTAATATCCATCGTTCATGGTTAGCCGATGCACACCAAGAATGATTCTCTCATCAGGTTAGTAATTTAGTTTTAAAGTAGATTTTATTGCTATGAAAACTATGATTCCTCGTGGTGTCTCAATTGTAGAAATATTAAGATAACAATGGAATTTTACATTGCATTAAATATCAGATTGGATTTAATCAACTGTATTAAATATTTGTTTTTCTTTGATTTAATTGAGCGCTTAATTTATTTGATAACAAATCAGGATATCCAAATGACATGTATTATTTCTTAAATTTCAGTCTTTTCCTGCAATTTGCATATATAGTTGTCGACACCCATATAAAGACTCATCATGATGAAAAATGCTAATAAGCCTACATCTTCATTTATATTTTACCATTTAAGTGGTATCATGATATTAGCTGACAAAATTTATAAGGTAATTAGGATTCTCCAAATATATTGTTGCACATTCTAATGACGACTCAATAAAGCAGTCATATATTGCTCTATATATAATTTTATATTAGCTAATAAATGAAGTGACTATATCTAACCGCTCTTAATAATTGACTTGCAGAGGAAGAAAGTGATTAAATTAAGCTTATTGTTTTTTTTAGTTTTGTTTATGATGTTTTAATTTTCCCCCAAAAATATCATTGAGATGCAGAAGACATTTTTGAAGTCCATTCTTTCTCCTGGAGTGGGGCCCATCAACAGAAAGCAACACTCCTGAAATATCTTTTTGCCAATTTATCAGTACTAGAAATATGAAGAAAAAAAAATATCTACCAAGATCAGAAACAAGAAAACAGAAAACCCAGAAAAAAAATAAAATGTGGGCAGCCTCTCTCTCCATTTATCAACTCTCAAATCCAAACTCTTTCATGACCGATCACTCCTCCAGTTTCAAGAATCCCATCTCCTTAAGGCAAGACAAACTAACTCTTTCAACTAATGAACATGTTTCTTCTTTGATTCTTACATCATCGTCACTATGTGTTGGACATATAAAAAGAAAGTTATTTATTTTATTATTTCATTTTATTAATGTATGATTTGGTGTGGATAGAACAGGATCAGGAACAGGAGGCCAAATTCAGTTTCAACACGATGTTGTGTGAAGAAACCTAAAGAAAGCAAGAATCATTATGAATTGTTGGGAGTTTCAGTTGATGCAACTGGACAACAAATCAAGGATGCTTACAGAAAACTGCAGAAGAAATATCACCCTGATATTGCTGGGGAAAAGGTTTTTCTTTTGCTTTTTTTAATCACAATTTCAATCTTTGAAAAATTTAATAATGAGAAATGGCTTGTGTTACAGGGCCATGAAAGCGCGATCATGTTGAACAAAGCCTATAAAGTATTAGCGAGAGACGAACTTAGAAAGGAATACGACAAAACAATTGGTCGAATTCGTGTGGGGTTCGAGACTAATACGCTAGGAAGCGTATGGAAAGAGCCCTTGAGATCTCAAGCTCTATTTGTTGATGAGCATGCTTGTGTAGGTATGTGGGAGTTAGCTCAGTTTTCCTTTCTATTCGTTTCCAATAATAATAACAATAATAATTTTATTATTATTTCCAGGTTGCTGGAAATGTGTGCACTATGCTGGTGACACATTCGCCATGGACGAAGCTTGTGGGACCGCACGTGTCAAGGTTCAATATGGTGACCATGGAACGAAGATCGAGGTAATCGACGTATCCTTTTGGTCGAATCTTAAGTTTCATGGTAGAACTTAAGAGAAAAGAACTTTAGAATGATGGATAGATAGCAAAAGTGGAGGAAATTGTGCGTGTGTATTGGCCTAACAGTAGTGAGGTTAATGTTTGAGACCTCCATGGTAAAAGTCTCAAGTTCGAGTCCTCCATGGTGCGTTTTAAATTTAATGTTAAAATTGTTCAAAAATTGAGGAAATCACTAAAAACACCTATCAATAGCTTCATGGTGAAACTTTTCACATGACTCCATCTTTTCATAGACAGATTTTATTGAGCTATTACCGTGACAGTTTCAAAATTAGTGACTCAAAATCAATCAGATGTTTACTTGCCTATATTATACAAATAAATCAGATATTGGTTCTTGAAACTTGCCTACAGATGGCAGTTGAATCGTGCCCCGTAAGCTGCATCCACTGGGTTGAAACAGAAGAATTGGAAGTTCTTGAGTACCTAATCCAGCCTCAGCCAAAGAAGGGATATGGAATATATGGACAAGGATGGGAAAGACCTAAAAATGTATTCGTGGCTGCCAAATCCTTCAACAAAGAGTTAGACCAGCAAGAAGAAAGCCAGCAAAGAAAGGGTAGTAAATTTTTTGCATTATACATTAAGTTGTGACTTTAGATACTTATGCTGCAAGGGCTTCAATCAATGCATGCATCAAGAATATGTTCATGTTCATACGTTAGGAGCATGACATGTATAACCTGGGATTGCAGGAAAATCAAGGGGCGAGGAAGAAACTCCAGCTCAGGCAGAAGCCCGCGAAAATGCATACAAGGAACTGCACATGGGAAGCTTTGCAAGAATTTGGAACTGGATGAAGAGAAGCACTAGCCAATGAGAAAACAAGTTTAGATGTATATAGTAGTTATACAATCAGAAAGAATGTTAGTCAAAACCATAAAGAAAATTGTGCATCAGTTCTCTAAATGTAATTTCTATAAGAGAGACTGAAATATTTGTATGTATAACAGAAGCTTGTTTAACATCACTAATACCAAATAATTTAGGCTACAATATGTTGGAAGTTGGAACACACGGTAAACATAGAGTTCACCAGAAGAAAATTATGTATTCGCCAAATCTTTGAGCTCAAAAACTCTAGATTTGCACTAGAGCATCATAAAATAGAAACCTATCGAGCTAATTATAGAGGCGGCATTTTCCAGTTCCAGCACATACTGAGCATTCCTCCTTCTCGCCCTCAATGTGGCTCAAGCAATAACTGATTCTGTCATTCACCACATCCTGGGAAGACAACTTGTTAGTGAGTGTGTCTCATACTAATTCACATCATGTGCGTAACAAATCAACATGAAATATGGTCAAAGTAAATATATGTAAACTGAACAATGACATAGATTCTGATACGAAGCTTTACAAGAACAAGAATTAAAACTTTCAAGGTTACCTATTTATAGTGAGCATGTGCGTGTTCCAGAGAGAGAGAAAAAAAACAAGAAAAGGGCAACGTAGACTGCAAGAAAAAACAAAAATAAAGATGGAGGGACAAAAACCTCGTACCACAAGCTGTTCGTGCAGACCAAGAGGTGCTGTAACGACATAAGAAACCCCTGGATGTTCCTTTGCAGCTTCAGCTGTTAGAGAAGGAATGTCCTATACGATTGAGAAAGAAAAAATAGGCTTACTTCGCATTCAAAAATTTGTCGATTCTGGTATGAAAAATACAAAGAAACGAGTAAAATTGCATGTCTTTTTCAAGTTGTAACAACTACCTGGTTCCAATGTCTTCCGGGAAACAAGAAAAAGGGGCTGACTATGACACGCTTGGCCCCTTGTCTAACACATGAGTCGAAAGCATCCTTAATAGATGGCTCAGCCAGTTCCTAATGATACCAGATGAAACTGGGAGGAATCAAAAAATAGTTGTAGAGGTCTCTTTCTCACCATAAATTTACTATGGAGTATAAAAGATGAAGTTGAGGGACAGGAATTGAGAATCGCAGATGTCATTAATACCATATGAGCAGGCTCCACGATTGGATACTTTGTTTTATCTCTGAACATAGCCACAAATTCATCTGAATACACAACATAAAAACAAGATGATATCAACTAACAAAACATGTTCTGTACTGTATATAAAGATAGTAACTAGTAAGCATGAAAATCAATAAACAAAACTGGGTAAACATCATTGATTCGAATATGGTGACAACACCTTCTAATTGAGTGCTATCCAGAGAACACATGACTAGCAGTTGTAGATAGCACGACTTAATTATTCATATATTTATTGTTAACGTATCACATTATCCTCTAATACAGTCTGAAATTCATCCAATAACCATTTTTTTCTAGTGGATGAAGTGAAGTGTACTGATCCACTAATTAAGTATATGTTGATTACCATAGTTTACCAATGGCGCATCAATCCTAAACAGACAAACAGCTCAAATTCACTGAAACGGAAAAAGCAACACGAAATCGAGCAAAAAATGTCTTACTCAGCATAAGATTGGACTCCTTCCGACGCGAACCATGGTCAACGATGATGACGCCGTCGCCTTCAACAACAACTCCTTTCCTGAAGCCGCCGCCATTTGCGGTGGAGGCCACACACAACTTTGATGGTGAATATTTGATTTTCGAGGGGCCCCAACGCAATTTCACAAAATTAGGAACTGGTCTATCAACTCTTCTCCCCAATTCTACCCTAGTTTTTGGGCTTAATTCGCAAAAAACAAAAACAAAAACAAAATGAAAAAGTCGGAAGAATAAGCGCAACGTTGAGTGTAAAGTTTTGGTGTGGGTAGTAAGAGAATATGAAATCAAAATTTTACTGAAATTCAAGCACATAGAGAGAAATTACCTGCTGAGATTGAGTGAAGAAGATGATGCCGCCATTTCTGCTAGCTCCAGCTCCTCCCTTCGCAGTAAATTTGAAATATTTTCAATTTATCTCTCTCGTTTCGATAATAGGCCTTTTTACCGTTATGGGCCTTTATTTCTATACCATGGATTTGGGCCTTTCATTCTAAATGAATTTTATTTTCTTTCAAATTGGACCTTCTGTATTTATATCCTATGAAAGAGAATTTATAAATATACAATATAATCCATCTACTATATACTTAATTCATGATTAACTAATAATAAAATAGTATATTGTATTAATTAAAATTATAATAATTTATTAAGTATTAAATTTGCATTGCGCAATTATAAATTTATATAAGATAAATGTTGATCATCTATATTTGTATTTTGCTTATAAAAATCCCAATATTTTCCTTGTACTATACTACTTGCACATGGCTTTTGTATAATTAAGTAGATAGTTAACTAATTGATGCAACTAATCGAAGTCAAACCAAAAAGTCGTTGCAATATTTAATAAAAAAAATTACGTGCTTACGAGTGCATAATTGCATATTAAACACTTATATTAATTCACTTCTCGAAGCAAAGAAGGTGATGGTTGGTGTGTGTATTCAATTAAATGTGATCATATTTTGTTAAAGTTGAAAAAAAAATGATTTGGTAGCATACTAGCATCAACAAACCATGTGTAACTAGTAATAATATAGTATATTGTATTAATTAAAATTATAATAATTTATTAAGTATTAAATTTGCATTGCGCAATTATAAATTTATATAAGATAAATGTTGATCATCTATATTTGTATTTTGCTTATAAAAATCCCAATATTTTCCTTGTACTATACTATTAGTTTTGCACATGGCTTTTGTATAATTAAGTAGATAGTTAACTAATTAATACAACTAATCGACGTCAAACCAAAAAGTCGTTGCAATATTTAATACTCCCTCTGTCCTCGATTTACTGACCTTGTTGACTTTTTAGATGATTTTGGAGTTTCGTGATGATGGATTTTAAATTGAATTTTTTGAGATTAGTTTTTTTTACACGATACTACAACACTCATAGTACCTTGTAAAAAAACTAAACTCCAAGAATTCGATTTTAAATCTATCATCACAAAGTTTTAAAATTATTTAAAAAGTCAACAGGGTCAGTAAATCAAGGACGGAGGGAGTATAAAAAGTTAGGTGCTTATGAGTGCATAATTGCATATTAAACACGTATATTAATTCACTTCTCGAAGCAAAGAAGGTGATGGTTGGTGTTTGTATTAATTAAATGTGATAATATTTTGTCAAAGTCGAAAAAAAAATGATTTGGTAGCATACTATAGCATCAACAAATCATGTGTTTGATGTTAACTCCTCACCTCCCTTTTGTCACACGATTTTTCTATTTTCATTTCTATGCGAGTTTTTATTCTCATTCTAGTGAAATTATATCATTCTAAATATTTGTTTTTTATTGTTATAATACAAGTTGAACTTGTTCGATTCGATTCATAATTTTTATACTATTTTCAATTATAATTGCGAAATGATTTTCTTATATTATTCTCTTGTATACTATAAGTCTATAACCACCCAACTACTTAACAACACAAAATAACACATGCAAAAATTTAAATCCCAACACATTAATATGTAAATTAAATTCTGAAATAGAGTGTTTTTCCACAGGAATTATATTACTATGGGGACACACTTGTGTCAGCCGGAGGCACCGTGCGGCCGGGCCCAAAGTGCCGATCTTTATACAGAAAAGTGTCAATCTATATGAATAAAAGTGTCAATCTTTAACATAATTATTTTACGAATAAAATGACAATTTTTAAAAGTGTCAATTTTTATACAGAAAAGTGTCAATCTATATGAATAAAAGTGTCATTGTTTTAGCCCGGCCGCACGATGCCTCCGGCTGACCCAAGTGTGTCCCACGGTGCCTCCGGCTGACACAAGTTTTTATCATTACTATGTGAAGAGGAAGTTTCAAAATTACCTACTTTAATTTAGAAATCATTAGCGAATAATTCGACTACCTCACCAAACATTAGATTAATATCACGTTATCTTCCCTTTTGATGACATTTCAACCTCATATATAACAATAATGTTTTCAAGTTTCAGTTAAAACTACAATTTAAGAGAATGATTATTAATTTCTATACATAAAACATTGATATCATTTGCATTTGTAGTATTTTTTTCTAAAACAAAAATATAAAATCATGCGTTCCACTATTAGAGCTTTGAACTAAGCAGATTAATGAGTAATAATTAAATTAAGCAAAAAGAGAAAGGATTAAATGAAGAATGGTAGAACACGCAAGGAAGCATAAAAAGTGATAAAAACTCAGTAACTACTCCTACTTCCAATCATGGAAATCATATAATCTCACTTTCCAAGCCAAGTATCTCTCTCTCCTTCTCTCTCTATCGCTTAATTTCCACTACTGAATTAGGTGATTTCGAAATTTTCCACGGATTTCTGAAATAAATAATTCGAGCTTCTGATTTTGTTGCCATCGCATTTTCTCGTAGCTCGTGAAGCTGATCACTTCTCTGCCTAATTGCTAATCCGTGACTGTTTCACGGAATTCTAGGCTTTATACTGATTTTTTTAAGCCTTCATCTGTTTATCGATCTGTTCGTCCTGTGTCAGTAATTTGAAACTAAATTAAATTTGTGCGGATGTTGTGCGTGAGTGGAGGAGATGCTGCGAACAGCTGAAATGCAGTGTGAAGTGTGGTGAGACTGATTTGTGTAGTGAATGATGTGAAGATCTTCGGAAATTTTTCGAAATGCTGAGCCCTAAATTAGGAGCTCAGTTCGAACGGATGAAGCGGAGGTCGAATTCGGGGAAATTTCATCACAGGTGGAAGAGGAAATTCTTAGCGTGTCTTTTAATTGCGATATGTTTCGCCACGTTTCTGTTGATGGAATCGGAGTACAGTAAGATCAAAATGCGGACGTTAATATCTCCGCGGCTGCAAAAACCGAAAATCGCTTTTATGTTTATTGCTCGGAATCGGATTCCTCTCGACATTGTTTGGGATGTATTTTTTCAGGTAATTGTTTGTCTTCTCTTGCTATATTTGGGTTTCTATTTCTATTTTTATGGAAGCGATCTTATTACAGATATTGCTCTTGTTTTCCCCTTCCCCTTTTAAGCTATTTTTGTTTTATTAGTTTACAATAGGTTGTTTCTTGAGTGACACAGAGACATAAATCAGTTTCCTAATTTGCTGTTTTGGCAGTTTACGGAAAATTATAGATTATTTTTGCATCACAATTTTGAGTATATGTGAACGATAAGAGAAGGAGATGAGTCCATTATTCCGCATTGACTGGGCTGTGATAATCTGAAAGGCCAATGATAGAAAATGTTGCATCATTAGTTAAGTATGCTTCATGTAAGAAACTAGAAACGTGTAATTATTTTTTTTGCAAATATAAAAATGACCACACTCGTATTGCAAATTTCGTGTTACGTAAGGTAATTAAGTTTTCATGAATGAATTATTGATACTACCTTCATATATGTGATTTGTTTGTGGGTGTGCTTCTTTTCCATGATTAGTTATTACTTTTTGATGATGTCGAATTCTTCCAAAATTACATCTATTATGTTTATATATGATTTTAGATACTTAAGAACAGAATTGGAATTCGTTATCATGCCTTCATGTAAAGCAGTTTATTAATTAGGGGTTATGTTCTTAATTGTTGCCTTATTATTGTACCGTTTCTGGGAAGCATGAGAAAGTGGCGGATGGGAGAACTTTTGAGTGCAATCTTGTCTTTCCCACTCGTAGCATTAGCGACTTATGGCTGATGAACAGCTCACATCATAATGTGATCTAATCAGAAATTATCTATGCTGTACCCTGTTTTGCATTGAAGGGATTGTAGTATATGAAGTATATGTGACACTTACTTGTTTGGGCGGTTGCAAAGTTCGATATGTTAACAATTATCAAGATATGGTGATAGTGTTGATCCTTCACTTTAATCTAAGGAACTTCATGTTGTTTTGCAGAGTGATACAGAGAATAGATTTTCCATTTATGTTCATTCAAGACCTGGGTTCTTGTTGACATCAGCAATGACGAGATCAGTGTTTTTCTTAAACCGTCAAGTGAATGATAGCGTACAGGTCTGGTTTTTTTTATTTTATATATTATGGTCTCGGTCCTATTTTCAGTTTACTAGGAAATAAAGTGTAAATAGATAACCTGTGAAAGTCCTTTTGTATTGCTTCGATCTCTATGCTGGTTGACTTTATATAACCTGGCGGCAGTCTTTTTCTTTCTTTTTTTTTTTTTTTTTTTTTTTTTTTTGCATTCAAGTGATATTTAGCAAGTGATGCTTTATTAGGTAGACTGGGGAGAAGCAACCATGATCCAGGCAGAGCGAATTTTGCTTAAACATGCACTTACAGATCCTATTAATGAGCGGTTTCTATTCCTATCAGACAGGTAAGAAAATCTTATTTTTGCTGTGAGATGAAATTCCCTTCTTCACTTCTTTGTATCCCTTCTTTCAGCTTTCTTGACTTCATAAAAACCTAGTGTCTTGCATTTTCCAATTTCAAATAGATGTGTAACTCATTTGCTTCTTATTTTTTCTTTTGCAGCTGCATACCTCTCTATAATTTCAGCTATACCTATGACTATATAATGTCAACTCCGAATAGCTTTGTAGACAGGTAAGGCCGATGCATACCCCTCTCTCCCCTGGTATTTTGAAATCCTTTATGATTAATAAATTGAATCTCTGTTTTATCTTTTTTTTTTTTGGTTCGTATTCTCTTGAATCCTTTTTACTATGTCCTTATCTAGTATAAGATTTGTTGTGGGTGTAAGTTAATTCCGAATTCAATCATCATGGTTGCAGTTTTGCTGATAATAAAGAAAGTCGTTACAATCCAAAAATGCATCCGGTGATCTCTGTTGATAGCTGGAGGAAAGGATCCCAGGTCAGTGATTTTTGTTCTTATCAGAGTTGAACTAATTTAACAGATATATTTTGACCGAAGCAAATAGGAAAATAAAATTCCGAAATAAAAGATTCTCCTACATAGTTTCTACTTATATATTATAGCTTGTTATCCATGTCTTTTATTCTTTGCAGTGGGTTGTACTGACCAGAAAGCATGCTGGGATTGTAGTTGAAGATGAAACTGTATTCTCTATGTTTCAGTTACATTGCAAGGTTGGTAGTATATTTAGTATGTCTTTTGCATCATTTTTTGATACTATAACAGTTGAAACCTTGGTGGCATGATGTTATTACCTTCCACGAATTGTATATTTGTTAATTCTAGATGTTGTGACATGGTACTTCTCTAAATTATTGTACTCATTTACTTCCTAAGGGAATTATCTGATCAAAGGCACTAATGTAACTAAGTAGACTCATTAAGGATCTCATTTACCTTTCTTTGGACTCAAAAACTTTTCCAAGTCCTCCAATGAGGAAATGTTTAGACTTTAGATCTACCAAAATGCTATGACATGTAAGCATGATTTATTTTGATTTTTTTGTTGACTCGTTCTTTTCCTTTTCTTTTGAGAACAGAGGAAGTCTTTACCTGAATTTTGGCGAGACCGTCCCTTTGTAAGTCTTTTCTCTCTTTTGTTTATTTCCTTTTAGTCTTTTACCCCATCACTTGAAGCATGACTAACTGCACTAGTGATGAATAGTCAAGGCTAAGGATTTCTTTTCATGAAAATGGGCTTCATTTTGTGATCGTAATCATTATTCATGTGGAAGAACAGTAACTAATTTGTCCATTTTGTTATGCAGCCTGCTGATTCATCAGCTGAGCATAATTGTATTCCTGATGAACATTATGTTCAGACCTTGCTTACTGTAAGTTGATCTTTTATTTTTATTTAATTAGCTGATCTTACTCAGTGATAACTGTTAATGCTATCAATATCTATTGATTATCTTTTCTCCGTTCAGCTAAAAGGTCTGGAAGGAGAAATCACTAGAAGGTCACTGACTCACAGTTCTTGGGATCTCACATCTTCAAGAGATCCTAAGAGGAAAGGATGGCATCCAGTCACTTACAAGTTGGGCGATACTACCCCCAGTCTCACCCAATCCATCAAGGTAATTTTCCTGCTGATGTAGATATTATTCTCATTCTTCTTTCATACATGTTTCCATTCCCTCGAGCATCCAAACATATTCAAAGCGTAGACATAAATTCCATTTAAGGGTTTAAAAAAAAAAACAACTAAAGCCTCATCTCCTACTTAACCTCACTGGAAGAGATCTGAAAGTAGCAATTTGGGGCCTTTATGGATCGAACATTGATGTGTAACTAGTATTTCAAAACTGAAGGTATTTGATCTTCTCAAGAAATGTATTTCATGAATGGCGCATTGGTAAGGACAAAATGATGTGTTTCCTGTTGGTGTTGGTCTACTATATCTCAATGAAGCAGATCTAGTCGCATATTCTGTAATTTGCTATCATCCTCTTTTGAATAGTTGAAGACTTGAAGTTAATTCCTCTAATATTGTTACTCAGACTGAGGATAAACTGTACTGTTTCTCCAATAGATATTCGAACAGCTGCTAATGCAAAACAATACTAATATCAGAAATTTACATTCTAAAATGTGAATGAATCAATAGGATAGTATGCAAAATACTTTTCGAGGCTTCACGTGCTTGTTTTCTTCTTCTCCAGGCCATAGATAACATCTATTTCGAGACTGAGTACAGAAGAGAATGGTGCACTAGCAAGGGGAAACCCTCTCAATGCTTCCTTTTCGCCAGGAAATTCACTCGACCTGCAGCCCTACGTCTTCTTAATATGGTGAGTTCATTCTACCTTCAGTCTTGTTTGTATAAGAACCAAAATTATGGGCAACAAGCATAATAACAATAAACGTGATAATGAACGAAATATTTCGATTTCTGCTATAAAATGCATCGCTTGTGGCTGCAGTCTGCTTTCGGATTTTCCAGAGAAGCCACAACTCGAACCTGATAAGAGTGATGTAGACGATGTATTAGCAACCGGAATTCGAACATGTGAATAACCTAGTGAGTAATCCACACAGATTGAGATCAATATTGAAATGAGATGTATTTTATGATGTAATTGTTGTAATAAATGATGTATTATTAAAATCTTACATATTTCAAGTGAGATGTCAATATTAGATGTATTTTTGTAAGGTGCCTGAAAATTGAAATAATCAGTAACCTGCCGCTTTAGTCGTAGTCATCTACGTTTTAATTCACTGTTTTCATTTTTATCATATCTTAAGTAATTTTTCCTCATATTTTTTGATCTCTTATAAATTTTTGTGATAAATGTTGCAATCTGGCACTAGATGATGTAATTATTTGATTCTGTAACATGCTACCCTTGGCGCTAATGCTTATTAATTAATTTTCTATTATTTGGTAACTACACTCACTCTCCCTCCCACAAAATCTACATCTACTCATTTCTCACATAATGCGTTAAATGGCAGTATTATAATAATGAGCCCGTTATATTAAAGTTGAGTTTATCGTAATACTTAATTAATGTGCTCATTGTTAACTAGAAGAATTTGTTCGAATTTTGTTTTGCACTTTTAATAATGTGCTTTATATGTGTAAAATCAATGTACATTTTTAGTTTTATTTGTGTGTAAGACTAGAAATATGAACGTGCATGCTTATTAGCTGTAACTTTTCGTGATATTGGCAGCTCCAAGTACATAAGTAGAATTATGCACGTGTTTTGCACGTGCACGTGCATCTTACAATTCTGTTAACAAGTGCTAATAATTGCTAACATGTAAACATTTTAACATAGTAATATATTCTTACAGCTAGCCTCTTAATTCTTTCTTACTACCATTTTTCAAGAAAGCTCCTAATCCATGCCTTTGCAATGGAGCCTCTCTATCACTCCTATGAATTTCACCATTTTTGTTGCTTGTGGGGGGTGGTTTCGCAACTGGTTGAGAGGAGAAGTAAAATCGGCAGCTACATAAGTAAGTTCTTAAATTTCAATTTGGGGCTACAAGGGTGAAATAGGCCATTCATTATTATTTAATTACTTCTTTTTTTTTTAATAAGAGGGGATATAGAGAATAAAAAGGGGCTGTATTTAGAATTCCTCTAGGTAATTAAAGGAAATAGTGACCCCCTTATGGGCTTCTCACAAATAGAAGAGATGGACTAAAAGATTGGGCTGCGGCTTTTATATTTCAGGTGCCCTTAAATAAATACAAATTATACAATAATATTAAAATTAATTGCATTAGAGAAATATATTGTGATTTCAACAAGTCATTTGATTTTAATGATTTACCTTATATGCTTCTCTCATTATATGCTTCTTTCATTAAATTTACTTAATTAATTTGGATCATATTTATAGCTAGTAATATAATTTTTTTTAAACAATTAAATATGATAATATTGAATGAAATACTTTTGTTGAACAAAAACGGTTTATATATAAATTTTTGAGTGATGCAGACATTTTATCCTCATTTATTATTCTCCTTTTTTAGCACCAATTTATATATAATATTAATTATAAGGGTAAAATTGGAGAAATTTAACTATTTTATAATCAAATTTTGAAATGAGATATTTAAAAACAAACGAGAAAAAAAAAACCAAATAGGATACTTTAAAAAGACAGAGAGAGTAATGTTTAATATTTTGCTCCCGACTAAACTATCACGATGACATCTGTCGCATTATATCCACATGTGAATTACGTTGTTGATTTATTGTATGTTTTACCTCATTTATTACTCTTAGCTACTCCCTAAATTTGTAAATAAGCAAATTATACAAGAGAGTTAGTGAAAGTACATAGGTGTAATACTGTAATTGGAGGAACCGAATATTAGTCTATAGTAGGGTGTAATAACTTCTTAATAACCATGAATATATATATATAGACACGATGCATCTACATCATAAAATACACTTTATTTTATATATGTAGATTCGTACAAGTTATTTTCTTTTTCTTTTCCATAGCTAGTGCCACATGTATTTAAGACTACTCTTCTCGATTACTCGATAATCAATTCAGCTAAAAATTCTCGATTACTCAAGAATAAAAGCATATTATTTCAGCTAATTAAGCAAATTAATTTCTATTTCTACAAGAAATATATGAAAAGTTTTCTAGAAAAATATGATCATGAAATAAGAAAATATGAATTAGTCGTCACCGTCGTGTCAATTTTTCTTTTGTTTGTTTAGGCTAACCGCAATTCTCACCGACATCAACGGCAAATGATCGTTGAATTAACTACCTTTTAACTGTATTCTGCCACGTGTCACCCCCAACTACTCAGCGGAAATAAGCATCGACACTTGCACCAATTAAACTTTGCTTAATAGAAAACTAATTTTCCTAATTAATGCGTATGGATATAAGTCATTATTTTTATTTTTTATATTATTTCAGTCGGCAGCTCTATCCTTCATTATACTTTAATATTACTTTGATACTGTATATTGTACTATTTCCTAATTTTATATTTTTAGATATTATTAAATATTACTAGAAAAGTTATACTTTAATATTACTTTAATATTGTATATTGTACTATTTCCTAATTTTATTTTTTTAGATATTATTAAAAATGACTAGAAAAGTCAATAATTGCTATTCGAGCGAGCGTTTCAAGTGCTTGTTTTTATAAGATTTTAGATAATTTTGAACTTAAAATGTGTTTTATCTATTTCATGAAAATATCACTAATTTTTAATCTATTAATATATAAAAACAAAATGAAATAAGCGGTTATTTTTACCGCCAATTATAACAACTTTAATAACGTGATCAGTTACTTCAATATATAAACCGACATCTTCCCATAAGAATTGAACATATTACTTTGCAGTTATTTTATTAGTGGGGCATCATATCATGCGCCAGTTTATTTACAAGCAAATCTACCAAATCGATGAAAAGGTCTAAAAGATTTATTTTTTTAATTTTAAGAAAAAGAGCATTGTAAAGAAACGTCACTAAAAGTATATTTTGATACTCTTAGTAAAAAAATATTTTCATAAACCATTTGAAATAGAAAAAAGTGAACAAGAAATATGACCGAAGAAATGCTAACATTATAAAATGAAATTGCTTATTATCATTGTCAACAGATGGCGTTGGGTTGTCCACGCTGCACGTGAGGGGGTGTGTTGAAATATGTCTCACATCGGTTGGAGATGGTTACTAGAACCTCTTTATATGGTGAGGTGACTCTCCCCTTCATAGGGCCTTTTGAGGGGGAAATTGGCTCAATATTCCATTTTCTGATATGGTATCAGAGTCAGGTTCCAATTCGATGATGGACCCCTCAATATCGTTGTCAACAGATGGCGTTGGGTTGTCCACGCTGCGCGTAAGGGGGTATGTTGAAATGTGTCCCACATCGGTTGAAGATGGTTACTAGAACATCTTTATATGGTGAGGTGACCCTCCCCTTCATAGGATCTTTTGAGGGGAAAATGAGCTCAATATTCAATTTTCTGATACTTATCCAAAGTGGCGATATAAAGAAGTAATTGGTTTATTATTATTATTATTATTACATGAAAGGTAATATATATTCCAACATTTATAGTTATTTGATAATGAAGATTATCATCGCTCATAAAATTGTAGATTTAAACTTTTATGTTTTTCATTGTACAGGTAGACGTGTAGGATATAATAATATTTTGTAACAAAAATTAATAACATTTTGATAAAGTATTTTTATTTTCCAATGCTAAGTCTATTGAATTACTAAAAAGGGATAAGAATATATAATGTTTTTAACGATTTCATATATTCCCTTCCCTTCGTCTATGATAAAAATGCAACAATTACTATAAATGATGTCTATTAAAAGTGTGCAATTTTCTTTTTGGCAAAAAAGTGACACCCCCTTCCGTATAATTTACCCGATCACATATCTCCCCCTTCCGTATAATTTACCTTTTATGTGAAACTTTTTTCTACTAAAAAAATATTTAACTAATGTTTTATTGAAATTCGTACTAGCAACAATGTTGCCCACTTATCATGGATGGAAGAAGTATTAAACAATAAATTTCATGGAAATTTAAGAATGCTAAAATGTGATGAGTGGTCTTGGTACTATTTTCAGTATAGTATAGCGTGAAATGAATTGGATAATTTTTTTTTGCAAGTTAAACTATAAACCTATTTTTATTATTGTTTAATTAAAATTCATAAACGAATTAAACAACAAGAAATGTTACCCGTTCATCGCACGGGATAGAGGACTAGTATCAATTCATAATAATAAGTAGCAAGTATATATTATCCATTATCCAATTACCCTAATTTCCTCTTGACTTGGAGAAAATCTTTTAACCTCATTCTCACGTACCCCAACCACCAATTTCTCGTCAAAACCGAATCCAAAATTCAAGGAGACTAATCGTAAGTTTCAAATTACATGAAACACGTGCCCATCACGTGTGGCCAGTCCATTGGCACAAGTGTTAGCATAGAAATATATGGGAAACATTTACACATGGTGGTTGAAGATCAACGGCCAGAAATAGATCTGAGCGGCGGCGGTTGGAAACATTTCACTTTTTGACTTTTTTCGGCACGCGTTTCCACCGAAGCCTAATACGAGTTTTAAAATATAATTTTGAAGTATCGTTTCTTTTACGGGATATCATAACACTTATAGTATCCCGTAAAAAAAAATATTTCAAAATAATATTTTAAAACTCATACTAAATTTTAATGGAAACACGTGCCGAAAAAAATTCAAAAAATAAAATGGGACAATTAGATGGGATGGAGGTAATACTATAGAGTTTTGAATGAGTCCCAACAAATTCTCAGATTAATTACTTGTCTCCTAAGCACTCTCCACACCAGATTTTGCGACGTCCACGTGGCAGTAATCCTCCGCCGTGGTCGGTGGTCTGTGGGTCCCCACGGTGGAACCACCGCCCCTATCGTCGCCGTGAGGAAATTTGTGGGCCCGTGTTTAACTAAAAGCTCACGCGCTTTTTAATATAAAAATACTGGAATTGGAAAAATGTGTCATTTTTAATTTTAAGTGGTGTATTTTTTTAATTGATGCCCTTTATTTTTTTTTAAGCTTTAAATAATGACATTAAGTAAATTAATAATTGAATTCATTTATTTACTTAAGCTTTAAATAATGAAATTAATAATTGATGTCAAAATGAAATGTAGCCTATTGAACGAAATGGAGGGAGTATACTATAGTACTCCCTCCGTCCCGTCGAAATGGCCTGATTTCTTGAATATATATGAGGTATAAAATATAGAAACAAGGCTATTTCGACGGGACGGAGGTAGTAGTAAGTTTAAGTACTTGCAACGTGAGTTACATAATTTATGTATTTTAAATTGTTATGTTGTATATAGAGACGATTGACAACATATAAGGTTTGATGTAATCAAATGCAAAGAATTCTTGTATACGTAATTGTGTATTTTCCGAATTTCACGTATTTATTAAGACGACACATCATTAAATAAACCAATATCATTGCAGCATCAATAGTGGACACGAGGAATAATTTTTGAAAACTCAATCGAAAATTAATATTAGGACTTGAATTCTTCGTGTGGAAGATTTCAAATAGTTTGAAGGCAAGTGTATGCATATACCAATCTTGAAATGCGACCGCTTTATTCCTATTTTATTTGGATTTTGTGGAAATGATAAGTGAGGTTAAAGTAGGGGGGTTGATGCTCTTCCTTTTTGCACAAGATGACGATCGTATCTATGGAAAATAAGTTTGTGAAAGTGATGATTTTAGATATATTAATTCTCATATTTTTTCTTGAGGATGTAACAATTATATATATTCTGTTTATACATCTATTTCCCTTGTAAATAATAATTTAGATGATGAAAATATGTTTTTTAAGCTTAAGTTTTACTAAAGAAGTTAAGTGAGAACCTACTCAATTTTTTTTTTAATTTACTTAATTTTATGAGTATATAATAGAGGTGATGGACTAGACATATACGAAATTAATTTTATTGGGTAAATTATATACCTAATCTTGGTCTCAATTAACTTGGCAAAAAGCTGCAAGAATTGGCCTAACTAGATGCATATGGAAATTGCAGGTAGAAAACAGTTAATATTCGAGATAAAACTATTTTAAGAATAAAGTAATAATGAGTTACGTTCAAATCGAGCTCACAAAATATAAATGCTTAAATAAATAAATGGGAGCAGATAGTACGAGAAATAATGCAAGTTGCTATAAAACGAAGAATGAATTAATTCATCGTTTTATAAAAGCTAAGATTTTCGGGAAAAAATGATGGAACTTTTATTTTATTCTTTTCTTTCATTAATTAACCATATTTAGATGATATATATTGTAGCTAGAGGCTAGAGCCGTATTTAAATTGTTAGTCCACTAATAGCTATTTTTATCCGTGCAAGGTAATTGTAAACACGCACACGAAATTCTGCAATACTATATATTCTGAAAACTACAATTCAGAAAAAACAATCACATCGAGTTTTCGGTTGAAAAAAAAAAATATTATATTTTATATGAGAGAAATTGGAATAAGTTACCTTTAGTGATGATGTCCTTAGTTGAATATATTTTCATGAAAATTTGATAATTATCGTACTAAATTCCATTCATTTTTCATTTTATTTTCCCATAAAATTAACGCATTAAACTACTAGAATTGGAAAGTCTTTGGGCGGGAAAATACATCTATACAAGGTTACTCTTTTATGCATGTGAATTGTGCTATATATTAAAAACATATATTATTAGCACTATTTTTTTTTCATATAATTAAATATTTGAATTTGTCATATGGCATAAACTGATAAACTATTGAAAAATCGACACCAAAAGAAAAGATGGATTCCAGGAAGCCATCATCATCGGATAAAAAAGCAATCGCATATTTCGATCAAACCAACCTTTCAACATATTCCACATATACCTAAACTATTAATTAAATGATTGGAAGAAGAATTTCACATCGATTAATTGGAGCAAAATAGTAATATTACTTTTATTAATTACGTGGGTCAAAGATTCAAAATTTCACATTAATTAATTAATTAATTACATACATACATCATATTGCAAGAAAATTAAAATTATATATGTAGCTAAATATAATACAGTTAATTTAATAAATATAATCTCGTCACTAAATATTAATCTTTCAGCAAGATCCTTTATTTACTTATTTTGGGATTATTGGGGAGGGTATAACATGATAAAACCCTCAATAAAGGAAATAGTATTAATATAGTAGAATTCTTGAAAAATACTATGAATAAGTGGTGCATGCATATATGCACGAGACGAATATGTTCGAAAAAGTTTGCTTTATGTTAATAAAAAAATAAAAAAAAGGAAAAAACTTTCTGTTATTTGCATCTCTATCAAAAGATCCCCTATCATTTTATTCATACAAATATATAAAATATATATAGAGAGAGATTTATTACTACCACATATATATTCAATTCATTCCTTATGAATTATATGATGCTTATGGTAGCATTTTGTGTCCATCGCCAAATTATTCTGTAGAAGAAAGTCACAGGACCATTTTTCCAATAATTATAAATAAAAAAATATAAAAAAAAACTCAAAATTAAATTTATTTTGCTGTGATTTTCCAGCAAGCATAAACTTAATTATACAATAACATCAATTAAAGGGGAAATAACATAATCATTGAAGAAAACAGAACACAATTTTTTTATATAAAAGTGTAAAATCATTTCCAAAAATATAAAGTGTACAAAACTATTTCATAAGCGCTTGTAGATTACGTTTTAGGATGAGATAAGATGTTTCAAAAATGTATCAGAATCTGCACTTTATTCTTGACAGAAAATCTTTCTTAACTCAAGATAATTCCAATTATAGATATTTAGTGATTTACTTTCAATGAAAACCCTTGTGATATTTCCATTTTAAATTCCAAGAGAATATATTATTTCTACAAAAAAATATAATTCAAAGCTATAAACACGCAACTTTTATTTTCAGAAAATGGAAAATATCATAAAAAAAATGAAACTAACCAATACCATAATTCTTCAATTAATAATTAGCACACGTATTTTTAGTTCTAGAATCCAAAGTCTAAAAATTAAAATCCTCTATATTTGTAATGCCATCACTGCTACAGATTTGAAGAAATTTCCTAGATCAGATAGAAAATGACACTTTTATACGAAGTATTGGATAATGTTAATTAATTAATCAATATTAATACATGATGACCCCACACACACACACACACACTGCCCCGACTCTCTCACAAAAAAGTCCAATATTTTAATAGCAAAATCCAACCGTCCATTTCAACTGATCTTCTCTGAACCTTCTTTATTACTGTAACGCTATTTTCCTATAAATCCTTCATTTTCCCCCCACCAAAATCCATTCAAACAAAAGATTATCACTCACAATTCACAAATTCCATTCTGAGTCCAAAAACTAAGTGTAGTTTGTTAATAGAAAAGAAAAACTTCCCTTTATTCCAGATTCTGCAAGCTCTTTTTTTTGCTGCTTGCTCCATCTATATATACCTTCATTCTTTCTTTCCTTCTCCATCAAGCTCTCTTCATATACTTCTCTCTTAATTTTCTCCGATCATCTATCTTTCTCTCTCTAGAAAAAATGGCTCCGAGCTTGAGCAAAGGCGGCTCCAACGCCTCCGTGATCGTCGACGGCTTCACCGACTCTCTCATCACCCTCGACGACTCCAGCTTCGTCGTCAACGACAACGTCATCCTCTCCGACGTCCCGCTCAACATCACGGCGGCTCCGTCGCAGTACGCCGTCGGGGAGAAGGCGGCGATGGCGTCGCCCTCCGCCGTCTCCTCCGGTTGCTTCGTGGGGTTCGACGCCGCCGAGGCGAAGAGCCACCACGTGGTCCCCATCGGGAAGCTGAAGGGGATCAAGTTCATGTCGATTTTCCGGTTCAAGGTGTGGTGGACCACGCACTGGATCGGTTCGAACGGGTCGGACCTCGAGCGGGAGACCCAGATTGTCGTCCTCGACAAGTGCGACGTGTCGGGCCGGCCCTACATCGTCCTCCTCCCCCTCATCGACGGCCACTTTCGGGCCTCGCTCCAGCCCGGTGTCGACGATTTCGTCGATATTTGCGTCGAGAGCGGGTCGACGAAGGTGACGGAATCGTCGTTCCGGGCCGCGCTCTACATCCACGCCGGGGATGACCCTTTTACCCTTGTCAAGGACGCCGTGAAGGTAGCGCGCCACCACCTCGGCACCTTCCGGCTGCTCGAGGAGAAGACGCCGCCGGGGATCGTGGACAAGTTCGGGTGGTGCACGTGGGACGCCTTCTACCTCACCGTCCAGCCCCAGGGGGTGATGGAGGGGGTGAAGGGCCTCGTCGACGGCGGCTGCCCCCCGGGGCTCGTCCTCATCGACGACGGGTGGCAGTCGATCTGCCACGACGACGACGACCTCACGACGGAGGGCATGAACAGGACATCCGCCGGGGAGCAGATGCCCTGCAGGCTGATTAAGTTCGAGGAGAACTACAAGTTCAGGGACTACAAAAGCCCGAACAAGACCGGGCCCGGCCCGAACACCGGGATGGCGGCCTTCATTCGGGATATGAAGGACACGTACAAGAGCGTGGACTATGTTTACGTGTGGCATGCCCTGTGTGGGTACTGGGGCGGGCTTCGGCCCGGTGTTCCGGGCCTGCCGGAGACCGAGGTGATTCAGCCCAAACTCACTCCCGGGCTTAAGACAACTATGGAAGATCTTGCCGTTGACAAGATTGTTAACAATGGAGTTGGGTTGGTCCCACCTGAGTTTGCTGAGGAGATGTATGAAGGAATGCACTCTCACCTTGAGTCTGTTGGGATTGATGGAGTCAAAGTTGACGTCATCCATGTAAGTACTTATATTTATTTTCAATAATTATTTTTTTTTTGGATGATGATGAAAAAAGTTGATAATTCGAATGTGAATTTGCAGTTGTTGGAAATGTTGTGTGAGGACTATGGAGGTCGTGTGGACTTAGCTAAAGATTACTACAAGGCGCTGACGAAATCCGTTAAGAACCACTTCAAAGGAAACGGAGTTATTGCCAGCATGGAGCACTGCAATGACTTCATGTTCCTCGGGACAGAGGCAATCACCCTCGGCCGTGTTGGTAAACATCTAAACTATTTTCCGTATTTCGTCTAATAATGGTCATTGTAACTTAAATATTTGATACTATCTATAGGTGACGACTTTTGGTGTACCGACCCGTCGGGCGATCCCAACGGCACGTTCTGGCTACAGGGGTGTCACATGGTGCACTGCGCCTACAACAGTTTGTGGATGGGCAATTTCATCCACCCCGACTGGGACATGTTCCAGTCGACTCACCCTTGCGCCCTGTTCCACGCCGCGTCGCGTGCCATCTCCGGTGGGCCCATCTACGTCAGTGACTCCGTCGGGAAGCACGATTTCGAGCTCCTTAAGAGCCTCGTCCTTCCCGACGGCACCATCCTCCGTTGCGACTACTACGCTCTGCCTTCTCGTGATCGCCTCTTTGAGGATCCTCTCCACGATGGCAAGACTATGTTGAAGATTTGGAATCTCAACAAGGTTTGGATCTCAATCTTACATTTCCCAATTTAAAAAATACTAGTACTCCTATTATTTATTTTACAAAAATTATTGTTTTGTCCTTTAAAAATGACGTCATAAATTCGTGTGACTGATTAAAATTGTTTTTGCAGTTCACGGGAGTGATCGGAGCTTTCAACTGCCAGGGCGGCGGGTGGAGCCGCGAGGAGCGGCGCAACCAGTGCTTCTCCGAGTGCTCGCGATTGGTCTCAGCCACGACCGGGCCGAGCGACATCGAGTGGAAGCAGGGGACGAGCCCGATCGCCGTCGACGGCGTCGGGAAATTCGCGATGTACCTCTTCCGCGAGAAGAAGCTCGTCCTCAGCAAGCCCTCCGGCACCATCGACGTCGAGCTGGAGCCGTTCGACTTCGAGCTGATCACCGTCTCCCCCGTGAAGATCCTCGCCGGCACCGCCGTCGAGTTTGCGCCGATCGGGCTGGTGAACATGCTCAACACCGGCGGCGCGATCCAGTCGGTGGCGTACAACGACCGCGCGAAGGCGGTGAAGATCGGGGTGAAGGGGACCGGAGAGATGAGGGCGTTCGCGTCGCAGAGGCCGGCGGCCGTCAAGGTGAACGGCGGCAGCGTGAGATTCGTGTACGAGGACTCCATGGTGGCGGTGGAGGTGCCATGGGCGAAGCCTACGGGAGTTTCTATTATCGATTACGTGTTTTGATTTGTCGTTTGCTGATTTCCGGAAATTGGTGCCCTAAATTGAGATGGAAATTGGGGCTTCTTTTAATTTTAATTTTTATTTATTTTGGGTTTTTGTTGTTTAAGATTTACCAATGATGTATTTCGTTTCAAGCAAGGAAATGTATTTCCGAGTAATGGAATATGAAATAAAATTTTCTGTATGAGCCTTTTGTCTCTTCTATAAATTAACTACTTTGTGGAATGACATATACAGCATTTTTATTTACATGTTTTAATATTATTATTAACAGAAACAGGGTGAATTTTATTTACTTGATCTTTCTAAATACAAGTTGATTGTTTTCTTTGTAAATAATCGAGACGAAAATTCGAGCAATCTATAAATATTTTACAAAATCAATAGTATTGTTTTATTAAAAATAGAAAAGAAAATCCAAAACCCTTTTTTGGGCCTGAGATGTAAATTTGCAGGCCTAAATTGAGTTAAGGTTAGTTAGAAAAGGGACTAAATCCAATAATGAATCCTTTATTTTCTAAGAACTAAATTTTTGGGCCAACTAAAGAAAATGGCTTGTTGGAGTAACTAGTTTCCATACCAAATGAATAAACAATCTTTTGTAATTACGGTTTCATTCCTCAAAATCCTTACATTCAAACACAAATGGCTTATTTAGCTGCAAGTAACGATACCGACTCGAGAAAAATTAGTTCCATATTCGAATTCGTTACTAATATGTCGATTTTGAGCTCGAACTCTAAGATGCTCGTGAATATGCTTAGCTTGTATGTAATCGAGTTTGTTCGTAAACTTCCTATTAAGTCAGTTTGCGAGCCCTACAAATGAGCATGTTCGTCAGCCTATAATTCGCCGAGCTCGAGCTTGAATGCTTGATAATCATGAGTAGAATTTAAATTCAAACTCAAAGCTCAAGTGTAACCTTATTTTTTTTATCGGGTAAAGGAAAAAAAAATTATTAAAAGATCGGTACAAGGGGTACCAACCCATATACATCAAGAAATAGACCACGTTTCACGTAAGGTATTCGTGGACCAACTATTAAAGCTCATACAAGGCTCGGCCTCGCCTTTCACTACACACCAACTCCAAAATCTACACTTAACTTCGGCCTCTAACCGTTTGAAGTCCCATTCCACTCCTTCGAACAACACCTTATCTAATATCTGAGGAGTCAAGCTTGAGGGAATTCAAAACTCGTAAATCGCAAGTCTAGCCGCACTCGATCATAAAGTCAAAAGCTTGAGTCGAGCTCTAGCTCGAGTTTGAACAAACAAATTCTTAATTGGACTGAGCTCAGAGTTGGCTACTTAAAATGTCACATGTTCGAAATTCACACATTCAAGTAGTATTTTTTATATGATTTACGAACAATTGCACATAAGGAAAAATTTATTGGATCATTATTTTTTTGGTCCCGACCCAGAAAAAATGTCAGCATGAAAACCCTGTTCCAATAAATAGACAAAACTTTTATGATTATGGATTACATTTTTTTTTGCAGAGTGTTTTTTTATTGCTTCAATTCGTTGTATTTTTCATGAAAATTCTAACAATAACTTCAATTAAACGAACAATTAAAAGGAGCCTTACTTTAAAACGTGCCAATATATGTATGAATATAACCAGATTAAGGTAATATATATTTTTTTGAACTAACTGATTTGATTGGAAATAGATAATAAAATAATTTATTTCAATTCAAATTGCACTTAGAAGCTACTCTTTTAAGAGCTCGTTCCAATCGTGAATGGCTTATGTTTAACCTTTAGTACTCTCTTCATCCTGACTATTTATGTTTCACCTTTTTGAATACTAGTTTTAATAAATGTTATGTGATTGTGATATTAGTGGAGATTGAAGAAAGTGATTCACTTTAATTATAAATAAAAAAAAATGAAAAATGAGATTATGTGTGGTATTGTTGCAAATAAAAGATGAAAGTATAGTCTTCAAAAAATGAGTTGAAAATTAAGCATAAACAGACAAGACCATGGGTGATCGAGTATTAACAATTGTCGTCTTTTATTAAATTAAATTAAACTATTCAAAATTGCAAATCGTATAAAAGGACAACCACAATTTAATCCTACGTCTTCACTTATGTCCTAAAACGAAGAAAATCCAAACAAGCGAGGGTCAATCTACAATATTACAAAAATAAAACACTAAACTGCAAAGACTTCACCAGCAAGAGAGGGTAAATTTTTTAAATTACTTGAAAATATGGGACCTAAGTTTAATTTCAACAATTTTCTAATCCAATCCCTTGTTTGTAAAACCCCCATTTCAGCTCTTTGTTTATCTCTCTCCCATTTTTAGAGAGAGAAAACTGGGAATTTTTTTACGTTGAACAGAACACAGCTCAACATACATACAGACAGGCGCACACCAGGTTTATGATAAAAAAAGCTGACGGAAATTCGAAGGGGGGGATTATTGGGTCTGCTGTTGATTGAATCGCCTATTGATGGGATTATTTTCGTAGGCGATGCGTCTTTGCGAATTCAAGAAATAAGGAATCAAAACCCTAGGCGAAGGGCGAAGGCGAATCCCATTTTGTCAGGTTAGCTTCAGCTGCCTTTGCCCATTATTTCTTTTCAATTTTTTTATTAGCTTTATTGTTTGAGTGATTGGTTTATCGTATGAGTTGTTTGCGTGCTGCGGATGTTAGCTTAATTGTGTGGTGATTTTTACGCAATTTTTGGAGGTTCTGATTTTGTGCTGGTCGTGCTTATCATATCTAAGGCCTGGAAATTTGGAATGTTTCGGTAATTACCTACTGCTCTTTCTTCTGGGCAGCATTGAAATTTATGGCTTGACTGGAAAAAGTTGTTGATTTGATTGTTAGTTTGCGATCATTTGAGTTTTCGTGCCTTTTCGCTGTTCCCGTAATTATATATGATAATATGAATGCCATAGACCTGATAGAAGTAGGCGTTTCCTCAAATTCATTGTTTGTCCAAGTTCGCCCCATTATTTTGACCGTTGTTGTATAAGACGAATGTTGAGGTCTTAAGGTGTCCGCATCTAGCGCATTAGTCCTGGAGTTAAATATTCGTATGCCCATTGTCAACGAGCGAAGTTAGTTTGTAGGTTGGCGATGTTCACCACATGTCAGCTTATTCAGACTTGTGTTGTTATATAGTAAGTCTGTGATTTAAACTTGGGACTTGAAGAAGATGTCGAGATTCTGAAATTGATTTGTCATCCGCATGTTGACTGCCTAGAAAAGGAATGATATATGAAAGCATGTTTCCTACTTCTCATGACACGTGTTATTGCCGGCTTTCAGTTTTTGGGGTTTCTCCTGAAACTAGTTTACCAGGGACTATATTTTCATTTTTCATGGTAAGCTAATAAATTTGCTTTATAGATTTATCAATGTAGCAAAGTTTTGTGAGATAATCATGTTACTGGAAATCATATTTACTGCTATTAAATTGATACTGGAATGATTGAATGGGAGGTACTTCAAAAAAGTGCAATATCTTGGAAAGTAATTTTTAGTTCGGGAAGAGGAAATAGAAAACGAAGTATGTGCTTGCATGACTATGAAGACTGCCTTTATAGCATCTAGTTTTTTAGCATAAAGTTAAATCTTTGAAGTTCTTTTTTTCTGAAGTTCAAAATACTTCACAAAGCAGAAAGGTTCTGGTTGATGAGCTTCTTTTATATGGGCTGGCCACCCTTTTTTACATCTTAAAACAGAGATGCATGCATAAGTGAAGTCTGTACTGGCATCTTCCTTGCAAAAATTTATAGTTCTCATTCTTGCACTTGCATCATATGACTTAGTTAAGTGGAAAAGAGTTAAGTGGGTTATGGCAATATATACTAAACCATTCATGTAATGAAGTGAGTTTACTGGCAAGGTTTTTTTGAAATCTACTGATTTATTTATTTTGGTTTCTAATAGTTTATGCTTTGTTATTTTGTGCCAGATGACTGGGCACCAACAATGTTTTGCTTCCTTTGTTAGCTTTCATCTTATACTGCTTTTGCCTTTTCCAGTCTTGGAGCCATAGTGGACTGATCATGTGAACGAGGATACTCCAATTTGCGGATGTGCTATAAGGATTGTTGGAGAATACAAGAAACCTGATTTAGTTTGTATACAAGCATTATGGAGCTGAAAGTTTCTCCTGAAAAAGCAGGGTTTTCGTCTTCTGATGTTGCCAGTGACACTGAGGAGAAACATATCAGTGAAGGCGAAGATGAAGATGATGATCGTAACCACAAGCATCGTCGGCGGGATGCTCGTTCTCAATCGCAGGAGGGGGATTCTCTTGATCAACATTTGACAAGACCTTACAGAAAAAGAAATCGGCCTTTTGAAAATGGTCACTCTTACAGGGAAGGTGACCCTCGACCTGGTGAAACCTGGAAAAATCACAATAGTGCTTTAGATAGAGACTTTCCTGCAAGGTTTGACAAGAGACGTCTGAATCAGGGCTCATTTTCCAAAGCTCAGTTGGAATTGAACCAAAGAATCAGGGGAAATCAAATTCTACCTGGTGATCTCAGCCTTGTTAGGGGTAGGGGAAGGGAACCTGTTCCTTGGGGTATTCATGATTCAAGGTTTGGATTGATTGATGTTGGATCTCAAATGGTCCAACCTGGACCTGTTCCTTCAGCTATGTTTGCAGGGAGGGGATTGCCAAATGTTTCTAGTGCACAAGGTACATCTTGGAATGCATTTGGGCTAGTTCCAGGCTTACCCAATGGCGGATTCGACTCTCTTCACCCCCTTGGTTTGCAAGGACCGCTAAGACCAGCCATCAATCCACCAGTGAATGTTGGACTTCCGCGGCAACGGTGTAGAGACTTTGAGGAACGTGGTTTTTGCTTAAGAGGAGACATGTGCCTGATGGAACATGGTGTTAATCGAATTGTTGTTGAAGATGTTCAGGTGTGCTAACTTTTTAACTATTGTCTCCTCAGGTTATATTCAGTGGGTGTTTTGGAATTCTATTGGTGTTTGATTATAAATAAAAGTGTCCTTGGTATAGACATTTCACTCATCTATCTTCTGAAACTTTAGCTGGCTGTGCATGCAAATGCAATGAAGATATTGTCTATTAGGAACACATACATACTTATTCAGGTGTGTCTGTGTTGAAAGGTGTAATCAGAATTAACGTGCTGATACACATTTCTCGTCTGCCACATATTTCCATGCATTACGTCTTTATTTGCTTCCTTCCAAAAATTTGAAATTGGAGCCATTGTTTTGTATTACTAGCAAAAATTTTATGATTCTCTTCTCTAATGATTATTAGCTCGTTAGTTGTGCACATACACAAGCTTGATTAGTTACTTATCTTAATTGCAGAGCCTTTCACAATTCAATCTCCCAGTTTCACTTCCAGGCTCACAGCTTCTTGGAGCATCTTCTGCACAAGGAGCTCTACCTGTAAACAATAATTTTTTTCATGCAAAAAGTAGCAAGCCTGGAATGACTGAAGATGGTTTTGGTCTGAATGGTGGTGTTGCTGGAAGTTCCATGGCAGGGGCATCAACTTCTGATGTGTATGATCCAGATCAGCCTTTATGGGCAAATGATAACCCCGAGACATCTGCAGCACTAATAGCACTTAATCAAGCAAATGTTGATGAACCTGAGTCGTTTGTGGACATTGACCTCCCCAATCGGCATCATATTGAATCGGTTGAAGGTTTTAACGATGACCATACACTCAGGAATGCCAATACTGGTGGATCTCAAAGTTCATCTGTGTGGGGAAGAATAAATAGTTCAAAGCGTTCTGTAGAACAGGGAAACAGGACGGAGAAACCACTAAACACAGATCGTTCCAATCTTCCCAATCAAGGAAATAGGATGAATATTGATGGAGATGGTTTACGTGCTAAGGAATCATTTACCAAGAGACAGAGTGGTTATGTCCCCAATATTCGGAAACCAGCTCAAAAGGCAACTCGTACTTTGTTTGTCAGTCACGTTCCCCTGAAAGATAACAAGAGGGAAGCTCTTCTCTCACATTTTCAGAAATTTGGCGAGGTTATTGACATTTATATTCCTTTTCAAAGTGAAAAGGCGTTCGTTCAATTTTCGAAAAGGGAAGAAGCAGAAGCAGCATTACGGGCACCGGATGCTGTAATGGGCAATCGATTTATTGAGCTCTGGTGGGCAAATCGTGATAATATTCCTGATGATGGGATGAGAAACAATAGTCTTGCCCCAAGTACACCTTGTGGAATTCCACTTTCTGCCGCTTCTAACCAATCTATTCTTGACAAAGGAAAAGAAAATTCTCATCTGCCAGCTGGCAAAGATAGTAATTCCCATACGCCTGTTGCTCAGCAGCTGGCCCATGATCATCCCAAGTCGACGAATACAAATGGTTCCAAAGCCCCTCCTCCACAGCAAAAGAAATTAGAGAACTTAGAGCTTTTAAAAGAGGAACTTCGTAAGAAGCGGGAAATGCTGGATCAGAAACGAGATGAGTTCCGGCGCGAGTTAGACAAACTTCAAAAACAAGTAAGTATTTCATCTAAATGTGGTTGCCAGGATTTTATATGAGGGCCCTTTTGCATTCTCTCCTTTTTAGAGAAACCCATTTCCTAGTATAGCTTGCCATTCTATTTTCTGGGGATTGTAAATGAGCTGGGTGGTGTGAAATATAGAATTTTAAAATAGGTGGCTGGTGAACTTTGAACACCTGACGAGTGGCAAAGAAGTGACAATTTTCAGAAATTAATTGTTATGTTTCTCCTTTTATCATTATTATTATTTTTCTTTTTTCTTTTTTTTTTGGGGAGGGGGTGGGGGTGAGAGTCAACCAACAGGCTTATGTAGCAGTCTTCCCAGTCTTCATTTCCAGTATGTCCAATCTTATAGATGATATATGTATCCAGTTTTCCATTTCCTTTCCTCCCCACTCTCCCTTCATAGGCTCAAAGCATCATTTATCTTTTTATCTTGGTCAAAGACGTCCTCTTCTGCTCGAAATGGTTCCCACCCTCACTTTTTTATTCTTTTGCAGGGTGTTGGCAGCAAGGATGCAACAACATCAGCTTTGACCCCAAAAAGGAGCAAAGGTGACACACTGCCTAATCAGGCAAAAGCTGAAACTTTCAAGTCACCGCAGAAAGATAGCATGACTATTGAGAACATCAGTTCTTCACAGCATGCTGTAACACATACATCCAATCCAACCATGCCTGTGCATGAGCCTTTGAAACCATCTTTTCGTCCACCAGCACCTCCAGGGACACCGTTTGTAGCAAAAAGATTCAAGCTTGACAATCGACCCACAGTGTTCACAGTTGTTCCGCCTTTACCATCTGGCCTTGCCGATGTAAGTTATACTTCCATGAGTTTTTATTTAATCATACATTTGTTTTTGCTTGGAGAAATTTCTCCTCTACTTTACTTCTTTTCTAGTGATTTGTGCCCTTCAAATGGCTATTGATTGCATCATGATTGCATTATGTGCTTATACTTGGATTGACTATTTATCATAGAAATGTACAAAGTGGTAGTGGAGCACTCCGGATTTATACTAAATCTGTTACTGCAGCTTGCATCCTTGTATTTGAGTCATGGAAACTCATTATTTTTTTCAGTTATTACGTGGATTCAGTTTATCATGGGAATTTAATTTATGAGTATGCTTGCTAGGTCACTGCTCTGGAGGAGCACTTCTCACCGTATGGTGACCTGGCTTCGGTGAAACTGGAACAGTCAGAGCTTCGAGAAAGTAATGATGCTTCGGTATCATCTAATGTTTCAGCTCGTGTTTCCTTTACTACCCGAAGATCTGCGGAGAGGGCCTTCGTGCAGGGTAAATCTTGGCAAGGTCACAAGTTACAATTTTTGTGGGCTACTTCTGTTCATAATCCTGGGAAAGATGTTGAAAGCTCTCATAATCTCCCAGCTCCTTCAAGTGTGCCATCAGATGTTAAATCTCAACCTTGTGAAGATGATGCATCGACTGATGATAAAAAAAAATCTGCCTCGGGATCTGATGAGCCTGAGACCCAGAAAATAGGTGATGCAGATTCTGCTGAACAAGAGAAAGATTCGAAATCTGCCTCGACCTCATCTTCAAGCGAAAAGCAGCCTTAGTTCTTGTTCCTGATGCAGCTCTAGTTGTACAGTGAGGTAAACATGATGTCCAATTATTACAATTCATGGTTTAACTGAAACTGCAGCTAAAATCTAGCTTCAGTCTTGTCTTCTCATCATTTTTGGGTTCATTTTTTTCTTTATTTGGTGGAGAAATGTCTAATTTTCAACTGGCAGTCTCAGTAAGTGCGAATTTGTAACGCCTTGTGTTCTTTCTTCATAGATATTTTTAGAAACTGAGGTTTACCATGAAATATATATATATATATTAGAAAGGGTTTTTCTTAGAACAGCTGGCCTTCTCTTTGGGAATCTTAAATAATGCTTTGCTTATGTGGTTATCTGAGCTCATTGAAATTTGGTCTTTTTGTACACGAAATTATGGCTTATGAAATTGACGAATTTCATCCTTGGGGGTCCCACAGTCTCATTTTGAGATTATGTATTTATTTCACATTTTCGCATTTTGCAGTTTCACATAGGAGTGGAGATTTCACATATGCCAAATCGACCAAAATTATTCGATAAATAAAATTACCGACTGAACAAAAAGAATGTTCAATCCTAGATACTTTATCCATTTTAAAAGTAAAAATAAAAATAAAAATCCTAGATACTTTAACATGAGTATAATAGAGATCTCATCCATACCTATTAGATGAAATCGTGCTGGTTCTATAGCCATCCACAAACAAGTGGAAACAACTATTCCGCTGCACATAAGTTCTATCACCTTTTACACGATCACAAGTCAAGAGCCATGTTAGCAAGTCTAAGCTGTTTATCTAGAGGCAAATACTCCTTCACAAGAACACACGTCTCGTGCATTACTCGCAGCAAGAAAATTGCCCCATCTTCCTCAGTCGAGTTAATAGGTTGTGAGTCAGGCAGATAGTGACAGTGCTTTACGTTTCTTGCCCAATCATGAACTCGTTCTGTTGCTCTTAAGAGACAAGACGCTACGGATTCTGCAACTATTCCCCAACCAGTGCTCGATAGAAGAGATGGAAGAGTAATGAGGAGATCACTCAGCACACTTGCTTTGTCAGCATACAAAATGGGCATATACTTACAACTGCTACCAGATAAAAGGCCGAGAAACCTTAGAGCCTGATTTTAAGAAGAAAATAGAAGTATTGGTCAACACGGAAAATGAGTACCATAAGATTAGCAAGTATGTTCAACTAAAGTTTTAATTGAAAGATGAGGATATTGGCTCTTACTGTTGAAGGGTGACTTGTCACGCACAGAATTTCTGCTGTGTCACTGAGCCATTGGCGTCTAACACTTTCATCTGAGTGTTGCAAAGTTACAGTGACTTCTACCAGAATATTCCAGATAACTGCAGGTTTTTACACATTTAAGTATCCTGTTAGCCTAATTAATTCCAATGCGATGCACTTCCAAGTTTACAGACTAACCTTCAGAATCGGAGTCCAAAATATACGCTTTCAGTTTTGCAAGTTCAGCCAAAGGGATGGAACCAACTCGTGCTAGTGCAGCTTTAGCTTTAACTTTTTTTAAAGTCTCGGAAATTTGCTTGCTTTCCTCCTTGAAGCTTGCATCAGGAATCTGTGCAACAAGAGGGAACAAATTTTGACATGCCAGTGTGAATAGTGACTTTGGGTAGATATACAGTAAATGAAATTTATAGTAGGTTGATAAAAAGTTGATATAGTTTCAAGCACCATAATCGACACCTGCAGCTCAGTATCCTCTAAGTACATTTGCTACACGATAAAGGAAAAGTCTTAGGTTTCTATCCTGTCATGCAGTAAACTCGGAGTAACATTTGCAACTAGACTGACATTTTTCCTTCAGATAGATATCTTGTTATCGCACATTCCAGAAAAATGAAATACAAATCGTCAATTTGGGAGAGATACGGATAGAGTAAAAAATCAGAAAGCATATTTGAAAGAATCTCAAATATTTGCACATAGCGACCTTGATTGCCACATTCTAAGGTGCAAACATATATGTAATATGAGCGCTTGGACATAAAAAAAAAAAAAAAACAGGAGTAAATGATACATTACCAGCAGGAACTTTAATAGCCAGCCTTGTTGAGCTTTCCCAAGACATCTAATTGCTGCAGCCCACTCTGTGTTGGAATTTTTTCGGTATAATTCTGTATTAACACTTGAGCGAGACCCAGGCAACATTGTAAACAGAACCTCCATGCACTGTTCCAAATTATATGCATAATCTTGAGTTTGGATAGCTGCAGATTCACTTAAACAAATATGCAAACTCTTCCAGCATGAAACCCGCATCGAGATTTTCTCTTCCTCGTTGTGTTGATCAGAAGAAACAAACCAACGCAGGAAATCAGAAATGTCATCAAAAAGCTTCGCAATTCTAGAATTTGAGAATATCTTCAACAGATCTGCCAGGTGCGAGAGCATAAGTGATTGCAAATTAGACTCTAGTGTTCTGAACCTTGCTCCATCAAATAGCTCATCAATGAAGCCAAGAAGCGAATCAGAATGGTATGAGTGGGACAAAATGAATAAAAAGCACTCCTCCCTCAGAGTTCCTTTTCTGATGTTTATATCTTGGGAAGGCATTTCAGCAGTTCGATCACCATATTTCATGCACCGTCTCACGATTTCTCCCCAATCCAACAATGGCAATCGTGGAGCACGTGATAGGCATCGCAAAACTAAAGAAATTGTTCTAGTACTCACACTGGTATCAAGCTGAAATTTATGGTGAAAAGGCAGATTAGAACTTATATATTGCTGCACGTATTAGGAAATTCATAACATATGGCCAAAATTTGTGTGGCAAAGTGCAAATCATGTAAGGCCTATATAGAAAGCAACAAGACTGTGAATTGAACATCGTATGGATACCCGTCTTTTTATTAAAAAGCAATATTTATGCCTGAGAATCAAAATGGAACAAGATTACCTCTGAATAATTTAACTTCATAAGCCACAAAGAGAGTTTCATGGCTATAGTGTCTTCAGCAACTCCCTGATAGGCAGAGTTAGGGGCAACTGAGCCATCATGTTCAGTATCATTTGTGTGTTCTTTAGAAAACACAGAGTGCCTGAGAACTGAAACTGCCCATGCTGCATACTGCTGTGATTGAGGATCAGCAGAGTTTTGTGCAAAAAGGAATATCTCTTGAATTATTGAAGTCGACTCATACTCGAGAGAACCTGATAGATGAGACGGTTCCTGCAAGGAAATATCTATATTAACCCAAATAAACAAATTGAAGCATCAAGTTTTTTTTCTTTCTCAGCATGTCATGTAAGTAGATTTAAAACTTTTTTTTTTTTTCCCAATTTCAGTTGCCCTCACGATAATCCTATGTCTCTAAAGAGAGAAGAATTTCTTTTGAAATCAAGCATAAGAAAATACATCATTTTCCTTCTTTTATTATATTCCTCTTGCACACTTTCCTAGTACTGTTGCAAGCTAGGATTTTGCATTCTCATGCATAAATATCAAAAGAGACTTCAGGTAAAACCTTTTGCTTGCCCACGTTGGGTGATGAGGAAAAATGGAGTTGTTGAATCAGCGTCCCAGCACCAGCCCCCATTGCATTAACAACCCCAAGCATCCCTCCTAGACGAACAGATGGTAGGTGAGTACTCGAGTAGGTTCTTCTAAACAACTCAAAAAATCCTTTAACTTGCTCCTCCTTCAAAGAGGGCAACCTTGAATTTAAAACAATCGAGAGGAAGCTTCCAGCTCCAACACAAGATGTCATTAACAAGTTCCGGAGGAAGTTATCAGATTGTTCGACAGACAACAGTCCAGATATAAGCTCCATGAAGTTGCTCACAAGATTCTTCAGTTCAATATCATCAATCAGATCTACCTTATGGCAGAAAGACACTACAGTTGGTAACGAAAGGCATGCTCCAACTGCTAACTCTGGCAAACATGTTATCTCTCCACCATGCTTTTGGAACAAATCATTTGCACTAGGAATCCATGAAATGATGCGAGACTTTAAATAAAGGACTGCATCATGGGCCCCGGCCCTGTATATTGCCCCAAGAGAATTCCCTAACCCAATGACAGGTCCAGCAGCACCCCAGATATCCTCCTCCAGATGATCAATATCCTCATCTAGAACTTCAACTTTGGATGATGACGAATCATCAGTTCCAAGGGGAAAGTAAGATGCAAGCTTCTCTAGAATGCCAGTTGAAGATCCACTGAGCTGATCTGTCACCTGGACTAAGGTTTTGACAATTTTCCTTAGCAATTCAATTTCCTGATTCCTGTATGTTTCTTTTTCAGATTGAGTATTAGGTCCAGAATCAACTCTATTTAAAAGACCGTGGCATGAAAAACCTAATCCAATTCCACATGCTCCTTTCACAAGGGTGCTCTTACTGCTAGATGCTACCTGTTTAAGAATGGATCAGACATTGTCGTAGCACATAACAAACAATAAGATTTCATTTGCATCAAAAAAGAGACATTCAATTCATAAAACATGTGTTGATCAGAAAGTGAAATAGTTAATTCTTCCAATTGTATAGCAATTGAACTAGAAAACTCAAGAAACATTTTTAAGTTACAATCATATACCCCAAGAAGTGCAGTTATATTCTTAAACTTCTGTTCATGATCAGTCACATGAAGGCAACTTGAGATCAATCCCAGAGAAATTGCTGCTGACCACTGACGATATTCGTGCTGATATTGAGACAACCAATTCAGTAAGAACTGTGATGCCATTGATTGGATAGCATGTGCTGATGCAGGTAGCACCTACACAGAGGAAAGATGGTATTCAATAACAAAAACTGCAAAAAGGAGTCACTAAACATATCCTAACCTTAACCTTCCATGTTTAATTTGAAATCCATCCCTGTTAAAATCGATTTTGGGAGATTAGATTTACAATAGCAAGCGAGTTATGGTAAACTCTTGAAGATCATGACGACAGCGACTTATTTTCTACACTAGATTTCAATAGCAAAGTATTAATCAGAATTGTCTGTATGACAGAAAATAGAATGAAGTAGAAAGCATTATATTTTCACCAGACAAAAAACTCCAAGTGCGAGGGCAATATTCTCAGCAAATCGAGGAATCGCTGCTTCTGCTAGTCTTGCTAGGATCTGCGAGATTATATGCAACAAATAGCTATGTTTCAGACTAAATAAAACAACTTATGTGTCCCAAAGTGAGAAAACAAGGTAAATCTAATGAACCTTAAAAATATCAGTAGCAGCTTTTGATGTTTTGTCCAACATGGTCAGATGTGTCTTTGCCTCAAGTACCACGATGGAAGACCTAAACCATCTTTCCATGAAAGGTTTCCATGACTGCAGTGAGAGAAGGGCAAGCAAAATATTTCTCGACAGTAGAAGAGACCCAGAAATTTCCCGAGTTGCATCCTCATATCTACTGTGCACATCCTGTAATCCCTGTAGATCGATACTTTTAAATATACGATTACCAAACAGTTATTGGAAAATATACATAAACAAAGTTATCTCACTTTTAATGGTCCCTGGTTTCTCACATCTTTACGAGTAGGAAAGCAAAACAAAGCAGCACCAGGTAGCTCTTTAATCCTGTGGTTACTTCCTGCAAAGGAATGTTTTTAGCTACAGTTTCAAATTCAAGCAATGAGTAAGTTTCACCAAACCGATGGCCTTGTACCTGAACCAAAGATAGCATCAGGAACTACATCTAACAACTTGAAAATCTTGTTTTGAGGTCCAGAAATCCTTTTCTGCTTTACAGATCTTCGCCTCGTGCTGCAACCACAAATAAGGATGATCATATGAGATCTTTGAATAGTTATCACATAGTACAAATAAAAATATTTTTTCTTAACATGTGCTCATAATTTATAAGTCTGACTTCAAACTCCTCAAGTGCTCCAAGCAGATCAGGATTAGTCTGAGAAAAGAGAAAGTCGATGTTCCTGGTACCGAAATCCGGTATGCTTCTCTGAATATGCAGCACCTAATATTAGAATGGGAAAACAATCCATATAGTACATCAGATAAAATGCCAGGATAAGTTATTTGATGCAATACGACAATCCGATGAAATTTAAATTAGGCATTTCAGCTCTAAACTAAAGCCAATCTCCCCGTCCCACTTCACTAATACCAGATTTTTATAGGAAATGTTATACAAAATAAAATATCTAAATAATTAAAGGCATTTAACACTTGCCTCATATTGCAATAAAGCTTTAAATGCGGCCTCTTGACATCTTGTCCACAAAGAATTCTGACTAACTTTTCTCTGGGTTCCAATCTTCCACAGTATGTTTATAACATCGGTAGCAGCTTCTGGATACACTTCAGCATCCATTGCCCCCCACCTCAAGAAAAGAGCCAGCCTATTGAGTGATAATAAAGTGATAAAATGTCTCAAGGCACTTCGAGTATGAGAGAAAAACTATGAGAAACAGCAATGGAACATTTACCCATAAGCAACAACGGCATTTGCAGAGTAGTTCTGTGTTTGTTTTCCAACAACATCCCAAGCAGTATAAAAATCTGGACCCAGAGTATGGTATATTAATCACATGCACTTATCTTTGGACCCACTGGGGCACATAAAGTGAAGCTAAACTTTTCTTGATAAGAAACTAAGACTTTGAAGCAGTGAAAGCATTAAAGGTCTCTGATTACCAATCACATCCGCTTCACAAAGATAAGCAAGGCTTTGTAATCCAACAGACTGAACCAAAGGATCATGATTTTCTATACAAGCCTGCTATTGGAATTGATTAGTTAGAGAGCTTCACTCTGAGAGCTAATGAAGTTCTAAAGAAAGTAAGTACAGCATACCGCTACAGACAAAATAATGTCCACCCCCCTATCAGGGCTTCTTTTGCAAACATCTTGAATAGAAACTGCAATGCTCATACAGATTCCTCGTTCAGTGCCGTGCAATACTAATTCATTTGGATGCAACATTCCCTGAAATCACCAAGGAAAAAAGAGGGTCTTTAGCTATATGATCCAAACTTTTGGCTTCATATTTTCCAGTATGATATTTGCATTTTCCATTTGTTGGCCATACAGGCAAATTGAAAGAACAGATGGGCAGAGAAATAAGTTTAATCTCACAAGACCAAACAAAATGGTTAATGGAATATCATGCTGCAACTGTAATATAGTACTCCCTCCGTCCACGATCTATTGACCTTATTACTATATCGGGACATCCACCATCCATACACTATTTCCTTTTTTGGTAATAGGCCCTACAACCACTTTAACACTTTAGCACTACACACAAAAATATTAGATGGACCCACAATTATTCTATTTTAACACTTTAACACTTAATTTATTAATATATCATCAAAACACATTAAACTCCGTGCCCAATTTTTTTGGTCTATAGATCATGGACGGAGGGAGTAATACTGAACAATATTCCCATTTGCATAGAAATCAAAACCTCCCCAACCACATATTTTGTCACTGAACACTTGCTTAATGTAACTTGATTTTCTTCAGAAAGATGACCACTAATTTTAGCTAAAAGGAACATGAATAAAAATAATACTCCTTAAGAGCTATATAATTCACACAGGCTAATCTTCTCTGCAATTTTCATACCCTTTTAAAACTGAAGCTTCTCCTTAAAACCATCAAGACATGGAAAACCATAGCATTGATGTCTTAAAAGTTTAAACCGTTAAAATACTGCACAAATGCTGATGCTGCCAAAGACAAACTCAACATATGTTATTTGCCAAAAGTTTAGATATACCAACCGGTAAAGAATTAAAGATTTATAACCGTCTAACCAAAAGCCTATAAATACATTATCGTACACTTGAGCAAATATTTCCCCATTCCCCAAGCTAACATTGCAGGTAAGCATGAAGGGGCACCATAGCAGACAATGCTGTAGAACCATTTATATAAGAACAATTATATCAAAAAACATATGGGATTTTAAATTTCATGGGGTGCTTAATTTGGTCTTTATGAAAATCAGAGATAAATTACTTGAACTATGGATGCACAGTGAAAGAGTGCATAATATTCTTCCAAAATTGATAAAATTGGAACTTTTCCTAGATTGCTTTTCTGCTTATCATTTTTGGCTGTATGGTACAGAAGCTGTTTCATTGAGAAATCTATCATTAAATTTATCTCGCTGCTTCATCAACAAAAAACTTGTAGCACAATGAGTGAGAATCAAGCATATATAAACAAGACAAAAAGAACATTACCTGCAAACTTCCAAACACACGGTCATTGATCTCCCACGTCTTACAAATCAAGCGTATTGCGGTGGCTTTAATGAAACTGAAGAATTAACAAGCAAAATCAGAGCATGTTATTACCTACAAATTAGCATCAGAACTTCTAAAGCATGAAAGTGCCCTGTTGCAGTATTATCTTATCATCTTCCAGCTCAATTAATGAAAAATTAAATCTTAACACTACAAAAGTAGTTAAGAAGAGGTTGAATTCTTAACAAGATACTCCCTCCGTCCATGATCTTTGGACCCAAAAATTCCGGCACGGAGTTTAATGTGTTTTGATGATGTGTTAATAATTTAAAGTGTTAAAGTGTTAAACTAGAATAATTGTAGGTCCATTTAATATTTTTAATTGTATTAAAGTGTTTTTATTGTGGGGCCTACTACCAAAAATGGAAAGGGTCTAAAGATGGTGGACGTCCCGATATAGTAATAAGGTCTAAAGATCGTGGACGGAGGGAGTATTTTTTATAGTTGAATCCCCATGATCTATATACTTTAAAACATGGTTCCCTTATAAAATGATGCAAACCCTATGATTAAGGTAACTTAGCAAGTTTGTCGACTGGAATATGGAACCTAATGAAGCTAGGCGTTAGAACTATGTGCATAACATGTTACATGACTGTTTATAATTACCAAAAAACTGAATATGATATTTCATTCTGGGTTAGTATGGAATGCACATTACATAACGGCTTTGTAATGACCAAAGAATTGACTATGATATTTCATTTGATGTTGGTGTAGAATGTACATAACCCTAACTGTTTCATAATGATTGACCAAAGAATCGAATATAATAGTAATTTATTTGGTGTTCGTGAGATATGTCTTCCAGTCTAATCTTCTTTAAGAAGTCTCTCTTGACTATGCTTAATGGATTTTTCTTAATTGAAGGGCATGATACAAGCCATTGGACTCTTTCCATACCCTACATCCCTACATCATCATTTTCAAAGTTGTAATCAACATCCCCCCCCCCCTTCTCCTTACACTCATGTTAAGTTGTTGCTTCATACTCCGAATATATCATGGTTGTATACAGTGGAAACATATACATGAACAATTGCATATGACATACGGATTCACATCCTTGTGAAGCATTGGCAGAAGAACCTGATGTAGCAGAGGAATCATTGCAGAATGTGAAGCAACTAACGGTAGCAAAGCCAATAGCTTAAGCTGCATTGAGAAGAAACAGCAATATTTTGTGATGGATTCCTGGCAACATTGTTCAAATAAGTGTATACAATATACAAGCCCTGGGAGTTGAAATTCAGGTGGATATATGACACTCACCAGCATATCATGGAAATCATTACTTTTTTCTGCACTTGAGCATACATGATTGTAAAAAAGTACTGTTAGCAACAAAGGGACACCAAGCTTAGGTTCACAACTACTGCCAATAGCAAACAGATCCATGGCAAAGTTTGTTGTTTGATGCACGAGGAAGACACCAGCAACTGAGCACAGTATCAGAGGCAAATCTACAAGTACAAAAAGTAGCTTCGTTTTAAGTCTAACAAAATAAAAATACATCCAATTTTACAAGTTGATTTTGTTGAACACAGGAAGCGTTTACCAGTTATAAAGCTTTCTTCAGGTTGAGAGAGTCCTAAGCCCGATTTACGTTTTGCAGTAATGCCTAAAGAATACTCTTTAATAGAGAACATCCATTCCTTAAGTTTGGAATGCACTTCACTAGAAGAGACATCTTTATCAGAAAAATGACTGACATAGTAAAAACCATCCAGCAGTGACACTTGATCCTGCAAATAGTAGTTATAAACCAAGATTAAGATTATGATTTAGCGCGACGGACATGCTGCAGAAAAAGAAAAATACTGAGATAAACTTCCTGCATGTTATTCAGATTATGTCAACAATGGCATCATAAATTAATAATAGAACTAAAGAAGAAAATCTAGCAGAAAAAAGATAAGATTAATAAGTTTTCTAATTGACCCTGTCAATATCCTGATCAAATCAACTTAGCCTGGACATGTTACTTGCAAAAATTCTATCTTTCGCATGGAAGATGATTGATATATACCTTAAACAATATATTCTCTATAAACCTAAAAACAATATGTCCAGGGGTGGTGATAGTCAGCTTTTTTCCTTCAACCGCTTGTTCTTTTCTTGGAGCAATCAGTAAATTAGTAGCAGTCTTTCCCAATATTGAAAGTAAATAAGTAGCAGTCTGTTTAATAGATCTGGATGGAGACGAAACAAGTGCAAGCACAGGAAAAATGAGCAGAAGCTCTTCAGTCAATTCACTTGGGGAAGCACCAGTTCTGTATTCTGCAAAAGCAGGAAATATATGATTAGAGAAACATAATAACACAGGCAATCATTTACAGAAGCAAGCAAGTATGAGAAATTATCCATGTAGATTACTTATTGATCGATTGGTGATAGACCATTTAGAATCTATTTCAACTAGAATGCAATTCTTCTAGGAAAAGTCACTAAGATCAACTAAATAACATATTGAAGCAGCAGCAGCTTGTAAAGGTAGAGTTTGTAGGATCCAATAAGGGAAAGATGAAAAACTAGTGCACTCAAGAAATCTGAAAAAGGAAGTACTATCATTGGTTTCTCATAGATTTAGGATTTCTATTAAAATATCTAGAATGTGTTTTTAACGCGACAACCAGTGAATGCAGAAATGATCACGAAAATAATGGCTAAAGAAGAAGAACCATACCATTTTCACCTTTCCATCTTAAGAGAAATAACGCTAGATTCAGTACAGAGTACTGTTCATGCTCAAGCTCCAGTTGAGTGAGAATAGAGAACAAGGATAAAAGCACTGATGATGGGCCAGTGCAGTAGTTAAGTCCAAGCTCTTTTTGGACAGCCAATATGTGCCTAACTGCATCTAAGATTTTCTCAAACCCACCCGAGCACCTGCGGAAGTCCCCATGTAGTGATAAAATTGAATCCAGAAGTTGCAATCCACACAACTGAGCTTCTTGGATGATCTGATAGCATTTAAAAACAATAAAGACGTTGTATAGCAGAATTAAATGAGAAACCAGAGCTCAAGTAGTTCGAGGACAAATTAAAGGAAAGTTGGATATAAGTATCCAAAAATATGTACGGTAGCATTTTCATTTAACGTACCAATCCCATTCTAACCAACTGCCTCAAGACCACCTGATATGCGTCCACCAAGCACTCAAAGATACCAGAAATATTTGCAACCTCCTACAGGAGAAGAGAAAAGGGTATAGCAAGAAAGAGAAAGTTCAGACACCACAATTTAATCATAAAATGATATAAAGAACCTAATCCAGTTCCTCATAGATGTCTCCTTGCAATGCTGCACTTTCCTACTGATAATCACGATAATGCAAATGGCAGTATTTCATAAACTATACAAACTTACTTCGGCATTCTTACATGGAATATATTTGAGTAGGGTCGTCAAAAGCTTAATGATGGGAATAGCCTCCTCGGGAGATGAGCAGCAGAATGCCGCCATTGTGGACACTAAGTTCCTCAGATATGTAGAGCACGAACCTGACACAGGGACCTGTATTACGGAATAATTCAGAAAAGGGCCCAAGAATTCACAGACAGCCTTCATTCCAAGATAATTGCACTTGATGATGAACACAGCTACTTCTTTGACAAGCCCTCCTTGAACTTCAGCCCCACAAGAAAGAATCTGCATAACCCAATAAACACATGCATCAAACATTCAAACTTGCACGAATCGTCGAGTAAACTAAAACAAGTACGAGCTGGCCGATTCTTCCAAATTGCTGAATTGCAAGCAGACAGTGTCTATTGCTTAATTCTAGAATAAAACATCACTTGAAATTACAAGAAAGTAAATAGTCATATCTTTCACATTTCAAATTCCACCCAATCAATAAATTCATTAACGAAAAGTCAAACGAAGATCCATTAACATAAACAAGTCCTAGCATATCAAGCTCAACATCAAGAACTTCTTAATATATAGCTCCCAGCATAAAAATGTACACACCTTGACGAACGGATGATTCTGGGACGAGCTAAACCGAAACGACGACGGATTTCGCTCAAAACCAAGTCTAGTGAGCAAACCAATGGCTTTAACGAAGACAGCGGCGAATTGCGGACTGGAGGAATCCTCGAGCGCAGACTGCAGCTCCAGTAATCCATCGGAGAGATCGAATCTATCGTCCTTAACTAGGCGGCACAGTTCCCGAGTCGACTGATCCACCACCGCCGCGGAGGTGGACCGGAGGCACCGGGTGAGGGCGTCGCGTCCGGCGTCGGACGGCGGCGCCGAGCGGAATTTGTCGAAGATTGAGGCGACGGCGAGCTTCTGGAGTGAGGGTTGGGGAATTCGAGTTTTCTCCAACAGTGGAGTGAAGGAATCCATTTTCAGTTCAGAAGGAAAAGTAGGAACCGGAGGTAAAAGGGAAGGGATAACCAGTTAAATAGTTTGTGCTGGCTGTTAGTTGGCACTTTGATTTTGAAAATGAAATTTATTTCTCTTTTTAGGATTCTATAAACAACCGCGATTTTTAGGTGTAATTTTTGTGATTGGAAATATGGGCCTTCAACTCGGCCCAATTTTCCAGTATATTTTGACGTCCTAACTAGCGGTTTGGAATAATCTTTTCCAAATTAATTATCCAAAAATAATGTCATTGTCCCATTCTGTAATCTCAATTCGCATTAATCTCCCAAAGTGTTCCACAAAATGTTTAAATGACAAAACAGCACTATATCTACATCAAACAAATCAAATATAAGTGCAACCTCTTACATAAACACACACACACACACACACGAAGCACACAAAACACACAGTAAAATAAACACATTCAACACTAAGGCTGCATCTCTGCATCATTATTCACTCTCTCTTCTCCAAATGGGCGGCCTTCAAGTCCTTCCGGCAGCTCCTCCGCCGGCGGTGGCGGTGGCGCCGGCGCCTTCATGCATGCCACCCTCCTGCGCCTTGCTCTTGATCGTCTCTCCGACCTGCTTCGTCTTCTCCCCGACGTACATCGTCCCCTCCTGCACGCGCCGCTTCGCGTAGTCGAAGGGCTCCTGCCCCGTCGCCTGCCGGAAGGAGTTGAACACCCACGACAGCGACGAGAGGCCGGTGAGGCCGAAGGCGCAGGAGGTGATGAACGCCGCGACGGTGCCGGCGAGGAGGAGGGCGGCGGGGACCAGGATGGGGCTGAAGATGACGAGGAGCGGGGTGGCGACGGCGAGCCCGATGAGGCTCCCGACGAGCGTGATGCTGGCGAGGCCGAGGAGGCTGCCGCCGATGGGGAGGAGGGTGATGACGGCGAGGACTTGGCCGGTGGAGGGGCCGTTCCGGGGGAGGAGGGACGACTTGGCGCCGGCGGCGTCGTAGCGGTAGGGCTGCTGGTGGGGATGGACTTGGATCTGCTGGGGGTGGAGGCGGTCGCGGTCTCGGTCGGCCATTGGAGCGTCGGCGGCGGCGCGTGAGGATGCTTTTGCGGTGGCGGGAGGGGGGGCCAGTTTGAGGGGGTGGGAATATGGATTTGTAAGGAAGGAAGGGGGGCGGGGGTATATGAAGAAGGGGGTGGAAGTGCTACGTGTTGGAGGAGAGAGAGAGGGAGCTTGCATGAGATACAAGTTTCACTTCTCTTTTGCCACATTTTGTTCTTTGGGGATTTTTTTTTAAATGTATATTGTTTATTATGAAATGAATGTTTTTATTTTTATTTTATTTGTGAGATCCATAAAGAAGAGGTTTCTTGATTTTTGGCAGAGTTATGATGAATGATGCCTTTATTGCGAGATTCGCCTAACGTATATATAGTTAGAAAATGACATTAGGAAAATGTTTTTGTTTTTTAAATTGGGAGGGTGCCTTTTTTAAATTATTGGGACAGTATTTTTTTTATTTAAAATTGGGAGAATATATGACTTCTGTATATTGTTGGGACTTTAAAAAGTAGTTCCTTTAAAAGAAAACATAATAATTAAGTAATTAAGGAAACAATTCAGCTATTATGTTTCTTCATTTAATTGATATTCCATCTTCTAATTTAGTAGTTTTATTCTTTGGATTTGTAGGCGGTAATTAATTAAGCTTTTTTTTTTCTCCCTAGAATTCTCTCCGTTTATTGTTGAATAGTTGGATTTTCTTTTAAAAAATTCTAGAATTTATTTCAATCTTTTACGGTATATGTGTGTGTGTGGCAAACTAAAGTCATTACATGAAAAATAAATAATACTATATTCCCATCAGAATAAACTAGCTAGCGTGTGTCAATTCTGTATTTCGCGAATTAATAATATGAATATATATGAAATGCTGTATTTCGCGAATTAATAATATGAATATATATGAAATGTAATACTGTCTCGTCCCATTTATTTAGTCCACTTTACTTTATGCACGCATTTCAACCGAAACCTAATACGAATTTTAAAATATAATTTTGTAGTATAATTTTATGCCATAAGATTCTAAATACATACTATACTTCATTAGGTTATTACTAATTATGCTCATGCAAATCGAATGTGAATCGATTGCTTCTGTCAAGTTTCATCACATGCTACTCCTATATTTTATCAGTAGCCAATTAATTTATTTACGTAGAGAAGAGTCACGTAGGTTTGGAATTTCAATGTATAAAAAACAATTTATATTTTCTCAGAAAAACATCATACGTCATGTTATGATTTTTTAAGGAAACTACTAAAAACAAAAATATATATTCCGATAATCTAATGTACTGTATATTATTAAGAGCAACATGCACTTCGAAATTTAACAAAATCAAATTTGTTGCATGAAAAAGACTTAACGTTTTTATCAAACAACAAATAAAATTCAACAGCAATTATATATTATCTCTACATGAAAACTCTCACACGACACAAATAAATTTTAAAAAAAAAAAACATGCAAAACACACTCCATTCCTCCACCATTATTCAACTTCTAGAACACATTAATTATCCTCTTCAAGTCCGGCCACCGGCGCCGGCGCCACCATGGACGCCGCCTTCCTGCGCGGTGCTCTTGATCGTCTCTCCTGCTTGCTTCGTCTTCTCGCCCAAGTAAATCGTCCCTTCCTGCACGCGCTGCCGCGCGTAGTCCAACGGCTCCTGCCCCGTCGCCTGCCGGAAGGAGTTGAACACCCACGAGATCGACGAGAGGCCGGTGAGCCCGAAGGCGCCGGACGTGAGGAGCGCCGCGACGGCGCCGGCGAGGAGGATGGCGGCGGGGACCAAGACGGGGCTGAATACGACGAAGAGGGGGGTGGCGACGGCAAGCCCGATGAGGCTTCCGATGAGAGTGATCCCGGCGAGGCCGAGGAGGGCGCCGCCGATGGGGAGAAGGGTGATGACGGCAAGGACTTGGCCGGTGGAGGGGCCCTTGCGAGGGAGGATAGTCTTGGCGCCGCCAGGCTCGTAGCGGTGGGGTGGCTGCTGGGGGTGGACTTGGACTTGATGCGGCTGCGGACGGATGCGGTCTGCCATAGTGACGGTGGCGCGTGAGATTTTGGGTGGTGAGTTATTATGGCGAGGTGGGGTATATGAAGAGGGGGGGCGAAGTGCTACGTGTAGGGGGGGAAAGAGAGGGGGGCTTGCATGAAATACAAGTTTCACTCTCATTTTGCCACATTTTTGTTCTGTTTATTAATTAATTAATTAATTAATATAGTTCCGTTTAATAGTATATTTAATCGTATTATAGATAGACTATTGAACTGGACTTTCTGAGGAAATATTATTGGGCTTTATATTAAATGGGATTTACCTATAGTTCTTTTGTGTGTGTGTGTGTGTAATCCAATAGTATTATGTTTGGGCCTAATTTTTTTCTCAATAGTATGGATATATAACAAGGTTACATTTTAAACCTGAACTAACAAATATTCCTATGTCCCAAGTAGGGCTGCAAACGAGCCGAGCCGAGCCGAGTACTGGCAGGTTCGGGTTCGGCTCGTTTAATATTTTACATGTTCGGGCTCGGGTTCGAGTTCGATTCTAGCTTTAAATTTGTGCTCGAGCTCGGCTCGAGGTAAAAATTTTGAGTTTGAATTCGGCTTGAGTTCGGCTCGCTAAATATTCGATAAATGGTTCGGCTCGAGTTTGGTTCGGATTTGAGCTCGGATCCGGCTCGTGAAAAGCTCGAATTTTATTTTAATTCGAGCTCAATCTCGATTTTAAGTTCATTTAAAAGACATGATTTAATATATTTTTTTTTTAACATTCCAAATGAAGATAAATTAAAATGAAATTCATTAAACAAAAATTAAAATTATTTAATACTATAAAATAATAAATAAATGTACAATATAATAAATGAAGTGATGATAATTGATGATATATATTAATATTATAAGTTAATATTTTCTAATAATAATTGTGGTGTAGTGCCTAATTAGTTTTGGTTGTGATTTGAAATTAATTTTACACCTAAATGCTAAAGCTCGTTTACAGGCTCAATTAGAGGTTCGATTAGGAGTTCGCGAACAGGCTCGCGAACATGTTCGATTAACATACGAGCCGAACATGTTCGCGAGCACAGCAAGCCGAACACCCTTGTGCTCGAGCTCGGCTCGTTAAGTTTATCGAGCTCGATTTCAGGCTCGAGCTCGGCTCGTTTGTTAACGAACCCGAGTTCGAACGAGCTTTTATCGAATCGAGCACCGAGTATGTCCTGAGTAGCTCGGCTCGTTTGCAGCCCTAGTCCCAAGGAATGATGATCGACTGAGATCGACGATTGATTAAAATCGAAAGATTTCTCAGTCGAACGTCTCGATCTTTGTTGGGACGAAGAGAGTATAATTATATGACAAAAACGTTATTGAACAAATCTATTGTATAACTAATTTATAGAATGTGATGAAGGTCTATTTGATTTATTTTAATCAACCTCAAATAAAAGCTATAATCATTATAATTTAAAAATGGCGAGACATTAATTATAATGCCCCCTCAAAGTATAGTTGTAAAGAAAATAAATGGATTGCTCTAACATTGTTACTATTACTTTTGGTCAAATTTGTAGTCTATCATAATTTGTATTACTGGGCTCAATAATACAGTTGAGTGATTTACTATCCAAAAATAAACGTTAAGATTTCAACTTATGATAGACTACAAATTTGACCAAAATTGACCCCACTCTACTAATTTGACGAGTGACGCTTCAATGCCCACTGTGGGCATAAATATACCCACGGATGACGTGATAATATTTTAAATAAGAAATTAATTTTTATATATATCATAAAAACTAAACCTCAAATAAAAAAGATTAACGACGTGACATTGTCACATAAACGATGTGCACATTAAGTGTGTCCACCGTGGCTAAGAAAGCGTTTCTGCTAATTTGATAGCAACTATAGATGTGAGAAATAATCGAAAAATATCGGAACCAATTTTCCTTTTACAATTTTCATATAGAAGAGTCGAAATGCATAAGAGTTAGTTGTCTGACTTGTTTCTTGATTTGCGTAAATTGATCGAATTATAAATGTCATAAGTTTCAATGAGAATTTGTTGGTAGAGTTAATATCCTTGATTTTTCAGTTAAAGACTCGATTGATCTCGTTACTAGAAAAATATTACTACTATTTTGTAACGTAATATTTGTCGTTGATTATCACTAATTAATTTATTTGACATGAAATTAGCCCAAACCAGAATGATTAATGTCATGTCATTGAACCTTCCAACAAACACTTGAGGGTCTATATTTAGATCTTAGGTACTAGTTTATGCGTCACAACAAAATTGAGTGTTGATTTGTATTTCACCGATTTAATGACAAGACTTTGTGATTAAAATTCACACTAATATATATATATATATATATTGTGATTAAAAAATTAATCTTAAGGAATTAAGTATAGAAAATTTTGTTTCAGGTAGTATTATATTACTCATTTCTTGAGACTAATACTATAATTATAAATAATATATTTTTGGAAGAATCCATATATATAGGTATAATTATAAACAATATATTTTTGGAAAAATATATTACTAAACTCATATTTAGTTTAAATAGGGGAATTTAGGTTTCAAAAAAATAAAATAAAAAAATAGGGTAATGTAAATAAAGAGATGAATGGTAATAATAATTATTATTTTTATTCAGTGTTTGGTTCAACCATAAAAAGTAATCACTTGTAAGTAATTCTCCTTTTCCTTGTTTCCGATCTATTTCTATGTGTATAATATTTTAAGGGATTAGATTACCATCAAATAATGGTAATAGTTAACTCATTACTCGAACCAAACATCAAGTAACAAAAACAGATAATTGATTCCCTTTTCAAAGCTAAAAAAAAAAATCCAACCACACATAGGCTTACTCAAAATTGCTCTTGCGGCTTACTCATTGGGTTATTCTTCGATGGCTTTGCATGAACTAACGTTAAACGTACCACTTTCAAACTACACAAAATAAATATTGACATTGTTAAAATAAATAAAATTGAAATTTTCTAATCATGTTTTGAATGTTGTATGCAATGAAGTTTTAAAGTTTTATTTCAATATTTAAAGTTATGCTATTTTTAACATTATTTTATGATGAATGAGTTCGAATTTCTTTTATAAAAGAAGTCTAAAATGCTCCTTATTTTGTATGGTACAATACTAGTTACAGTAGAAAAAAATGAATCTGTTGGGAGTAAATCTAACAAAATTGAGTATCTTTATTCTATTTTAATTTTTAATTTCTAAAGTCAAGTTAGGTTGTTGTGGGGATTTAATAAGCCCATCAAATCAATCAAGCAACTTACTTGTAATTAGCTAAAGTTTTGTTATACTACCTTCATCTCATTCTATTAGTTTACATTTTCGTTTTGCTTCTTAGACTCTTTTTCTAAAATAATAAAAAATTTATAGCTATAATTAAACCTCTCTTCTTAAAATTAATTATAGTCATATATTCCTTCTTTTATTGGTTTATGTGTCCAATCTAATAGTATGAACTAATAAGAAAGGATGGAGATATTAATTTGGAATTGGGCTCGAGCTCCCAGGCTAGGGGGGGGGGGGGGCTTAATTAGAATTGCGTGAGAGAATGATTTGTGGACTCATGGGCGGTTGGGAGGGCCCAATTATTGATAATGATTGATTACATTGATTTTACTATTCCATCTTCCTCGTACGTTTTATTATTGAAAAAAATATAAATAAATACACCAACTTTGTCTGACATTCTGTTTTGGTATCGAACTTAATTTTTTTTGTAAATACACTAACTTTGCCACAGATTCAATTTCCGGCGAAATCGAAATAGACGTGGCATCTACGACGTCGTTTGGTACAAATTAATCATTTCTTTAGCATTAAACGACGTCGTTTGGTACAAATCGAGCTTCTTCTTTGAATTATATACACTTTAGTTTGTTCGAACCCTAAATCGATAAGAAAGAACGAGGATGGAGAAGAGAAATTTGAAATCGATTTGCAGCCATGCCTCACCTTTCTGAGACTAGCAGTGCTTCGAGTCAACCCTACAAATGCTATGAATATGAGATTGTGTGTGGATGCAAGCTCCCTGTGAGAGTTGGTACTTCTCAATTTGCAAAAAATTCAAATCGGCGTTATATGAATTACCCAAAGAGCATGGTATTAACACTCTTTCAATGAAGCTCCATTGCCCTTTATTACTGATTATATGCCACATCAGTTTTGATTTCGCCGGAAATTGAATCTGTAGCAAAATTGAACATCGGGGCAAAGTTAGTGTATTTATAGAAAGAAAAAAAAAAGTTCGATATCAAAACGAGATGTCAAACAAAGTTGGTGTATTTATTTGTATTTTTTCCTTTATTATTTTATATATTATATATAAATATAAAATGTGTCAAAAATTCTGTATCGGAGTGAATATTTTATTTTATTTTTAAATTGAAGTGACACCATACTTAGATTCAATTTGTGATAACTTTGATTAGTACTTACTTCGTCCCAAATTAACTGTCTCATTTTATTATTTTATACCTCATATATATATTCAAAATATGAGACAATATAGTTAATTCACGTTTCCTAATCATAGTTTATTATCATACCATTGCCATACCAAACATATATGCACTAGATCTATAATTTGTGAAAATTTATTGTTTACTCGAGATAACCATAAATTGAAGACTACTACTACTACTAATAATAATAATAATAATAATAATAATAATAATAATAATAATAATAATAATAATAATAATAATAATAATAATAATAATAATCTCCTCCTCATGGATTAATAAAGGTGGGGATATCGTAGTAGTTCTTAATGGGACACTATACATTTCATTAGCACGAACTTGCAAAATCAAAAAGTCAATATATTATAGGGCAAATCATATTGTTTAGAATTATCTGAAATTTCATGCATACTCCTTTGTCTCACTAATTTAGACTCATTTTTTTATTGTGTTTAGGGATGCACCGTTGTTTATGTATTTAGGCATATTTTAAAATTGGAGCATCATAAATGCATAAAAACATATAAGCATATTGATATCTGATCTTAAATGAAAGATATCAAAACTTTTAATTTGATATAAAAATCATAAAAAAATGGAAAACAAATGAGCAAGTTATGACAATTTAAACTTTTATAATTTAAATTATATCGGAATACGTGCTGAGATTTCAATAGATGATGATATTTAATTATGGCAAATTAAGTGTAATAAGAGATTTACTAATACCATGTAAACCTTCTTACTTATTTCCCAAATAAATAAATGTTTCTATATTAATAAGACATCTCAATAAGAAAATCGTGTCTAAATTAGTGAGACCGAAGGATTAATACATACTCTCTCCGTCCCGTTTCTAAAGAGATAGTTGGTTACATTTTCGTGAGACAAAAAGACAGTTAACTATCTATTTATAAACGAGACTGATTGTTAATCTTGATATATAAGTATTGAATGTCGATACCTAATTAATTAGGAGAATTCGATATATATTTTTTTTCTACGTGAATTGCGATATCGCAGACAAAATAGTTAAGCTTTTAGGTAATACTTATCTTAATATGACCATAAAATATTAATTTTATTTACTTTATTGTGTTTATACCACGCGTGAATTACTTTATATTTGGAAAAGGTGACATGAGATGTTTGTTTGCTAATCAATTTCACAAATATGCTTAAAATTTAAGTACCCCTACTCGCCTACTCCCTCCTCCAGTAGCCTACCCCTTTCGGAAGGGCGGGGCCCCATAATAATCAGTAAACATCAAAATGTTTTTCCAATTCAATTTTTTGTTCAACAAAAACACACACATTGTCACATTTCATAATCAAAGCAAATTTTTTTGTGGACTATCAATATAGTATGTAGTTGGCCAGTCACTACATCTAAAGTTTCTTCACTTTTATTTTTTATTTTTTAACTTTAGTTTGTCCTAATGGATTGTCGGCGACGATTATAGTTTCGTGGGATAATAAGAGTGAATGGAAACAACCATGCAATTTTAGTCTAGCTCTAAGATTTTCATTTTTTTTTTCCATAAAGAAGTCCCATAACTCTTTTTAAATATAGATAGTAGTGCCAACTTAATTCGGACCTTCGGTGCCATTGAAACGGGATGGGATCTCATGTCTCCATTTCGATGGTCTAACCATATCTTAAATATTAATTTTTATTATTTTATATTTATTTATAAAATAGAAAATATTTTTTTAATAATTATATATCATAGTTTTGGATTTATTAACCATAATATAATTTTTAAAAAAAGTAAAATTAAATCCTAAAAATAATTGTAAACTCTTATCTGATTAGTGAATTACATTAAAATTATGGAAGAAAATTGCATAAAATTAATATATATAAAAAAAACTAAACTTTGGGATTCAAAATTAGGATAGGGGATTCCAACTACATTGAAATATAGATATTACAACCAATCAATATCAAGTAGAGAAATCAATAGTATACTAATAAAAAAAAACTGAATTGAGCATGCCATGCAGGATGCGAGTTCATGTTGCTTCACATGGGGGAAAAAAATCTTGTCTGGATTTTTTTTCACTGTTTTGAAAATGACAATTATATAAATTAAATAAGTAAAATTCTTACAGATGCATCAGTTACTTTGAGTAAAAATATATTGAAAAAAGAAAGAGAAAAAGAATCATAGAACAAAAAGTCAGTTTAATACCTAGGGGCTAGTTTTTCCACCCTTCTTGACTAAGAAGTGTAGACAAAAGCTAAAATATTTGAAATTCTCATCCCCTAAATCTGCGACATAAATCTTTGAATATTACAGTTAATCAAAAGGTGTATATATATATATATATAAACTCTCCAATTGCTGAAATATTTTTTCAAATTGTTCAAATAGTCAATTGATCGATACGTTTTACAAGAAGTCAAATGATGTTAATACAATTCAAGGTTGACAATATATATGTTTGGTTACCATTTCCAAAAGCAAACTAGTTTTAATCAATTCATGCGTACAATAATAAATCAATTTTCCTCAAATTAATAAATTCTTATAAGAGGAATGTTCCCCAGCCCACCGCTGCGGTGCGCATACTTAGAGCCCGTTTGGCTAAGCTTATTTTCAAGAGCTTATAAGATGTTTAAAAGCTTATAAGATGTATGATAGTAATAGCTTATACGTTGTTAAAGTGTTTGGATAAAAGAGTTTATAAGTTTGAAAGAGATAATAAGAAAATAAAATCTGAATGAAATTGTATATAATATAAATATAAAAACAAAATAATAGAGTTGTATGGTTAAAAGTAAAATTTAAGAAAAATAAGTTGGGGTGGAAGAGCTTATTCTTTGGACATCTTATAAGCTATTTGAGCTTATTTTTGCAGTTTATAAGCTCATAATGAGCTTATTTTGCCAAACACTTTTAGGAAGCTAATAAACAGTCAAACAACTTATAAGCTTAACCAAACACCCTCTTAATGAATCCACAGCTGACACGGCGATAGTAAATTATGGAAAACCATTATGAATATATACATTAATTATATGAAAACAAACCCTAAAACAACTAAACTCTAAATGAAAAAAATATTGACATGACACTATCATGTCAGCCGCCGTGAATAAGGTTATGGTAGACAGAGGAGCATTCGTGATACTTATTTATGATACCTTCGTTCTTAATTTAATATGGCAGAATATATTAAAATATTACTTCACGATCATTTATTCTTGAGAGTATGTACAGCACGAACTCGATCAGATTCCATGAACTTGGTACTTAATTAGCTACCCATTATTTCTTTGGTGGAGGTTTACACGTATAAGATAAGGAGAAATTTTTGAAGAGAGGGCTGGTTCTTTGAATCAATCCACAATTAATCTTTGCTTTTTAATTTGTATTGCTTCCTTCATGAAGACAAACTATGTGCACTTTTCTTCGTAATTAATATATGTTTCTCCCTTTGTCGGAAATTAATCAATATTCCTTTAATTAATGTAATATTATAATTACTCAACCATCAAGATATTAGATATGTTACGTATATAATTAGTGCAAAAAAGAAAAACATTTAACAAAAAAGAGAAGAACAACATATATACATGCATACCGATATAGTCAAATTTTACGTATGCCTATGATTTATCGCTGCATATACACACACTGATATACGCATATATAAAGAGAGCGATGAGATAATTTAACATTAGAAAAAAAAAAAAAAAAAAGTAATATATTTTATATAATATATTATAATGTATTTTCATGTACAACTGTAACATGTTCTTAGTACTATTATAATAGTACTATTATAATGCATGATTCAACACAATATAATTATATAATGCATATGTTAATCTGGATGATAGATTATAAGACGATCAACGGTTCAAATCGCTTCTTATATCTTACATTATAATTTTTTTTATATGATCTCTTCGCTATATATATATATATACACATTATACATATACGTGCTATGTACCTCCGTCCTCACCTTTCCCAGCCCAATAATAGGGTAGAGAATACCCCGTAACCGGGTCGAAAAAACCCGACCCGTTTCCAGGGTCACCTTGGTCGACCCTATTATCCGGGTCCGAAAACGGGGCTCCGTTTCCGGTGGTGGCGAAGCGCATGAGGTCAGCATTGGTGGCGTCGAGCTCCTTCTGAAGGTGGAAGACCTGGCGCTGAAGAAAGGAGATGGCGCCGACGCAGCCGTAGACGGGGTCCTTGAGCCGAGCCTCGGCTTCGTAAGCCAGCGAGTTGACGGCGTCCTCGCGCTGGTGCGGCGGAATCTCGTTCAGCAGCTTCCCAACGTTGCTGGCGCCGAAGATTCTGTGGACGTTCACGAACTTTGTCGGCTCCTCCGGCGGGAAATACGGCGCGAAGACGCAGGCGGAGAGGCATTTCCGCCGCAGGAATTTGCAGGCGGCGCAGGGAGGGTTGGAGTAGGCACTGCCGCTGGAAGAAGCCATTAATGATATTCTGCAAAAATATTAAATTAAATTTTGTATAATTTTATTATTATTATTAGAATTGAAGTAGGAAGCGTGATTAACTGATCATATAATTGTTTTATATGTACACTATATCTTTGAATCAAGCAAAAAGCCCAGAATATATTGATCACACTCTAATATTCTTGAAAAAATTACAAATTTATATTATGTCTTTAATATTTTATAGATATTATATTCTCACCACAGCACAGAGCTTTGAGCTGTTATGATCAGCAAAAATCAAAAGAAGATAAACAAAACAATAGTAGAAATAAAAATAAAAATTCGCCCAATAATAAGAAAATAAAGAATAGTGGATTTTTGTTTTCCATATCCAATTCTTGATGTGAGCTAAAACATAAATTTGAAAGAAATTAAATCAACTCAAATTTCAGCCACCAAACTAAACCAGTTCAGCGTAGTTTTTTTTTTTTTTTTTTTTTTTGAATCAGGAATTCAGCATAGTTAAGGAAATTACAAAAAAAAAAAAAAAAAAAAAAAGAAAAAATAGAAGAAGAAATGGATAGAAAGCAAGATTCGAAGTTGAGAAAGACCTGGTACTGGTACACCTCCTTCGAAAAACACCTTAATTTGCTTGTGGGAAATCGTTAAAAACAGAAAAAACGAGAGAGGAGTGACGCAGCTACAGCTAGCTAGTTTATATGTGGATCTTTGATCTTCTCAAACCTCGAGCTCGTATAATTATCAATATATTCATCCTTGATGCATGTCCAGTTCTCAATGAATATATATATATAAATATTAATATGTATTTATGTGTGTTTAATTGCATACAAGAGAAATTTAGAGAATACAGTGTGGAAAACCCTACAAGCCAAAGTGGAGAGAGATGGTTATATATGTGAAGAAGATTGTGACATATTTTACTATATATAGAGAGACAATGTATAATGGGGTCGAACTAAAAGCAAAAGAGGACTTGTTCAAATAATTTGTTAACTTAGTTTCTTGGGCCTACTAAATAAGCCCTTAGACGATAAACCAATACGGAGTATAGTGTATATATGGGGATAAATATTAAACGGTCAGTGTTCGCGGGGGTTTTGTTTCGCAAAATATATACATATTGCAATATATATTAAATGATGGGGAAATAGACAAAAATAGCCACTTTGAGATAGTAAAGATAAATAATAGCCACTTGGATAAAAAAGATAAAACATAGCCACTCTTACCATAATACTCCCACCCTTGTACGGAATTCACGAATTTTTGGTTCAATTCGTGAGTTACTCACAAAAAATGCCTGAATTCACGAATTTTTGGTTCAATTCGTGAATTGCTCACAAAAATTGTCTGAATTCACGAATTTTTAGTTCAATTCGTGAATTGCTCACATTAAATGCCTGAATTCACGAATTTAATTTGTAAATTCGTGAATTAGTGAAGAAAATGAAGCAAATTATGATTTTTTTTTTGTGTTTCGTCAATTGACGATCTCCAATTCATATATTGAAGACAAATGCAAAAAAAAAACAAGAAAAAAAAGAGGTGATTTGTTGTGTGTTCGCGTGTGTATTGTTGTGCGTGTGTGTGTGTTTAGCTGTATTGCTGTGTGTGTGCAGGGGCGGATCTAGGACTGGATAGTGGGGTGGGCTGAGCAGTAAACTTTATACATACTAAAAATATTTCGATGTTTACATAAGTTGCGCCTTGCGAAACTTCGATGCATAAAATTCATCAATAATCGAATCTATATCTATATCTTTTCAATAAAACAAAAAACAAGTAAGAAAGCACTAAAAAAACCAAAAAAAAAGGTCAATTTTCGTTCAGACATTTCAACAAACAGATAGAGAGTGTTTTTCCTCTGTATCAGAATACTTCAAACATGCCTTCTTGTTCCAGTAATTTCATAGATTAATTCAGCAAGCATATTATTTAGCACTTTAGCGGCATTTATTATGTTCATTGGGTTGAGCCTTTTTGTTATTCGTTCATTGGGTTGGGCTAAAGTATACGGGTTGGGCTAATATATAATTTATTATGTTAACACATATATATACACATAAAAATTTTGGGCTTGCACTGAGCTTAAGCCCAGTCAAGCCCTTGAAAAGATCCGTCCCTGTGTGTGTGCGTGTGTGTTTTGTTGTGTGTGTGTGTTTGCATGCGTGAGTGTGTGCATGTATGTAATTTGTTGTGTGTGTGTTTATGTGTGGGTGAGTGTGTGTGTTTGCATGCGTGAGTGTGTGCTGTAATTTGCTGTGTGTGTGTTTATGTGTGGGTGAGTGCGTGAGTTTGAATGTTTGAGTGGGTGAATTTTGGGGAAGAAGAAGATGTGTTAGTTTCATTAAGGGTAGTAATGTAATTTACTTTCAAAAGTGACTAGTTTTTATCTTTTTCATCTTAGTGGCTACTTTTTTATTTTACTATCTCAAAGTGACTATTTTTACTAGTTGCCACATGAAATGATTGTAAAGTAATAGCACGTAGTACTATTTATTTTCTTATAAATATTATTTTTTTAAACGTAAGATTGGAATTGTAATTTTATTATACATTGTATTAAAATATATCTATGGCGTAGGAATGTTATAAAATTGTTTGATGTAGTCATATGTTTAATTAAATCAGTTAGTATTATATTTGTGATGTTTCCTTCCAACCAAAAGGTTACGGGTTCAAGTCATCTCGGGTGTGTGTGAGTGTATTGTGTTTGCTTATAAAAAAATATTATATTTGTGATGTAAGACAATGCTAGAATTTAATTAATTAAAGAGGAATCTTGTGCGTGTTTGAATTGGATTTGGATTAGGACTCCCTCTCCTCTTTATATATATGTTTTATATATATATGTATGCATGCATGCATGCATATTGCATATATATCTCTCTCTCGCTCTTTAATTATATCAGGACTCTCTATAATCAAGCAATGGAAAGTGTAAAAGGCGTCGAGCAACTTAGTAAGTTGATTATCAAATTCCCTCTCTTTAATTTTCAAGTGTTATTTAAAATTGAAATTAATTTGAATTGATTAATTTGAATTTGTTTAGACGATATACAAGAACTAAAGCATGAAATTCGAGTCCTTAAAGAAGAAGCCTTGAAGATGAAGGCGTCGGATGTTGCCTATGATGAAGGAAACCCCCAAGAATTCTCAGCTACGAAGAAATTAGAAATCTTCGATTCCCTTTTCGAGAATATTGATTATGTAAACGCGATGGTTCAAGGTCTGGATGTGGGGAACGTAATAATTTACACTATCTCCGTCCATGATAAGTAGACCCTCGTTTTTCTTCGGCTGATTTTGGGCTGTAATGATGGATTTAAAATGGATTTTTGGCTCGTAAAGACACATCATTACAAAATTTCAAAATCAGATACGCAAAAAACTGGAATCTACTTATGGTGGACGGATGAATTATTTACGTAAGTATTATTATTAATGTTCATGCATGTGTTAATTTTAAAAATCGGTCTTATATACAATTAATTAGTTTGTTAATGTAGAGATGTGGTGCTTTTCAATGAGGAGACGGCGGCATTGTTTAAGGAGGTGAAAGAGGGTGCGATAAGAATAAAGAACGATATGAGAGCTCTAAATAGGGAGTTCCAAGAATTTATGAGTTCGCGAAAGTGATGCTAAATTAATGTGAATTATATTAGTTAGTAAGATTATCAAACTTTTGTTTTTCGTTCTTCTTCTTTTTTTTCTTTTTTTTTTTCCTTTTTAATAGCGTATTCTTGTGTTTACGAAGATATAGTATTTCATATACATTGTCTTCCTTTGTTTTGTGATTTGCAGAAGAGGGGAAATTAATTTCTTTTTTGGAAGGTTTATAAGTTGTTAAATACATTTTTAGCCCATGTCTGGTTCAACTTTTTATATATATATAGAAAGTGAAACAATTAATTGATTTCACTACTTTTTGTTTGATTTAAACAATATGTTATCCATTTCTCTTACTTGGGATAACTCAATCCACCAAATTGTTACCCTTCCAAGAGGAAGAGAAACAAGGAGAAAAAAAATCCCCTTATAAGTACTTTTATTGAACCAAACATTCAATAAAAGTAAACATTATCATAACCATTATCATATTTGAATTGATTCCATTCCCTTTCGGTTACTCAATTTGAACCAAACGACCCTTTAATTTATAAGTTTTAGGAGAATAATTAGAGGGCGCCAAGAATAATGAGAATCACAATAAATGAATCCCTACAAAATTCAAAATGGTCAATTTCGATTAGTTCATTTTCTGCAATTAACGAACTCGAAAGAGGATTGTAGCTAGCTCTTCCACACGAATACAAGTTCAATGTGATCCGTGCATTAAAATAAAAAAAAATAAAAAAAATAAAAAATGAAAACACTAAATAAAAAAACGTGCATATTGTTGGTATCTGTGCGGGGGATGCACGAAGGTACCCGCAGAGGGCTGCTCTACGAGCGCCTCTTTAAACAGATGCGCAACAGAAAAAAAATGAGAAAATGAAGAAACAATGGAGAGACGAAAATGGTTTTTCTGCAAGATATATTAATAATATTTTGCATATGCCTCAAGGCGAAACAAACACTATAATTCACGAAGAATTACAAACCAAAGTTGAGGAAGCGAATGATTAAAAGCTACTAACTAAAAGTTAGTATTACTCAACTAAAAATGCTCTATGTATAGTAGCAGATTTTTCTCGTCAGCCCTTCCATCTTTTGATTAACTTCCTCCATATATAGCAAATAAACCTCGCTCTCCAAATTTCCACTAGCAACGTGGGTAATGGACTTGGTGGGTGAGTGTTAAGAGAGTTGATTTGATTCCATATAGCACATCCAGTATAATTGATCTTCAACAGCTTCTCCACAATTTTCTCAACCACTTTGACCAAGTTTTAACAATATTTTGTAAAGAAATGCAAAATTAAAAAAAAAAAAAAAAAAGTTTCAACACATATATCCAATTCCAATTTATTTTTATTTTTTTAAGTTGAAAGTAAATGAAGCTATGTATGAAAAATTAATAAATCCAATTCCAACTTTTTTTTAGTCGAAAGTAAACGAAGCTATATATGAAAAATTAAAAACAAAATTGAGAGTATAAGAGGCTAAATATGTAGCATACGCTTTATGAGTACTCCCTCTATAGCAGTTTTTTAAATATGTGAGTTTAAAATAGTAATAAAAACTGTTTAATTTAAATGGGACGGATGGAGTGCAAGTTAGGGGACGGATGGAGTAATAAAAACTGCTCAATTCAAATGGGACGGATGGAGTGCAAGTTAGGGGACAGAGGGAGTAATAGAAACTGCTCAATTCAAATGGGACGGAGGGAGTACAAGTTAGGATCAAGGGGTTTAGACTTTAGAGCTAATCCGTTCGAACAAATTACTTTTGTTGTCCCACTTTATTAGTCTCAGAGTAATATATACATCACATATATTCAATTTATGAAACTAATTAAGTGGAACAGAGAGAGTAGTTAATATTAATATTTGGAATTTAGAGCGAATCCATTTAAACAAATTAGTTAGTATTAATATTTGTGAAATAAGATTTGGATTGTGAGCACCAAACTCAAGCAAAATAAATTTATAGTTTGATATATATTTTAAAGTGTATTTGATGTGAATCATATATAGGAATCCATGTTTGTTAATGAAAGAGGTCACAAACTAATTTTAAGCACAACGTTGGTTTCACATAAAACAACGGTCACAAACTAATTTTAAGTACAATGTTGGTTTCACATAAAACAGTGAATCAAATCTTAAACAGACTGAGTAAAGAAAATTCCTTAGTAGACTTGTCACATAAAAAGAAGACGCAACAATAGTGTATAAATTGATTAAAAGATCAACATCAACCAAAGTCTCACAGGTCTTGGCAGATTTTATCATCAATGATGGCTCTTTCAGTGCGAGTTGCAAGTTCTGAGTAATAGTTCAAAGACTCATATCCATTAAGAGTTGCGTCACATTTATTTTGTACAGGTTGCTTCCATCTTATTCATGGTAGAGGAGTTATCATCTATCTCATTTTTTTAATTAGGATTCTTGCTTGACTCTCTCGCAGTTGTTTGATTAAAAACCGTACAAAGTAATTGAGGGCAATCATTGCACATATTAAACATCTCTATTTATACTTCAAAATTACTTTAACTAATGATTAGATCTTTCAATTACAAATTTGATTCAATACTAATTCTAGAAACTATTCATTTGAATTGGCTTAAATAAGCTTGCTTATATTACTAAACTTGAATGAAAACGAATGAGTTAAGTTGTTATTCGACTTAATTTCACTTCTTGCAAACTAATAAATATAGACTTAGTTTAATTGAGGACACCCATGGCAAAATGAGGTAAAACACCTCTATTTATACTTCAAAACTATTCTAATCAATGATTAAGATATTTCAATGACAAATTTGATTCAATACTTATAGTTAACAAACTAGAAAATTCTAGAAACTATTAATTTATGTGAATTTACTTTAATAAACTTGCTTATGTGGCTAAACTTTAATGAGAACTAATGAGTACTTGAATGAGAACAAATGAACTGAGTTGAGTTGTATTCAACTTAGTTTCACCTATAATGCACAGATTCTTCTAAAAATACAACATTGCAGTATCGAATACGTGGGGGATACGGGTACTGGTGCGATTCGCGTGGAATACGCACTGGATACGCACCTGGCGAATCCTATAAAAAAAAATTAGGATACGCGTATTTGGTGGGTAGGATACGCGTATCCGGTAAGAATCCAGAATCCAGTGCGTTTAAGATATTTTTGGGGGGGTTTTGAAAATAATTTTATATTTTGAGTTTTTTTATAGTATTTTTTTTATATGTATTGTCCTAAAATTTAAATTCACTACAAAATCAATATAATATTAAATTTATGGGGTTTAATTGAAATCTTCATTTTAATTGAGTAGTATTTAATTTATGAATTTTATTTTTATAAAATGGGTGATATATAGACATATCCTCGACGAATCGCACCTTAAAATTTTTAAAAATCCGTATCCATATATCCGAATCGTATTGCCCCCGCACCCGCACTCCGCACCCATGCAACATAGAGTTTCACTTATTGCATACTTATAAATATAGACGTAGTATTATTCTCGCATATTATTCACCTAAAGCTTATGCACGATGATGTCTTTGTTTGCATCCTTGCCTTGTAGGTTTATTAAGATGGTCTTTCGATTGTTTAGAAGCTAGCTCACTAAAAAATAAGCCAAGTATACTCAAAATTATTTTTGAAATCTTATTTTTAGCCCACAAATTTTCACTCTTTCTGGAGAACACACCCTAAATAGCTGAATGGGCCACAAAGAATGAAAAAATGTAAATTCACAAATCGATCCTTCAAGAAAGAGGCTCAAAATCCAGAAATGATCTAGTTAAAAGAAGCTTTATAGAGTAGCTCTTACCCTCTCTAAGAATACAAGTTCAATGTGATCCCTGCATAAAAAATTCATCCCTTCACAAATATACATGTATATTCAACTATACAGTCATTACTTAAGAGTACAATCTGAAAAGCTCGATTTGGAAGTTGAGACTTTGTTATCTGGTACTGGGAAGTAGTCTCGGATCGTCTTCCTTTTCGATGAGGAAGGAGGGTTTAGAACAGAGGAAGGGCTTCTGATTTCAGCTTCTGGAGTTTTTTCTAAATCTTGTCTCACTTCAAAATTTAAGGAAAACCTTTTCTTCTGGGATTCTGGTGTACTGACTTCAGCCGTTGCGATGGGAGTATGAGGGATAGCATCACATACTACATTAGAAAGTGTGCTTGGTTCATTGATTTTCAAACTTGATGCTTCACCCGAGAATAGTTTTCGCCTTTCGATTCTTGGAAGAGCCCGGACTCTCTTTCTTAGTGATGAAGGAGATCGCGTATTTGAGTAGCAACTGCTTTGGATGTTCCAAAGACGAACCTATAAGAGATTGGAAGAAATTATATATTGTTATATATAACATTCAAACAGAAGTTAATGTTCTAAGAATGTAGCCAAGTGATTTTGTATGTTGTGTTAGATTATTTCAACTATGTAAGAGGCTTACTGTGAAATCATCTGAACAAGTTGCTACCTTCCCCATCTCTGATGGACACCTGCACATAAAATTTCCAGAATCTTTGTTAAAATATGTATAAATATGTGTGGAGCAAATACTTCAAAAGATGATGCTATATTGGAGGCTATACCAGTTTACTGCTGTGACTTCTCCGTCGTGGGTTTTCAAAATGATAGGATCCATCCTGGGTTGGTCAACCTATATAAAGAAGGATGTTCTTAAGTTGGTGGAAACTAGAAACTTAGAAACACAAGGAATCAAGAGAAGAAGTTAACCTGCCATATGTAGGCATTTCCATCACTAGAACCGCTGAGTATGTGAGCTGCATCAGGGCTGATTGCTGACTGTAATTAAGGAAATTTTTAACGATTAATCAACCTAGGTCAAATGGAATGTTATCTTGACTGAGCACATGAACTGAACATAGTACACATATGTACCTTAACAAAAAATGACTCAGTTCGGCCACCGGAGAATGTTTTTATTGGCCCCTTCTCAAGCTGAAGCACATTATAGAGGTATATCCTGAAAGAAAAGACGAATTCTCATCAAGCTTTGCCTTTAGAATATGGATCACATTTCCTCCAGTTGCATGTGATATCAAACAGAACGTGCTTAGTACATTATAAATGAACCATAAAGTTCAGGATTCAATAAGAAGTTTACCTGTGATCCATGCATGAGGCAGTAATAAACATGCCATTCATATCTTGAGACAGGCTAGATATGCCGTGTAATCTCTCTTCTCCTACAAAATAACAATTTGCACGTTTTACTCTTGCACGTTTCATGGTGACTTGTCTTACTACAATTTTGGTTACTGCATAAGCAAAAAAATGTCAAAGAAAATTGAAGTAACTATAGGACATGCTTGAGTAATAGGAGATTTGAGATGACGCGTGTCCCAGAACTTAATAACACTACATTTTGAAATAAAATTTGAAAACAATCTAAGTCAGCAAAAGTCTCAGAAGGATCTATAACTTAATGAGCTACAGATGTGAGTTGCAGGCAGCATTGCAAAAAATCCACACACCTGTCAACTGCTCCAGCAGTCGCAAGAGAAACTTCATCCTTGAGATAAAGTACTGATGTTATGCTCATGGATTCAGCCTGGAAATATTCCAGATCACTTATTCCAGATAACTTTTCAAAATGTTCAGTAAACAAAAAATAGTAAATTAATGAAAACACAAACCTTCCCACGTCTGCGACACCTTCGACCTGGAGAAGTATGTGCCTCATGCACTGCAGATATAGGCCTAAAACATCACACCATGATCAACAGGTTAGAGTTAACTCATCGCTCATCATATCGAGAATATACAAAATTTGGTTTTTTCTGTTGAACTCAGAAGCCATTATGCTATGAGTAATTTAGGTAAACCAATAAATCAATGAACATATAGGGCTTCTATATGCAACTAATGGTACAGAAACTTACGTTATACACGACTTGTGGGCACTTTTGCAGCATCTGGTATCCCATACAGCAAATGAACCATCTCTTGAACCAGAGGCAACTAGCTCTATGAGGACAAAATGTTGGGAGTCAGAAATAAAGAGAGGGGCCTTCCGAAAGAACTTTGTTCTATAAACAATAAATAATGACCATGAAATTCATGAACTTACCCTGATTACTAGGGTGGCAGCTGATGGACTTGATACTTCCGGTGTGTCCCATCAATGCTGTTATGCATTTGCGCTCTTGTGTGTCCCAAATCTTAATCTGCAAAAAGTTGGACTGGTTTGTTACCATCTTAAAAATCTTAGAGAGCAAAGGAATTCATTGAGAAATGAAACTTTTATTTCAATTGTCCAATACTTATAGTAAGACTAATACATGGGGAGTAAGGAGTAGGTTACACATAACAAAAATCCGTAATAAGAAGGGCAACTTACACTTTGATCTCCTGAAGCAGTTAATATTCATCCTGCAGAAATAAAATTTAGTCAGTTGTCATGATGAAAGCAATGTTTCCCAAAGGAACATATGTTGCAAATAGTTGATTTACATCCATAACTAGTTCATGATTAGGCAGTGGACCTGAGGGGATAAATTCCAGGCTAAAGATGGTACCCAATGATTTAGCTTTCTATTCACCATAGACGTTAGACCATACATAGCATCTTTAGATTTTTACTAAGTCACAATGAGAACAGTTGAGCAAGAAACAAAAAACAGCATGCATATCCATTGAAAATGAAACATATCTGAATAGGCAGGAAGGGGCCTTTAATGTGCTTAATTTCCACTTCATTTCCCCTTACTTACATATCACAAATTCATAGTTTGGAAGAGTTAAATCCATAAATTGAGCTAATGGAACAAAGAAAGAACTATTTCCAGTTGAGTCACAAATCTTGAGATCAATCATGCATAATTGGAGCTTACACAACTTGAGGACTACTCAAGATTCCTAAAACGAAGCTCGCTTGAGCTTGATAATCCACTAACTGCTCAAATTTGACTAAAGTCGGTGCCAATGTGCTATGTGGCAATAATGTAATCAATTTTTACTCAGTAAACTCCATATTAAGAAAACATTAAAAAGTCTAATTCTAGTAAACTGTGATTTCATAGGTAATTTAGCTATCCAGCACACAGTTTCACTAGTCTTAGGAAAGATAGACTTTAGAAAACAAGTCTAATGCGAGACATCTCGATCGAGTGCACTATACCTTGATCCAGCACAAGTAAAATATGGCATTATCGTGAGCTATCCACTCAGTCACCTTAGCCTTCTCTGCAAAATCATTACAAAATAGGAAATGTGAAATTCAAAACTGAGTTCAAAATCAGTAACACACGTCAGTACAACCTCTGAATCTGAATATCCAAAATTCCAAATTCCAAATACCTGCATTTTCTTGGTATGAAGATTGTTCCAAGAATTTCTTCCTGGTATCAGTCAGCGTAACATAACCCGCCTCGTCGGTGAAAGCAAGTCTTCCCAGCATCTTCTCCTCTTCCTCCTCCAAAAATCAAGAAGCAGGAGAAACGTCAGCCATCTCCGCCGCCCCCACCACCACCACCGCCTGCTTGTAATTATAGACCACCGCCTTCGCCACCTCCACCATCTCCGCCGCCTCCACCAGAACCTAAGCCACGACCGTCTCCGCCACGTGTACCTTCCTGTGTGCCCCGGTGTTAGGCTCGCACCTATCCTTTGGTTGCTTATTGATCTTTATGGATACTACTAGTATTTAGTATTGCACCCGTGCCTTGCACGGAAGACGTAAATTATAAAGACCAATAGAATAAATAAATAAAATTATAATTCTTGTATGTCAAAGTAATATTATACAATTTTATAAACAAAATTAACATTAATAGACAAAATCAAGGTCGATATTATATAACATGTACCTACATAAATGCCTATTACTCATTGTGAACACATTTTAGATATCCACAACACACGGTGGACATTTGAGCATTCCTCATAATATGTAGTATTATACCTTTTGAATATTTTTTTTTTTTGTATAAAATATTTAGAGAAATACATAACTTTAGTCTTGTATATAAACTTAAAAAAAACATTTATTTGAATTACTATATTTTTTGGTATTTTATTTAAATTTGTATAGTTATTTAAATACTTAGTAGTTGCTATATTCTTCTAGCAATTTAATACATTCTTTTTTAAAAAAAACATCAAGAAATTAAGCAATAAATCATGATTACAATATGTTTAATGATCAATTGCTTTAAATCTAACTTGATTTTATTTTACAAAAGTTCAAGTAATAATTAAATTTGTTTGTGACCATGTATCCAAATTTTCTATTCTCACAACAAATTAAATTCTACTCAAATTATCAATAAAAAATATAATTGAAAAAGTATATAAATAACATATGGATGTAACAAAATAAAAAAATTATATAATAATTTAATGCAAAAATAGATATATTAGCAAACAATAAAACACCATTTATAATTTAAAATACATTTATTACCAAACTCATTGGATAATTCACAACTCTTTGCAATAAATCATGTTTATAATTATAAATCTATTGGACAATTCATGTACACTTTTGAAGGGAAAATGACAAATTTACAATTATTGTCAACAATTCTACTTTTATATATTGTATAGATTTTTATTTACATGTCCTTTTCTGCTCATCTTTCATTCTTTTGTTTTCAAGGTCACTTTATTAGTGGATGAATGTTTTCTTCTTAAATAATTATTGTTATCAATAAAATATAAAATTCCCTTAGCTCTTTAGGTGCATTTACTTTTTATACTGCTTTATATAGGGATAAAGAGAGATAATATAATGTGGTATAAAGTGGCAGGACCCATATTTTTTATATGGTGTTTACTTGGTAGGAATGAAGGATAATAGATGTGTATAATCTTATATATTACCTCCAACCCATGACAGTAGTCTCGTTTGCTTTATTGACTTTTTCGGCATGCGTTTCCACCGAAACCTAGTACGGGTTTTAAATATAATTTTGTAGTATCATTTTTTTTACGGGATACTATGACACTCATAGTATCCCGTAAAAAAAACGATACTATAAAATTATATTTTAAAACCCGTACTAGGTTTTGGTGGAAACGCGTGCCGAAAAAGTCAATAAAGCAAATGAGACTACTTTCATGGGTTGGAGGTAATATTTTTTATATGGTGTTTACTTTTCTGATAATGATGTAAAAGGAAGTATAAAAATTATTACCACTTTATACTGCGTTTACTTTGATTTATAAAAAATCCGGTCAGGCGGTATAAAAATTCGGGCAGCCCGTTGTATTAATCCATGGAATAATATTATACTACCTCCATCCCATTATATTAGTCACCTTTGCTTTTTGATTTTTCGGCACGCTTTTTCACCGAAACCTAGTACGGGTTTAAAATATAATTTTGATGTATTCATTTTTTCACGGAGTACTATGAGTGTCGTAGTATCCCTTGAAAAAATGAATACGTCAAAATTATATTTGAAAACCTGTAATAGGTTTCGGTGAAAAGCGTGCTGAAAAATCAAAAAGCAAAGGTGAATAATGTAATGGGATGGAGGTAGTACCTAAGAAACAAATGTGATAATTTTATACCACCTTTTACGACTTAAGAAATGGGTGCAATAATAATAATAATAATAATAATAATAATAAAATCAAAAAAATAATAATAGCAACAAAAACAAAATTAAATAATAATAATAATAATATAATCGTGGTATAAAATTATATTATACCACGGTAAAGGATATCGAGGGATAACGGGCTGACCGAGATTTAAGACCACCTAATCGGATTTTTTATATTTCAAAGTAAACGAGGTATGAAGTGGTATAAAAAAAATTTATACCACTTTATCCCCCTTATCCCCTTATCCCAAAAAGTAAACACCCCTTAGGGCCCGTTTGGTAGCAATACCGAGAAAATGGCGGATAAGAAAATGTGTGATAAGTTGAGATAAAAAAAAGTATGATAAGTTGTGATAAAAAATATATTGTGTGTTTGGTACAAACATAGATAAGTTGGGATAAGAAATATAAAAAATTGATAATCAAAATTGATAATTAAAATTAAAAATAAAAAATTGATAATTAAAATTAAAAATTGATAATTGATAATTAAAATTGAAAATAAAAAAGTTAATAATTAAAATTGAAAATAAATTTTTTTAATTAAAATTAATAATAAAAAATTGATAATTAAAATAAAAAATAAAAAATTGATAATTAAAAAATAAAAAATAAAAAATTGATAATTAAAAATTAAAAATAAAAAATTGATAATTAAAATTAAAAATAAAAACTGATAATTAAATTGAAATAAAAATTAATAATTAAATTATAAATAAAAACTTATCACAACTTATCCGGGGGTAGAGGCGGTATAGTATATGCCAGTGTAACAGTGAATTTAGTCCGGGCCCAAGCAATTTCGCGGGCCGATGGCATTATTTTTCTCGGATACCAAACACTGGAAAAGCCGAGATAAATTTTCTTATCTCGGCTTTTCCTGGGTTATACTGGCTACCAAACGAGCCCTTAGAGTAATCGAATTTTGACTTGGATGAGATCGATTGATTGCATATTTCAGATGTTTTTTTGCTGCGATAATTATCAATTTCGTTTTTTATTTATCAAAAATTATTGTATTCAACTTGAATATCAACCTTAAATTTAACATTTACAAAAATAAGTGCAAGCCCCAACTTTTTTGGTTCCCTCATCTTATAAGCTTAGGTATTGTAAAGTATTATTTTCTTTTCCAATTCAATTGTAACTTTTTCTTTTAGTTGTGGACTTGTAATTAATGTTACACTTGTAACTATATAGGAGATTAAGTTTCCGTTTCACTTGAATTATAATGTAAATTCATTTATATATGAAATACTCTAATTAAATTAAATACAATGGAGGGCCGAATTCAAAACCTCTAATCTCACTACCGATAAGCAAACACATGCACACACATTAGCAGTTTTTTCAAACTTGTAAATGTCATGAGTTGTTCATTACTCCATCCGTCTACGATAAATATGTTTAAAAATCTTTAAATCCACATTTATCGTGGACGGCGAGAGTGTGATATATATCGAGACCCGCAGTAGAATCAACATTTGACATAATAATTAATTCCCCAAGTGCTAAAGTACCAACAGCAACGAAATTCCAATTCCACCTTATCTCAAAAAGAAATTCTACTCATCCTTGATATCCTTCATTCGGTAAGAACAATGCTCTTTAGTAAGCAAAGAAACAGTTGCAATTTCAAATTCTCTGATTTAATTGATTAAGCTGATATTTTCCCAGTCTGGTATATTTTTGTATAACATGCACTATCAATATTCTATCAACTATACCAATCAAGAAAGAGTACTGAAAAGGTAAGAACAAATAAAAAGAGCAAAAGAAATGTTCTGCTACTGCTATTCCTTTGGATGGCTTGTGACAGTTCTTTATTACCAAGCTCCACGTTGTTTGTAGCCTCGACTGCCTGTTAAATCCAAGAAACGACGGAGTAAAAAATTGAGCACCTACGATATATATACTTCAAACCAATGCGTATAAATGAGGTAAGGATTTGTTCACGGACCAAAAACTAAAAATAGAACAGAGCTTAAAATCGAGCTAGGCCCTGCAATACTATTCCGACTCAGTGACATGCAAATGTAGCTAACTAATCACCTCGAATATGTGGATGAAGTACACTGACCTGCTCATACAAATATTCTATCTGTTGGGCCTGTTGCAAAACATGAGTCGACATGAGGTGGTTCAATGCAGACATTTCCACCATCTTCGTTTCAGTATCTCGAACAGCATCTAACATACTGGCCAACTCTACCTAAATAAACATCGTAAAAAGTCAGAAAATGGAATTAGAGAAACTATAGCTTGACTAGATTAAGCCGTAATTACAGAGACTTGTGCTAATCACCAGTTGATTTGATTACCTGAAGGGCATGTGTCTCATCATCTAATTGCTGTTGCTGGAATCTGATTGGCTCGGCTTGAACATCATCTGACCGCCTGACTTCTGAACTGTTTATTTCCCTCGCCTCAACATTTCCAGAAGTCGAGCTCTCTGCAACAGCAATAGGGCCACTCCGCTTAAGTTTTCTTCTTGGTGCCACCAGGTTGATAGCATCTCGGAAGCGTATAGCTCGAAGCTGATCGAACTGTGATGTTACTGAATGAAGCTTTTCACTTAAGATCAGTACCTGAAAATTGTACGGAAGATACAAAGTCACATAGAACCATCTACAATACATTAAGCTTTTAATGAATATCTATTACATGGATATGATTTTCTCTACTTCCTAGAAGTGCTTAAAATAATTAAGAAAAAGATAAAAAGAGGCATTGAGTCACCACAGCATATTTAACGCATTACCAACAAATCGTGGTCATGGCATTACATTCTTAACTTATAGACAAATGCATTTGACTCTACAACTTGGATTCAAGACCACCACAATTAATAAGCAAAACAAGGCCTCTTTCTTTTTTTACATAAAATATTATAAAAGGGTCGAAACTCTAGTTCCACATTACATAGAACAGCTGGAGTACAGACCTAGCGAATGCAAACAATATTCATAGCCGCAACAGCGAAATAGGCAAAGAGCAATATGATTGACGTCAGAACAACGGAAATATTTAAGGCATACCACTCCATGCTTATGAGCTATAGTATCAGCATTCAAATTGTCACTCCTTATACCAAGCCATCCTTTTGAATTTGCTTCCTCATCATTTATGCTATTCTTAAGAACATCGATTTGCTCCTTGCAGGCCTTGATGAAAACTGTGACCTACAAAATGCAGATTTATGCAGCAGCAAACCTCTGAAGTCAGAGAAACTAATAAAAAGCTACATAGAGACTCAATTCCAAACTGAGAAGAAACTACCCATGGGACAGAAACACATATAGAATTCCTAATAAAGTATGTACTGGAAGCAAAACCATTTTGGATTTCAAAATTTTGTTTTTAAAAAATAAGCTACAAGGAGTTTATAAGATTGATTGCTATTGAAGACTTGTACAGTTGAAGCTGCGAGAGAAAGGTTAAGATGCCTCCACGAGCAACAATTTTAAGCAGAGAATTTACTCGGTTAAACAATATTCCAAATATAAAATGGAATGCGAGGAATATCATGACAGATTCAATAGGTGACCTATTTTGCCTTGCTAAGTCAAAACACCCAAGCCAATGTATAATCCTTGAAAAATGTCAGAACATGCAAAATGTGGGAGTTTAACTTTTCCGAGATTAGGATCACTGCTATATAATATACTATACTAGTCCAACGAAAACTGGTGAGTTCTGGTATATATGCAATCTAAAGAAATGGCATCAATGCATGAAAGGCATCACACTGCATAGTAAGAATATGTTAGTCATTGTTTCTTCCAAATTAACAATACAATACTAACATCATTTCTATGATTCATTCATAAAGAAGGATTGAACTTAAATACAATCTTTAACAGTCTATATAAAAGTTAAAACTAGTACTTTAAATAGATAGATAATGATACATGCGACTAAAGCAAGCAAAAGATTGAAGATATCTCACCTCATGTTCAATGATGTCTCTCTCTTGTTCAGTGATACGGTGTACATCTACGTAATCCTTCTTATGCTTCGAGAGGAACTGCTCTAAAGCTCTAATACTTTCAAGCTGGCAAATAAATTCAATGAATAAATTATATGTCTTCAAAAAAAACATGCCATTGACATTCAACACAAAAGTGATTCCCAGCTCTATAAAACAAATATACCGTTGTTAGTGCAGCTTTGGTGAAAGATGATCTTTCCAAAGACTTATGCATGATAAAAGACGCCATTATAGCTGCAATTTTGGACTGCCAGAAAATCATGAATCAGAAAAAGATATAGCCACAATGTCCAGAAATTATAATCAACCATCAAGATGAAAGAGACTCAACATAAATGTTTCAACATTGCATACAGATTCCAATGGACTTGGAAAATTGCTCCAGCAATACAAAAAACCATCCTGCAGACCATGATGAAATGAAAATAATGAAATACAGAAAGGCGAAGCACCTCTTCATATCCCAAATTCAGTGCTGCTCGGCGTGCAGCATCCTTAAAATCCTCAGTTCTATCTCTGACTTTTGCCATACCTTCAAATCCTATTTAGCTGGGGTGGAGTATCCTTCCCTATAGTAGGGCGAAAAAAGTTTGTAAATGGTGCAGTTTGATTTATCATCGACATTAAAAAGACGACAACTACACTGTTCAAAGAATAACTAGACAGAAATCTGGAACATTGTAACAATTCAATTCAATCAAATATCAAAACCACTGACATGAAAACAGCTACTGTTCAGCAAATTCATTATTAACAGTAGAAAAATTCCAAGCCTTTGAAATTATTGGTAAAACCGCAATAATGGCAATTTCTCCACAAACAGCAATACTCCTCCTTTACTGGATAAACACCGAACTTCTATATCTCTTGTGGAGCTTGAATTGTAGTCGATATACATTGGGTTCGATGCTTGGGCCTAGTGGCTAGGCCATATCCTATCACATCCCCCCAAAAAGATATGGAAGTGAGGGTGTGAGCTGGGGTAGAAAGATATAGAAGTTACATCGACGAAGTCAGAATGCTGTCCACCTCGTTAAGACGAGGTGGTGTTGGAATTCACATGGCCCCTTCGGAAATTAGGCTTCGACGAAGTCGGGATGCTGCCACCTCGTTAAGACGAGGTGGAATTGGACTTCACATTGCCCCTTCGGAAATTAGATTTCGACGAAGTCGGAATGTGAACTGTCTCATTGGGATGAGGGCGAACACGTGATGTGTCAGTTACATTTAATGCACCGTTTGGGGTCCCGATAAAGTAGGCGGAAAGTTACTAAAACTTCTTTCAGACGCCACAATCAACATTTTGAAATTTGGAACCCTAAAATTTTCGGCGATTCATCTTCTTCCCTCACGCTCGCAGTGTTGCCGTCAGTGTTACACCAAAATCCAGTGACCTATTCGTTGTCATCACGGTGTTTCATTGCTGAAAAAGTAAGTCCATGGCTTCATCTTCTATTATATGCGATTCTAGCGGTAGTGGTAGTCAGAATTCTCAGCAGCGTCCTTTGCTGATTCCACTGCAGCCCGTTCTGCCGACACCCTCGCTTCGGGCTCGGCAGTACGGTTGAGGTCGGAAATTAGCCCTTCCAACTCCTCATCCCTATCAACTGGCCATCCCGCCACCACCTCGGCAGTCAATACAGTAGACGACGAGGCTAAGCTGTCCAGCACGGGAATGCTTTTGAGGCCTTCCAACAGCGCCTCAGCATACGCACGGTTGACAGCCGCATCTGACATCTCCTGATATCCGTACTTGGCCTTGTCCAAGTTCGGAATATCAGAAGCGATGTTGTCGATCACGTCGCTAACTGCACGAATGTTTAAGATGGTGGCGACCTGTCCGGCCAGTTCCGAGAATCTTTCAGAGCGGAAGAGCCTCTCCGTATAAGACCGAAGCAGTGACCCCTGCATGGCTACCGCCTCGGCCTCCTGTCGCCTTGCCGCCTCTGCCTCGGCCTTCCACATGGCCGCCTCTCTCTTCGCGGACTCAGCAGCGTCCTTTGCCGATTCCACTGCAGCCCGTTCTGCCGACACCCTCGCTTCGGCCAGTGCCAGTCGGTTGACGAGGCTGCCCTTCTCATTCTCTAGATCCCGCTGAGCTCGGACCACGTTGTTGAAGCGGTCGACCCCAGCGGTCAGGAAATTGCTCAACTCCGAGGTAAGGTTGCTCAGCCTCGCCACCATGTCCTCGGCACCCTATATAAACATACATTAGCGTTGAAAAAATATACAATAATGAAATGCCGAAGTACATCTGTAAGTGTGATACTACCTCGGGAAAAGGCCGAGGCTGATTCACCAGTTCTCCAAAACCCTGGCGTCCAACACCGCCAGATAACCGGACTGCAGTAACTGTACAATCCTCCTCTCCAGCAGGAACAGCAACAACCGACTTCTGTTGTTTTATTTTTCGCACGAGAGGTCGCTCCGGAGGGGACCCCATTGGTGAGGCACCTAGTCCGCTCTCTGTTCGTTCCGAAGAAACTTCGGATGGTGACTTTTCAGTAGCGGTCGGCCTTGCCCTCTTCTTACCAAGAAGTTTCACTGTAGAAAAACAGTTAAAGCTTCAGCACAATGAAGAAGAACATATACAAAACAAAGAAACAGACCAAGTGGAGCCTCACCCTTCACCGGCTCAACCATGGAGTCTGGATCATAAGGGCTCAGCCCCGCCATAGCAAGATCGGCCTCAGTGAATTCTTCATCAACTAGGCTAGTCAACACTTCATCAAGCACACCGAACTTTTCTTCGGTGCCTTGGTTCCTCAATTTACCCACATTCCAGATGAAATGTGGGACCTCACCGAACCGACAGAAGAAGAACTTCGACTGCCAGTTCGGGATTTTTGACTTCGTCTTCACTCGAAAGCCAAGACGGGGTGACAGATAATACCACCCATTGTAGGAATTAAATTGGAAATATTTCAGGATCAGCTCTACTGACAGGCTGACCCCGTGGCGACTACTAAGTACGCCTAAAGTAGTAAGCTGCCTAAACGAGTTCGGCGTTATTTGTGCTAGAGGAATGCCGAACTTCCGAAGAAGATCGGCAAAAACAGGGGGGAGGGGAAGACGAAGACCATGGCATAAGCAATCTTCGTAGATAGTTACGAAGCCAACCGGAGGGTTGGACGCCATATCCTCCGGCCGAGGTGCTAACATCTCTATCCAATCAGGAAATAAATAATTTCTTGCAATTTTCAAAATTGCAGAAGAATCTAGGGTTGAAGAAACTTTTGATACTGTTCCGACCGAATCACGGGGAGGAGCAAAAACTACCCTACAATTCGACGGAATGTCCGACTCTACAGTATATACATCTACCCCTTTGTGTTCCGTTTACTTTCAATACCATTCAGCAGCATACCGTATACATATCGAAACAAATGCAAAATGTTTTCTAATGGGTTAAAGAAATAAACTTTAACTAGACTTCTAGAGAGAAAACTATCTGGTAAGAGATTAATAATGGCTCGATCAATCTTATGAACAAAATAGTTTCTTTATTGAAATGAATTGTTTAGGAAAAAATAGTAAGAATCAGCATACTCTTCCATGTTTCATGGAATGACACATAAGAACATATCTAGTCTTTTTAAAACTGCATTATAAGGTTCAACACACTCTTCCACGTTTCATTGAACAGGGCAGAGCTTTACAAATTCGGGCCCTCATCCCTTTGGATAAAGAACAGTTGTTATGAACACCCACTATACAATGTAGAAGCACATTGACTAAAACGTTTCAACAATCAAGAAGTTTACTCCAACAGTCATATATTCCAGTCTGCACTGTCAGAGATTCAATACAGGTTCCTCAATCCTAAAATTTAGTAAACGGACGACCTGAACAGGCACAACGAATGATGAAATTTCATAATTCCAATCAAATTGCGTTGAGTTTTGACTAAATTCTTTGTCCTTACTGTTAGTGCTATACAAGTGAAACATTAACCTTTATCCCATTCACTTGAATCTGCGTATAAACAGAGAAACTAATCTACTAACAATCAGACGGAGTACAAAGGCAAACAGCACAGAAGCCCTAAATTCGAAATACAACACGGATACAACAATTAGAAATCTTTAGTTGTAACGCCAGGAACAACGGCTTTTAAGGAAGCTTTTTTTTTTTCCTTCTATATTTCGCATTTTCGCTAGAAGTTAGAAACTTAGAATTAACTCTGTATAATAATATTTTATGTTTCAAAAAAATAATGTATAGTTTCAAAAAAAAATATAATAATGTATAATAATTTATGGCCTTCTAATATGTACTAATAAAAGGAAGATTTTTTTTAAAGAGGACTTAATGCCTTTTTTCAAAACGGTTTTTAAAATTTAGTTCTTTTCTTTATTTTCGATCTTCTATAACTATTTGTTCACAATTATGTCCTTATTTAAATTATAAAAACAAATCAATTTAAGATCCATAATTCATAATTGATCACTGATTTATGAACTTATTATATCTCATAAATATGTAATAAAAAATCAAATATGTAACAAAAAATAAAATATGAAATAAACTAACTAAAATATGAAAAATTATTATATTAATAAATATAGTATTAAATTAAATAAATTAAGAAAATAAACTTTTACAAATATGAAACTAAAATAAGCAGAACATTTAATTTACTTTCTAAATTAACTAAAATTTAAAACAAAGATAATTCAACCAAAAAAAAAACGGTTATAGTTTAATTGAGGACACCCATGGCAAAATGAGGTAAAACACCTCTATTTATACTTCAAAACTATTCTAATCAATGATTAAGATATTTCAATGACAAATTTGATTCAATACTTACAGTTAACAAACTAGAAAATTCTAACTATTAATTTATGTGAATTTACTTTAATAAACTTGCTTATGTGGCTAAACTTAATGAGAACTAATGAGTACTTGATTGAGAACAAATGAGCTGAGTTGAGTTGTTTTCAACTTAGTTTCAGTGTTTCACTTATTGCGTACTTATAAATATAGACGTAGTTTTATTCTCGCATATTATTCACCTAAAACTTATTCACAATGATGTCTTGTTTGCATCCTTACCTTGCCTTGTAGGTTAATTAAGATGGTCTTTCGATTGTTTAGAAGCTAGCTCACTAAAAAAGAAGCTAAGTATACTCAATTTATTTTTGAAATCTTATTTTTAGCCCACAATTGTCAAAACTCTTTCTGGAGAACACACACTAAATAGCTGAATGGCCACAAAGAAGAATGAAAAATGTAGAATCACAAATCGATCCTTCGCTCAAAATCCAAAAATGATCTAGTTAAAAGAAGCTTTATAGAGGAGCTCTTACCCTCTCTAAGAATACAAGTTCAATGTGATCCCTTCATCAAAAATTCATCCCTTCACAAATATACATGTATATTCAACTATACAGCAGGCACATTTTCTTCTTTTCATTCACCAGTCATTACTTAAGAGTACATTCTGAAAAGCTCGATTTGGAAGTTGAGACTTTGTTATCTGGTACTGGGAAGTAGTCTCGGATCGTCTTCCTTTTCGATGAGGAAGGAGGGTTTAGAACAGAGGAAGGGCTTCTGATTTCAGCTTCTGGAGTTTTTTCTAATTCTTGTCTCACTTCAAAATTTAAGGAAAACCTTTTCTTCTGGGATTCTGGTGTACTGACTTCAGCCAATGTGATGGGAGTATGAGGGATAGCATCACATACTACATTAGAAAGTGTGCTTGGTTCATGGATTTTCATGCTTGATTCTTCACCTGAGAATAGTTTTCGCCTTTCGATTCTTGGAAGAGCCCGGACTCTCTTTCTTAGTGATGAAGGAGATCGTGTATTTGAGTAGCAACTGCTTTGGATGTTCCAAAGACGAACCTATAAGAGATTGGAAGAAATTATATCATGTTATAACATTCAACAGAAGTAGATGTTTTAAGAATTTAGCCAAGTGACATCTGTATGTGGTGTTAGATTATTTCAACTATATAAGAGGCTTACTGTGAAATCATCTGAACAAGTTGCTACTTTCCCCATCTCTGATGGACACCTGCACATAAAATTACCAGAATCTTGGTTAAAATATGTATAAATATGTGTGGAGCAAATACTTCAAAAGATGATGCTATATTGGAGGCTATACCAGTTTACTGCTGTGACTTCTCCGTCGTGGCTTTTCAAAATGATAGGATCCATCCTGGGTTTGTCAACCTATATAAAGAAGGATGTTCTTAAGTTGGTGAAAACTAGAAACTTCGAAACACAAGGAATCAAGAGAAGAAGTTAACCTGCCATATGTAGGCATTTCCATCACTAGAACCGCTGAGTATGTGAGCTGCATCAGGGCTGATTGCAGACTGTAATTTAGGAACTTTTTAACGATTAATCAACCTAGGTTGAATGGAATGTTATCTTGACTGAGCACATGAACTGAACATAGTACACATATATACCTTAACAAAAAATGACTCCGTTCGGCCACCGGAGAAAGTTTTTATTGGCCCCTTCTCAAGCTGAAGCACATTATATAGGTATATCCTGAAAGAAAAGATGAATTCTTATGAAGCTTTGCCTTTAAAATTTGCATCACCTTTCCTCTAGTTGCATTTGACATCAAATGGAACGTGGTTAGTACATTATAAATGAACCATGAAAGTTCAGGATTCAATAAGAAGTTTACCTGTGATCCATGCATGAGGCAGTAATAAACATGCCATTCATATCTTGAGACAGGCTAGATATGCCGTGTAATCTCTTCTCCTACAAAATAACAATTTGCACGTTTTACTCTTGTACGTTTCATGGTGACTTGTCTTACTACAATTTTGGTTACTGCATAAGCAAAAAAAATGTCAAAGAAAATTGAAGTACTTACCTCAGCTGATGATTCTGAGCTAGGACATGCTTGAGTAACAGGAGCTTTGAGATGCCGCGTGTCCCAGAACTTAATAACACTACATTTTGAAATAAAATTTGAAAACAATCTAAGTCAGCAAAAGTCTCAGAAGGATCTATAACTTAATGAGCTACAGATGTGAGTTGCAGGCAGCATTGCAAAAAATCCACACACCTGTCAACTGCTCCAGCAGTCGCAAGAGAAACTTCATCCTTGAGATAAAGTACCGATGTTATGCTCATGGATTCAGCCTGGAAATATTCCAGATCACTTATTCCAGATAACTTTTCAAAATGTTCAGTAAACAAAAAATGGTAAATTAATGAAAACACAAACCTTCCCACGTCTGCAACGCCTTCGACCTGGAGAAGTATGTGCCTCAAGCACTGCAGATATAGGCCTAAAACATCACACCATGATCAACAGGTTAGAGTTAACTCATCGCTCATCATATCGAGAATATACAAAATTTGGTTTTTTCTGTTGAACTCAGAAGTCATTATGCTATGAGTAATTTAGGTAAACCAATAAATCAATGAACATATAGGGCTTCTATATGCAACTAATGGTACAGAAACTTACGTTATACACGACTTGTGGGCACTTTTGCAGCATCTGGTATCCCATACAGCAAATGAACCATCTCTTGAACCAGAGGCAACTAGCTCTATGAGGACAAAATGTTGGGAGTCAGAAATAAAGAGAGGGGCCTTTCGAAAGAACTTTGTTCTATAAACAACAAATAATGACCATGAAATTCATGAATTTACCTTGATTACTAGGGTGGCAGCTGATGGACTTGATACTTCCGGTGTGTCCCATCAATGCTGTTATGCATTTGCGCTCTTGTGTGTCCCAAATCTTAATCTGCCAAAAGTTTTAATGGTGTGTTACCATCTTAAAAATCTTAGAGAGCAAAAGAATTCATTGAGCTTCTGCAGTCTCAATCGAAATGAAACTTTTATTTGAATTGTTCAATACTTATATTAAGACTAATATATGGGGAGTAAGGAGTATGTTACACATAACACGAATCACCAAACAATCTGTGTGTACTCTGTAAGAAGGGTGGCTTACACTTTGATCTCCTGAAGCAGTTAACATATTTGTGTCATCCTGCAGAAATAAAATTTAGTCAGTTGTCACTATGAAAGCAATGTTTCCCAAAGGAACATATGTTGCAAATAGTTGATTTACATCAATAGCTAGTTCATGATTAGGCAGTGGACCTGAGGGGATGAATTCCAGGTTTAAGATGGTACCCAATAATTTAAGCTTTCTATTCATCATAGACGTTAGACCATACATAGCATCTTTAGATTTTTACTAAGTCACGATGAGAGCAGTTGAGCAAGAAACAAAACACAGCATGCATATCAATTGCAAATGAAACATCTGATTAGGCAGGAAGGGGCCTTCAATGTACTTAAATTCCACGTCACTTCCCCTTACTTACATATCACAAATTCATGTAGTTTGGAAGAGTCCATAAATTGAGCTAACGGAACAGAGAAAGAAATATACCCAGTTGAGTCACGAATCTTGACGGCAAACAAGCATAAGTGGAGCTTAGACAACTTCAGAAGGACTACTCAAGATTCCTATAACGAAGCTCGCTTGAGCTTGATCTTCCACCAACTACTCAAATTTGACTAAAATTGGAGCCAGTGTGGCAATAATGTAATCATTTTTTTACTCAGTAACTCCGTATTAAGAAAATATTAAAAAGTCTAATTCTAGTAAACTGTGGTTTCATTGGTAATTTAGCTCTCTTGCACACAGTTTCACTAGTCTTAGGAAAGATAGACTTTAGAAAACAAGTCTAAAACGAGACATCTCGATCGAGTGCACTATACCTTGATCCAGCACAAGTCAAATATAGCATTATCGTGAGCTATCCACTCAGTCACCTTAGCCTTCTCTGCAAAATCATAACAAAATAGGAAATGTGAAATTCAAACTGGGTTCAAAAACACACGTCAGTACAACCTCTGAATCTGAATATCCAAAATTCCAAATTCCAAATTCCAAATACCTGCATTTTCTTGGTATGAAGATTGTTCCAAGAATTTCTTCCTGGTATCAGTCAGCGTAACATAACCCGCCTCGTCGGTGAAAGCAAGTATATGGGCATTTTTGTTGGTCTACATAGCATAAGAAACATTAAAACTAGCTTCAGCTGAAATTTAACATCGAAGGCAGTTGAAAATAAATTGCGAAATTAACCTTGCAGAAAGAGAGTGCCATTGGAGGTGAAGGTTCGCCGGTGTGCTCGACTGCTAGAGCTCCGATTGGGTCGAAACCTCGCGAATCGTTGACTACGTAAGGCCGTTTTTTAACTGATTATTCCAAAACAAAAACAAAAAACCTCGATTAAAATTACAGCCACATTATACAAAAAAATCATGTAAAAAAACAGAAATATTTAGGTAGATTATACCTCGGAAACCATTGACTTCTCTTAATTTTAAATCTTGGAAGAATGATCGAGATCTGGAGGTCTCCATTTCTGCTTGTAGAAACCCTCCTCCTGTCCTCACTGCTGCTCGTCAATCTCTGCTCTCTCTCTCTCTCTCTCTCTCTCTAGAATCCAAATCTAGTGGAGAGTGGAGGTGAAGATGTACTTGAGTTTTGACGAGGGCTTTAGTTTGGCGGGAGGGAGAAGAGAGGGAGTAGTGAGGGAGAGGCGGGAAAAGTTCAAAATTTTTGGCTTCAGACTTGTCTTAGACTCTAATTGGCGGTAGGAGTATTTTTGGAAATACATAAACAAAAGCTGGGCGTTTTAGTCAATTACCATTTTCAATTTGTCCAGGCCCGGTATGGGCTTGCAATAAGTGGGCTCTAAATGGGCCTTTTTTTTTATAAATAGCTCGGCCAAGGCCAGCGCGATTTATTTCATAGGCTTGAGCCGGGCTGGACTTATTGACGGTGGGCTATAATGTGTCCATGTTTATTCATTTTATTGTTGATATTATAAGAAATTGTAGTCGATTCATAAGTATATTGATTAATATGTATGTATATAAATTCTACGGGCACTTAAGTGTAGTACATCAAATATGTAGGCAAAACACTTAATTTATATAGGTAACCATATCTTTAAACAAATTTTATATAGGCAAAGTAATTTTTTGTATGTAATTGCACTTTATATGTTTAATTCATATATATGCATTAATACATATATATATGTATATATATATATATATGCATAGTATAAGTTTTGCAATAAAATTATTATTTTAGCTATTCAACTTTTAACAAAAATTGAATAACAATAATTTTTAAATTCATATACATATATTTATGTTGCCTACATTAGAATCCAATTCATCAAGTATAAATGTATGTAAAAATTAATTTGGGGATATATAAAATTTGTTGAAAAATATAGTTGCCTATATAAATTAAGTGTTTTGCCTATATACTTGGTGCAATACACTTAAGTGCCTCGTAGAATTTACCATGTATATATATTGAGCATCATGCGATGTAATTTAATGCACGTAGGAATAATAGGTCGTTATGATTTAAATTTGTCTGAATCTTTCCATGGTATATGTACTAGACATTTGATTTAGGGCTAGTACCATGTTATCATAAGTAACATATGTATTTAAACTACTAAAATATTATAAATAGTTAATTTTGTAAAAAGCATATAATAGTTGTATTAGATTTTATAAATATTTATCAACGACTATTGGACCGAATATATCTAGTTGTTGGTTGGACTAATCTCAATTATAAATAAGAGTACTTGATTTCATTTTCAAACGAGCCGAAATAAGTCAAAAACAAAAATAAAACAAAATAATTTTTTTTTGTTGAAATATAGATTTTGAAAAATGTAATGTAAATTGGTTTAAGAATTCACAACAATTAACGAGATATTATCTTGTCAAATGCTGGTATTGTGGTCTGAATTATGATGTGTTACATTTGATTCATATGTACAATTTTCACAACAACGTCGAGGAAGCACTTTTTTAAACAATCATCCCGCTTTTGGTCCGCATGGTTTGTTTAGATTTCATATAACATTGGACCTTACTTTTTGCATTTAAAGCATCACATGTAGCATGCTCTGATTTCTCAGCCATAAGCCGACCCTGATGCTCCATATCATTCTATTTCTTTCATTTCTTATACTTTCGCCCGTGTTGGGGCCGTTGGTATTGTAGTGGTTTCATGACTTCTTGGATTGGAAAAGATACTTAGACTGTGTGTTCGTTTAGGCTACTTTTATGAATAAATGGTACATTTGATTCTATGTTTTTACTGTGCGATTTATGTTACCGGGAGGTTAGGTTACCGTACTGGCGGTTTGTATTATCGGGCAATTTGTGATACTGGCGGTTTTTGGAGGGTTATTGGTTTGTCAAGTAGTTAACGACGATTTTTCGGGTGTTTTGACATACAAGTGTTAATTTAATTCAGGCGTAAAACTAAATAATAACACTTAAAAATATATTTTTTTAATAACAAATTGCCTCAATATCAAATTCAAACCAACATTTTTGTTATAAATGTGTGCTTCAACGGCATTAAAATAATAAAAGGCTTCATGTGTTTGAAAAAATGGGTAGTTTTTATTGTGAGGAGAAAGTTAAGTTAATGTATAAGAGTACATGTAGAAGACGAAATCAAGCCGAAGACAGTAAAGAGATTCAATCATGTGACGATCTGTTTCTTCCTATGTGCTCGTATTGATTTGAACTTCATTAATTTTTCTTTTATGTTATAGGACAGACCTAATTCCGAAAAAATTGCAACCCTCCAAAGCTTCTGGAATGAGTATAAATATTGAGCTCAGGTCAAAACAAAGGGAAAGCAGCTCATTCTTGAAAGTACTCGGAAGAAATAGAAATTTGCTGCTTCAATGGCTGAGAATGCCAATGAAGATGGAACGGCCAACCTCTTTCCTCTTAATCCCCTGGCTCTGGTGCTGATGTGGGAGTATTTGTCCCTCGTGCTGTTAACAATCAGCCTTAGCCACCGGTTAGATAACCTATCCTTTTATTTCAATTTCCTCTGCACATTTACATTAATCTGTAATAATTACATGCAATTTCCTCTAGTGTGGCACGCAATTGAATGGTCTACTACCAAAAATTCAATGCGTAATTTCAACATTCAATGTTTATTCTTGAATAATCTCATTTTTCAATTATTCAACCATTTCATTTTACCAAGTTCAATGTTAGCCAGATTAGTCAACATGTATATGTTTCGATGCAACAACAAGATGTTATTTGTAACAAGTAGTTTTGTTGGTTGGTTAATAGGTCACATTTTATTCATGAAATGGCTTGGATTGGTATCAGTCAGGATACGGTAAAATAATTCTATTAGATCGAATGAGTACATTCAATCTAATAAGTTCCTTGAATCAGTATTTCATTTGTTGGATTTGGATTGCTAATCCTAAACTACATCTTTTCACTCATGTAAACAAATTTGGATTAAATCTTATTTAATCGAATGGTTTGGATTTAGTATTAGAAAAATGGATAGTGATTTAGATTTAATCTCTATTTATTCTATTAATTTGAATGATATTTTCCTTTGTTTATAGCCTCGGTACATTGAGGTGAGGTTCACTGGCAGACTACTGTGCATTCTATTGTGATCCCCTGATTTTGAGGTGATATTTAATCCATAATGTATATCTATTTAATGTATAATATATATCTATTTCAAATTTTAAATCATTCATTTATCAACAGAGTCCTCGGGAATTCATGGCCCAGCGGTCTCAAGAACAGACATGGCTTGACTGCTTGCCATGGATGGTCTTCTTGCGGATACCCCTATGTTGTCCATTGGTCCTCGGAATCAATCGCTGCCTCCATACTACCCACAGCAGCCTCGGCCCATTGTTCCTCGGACTGCACCGCAGCCTCCATTCAACCCACAATAATCTGCATACAATTCACAACAACAACATTTCCACTTGGTCAATGTGGTATGTACTATGGGCTCTAGTTTGTACTTATTGATTTGTCTTTTTGGATGATTTATTCTTTTCTATGTTTTAATCCAGGGTACTGAATCATTCCGTCTAACGCTGGATCTTAAACTACCCGTCTTCTCTTACTTCCATGGTATGTTTTCATATATAACTGAATCCATTGTCGTTACTGTAACGCTAACACCGTCTTCCTACTCTGGCCCAAGTGCTAATGTGCAGCCTCTGACTTCTTTATATGAGGTATGTAGTTTCTAAATCAAATGTATTGTCAAGAACTGAGATTGGTCTAGCTTGTTCCAGCATGGTTACGCTGACATGCGTTCAGTGACATGCATTCTCTCATTGTTAATTACTAAAGTATTATGTTTATGGTTATTTTTTTATGCGCAGATGCCAGGACTAGCTGGACCATCTTCCTACCTTGTCCCATCTTCTTACCATGGCCCAAGTGCTAATGTGCAGCCTCTAACTTCTTTATATAAGGTATGTAGTTTCTCATATTTTCTAACTTCTGGTTGACATACTCTTTTGCACATACCTTGTCTTGTCGAGTATTTTTTTTTACGTACTTGAGTTTTGTATGTATTTATGAAGAGATTATTTAAGGTTTTAGGTGTGTTTTTCACTATTTCTATTTAAGGTTTTAGGTATACTTTTCACTGTTTCCGCACTTGAGATATTGTGTAATTTTTGTAAAATGTATTTGTTTTTTTAGGGGCCTCATGAGCATGTTACCGGTTTGCCCTCTATTAGTGCCTCTCACAAGAATGAAATTAACACCACAGCCTCAGGGAATGCAAATTCAAAGAAGCGAAAATCACAAACTCTCAAATCTCCAATTTGGCAAGACTTCATTCCAGTAGATGTGGAAGAAGGGGTATTCAGTTTGTAAGGGAAAATGCATTAGAGGTTTGTAAGGGAAAATGCATTAGGTGTGGTAAATTAATTGCAGCACACTCCAGGATGTAGGGTACAACAGTTATGAGGCGTCATCTTAAGTCATGTTTGAAAAAACTATGCATCAATGTCCGATTAAAAAATATTGATTTACCCGATATAATTCCATCTCATCTAAAAGCTTTAAAAGCTCGAACTTGTAGTGAGGTGTGGAATCTATTCATTTATATTATTATTCTCAATACTCCCCCTCACTTGTTGTTTGTAAGGAAAAATGCATTAGAAGTTTGTAAGGGAAAATACATTAGGTGTGGTAAATTAATTACAGCACACTCCAAGATGCATGGTACAACAGCTATGAGGCACCATCTTAAGTCATGTTTGAAAAAACATGCATCAATGTCCGATTAAAATATATTGATTTACCCGATATAATTCTATCTCATCTAAAAGCTTTAAAAGCTCGAACTTGTAATGAGGTGTGAATCTATTCATTTATATTACACTTTTAATATGGGTGGCATTTATATTACACTTTTAATATGGGTGGAGTTGCTATCAGTGGGATTCAAACGCAGGACCTCGGCGTTAGCCATAGGCTCTGATACCATGATATAATTACATCTCATCTAAAAGCTCGAACATGTAGTGAGGTGTGGAATGTATTCATTTATATGATTATTCCCAATATTACCAACCTAGCAGTGATAGTGATGGAACTGGTTCAATGACTTCTTAGAATTTTGATCAGAAGACAGTTAGAATGGCTTTGTGTGAGACGATCATTATAGATGAGCTTCCCTTCAGATTCATAGAGCGTGAAGGTTTTAAGAGGTTTACGGCTCATGCCTAGTTCATTATTCCATCTAGAAAGACAATAAGGGAAGATTGTTTGAGATTATTTATCAACCACAAGACAAAGATGAAGTCTTTCTTTAAAAGAACGGGTATGGGAATAATTTTCATCACCACATACATCTGGACTGCAATCAATTAGACACATTTTATTTGTGTCACTGCTCATTGCAGTAGCAGAGATTGGATTTTGCACAAGAAAATTAGTAGCTTTCGAAAGATTGTCAGTCATAAAGGAGATGACATTTGTGCTTCCATAATTAGTTCATTTAATGTGTGGGACTTGAAGAGTATCATGTGTTATACCATGGACAATGTGACTACAAATAATGTAGCAGTTCGACATATCGATTCTTCACTTGATATTTGTGGATCTAATATTCTGGGAGGTAAGTACCTCCACATGCGCTGCGTTTGCACACATCATTAATTTGATTATGTCGGATGGTTTAGAAGAGATAGGCATGTCGATGGGACGGGTAAGAGAAGCTGCGAAATTCATCATGGCCTCGCCAGCGAAAGTCGAACAATTCAATATGAGGCAGCATTGAAGATCAATTATAAGAGATCGCTTTGCTTAGATGTGCCGACAAGGTGGAACTCAATACATTTGATGTTGGAGTCGGCGGAGCCATATGAGGCAGCTATGAAGTTTTTTGAACTATGAATCCTTCTTTTGTGGTTGATTTAAAAGAGAAGAAGTACAAAGGTGAAGTAGTTGGACCTCCCGAAGAAGTTGATTGGGTCAATGTCAAAAAAATGATTGAGTATTTGAAGAGATTCTACGACTTGACACTTCTCGTCTCTGACACCTCTCTCTCATCTCTGACACCTCTTATGTGATCTCACATCTATTTTTCAAAGAGATGTGTGATGTCTTTGAGATCATTTTTGATTTGGAGAGGAGTAAAGATGTTGAAATCAGCCAACTGGCTACTAGGATAAGAATGAAAATTGAGAAATATTGGTCAGAGTTTATTGAGCTTAATCCTAAGATGAATAAGATTGTATACACTGCTGCAGTATTGGATCCACGACAGAAGATGAAACATGTTGAAAAATGTTTGAAGAAAATTTATGACCATGAACGAGCAGCCGGGTTAGTAAGAGAGTTGACAGACTTAATGATGGAGCTATTTGAGTTTTATAAGAAGCAAGTGACTCCCACTCCAAGAGCTAATGCTTATGAGGCTTCTTCTACAGTTCATAGTCATATCGAATGACGGTCAGATTGTCGAGGTTCTTATAGTACTTTAATACAAGACAACAGTGATGAAGAAATCGATGATGTTGATACATATGAAATGACTATATATTTCACGGAGAAGCAAGTTAGGTAGCCAAAGAATATGAATGAAGCTGGTGTGGTTGATACATTTGATGTTCTAGAGTGGTGGTCGACTCATGGCTTGCATTTTCCTATTTTATCCGAGATGGCAAGAGATATTTTGGCTATTCCCATATTCACTGTGGCTTCCGAATCTGCATTTAGCAATGGAGGTCGCATTCTAAGTGAATTTAGAAGCTCTTTAAATCCCGACATGGTTGAGGCTTTGATATGCGCTGAAGATTGGTTGAGATTTAACAAAAGTTATTTGGAAGATGTAGAAGATATATATGAAGAAGAACTGGATAAGGAATATGAAGCTGGTAATTGTTTTAACAAATTTACTTTCTTAAACTTATTATCTTTTTCTTAAAATTATTATATTGCTTCAAGATATATAATTTTGAATATTTTTTTTCGTAATTTTGTTTTTGGTTTAGTGTTGGGCACCGTTGAAATTGAAGGGACGGGGACAGCCGCATGTCAAGGAGTTAAGCTTTGAGCCTTTGAAGATTAAAATTGATTGTGCACTTAATCTTGGTTGTGGTTGGATGTTAGACTGTTAGTTTGCTTGCTTTGTGTTTAAACTTTGAATATTGGTCTTGGATGGTTTGAGTTTGGAACTTTTCTTTGTTGTTGACTTGTTATTTTGTCAATTGTTAAGTTTTGTATGTTGCGAATCATGTTGAAAACGTGGAAGGTTGGCATCAGACTTTGAACTTTGGTTTGTTGACATTGTCGTTGAATTGTTGACTTATTGTTTTGTTAAGTGTGAGTTTTGTATTTTATTAATTTTAAAAGTTGGAATCACCAAATCAAACTTTAACGCAGAAAAACTAAAAATTTAATAAGTTCGATTTTTGCGGTTAACCGCAATACCGAACCACAAAAGTAATGCGGGTATCAGGCTAACCAATGTCTAGTTCGGTGCGGTTATCGGTAGAGATTTTTTGGTTTTTGCGGTTCAGTTAATCGAAAATTTCGGTTCAGTTAATCACAACCGCGCCGATTTCCAACCCTAAGTTCGTATCATTATTCGGGAAAAAATCCTTCCAAATAATAAATTCTAATTTAACAACCCTCTAAAACTAATAACCTATTTTCTAAATTTGTGGAAACTTAACAATTCACGCGTCATATTAGCAGACAAACATATGATATGACCATGTCCTTCTATTTTAATTACAAAACTAGTACACTCTCCCGTGCGATGCACAGCAACCAATCGTAAGAAATAAGATAAATAATTATAATATACTAATAAATATATAATTATAGGAAATTATGTATTATAAAATGCATCATCATAAGTATTAAAAGTTAAAGAAGATTTATTCAAATTTATGGAAATACCATAAATTTGAGAATGTGAAGTCGCATATATATAATATAAATATTTTCTATGGGCTTCGAAATAAGCAGTTAATGTAGAGGATAATTGTAATTTACAAAAGAGAGGTGAATTATTTTACCTATTGTGAGATAATAAATACAATATATATTACAAACTTAAAAAACTACAAATTCTACCCATATTTTCATATTTCTTCCCAATTTACCCCTACTTTTACTTTTTCAACACATTCTCTCTCCTACATCAATACCCCACATGCACATAGGACATGTCACTCTCTCTCTTTCTTCTCTCTATTTTGGAGAGCCATTTATTTTCAGTTTTTTCTTTTTTTTTTGTCTTTTTTTTCAGTTTTCTTTCTTTTCCTTTTTAGTTTTTTGGGGGTTTTTTCCCTGTTTTTCTGTCCTTTTCTTCAATTTTTTTCTTTTTTTTTTCCATTTTTTTTACTGTAAAAATCTAATAATTATCTATGATTACTTTCTACCGAGTAACTTGGCAAGAAATGATACACTTCTTACCATCTATATGTATGATTTGATACATTTATTGTCATCTATATGTATGAATATTAATGTAATCTCAAGTTATATTGGTATATGATTAGGTAATAAATGATACAATTATTACGATATGTATGTATGAAGTGATACATTTCTTGCCATCTACCAAAATCTTATCAGTCATTTTTGTCAGATGGTAAGAAGTTGACTATATCTTGCTAAGTATTTGCAAACTAATAAACATAATGCAGATTGCTTACCAATCAGATTTATTTGTACTCGGTTTATTTGGTATATCAAAATTATGAAGCATATAAAAGTATGGCAATTTCTTACCAATCAGGTTTAGAAAGATGGCAAAAATTTCAATAATTCATTGCAAGTTATATGCAAAAGAACACAAGAACAGTAAGAAAATGAATTAAATCACCATTAACAAAAAAAATACCCTCTCCTCGGAACCATCCTCGAATTAAAAATATATTTTTTTTATTGTTCTAGCATTTCAAAAAATTAACTGATGGCTCTTCCTTACTGATGACAAAAATGATGAAACTCTTACTTACTAATGACAAGAAATGGTTAACTTCTTGCCTTGATAAGGTAAGAAATGGGGTAATGTAACTACCATTAACTGCGGAAAAAATGAGGCAAGAAATTATACAATTTCTTACCTACTGGTGACAAGAAATCGTTAGTTACTTGCCCGCAGAAGGCAAGAAATGGGATGATTTCTTAGATTAATTGAGAAATTATTTAAAAGCCACATTACATTCGATTTACAATAAAACTCATTTATGGTAAAACTCTTACTTACTGATGGCAAGAAATGGTTAACTTCTTGTCTTGATAAAGCAAGAAATGAGGTAATGCAACTACCATTAACTGAAAAAATACAAGACAAGAAATTACACCATTTATTACCTACTGATGGTAATAAAACGTTAGTTACTTGCCCGCAGAAGGCAAGAAATTTCAATGTCTTACCTATGGTTGGTAAAAATTTCGTACAATTATTTTCGTCTCAATTTGACCAAAAACTGCATCTTTCTCTCTCTATAACCCAATTCATAAAAAACAGAATTGTCTCACAAAACCTAATGAATTACAATAGGTAAAAGAACAAGAAATCATTTCATTATGCAAAATAAGTAACAAAATCATGTCCCCATCAACACAACCAATTAATAAAAAAAATAAAAATCAATGCTCTCAAGTAAATAGATTTAATAACCAATTTATATGAATATCACCAATTTGCAAATGAAGTTGGAACAAATTGCGCAATCAAAAGGAGAAAATTCCACAAACCCTTTTTTCCGTTTCCTACTTGTTCTTGACGATTTACTTGAAACACACCCACACCACACACACACACACAACAAAACACACACACATACGCCGCCCACCTTCAAAAATCTCGCCACCACCGGAAACTTGGACGGAGAATGGCTGCGTGTGTTTCGACGACACCGCCTTCGACCCCTCCGACTTTGCGGAGTTCTTCGACGAGCTCCGGCGAATGTCCGCTGCCACCTCCGGCTTCACGATCTTGGAGAAGAAGGTGTGTGTGTGTGTGTGAGAGAGAGAGAGAGAGAGAGTCACATAGAGAAGTGGAGAGAGACACCCAAAATAGAGAGGAGATAATAGGTGGGGGGAAATGTGAGAGAAAGAGGAGAGAGGAGAGAGGAGGGGTATTTTGGGGTCTCCATACAAAATATGGGTATAATTTGACCATTCTTATATTTGTGATAAAATTTGTATTACTTATGTAATATTAGGTAGATTGGGGTATTACCTCTTTACAAAATATATAAACATGAAAATTAAAAATTTACATTACTCCTAGTTCCAGGGGCGTAGCTAAGTGTGGCCAAGGGAGGACAATTGACCCCCCTTGTATTTTGGCATTAATTATCTATTACACTCCTATTATTATTGTTATACTTAAATATATCTAAAATACATATAGAAAAAATAAAATGACAAGATACAAATGATAATTTGGTAGTCTATATTGAAAATGATATATTTAATTGTGTTCTTGATAACACGAAAATAGAAAGTGTCCGTTTTTCGTGAATCAATTTATTGTAGATGGAGATAGTATAATTTTTGACCTCCCTTACTAAAAATCCTGCATCCGCCACTGCCTAGTTCCTATTTCAGAGATATGGAACTACACTAAGCTATACTATTCTGCATAAAAATAAATTGTGTGACTCTATCAACTTTGTTCACTAAAGCATGCACTATAACTTTCCAACATTATTGCTCCAGAATATAATTTTTTTTTTTTCAAGAGTCCACAATATAAACTTTAATTATTCTCGTAAAAGATCTTTATAAGCATCATCTTGGCACAGAAATATTGAAACTCCTGTAGTCCTATGTTATATACTAATATACATATTGAAAACATTCCATGCATACAGAAGAACACCACAAACACCATATGTAATGACCGATAATCAAAGGCATCAAATATGAAAATAAACCAACATTACTTTGATAATCCTACCATTTGTAAACGGCTTTCTCATCATGATCTTAGTAAATATAAAATGAGTTGAAAAACTTGAGGAGTAAACTAAAGAAATACAACTATATATAGCAACAATACAATAGAGACCCACCCCTCTCAAGATCGACACGCACTGAAAGAAATGGGAAATCAACTTATTTGCTACATATAAATATTGAAAAAGACTGGTTGTAACATGAACATGGAAGTCTGAGCAAAAAAAAAAAAAACACATGTACATGGAACATATATATTTCCAACATTCAAACATAGATTTCTTGTGAAAATGAGGACATGTATTGGCCGAACCACCCCATGAATAGAGAGAGCTAGGGATCATCATCATCCGTATGCACAAGACTTGTTCATAAGCATAACTGCAAAAAATCTAACAATTAAAGATTTGATAAAATACTACCATATATGAACTTTGGTGAAACCTCACTGTGAGATAATAAAATATTACCGTAGAGTCGTAAACTCATGGCGAGAGTTATGATATCAGTGAGCTTGATAATGGCTTCGATTACTCGGGCAAAACAATTTGTTGGTGAAACCTTTCGCTTTCCTGCATCAAAAATCAACGAATAAATAAGTTGCTCACTTCGGAGTCCTCGGAAAAATTCTAATTTGCGTACACATCTATACTTTCAAAGATTCGAAAGAGGCGATTGAGGTGGGAGATGACATTGTGCAACATGAAAACAAATATCGATTGAGAGTGTATAGTTTAGGGATTAAATTCTCTCATGTCGGTTTTGAGAGAATAATAGATTTTTGCTTTCGTTGAATGTGGATTATGGATAAGAGAGGGGTTGCGTCAATTTGTAAGAGAGTTCCGTAAGAAGTTATAGTTTCATTGTGAAATGAAACAACTTCCCACATCCAGATTCCAGTCACCCATAGATCGTGCAAATAACTGATTGAAAAAAAAATGGCGCCAAAATAACTTCCAAAATCATTTTGTTTTAATATATTAATAATAGATTGCCACACAAATTAATTTCAAATTGTTCTTCTCTTTATATAGACTAGCAGTGATTACGTGCGTTGCACGTATAATCTCTTATTTACTTTATTATTTTTAAGAAAAAAATAATATATTTTGAATGTTAACAAAATCTCTAATAGTGAAATTATTTTAATATCTAATTTTAACAAAATATTGCATATAAATCCAAAAAATGAAATAGTATGTAATTACTTGATAAAATTAATTATTGTTTCCATGTTGAGATTGTATAGATTAACACAACCCGCGCATAATCTTCTTCAATCAAACCAACTCGCGGACTTAAACCTAGAGACTAACAATTAAGCTATAATCGGGTCAGTTGGGTGTTATCTAGCACTTCGGCCAATTTTTTGAACACTATTTACAATTTCTCTTTCATACAACTAATTTGACAAAAATGCATTTAAAACACTTTAATTTTATAAATAGTAGTAAATAATTCAAAAGTAGATTAAAACACTTTAATTTCTTAGGATAACTATATAATCGACATGTATTATAACCTCTCAAAGTTATAAGTCTTATCAAATAGGTAATTAAAGCATATATTTTTATTAATGAAGTAGGTCACCGTACTATAAATTACAACACAAATATAACTATTAAAAATTTCTATTTTCAATATTATTTTATGCCAATGGTATTATGAAGTGTACATTATATCAATCATGCTAATTTAATTATTCAAAAGCATATTTAAACTCTTAAATTTTCTATGACGATTTTATATGATCAGCATGTAGTATCACCTCTCAAAGTTATAAATCTTATCAAATAGTAAAGTGCTCATACTTATTTTCACTAATTAAGTTAGATCACCACCATAAAATTACAATACAAATATAATTATTAAAATTTTGCTAGTTTCTTGTATGTCAATGATGATAATACGAAGTGTATATTATATTATACTATTTCCATCAACAAATAGTGTGATGTTACTATTTTAGTCTATGACCCCGCATACTCCTTTATATACCCCACAAAATAGGTTATGATTGACTGAACCCCTATTTTAAAAATTTACCAACCATTTACCTATTTTTTTTTATTAAAATTCTTACCATCAAAAACACACCTCACTCTTGTTGGGCGGGATGAATATTATATTATATTATATTATTCATAATATAAAAGCAACATAATGATGTAATAAGAAAAATCTTTATACTTCGGATTTATAATTACATTAAAGAAGTACATTAAAGATCTGGTATGAGAATGAATTCCCGCCATTAATTTTTAATCATGATCTACGAACTAAATTTATTCATAAAAAATATTTCTTATGTAAATGATTGTTTCTGCAACAACCAACTACATATAGAAGAAAAACAATTTGTAAAAAATATAATTATGCTAACGAATAATTAATAATTATTTATGTATCTTAATAACATTATTAGATTAAATCATAACAAAGTGATTCAAAAATATTATGAAATAAATTATCATGTCAACTTTGCTATATATATAAAATATAAATATTTATTAATGTTAACGTTGTAATTTATTGTCACAAACTAAAATAATGGATTTTGATTAACTTTAGCTAATTATCAATTATTAATTGATAAATAAGTTAGATCCAATAATAATTTAATGGCTATTATTAAAAAAGTGATATTAATTTTATATGGTATATCTTTAGAGTCCCGAGTTATATTAGGACTACACTACATATCTAATTAAAATTTTAAACAGTATCTAATTAAATTTAAAGTACTATAATAATAATGTTATTAAAATAGATATATGATAGGGGTATAATAGGCAAATTAAATTTTGTAAAACAAGACACTTTTATAATAGGGTATAAATATATCTATGTCTATATTAATATATACTAAAGTAGGATAGTGTATTTCCCTCCTAAATTTTTGATATTAAAGCCTCTTTATTTTTTAATTTTTTAATAAAGTTTTACATATTTCAAGATTTATTATATTATTTTTCATTTAATTCTTTAATGTATTTAGTACTTTGAAAAGTCTCATTTTTGGTTTATTAAAGTTCAACACATTATATAAATTTCAAATATGAATATCAATTTCGACTAACTATCATTTCTTTGTTTTGTTTAAATGTATTTATTTTAATAATCTTTTAAATATAACTAAATAGTGAATTTCAATTTTGGTTCTCAAAAACTCTCAATATATATATATATATATATATATATATATATATATATATTAACTATCAATAATATATTAATGTGACATTTGCAAATTAATTATCACTTATGATAATTAGTATCCCAATCTTTTGGGTGTGCATGTGATCTTTTACAATTAGCTAAATAAATATTTCAATTAATTAGAAGTTAGAGAAATTTCAAATGATAGTGCAATTTTAGATATTGTATGCAAGGAGAATTCAAATTTTTCTTTGTAATTTTAAATCTATGTAACTTTTATTCAAAATTTATAGGGTACGTAGAGATGTCAATAAATTTTAAAATAATAATACGTAACCATAAATATATTATTTTATTATTACAAACTAATTATAATTGGAGATAAAATTAATTTTCAGTGCATCACACCAATACAATACTAGTGCTACAAGAAAAATACTTTATTAGCATTACAAACTTTCACAAATCACAAACAAACAATTCCAGAATCTACACAACTCATATATGCAAGCCCTTTACACAACCAAGCCAAAATAAAAATCAATCAAATCATACAAATTGATTTAAAAACCATGAACACCAAACCGCGAAAAAAGGCGAAAAATGTATCCAAAAAAAATAATAATATCCAAGCTATAGTTTAAATTTAAAAAACCTTCAAACTATAGTTTAAGCGAAGCAGTGTAGTTTCTCAATTCACTACCTTGCTCGGAGATGGCGTCTTCGGATGAGAGGATTTCCCAGTAATGGCTTTCTTCACTTTTGCAATCGAGTGCTTCACCTTCGACCCGACGCCGGAGAGTATGTTGTGAGATTTCTTCGGCGTTACTTTCACGTCTGCATCTTCCATATCCACCATGACCGGAGCTTCGGAGCTCAAGTCCGATTTCTCGTGTTCACGTGACGATTCCTCTTCATCGTCCTTTTCTTCATCCGGTTTCGAGGTTTCATGCTCAGCCTCATTAGTTTTTTCAGCTTGCAGGTCTTCGGTGTGGCTGGCCGGCTCTTTTCCGGCGGGAGAATGATCCGCCATTGGAGAGGTTTCTTCGGATTCAGGTTTCGCTTTCATTTCCTGGTTTGTTCCTTCCTCATTTTTACATTCCTTTTCTTCTTTCTCAAGTTTCTGAGGTTTCACTGTTTCATGTTCACCTCCGGAAATTTCCGATGATATTTTACTACCGTCGCCATCTAGGTTCTCAGTATTCAAATTCTTCGTATCATCTGCTTCTAGAACTACATGCTCATCTCTTTGCTCTGATGCATCATCGTTACTCACTCCTCCGACATTCACTGGTAGATCCTTTTCTGATGTTTTGATGTCTGAACAATGGGCATTTTGCTGAATCTCTTCTTTATTTTCATGTTGAGCTGTATCTTCCATAGAACTGTGATGAATGCTAGGCTCTGGAACCTTTTCTGTTTCTGCACCATAGGAACTTTCTAACTGTTTGGGGATGATGTTATATGCATTTTTCTCTTCTTCATGGACATCCTCAGTACCCGTTACCAGTTGCTGTTCTTCTATTTCTTGCTTTAAAGTTTCTGAAACTGGTGCGTTTTGAGTTGGTTCTGTTTCCTGTACCTCACTGGTATCTATTTTTTCTTCTGGATCTCCCTCCATCGGGTTCTCATTGTTCGATACTTCAAAGGATTCCTTACATTCCTCGCTTATATCCCTGACGCTTTGAAGATTCACTGCATCATCTCTTTCTGCCGTTTTCACTTCAGAATCCTTCATGTTTAGCTCTTCTGGTAAGCCATGAAGTTTGGTCTCATTGTAATCGGCCTCCAGTGGGGTTCCTTCTGTGAGTTCTGGTATGATTTTTGACGTGGAAACCACTGGATTTTCCACTGGTGCAGAGGTGTCTGCCATCTCTACACATTTATCATCGAATCCTCTCACTTTCTGACTTTCTAATCCAGCTGCTTCCGGAACAGCGCCCCCCAAATCAATCCCAGCCTTGGCTTCCTGCACTTCTTTAGTGAAGGTCGTTTCTTCCGAGGATTGTTCTGTTAGTGCAACATCTTCGCCAGCAGAGGGTACTTCACATTCTCTGCTTTTGTTAGGATATTCCTCTTCAGAAAACTTATTAGTTGTGGAGTTTTCATTGTCTTTGGGGATATCCTGGGAACCATCACTGATTGCACATTCTGATAATTCCTTTGTTTGAGATGCAAAATCAAGCTTCTCAGCCTCAACATAGGCTTCTTTATAGGTTTCTTTTGCTTCCTCCTCACTTTTCTCTTCTGAAAGTATCAACTCTGCCTGTAGAGGAGTTGTGTATTTAGAAATCGTGCTATTTAGTACATCAATTATTAATGGTGAATATAAGTGTATCATGTATGTATATATAATATTTTCACCTCATCTTTTGCTTGCACTTCATCTGTGCTACAAATTTCGTCTTTCTTGTTCTGTTCCTCACTTTCTCTGCCAGGGATTACTGCTGTTTGGACACCCTACACAGCAAATATGATAGGTCATTGAGATAGTTTTGGAGGTATTTTTGGTGAACCTGTAGGAGTGGTCATCAGTGTTGAGAAAGTGAACTTAATGAACGCACCTCTTCTTCTTTATCTTGAGTGTCTGTTTTCGCACATGCAATGTCTAACTCGTTAGCTTTTTCATCATCTACATCAGCGGTAGGCTCCTCAACGCTCGTCACTTGATCTTCTTGGTGGAGGATTCTTTCAACTGCTTCACTTACCACGTCTTTATCTTTTAGGTCTTCTGGAGCCTTGTCATCGGCATGTGCAGAAACTTTTGCTACCTGCTTGATGAATAATGTTTCAAAATCATAAAGTGCTGAGGTTTATTAAGGAAAAATAGTAAGTTTATTCATATTCCTACCTTTTCTGTTTCATCTCCATATTTTGTGAGTTCATCTGTTTCTTTGCTGTTTACCTGTTGATCTGGATTAGCCTCTTCCTCTTGGTGACTATCTGCGATCACCTCATCCTCACAAGAGCCTTGATGGTACTCTTGTATATCATCATCTTCTTCCTTGACCTGCATTTTGTAACATTATACTATTAGGCTCAGTATTCTTTAAACCGAATGAATAGAATTACTTGTAAAGTATGCACTAGACTAGAAGAGTTTACTCTTGGTGATTGCTCCTTCTCGCTCAAAATGTCATCCTTCACGATTTCTTTTTCGTGTGTAATTTCTTCTTGTATGTCCTCTTTCACAGCTTTGTCGAATTGTATTTCTGCATCTTCTTCCAGTTTCTCTTCCTCTGCATTCGTGTCACAACTTTGATCTTGGGCAGTAGGTTCATGGCCATGTCCGCTTTTGTTTTCTATTGGCGTAGTTGCAACTTCATTTGAGTCTGACTTTTCCTCAGCCAAGCTACCAGCGTAGTAGGAGGTTTCCTGAACACTTGCAGTCTCAGCATCTTGACCTATTGCTGATGATGGATCTGTCTCTTTGATTTCTGGAGCCTTTTCATCATTTTTGGTTTCAAGGTCTGTAGCAGAACTTTTATCGACAAGATTGCCCTCCAGACTCGTGTCCTCATTTATCACCATGCTATCTGTAGAGTCAATCATGTTATTAATATTATCGGTTAATTTAGAAACATCTGTATCTATTTCCCCCATCACATTTGGAGCTGCAGAATTGATACCTGACATTTTTTCTTCACATGCTTCCTTTTCAGCATCGTTGCCTTTGTCACTTTTCTCTTCTTCATCTCCTGTTGCTGTATTTCCTGTGCATGGCTCTTCTTTGTTTGTCAGCTCTCTTTCTGTGGGGAAATGATCTACTCCAGGGGTTTCACTAGAAGATGCTGGAAGTATGTCATTAGCTACTGTTTCTTGCTCTTTTTCAGTAGGCATTTTATCATCTGAGAAGCTATTTGTCACATCATCCTGTTCCAGGTGGTTGGTTGCATCCTCCACAACATCACTCTCCTTGCAGTCCGTTGTTTCTGTTGTGTTCTCTTCGGGAGCAGGTAGAGGTACTCTCTCTAGCTCTTGCATCTCTTCAGTGACGACAGAATCAATAGCACTTGCAAGAGACAAGTGTGCATCCCTTTCAATTTTTTCCACCGGTGAATCTTGGATGAGTTCTGAAACTTGAGGTGCTGGTTCTTGATTTTGATCTTCTTCAGTATCAGCCTCTTCCCTTGTTTCCTTTCTGGGTTCCTGAGAAGAGGTGGATGTCAAGTCTTCCTCTAATGCCACATTTGATGTTGAGACTTCTTCTGGTGCCACAGAGATGAGGCTGCTTGATAGCCCTTTATAGTTATTTGAATTTATTTCATCTTCACCATTCACCTCCTTTGATTCTGAGACATCCTCGGATGCATCATTAGGCAGTGTTTCTTTTATGTTCTTCTCATCATTTTCTGCCTCTTGATTAATTACTTCTGCTTCCTTTTCTTCATATGGAACTTTGACCTCTGTCTCTGTGCATCCTCTTGGATCTGTTACCAGAGTTTCACTTGCTGGGACTGCGGTCAAGCCATGATTTAGCACTTCTATTTGCTCTGAGTCTGTTTTGTCACCACAACTATTTCCTTCTTCAACAATTTGATCATTATTCTTCTCTGAGACCTCAGGTTCTGTGCTGGTACTATCTGATTCATGCTCTTTGCTAATCACTGTATGTTCTTCAAACACTTCAGTGATAGATGATTCTTGTTGCTTGTAATTGCTAGCTTCAAGAATATCCCCAGTGACGTCTTTGTTGACATTCAAATCTTCTGCACAAGGGGTCTTTTCAGCTGTTATGCTTAAGCTCATTTCCTGTATACAAGAGAGTTTTTCAAAAAAAATTCAAGAGGAAGCAAACTACGATCAGAAACATTTGAAATGCCACTTCGGATCAGATTACTTGCCTGATTAGATGCTACTATAGGGTCTGCAGTTGTTGTTTGGACACCCCCCTCTTCCTCATTTGTCTCTGCTTTAACATCAACACTTTCCATCTCTTTGAGCACCTGTATATCCCATAAATGGTGAATTTTCTCCCTTTCTTCCAAATGCTGCTAAGTTTACAAAATATCGAGCTGTCTATTTCCTGATCTTTAGCTGTTCTTTTTTCTTAATTTAAATTATTTTTAATTGAGTGCTTCTTATTATATAATTCTTCACCACTTGATTCTCTTAGCTCAATATCATTATCTTGCTCGCGTTCTTCCTATTCATGCTTATTGTTTTATTGTGAATTTTTGTTATCCTAAACTTTAAAGCACCTCAAAACTAGCCTTAAAAGAACGGAACCTTTATTTCATCAACGAATAGTTAAAAGTTTTAAAAGATTTTGAGTGCGCACAAATATGAGACAGCTTAGGGGATGTGGATGGCTAATTATGCAAATAAGTAAAGGAGATGACTTTTCATGCTCAACTATTTTAGATCTTCTAATATGTAAATACAAAAACACTCACCTCATCCTCAAGAATTTCTTTCTGAAAGAATGTTGGATCAATTGTTTCATTCTCTTTGTTGTCATTGATGAGTACTCCAGGACTTGCGCTTAGGATTTGTTCCTCTTGAGAACTTGTTTCCCTAACTTCACTTGAACATGGTTCTTCTGTATCCTCAACGGCTACTTGTGGTAGCTCGATAGATAAATCTTCGTTTGTCAATGCAGCTTCGATATTTTGCTCATTTGGTGAGTTTTCTTCACGTGGAACACTTTTTGCAAGATCCTAAAGTAAGAATAGAAAGTGTTTACTCTGTTTAGTTTGGAGAATGAACTTTTGGATTTTCATATTCTTTAAACTTGCTATTAACTTTCATCTACGTGCTCAATTAATGTAATGTAGTGGAATCCAACAAAAATTACCTGAGCCTCTTGAATTTCCTCTGTTGTTGCATCAGTAATCTTTTCTGTTACTTCGTTACTTGAGATATCTTCCGGATCTAGAATCTGCTCCATGTTGGAACTTCTTTCTGTGTCTTGACATGGTGCAACTACCTCAGTATCCTCAGATGCTACTTGTGAGGACTCAATAGGATTCTCAACCTGTGCTATTTCCCTAACCAAAGTTCTTTCTGTGATGTCATCTTCTGGAGCATCTAGTATTGATGTGCTTTCACTGTCCTTTTGTGGCTGTTCTTTCTCTTCCAGTATTGAGCCATCTACTTGGAGTGAATCTTCATTAGTGTCTTTATGCGGAGTAGTTTCATGATCCTGCATCAAGTGCCAAACATTCATTAGATTTGTTTATATTGCAGAAATAAGTTTTGTTAGCTCGTTTGTAGTACGTATAACATAGCAATTCATTTTTCAAGAATTTGTCCTCTGATTTCATGATAATGAAGTCATTATACTAGTTCGTGTCTAACCTTATCCTCAAGAGTTTCTTCCTTCGGATCAGTTAAATCGAGTGTTTCTGCATCTTTTTGGTCACCAGTTGCTCCATGGGAATCTGTTGTTGGTTCTTGCTCCTCAAAATGGCTTGCTTCTCTATCTTGAGCTGAAAACCTATCTTTGATATCCTCATCTGCTACCTGCAAAGAATCAATCTTTACTTCTTCCTCTACAATAGCACATTGTCTTTTTTCCTCATTTTCTGACAAGTTGGCTTGTACAGCGTCTTCATTTGTGAATTTAGCCTCATGTGTAGTAGTTGGTTCGTCATCATCAATCTTTGCTTCCAAACTTTTTTCAGAAGAAGGTTTTTGTAAGCCATCCTCTTCAGTTGGTGAGTTGTCCTCACTGTCTCCACTCGGAACGCTTATCACAACAACCTGTGCCAAGGTCACAATAACTTAAGAATGTCCTAGATAAGATATATTATCTAGTTCCCGTTTCTTTAAGGATCAAGATAATTAACAAGTTCGGTTCTCACCTTATCCTTGGGAGATTCATCCTTTGAACTAGTTGCATCATCAACTATCTCCTCTTTGTTATCAACCGTAATTCCTTCAGGATATGAAATGGGGTTGTACTCATCTAAAGAACTTAATTCTCTGTCTTGACTTGAAGGAGGTGTCTCAATATCCTGCGCTGCTAGTTGCAATGACTCGGGGGATTCTCCTTCCTTGATCAAACAGTCTTCGGGGATTTTTGTTGACTCGTCATCGTTGGTATTCCCCTCTGAAGCTTCACTCAATGGATTTGGTGAGCCAACTTCTCTAATTTGTATGCTATCTTCCTCGTCACAATCTGGAACATCTTTTGCAATATCCTGTGGTAAGAATAAAAATCATAAAAAGGTCTATTCACCAAAAAATCTGAAGAAAGATGCTTGCTGAACATTTTCACTTAGGTTCAAGTCTAGCCATTTATTGCTTACTAATGTGTCAAATGAGTTGATGTTGATAAGTTAAGAATGCTATTCACCTTTATCTCAACACATTCCTCACTTGTTTGAGCTGTTTCAAAAGATTCTCTTTCTGTGTTGTCAATTGAAATTTCTCGCGGATCTATAACTGAGACTTGTTCCTCAATGGAACGGTTTATGTCTGGAATTGAATCCTGTTGTTTAATATCCTCAGGCTTGACCTGCAAGGAGTCAATAGGCTTCTCCACTTCTGTTTTTTCCTTCACACTTGTAGTTTCTGTATTCTCCCCAGTTTCCAAATCAGGTTTTATCAACTCTTCACCCCTATTTTTGAGTCCATCAATATCTTTCGACTCTGGCATAGACAAATCTTGATTATCCATTTCCAAATGTTCATCTTGTTCAATCTTCGTGAAGCCTACTTGGGGTACCAAGTTCTCTTCAGTGTGCTCATGTGGAATTTCTGTTGCAACATTCTACAGCCAGATAATACATATCATCGTTAGAGACGAAAGAGAGTATTTGAGTTCATTTATAATTTTCTTGCAAACGTGTAAATTGCTAAAAACTGTATAATCTTGTAAGACAACCCAAATTCTACTTGTGATGCATAATCATACCTCAAAAGCGAGCTCCTTGTCACTTGCATCAAAAAATTCGTCACTAAGTGAACGAGTTGTTTCTATGTCTGCGCTTGAAGTCGATGCTGTATGATCCTCAAGCTGCAAGCTCTCTTTCTCTGGTGCAGTACAACCTGTACTTTTCTCATCGGCGAGCAATTCAACTTTTTCATTGCCAGTTTTTGGCTCAGGCAGAATTGCTGGTTTGTCATCATTCTTTGAAGGTTCAGTTAGTGATGGTCTTTCATGTTCCTCTTCCAAATTTGTGTCATGTTTCATTTCTGAGGCATCCACTTCGATTGGCAAGTCCTTGTCTCTGTTCTCGTTCGAGTCATTCTGCAGCATCGAGAAAACTAAATATCTGATTTACTTGCTCAAAGGGAATATAGGAATATTTTGCTCTTATTTTTAGGTGAGTAATGACAAATCAATTCAGAAAACGATTTTCACCTGTAGTTCTTGAGTTTTCTCGTTGGTATTAGCAGCTTCAATTGCAGTCTCCTCTATTTCATCACTCTCTGTATTTTTGTTGCTTTCAAAGAATTCTACTCCACTTGGGTTCTCATCCTCAATCTTTTCCTCATCCTTCACAACTCCCTCATCATTATTGGCGATCGAGGTTAGCTGCTCATTTTCCTTATCCAATTGCTCTTCATTTTCCCTTTTTTGATCATCAACTTTGATGTATGAATTCTCCTCCATCTTGTCATTTGGAACGACTACTGGAACATTCTGCAACAAGAAGAATACGGTCATTAATATATTTTAGTTAAGGAAAGAAATTCATCACCTCCTTTCATTAGTTTTTCTTTCAGAATGCGTTTTAGTACTTGTATATTTAAATATGGTGACGCTAGTTATCGTAAATTGCAGTATATATCTGGTTTGTACCTCAAGAGTTTCTTCCTTTTCTTCTGTTGCATCAACTGTTCCACCGTCTGATATCTTCTCCACCAAATCAGATGCCTTGGTATGTTCAAAATTTACATGCTCATCTTCTGTATTTTCTGTTATGGATTCTGTCTTCAGCAGTGTACTCTCTGTACTCCTCTCATCGTCACATACCTCAGCTTTCTCCGTTTCTTCATCCTCAAATTGTGCCTCATGCAAATCTGTTGGTACATCAACTTCCCTTGCCAAAGGTAGTGGTAAAGGCACTTCTTCACATTCCTTTACTGAATCGTCTTCCCTTTTATTTTCTGAATGGTCTGATTTGCTCAACGAGCTTCCTTCAGCATCCTCAGTTGAAACAGTTGTTGAAAGATTCTGCAGAAAGAATAAGAAATTGCTACCTCCATGAGTTTAATGATAATTAATTTTAATCGTTTCAAATATAATTCTTTTCAGAGTGAACATAAATAATTATCTAAGTATGTTTAAGTAAGATGATAGTAACCAAAAGTTAACTTTGTATTTTAATTCTCATCTTGTACCTTAGTAGCTTCCTCATGCTTGTCAACCTCATCAATAATTTTTTCATCCATACGGTCAGTCATGGCTTCTTGTTGAACTGCATTCACATTTCCCTCTTTGAAGGGACCAGAAACAATTGGTTGAAAACTCTGCAACAAAGATAAAAGGTTTTAATGACGGCATTACTATTATTTTATTTTTTTCTTTCTTTTTAGTATGACATATCTACTAACTTTTGAGTGTGTCCAGATTAAGTGAAAGTAAAGTAAAAACAATTAGTAGAAAATTCTGCAACAAGGTGAAAGGTTTATATTCTGACTGAGATACTAAAGTTTATAGTTATTGTTATTATTATTACTGACCTGAAGCTATTAGTGTACAAGTGTGTGACTATGGGAAAAGCAACCTAGCCAGTTAATTAGTAGGAGTGTTTGTTATCCATACCTCATGATCGTCTTTCTGTGAGTCAGCTGCATCAATTGATTCTTCCACTGGAAGACCTTCAGTTTTGTTTTCTTGGCTTGAATTCGGCACTTCAATATTTCCAAGGTCTACATGCAAGGATTCTGCAGGATTTTCTATCTGCACATCTTCTTTGACCGAAGTACAACTTGGACTCTGCTCACTTTCAAAAACTTTAGCTATTTTGTGCTCTTCATCTTCCAAGGTTTTAGATTGACATTCTACATCTCCACGACTCAAAGTGTTCCCCGAGGGAACTCCGATGTCTTCTGATTTCATAACAGACCTGTCACCTACCTCTACAGTCGTTTCTTCTTCCTTAGAGAGTGATGAGTTCAAGCCGCTCTTGCTCTGTAGCTCGTCGCCATTAGAAGTCTCCAGTGCTGTGATTGTTTCTCCAGATGTACTATATTCATGACTTGCTTCGTCTGCTGAAGTGTTGAAATTATCTTCAATGCTTCTTTCATTTTCTAATACCTCCTGTTCTGAGCTCATCTTATTTTGGCCAACTTCCTCTTTTTCACAAACTTCGTTGGTGAGATCACTCGATATATCCTCTTCTGTTGGTTTGTCCGCATGTTTGTTGTCTGTCGTCTTCACTTGGACATTCAACTCCTCAGCTTCTGAGATACAAGCCGTATCAGACTCAGTTTCTTCGTTTGCAAGATTTGTTTCCTGTATTATCTCCTCAGTAGGTGCAACGTTTTCTCTGGAGGAATCATTTGTGCCATGATGATCGCTGCTCGTGTCTTTAGATAGCTGAGTCACCACCTTAGCCTCATCCATCTCAGGATCATCAATTACTGAGGCGACAACTGGTGAATCATTAATGCATTGTTCTGGTTCCACATCTTTGTCTGTGATCTCAGATTCTTCAGCGTTTCGTTGGATTGCTTCCACAGATGGCTCTTCATCTGCAGCAAATTCTACTGGTTGATCAGCAAATTTAGGACTGAGCAGCAAAGTACCAGTACCATCTTTCACTGTTTGATCTGTGTTTTCAGTATCCGTACTGACATCAGGTGAAAAGTTATTTACTTCAGAATGAGCCTCACCACTTGAGAGAGTCTGCAGCAAGAATAAAAGAAGTTATTAGCTCCACGACTTTAAAGATAAAATGATTTCATTCTTTTCAGATTTTTCAGTTTGTTGCGTCACATATTGTACCTCAAGAACTTCCGGGTGTTTTTCAACCTCGTCAATTGTTTTCCCATCAGCGTGATGATCATTTTGCAATCCGTCCTGTTCTGAGGTCATCTCATTTTTGTCAGATTCCCCTTCTTTAGAAACTCCATTTGTGAGATTACACGACATATCCTCTTCTGTTGGTTTCTCATCTACAGATTTGTCGTCCGCTGTCTTCTCTGGGATATTCAGCTCCTCACCTTCTGAGATACAAGGTGCATTAGACAGAATTTGTTCACTTGGGAGATTAATTTCCTGTAATTTCTCCTCAGTAAGTGCGACATTTTCTGTGGAGGAATCATTTGTGCAATGATGATCACTGCTCGTGTCATTAGGTAGCTGAGTTACCTCCCTTGTATCGTCCTTATCATGATCATCTTCTGGGGTCAAAACTGCTGAATACTTACTGTGTTGTTCTGGTTCCTCATCTTTGTCGGGGCTATTGGATTCTTCAGCATGTTTTAGGATTTCTTCTGCAGATGTGCCTTCATTTGTAGCAGATTCTACTGGTTGATCAGCTAATTTAGGACTGAGGAGCAAAGTATCAGCACCATCTTTTGTTGTTTGATCTGTGTTTTCAGTGCCCTTACTGACATCAGGTGAAACGTAAGTAACTTCACAATGAGCCTCACCACTTGAGGGACTCTGCAGCGATAGAAAAAAAAAATAAAAATTATTAGCTCCATGAGTTTAAAGATGAGATGATTTTAAGCTTTTCAGAGTTAAGTTGTATATATTTCTCCAAGTATGTGTTTTCAGTTAGTATTGTCTCATCTTGTACCTCAAGGGCTTCCTGGTGTTTGTCAACCTCGACAACTATTTTCCCGTCTGTATGGTCACTTGTGTCTTCTTCTAGAACCGCGTTCATGCTTCCCTCTTTGTGGGAACTTGAAACAATTGGTGGAAGACTCTGCAACAAGATGAAAGGTTAAGATACTGACTGCAATATAGAAATCACTGTTATCATTATTATTTCATTTCTCCAAGTGCTTAAGGGAAAGGAAACAAACACAATACTTAGTAGGACTGTTATCCATACCTCAGGAATACCCTTATGTTCATCATCTGCATTGATTGCTGCTTCCTCTGCCTCGATTGTATTTCCATGCAGAGTTACATCTCTGCTTTGCTCCTCTGGAGGACCTACGCTGTTTTCTTGGCTCAAATCAGATACGTCAATATTTTCCGGGGCTGCATGCAAAGATTCTGCATGGTTTTCTATATGCTTGTCTTCTTTCACCGAAGTACATCGTGTACTTTGCTCATTCTCAGACAGCTCAGCTTCTTTGAGTTCTTCATCCTCCTGTTTTGTGATTGTTTCTCCAGGCGTAATAATCCTTTCATGACTCACTTTCTCTGTTGAAGCATTGGGATTTTCTTCGGCACCTCCTTCGGTTTTTAAGCCCTCCTGTTTTGAGGCCACCTTATTTGTGAGATCCGATGACATATCCTCTTCTGTTGGTTTCTGATCAGCAGATTCGGTGTCTATTGTCTTCAATTGTACATTCAGCTCCTCACTTTCTGAGATGCAAGGTGTATGAGACTCGGTTTCTTCTCCCGGAAGACTAGTTTCCTGTAATATCTCTTTACTTAGTTCAATCTTTTCGGTGTAGGAGTCACTTGTGCCGTTGAGATCGCTGCTCGTGTCTTTAGTACTGAGGAGCAAAGCATCCATGTCTTCTCTCACTGTTTGATCTGGCTCTTCAATAACCTTACTGATATCAGGTGTAGCTTCACAATGAACCTCAACAGTCGAGGGTGGTTTTAAAAAATTCTCCCCCTCGACTATGGGAAGTTCATTGTGTTTGTCATCTTGTATCTGCTTCTCTAGTGAAAGTTGACCCACTGAAATCTTGATGATATTATCTACAATCGTTCCAACTTGATCCCCTCTCTGCCATATCAGGAAACAGTATTGATTTGTTAATAAAGAACAAACAATTTTACTTATTTGCTAGAGTTCTGTATCAAAAGAAGTAGCAACACATATCGGCTCGTGAAACTCTTAATCTAAACTGTGGAATAGCATGTACCTTAAAGTTTCTAAAACAGAGTGGATCAACTAGTTTAAGATACCGTTGCTTGAAACGACTCTTTTGCTAGAGACTTCTTAAAGTTAGATACCGTTGTTTGAAAGGTTTATTCTGTAGTTTTTCTCTTGTGTATTATTTATGATTGGTGATAGTCTTAAAGGTATCAATACAGAGCAAAGCTGATTCTCAGTATAATAAAAGTGTGGAAGCTTCTTCCTATGATCAGAGATTCACGTAAGCACCCAAGAAATCAGAGAGTATACTATGTTTTTTAATTAGAAGTTTCGATTAAACTAAACCAGATCCTACTAAGGATTGCATATCAGAAGACACATAAATCTGTTTCAAGAACTTGGATTTCATGTTGGATCATACTAAAGTAAATTCATGCTGAAAAACTGATACACTTCTACATCGTTTGATTGTCATATCATGATCGATTCTCTCGTGACAACATGATCATAGCTTTACTTCACATATGTTCAATATTTCAAAAACTTACATCTTAAAATTCCTATTTTTTAGAGTGTAAGAACTATGAAGTGACTTACTGCTTCACATACAGGTGCTGGAATATCTGCTTCAGTTGCCATCTCTGATTCCGCCACCGAGGATCGCAGATTATGGAACTAAACGCATATGGTTTATACAGGTAAGTATTCTTACATGCTACTAGCTTATTATGTACTGACTATTATTCTCATTAAAAAAAAAGGTATGAATAAGCAGAGGTGTTTTTAAGCTATAAGCATGTATGGTAGATGAAATGCAATAATGCTCTGATTGAAACGCTTTGCTAAAGTAAGCAAAAGGTGACAAAAATGCCACTTCACTTTAGCTATTATTTTTGAGTTGGCTGGAAATTGACAACAGTCCTAGTGAGTGTGATCAGTCACATGCCCAAGTTGCTTTGATGGAAAAAAAAAATAAAATGAAAAAAAAATTCACTCTTCTAAAATAGGATCAATTATTTTCCATGCTCACTTATTAGCAAAACTGCAAAAGGCCATGTTCTGATAGTATCATCACTTAGCTTGTAAGTTTTCATTGTGGGACAATATTTCATGCAATTCTTGGACATTTTTTTTCATAAAAAAACAGTTGCTCAGCTATCCTTCAGTTTTGCTATTCATGGCAAAATCCATTGAGGATAAGATCGGTCTTATTCCATTTAAATCTAGGCCTTTATTGAATAGTACTATTTATTTTGATTAATTATTAGCATTAGGAACATAGTATAACAGAATGAGGTGTTCTTGAAATAAATTTCGATATCGAGTAATTTTATATATTGAGGATTTATTTAGGGTGCAATTTACACATGGTTAGTCCAGCTAATTTCAGATGAAGCCAAGGCTTATATTCTAGAGATGATGATGGTTAAGACTTTTTTTTAATTAGATATGATTATAGGAACACGTCATATGAAGTGTAAGGAATCTTGCTTTTTAATCGAGAGACAGGAGCAACGTGTGGTCAGATTTATAGCTTTGCCCCTCCTTTTTCTAAAGATATTTTTTTCTAAGTGATTAATAATTGGTGGTAGAATTAATGGTGGAGAGTTTATACTAATTTAATACCTTTTCAATTTTAATTTTGCTTAGGCTTTGTATTTTCCACCTTTGAACGCTAGAATGAGTAGATTCCGTCCATCGTTTCATTTCATACACATATACGCTTAAATATATTGAATAGGTAATCATAATTATTCTAAATTTAATGTATCATTTATGATATTGTAAGTATGATTGATGAATTCAATTATTTATGGTATTAAATATGAAGAACATGTCTCAAAATAAATAAATAAATAAATAAATAAAAATTATGAAGAACATCTAGGAAGATGATGATTATTATCATCTTAATTGTTATTATTAGATTCCGGTTAATGAGTGAGAACTTTGTGGGCTCTCTATTTTTCATTTACTTTTATTCAAGCGTAAATTGGTAATTATTTTTGAAATATATACTTGGCGCGTGAATTCACTGGCCTATACTATCATTTACTAGGGAAATTCTGTTACGCTATAGCCTGCTCTTTTTAAAATCTGAAACCTTAAATAAGCTTTATTGAAAGTGAAAAATAGGAGCAGTTCACTTCCAAGCTGTCATCAGCGTCAGGTAAAAACCTAGGATCTACTTTAGCATTACAGTGTTTCATAGTTTTAATACACTCAAATAATTCAAAAAATTGATACTTAATCCTTAGGTGAACACTAGATTCCACCCTGGAAAAACTTATTTTGGTGTTTAAATATAAATAAATAAAAAATAGAAAAGGTGGGCGTGGTCGGGCACGCCTTAATCGCTATGACTTATTATTATAATTTTGTAGTATCGTTTTTTACGGGATACAATGACACTCAGAGTATCCCGTAAAAAAAAATACTTCAACATTATGTTTTAAAACCCGTACTAGGTTTCGGTGGAAACGCGTGCCGAAAAAGTCAATAAAGCAAAAGAGTCTAAATATATGAGATGGAGGTAATATAAATTCAACAAAAATACACATCAGATGTTGATTTAAATACTAAACCACTTCATATTCAATTCTTCATTCATCAGATGTTAGGAAAATGTCTATTTTTGGTCCATTCTTTTTAGTATTTTTTATTTTATGGACTCCTGTTTTCTTGAATTCATTTATGGAGTCCTTTTCTTTCTTTTTTTGATCGGGACTGTTTTTATTTTATTTTTTTCGCATATGAACATTGTATGTGGATGCTATAAATTATCAATGAATATTTATGTGAATCCCTACCCAATGAATTAGTCCTAAAGTCACATATAGTTTTGCTGATGGAACACAAATGACTCAAAATCTAATTCAATAATTAGGCCTAATAAACTATGATCTTCAAAAGCCATTTTTCTACAAATGCAACAATATAAATCAAAAACCGACCAAACGAAAGAAATTTGTCATCCGCTGCCGCCCCTTTTTGTGAATAATTGCTATGCAGTCCTTAGATGTTGCTTCTAATACTTTTTTATTTGAAAAAAAACCATCTCATCAAGCTTGATTTTAAATTTTCGAACTTTATGAACTGGCTGCTAAGGTTACAAAATCTGTGTAATAAAGGGGAGAAAGAATAAAATACGTCAAGGTATATGAAATATTGGTAGTCTTTTTCCTAATTAAAATTTCGGAATTGATTGATACTACCTCCATCACATATATTTAGACCATTTGCTTTATGCTAGTATTTCCACCGAAACCTAGTACGCGTTTTAAAATATAATTTTGTACTACCTCCATCTCAATTACTTAGGTACAGTTACTGTAGATTCAAAAACCAAGAGAGTGGGAAATATGTGGTTGTAATTAATTCTGAGGAGAGAGAGTTAATTGTAGCCAAATATTTTTTACCATTTTAGGAAATGTGTCTAATAGATGAGACGGACCAAAACGGAAAATGTACCTATTTCAATGAGATGGAGGTAGTAGTATCGTTTTTTTTACGAGATACTGTCACTTAAGGATAAATACTACCTCCATCCCATATAAAATGTCCACTTTGAAATTGGATCACAAACCAATGCATTTATGTAATAATGTGATGTGATGGGTTGAAGTGATATTAATTTGGGTAATAAAATTACTTTTGGGATAATAAATGTATTTTTGGGCTAATAAAGTTACTTTTGGACTAATTAAAGTGTGATGGGATTAGCTGAAGTGATTTTAATCTATACCACATTAGGAAAGTTGACTAAATTTTGGGATGACTCAAAGAGGAAAGGTGGACATTTTATATGGGATGAAGGTAGTACTATCTTAGGGTCAAATTTTATCTGAAAGTTCCTTTTGAGAAAGACCACCAAGAAATGTCACAATCTTGAGGTCAGGCCAGGTAAGGGCGGCGGACTAAATTCTACTTTGACACGATTTTTCCCTTTTAGTAACTCATCAACCCCCTTTTATAGCAAGGATAAAATATTTAATACCGTTCATTTCTCATATACTACGTATTTATTTATAGACAATCTTCTTTATTCAATCGTATGTGATTTATACACAATTTTTATTTTGGAATACTCTCGAAAAATCAATTGAAATACTTTAACATCAACTGAGACACAAAAATAATTTTAACATTTAATTATTATAAATATTAAAAATTTGCCAAAAAATTCAATGCACACATATTGCCGACAATCTTGCCGACGGAAGGAGTATATAATGACTAATTAGTCGAGACTTGCAAATTAGGAATCTACATTAGAAGATTAGTATATTATCCTAAATAAATAAAAAGACTAGGATTTATTTATGTTTAACTGATAATTAGGATTTGTTTTGAGGATTATTTTGCTTGCGCTTCGTCAAAAATACTTTTCTTCCTCTGTTAATAAAGAAAAGACATTCTTTCCTTTCTTCCTTTTAAAGTACACTCAGATTTATTTACTGTAATTTATCCAGTATATATATTGCATTAGATTCTTTCTTCATGAGGTAAGAGATTTTTTAATAAACGTCGGCTATCAGTTCGTTCAACACTACTGTTTTCAATATTTTCATTGGGTTGGAATTGCAAGTTGCAACTAAACAATGTTTAGTTTATTTTGTTTTAATTTGCTCCCACTGTTCATGAATCATGATGGGTTCTCCACAGACGAAAAAAAATAAAATAAAATAAAACAAATAAAAATTAAAGAAAGTGAATGCGGGCCCACATATGTAGTCGGCCCAAGGCCATGTAATAAAGTTGGTAATGTTGGGTTCGTCGAATCGAGTCCACTAGCAGCCTAAATTGCCAACAAGGCTCCCTGTCACATAATTGTACATTCTAGATATTCTTGATGGATATGATGTAGGCGGTGGCCGCCGCCGCCGCCCACCAGCCCCACCACTTGCTCCGCCGTCCACGGTGGCGGCAGGTGTCATTACATACATATACATATAGAATGCTTCTCACTAACTACTATTTTAACTTTAATTGAAGTTGAATTGAACGTGAAACAATGAGGACTGATTACTGATCGAACTATTTACATTTCTTGTTTTTTTAGAGCTTACATCAATTCTATGGAATATGTTCAGCTTTATCTGCTTATGTGGAATCAAATTAAGACAATAATAAGTAATAATCTGAAATCATGAGCGTCTATCAAATTTATTGGGACTTAATTCTGCCCAATGTAGGTTGGGACCCTCCAATTTTAGAGAAATCAATTATTGCTGATAAGAATATACCTTTAGGGTGCGTTACTTTTTGGGATAAGGCAGGATAGGGGATAAGGCGGGATAAATTTTTTTGTACCACTTTATATTTTGTTAACTTTGAAATATAAATCTCGGGCAGCCCGTTATCCCTCGATATCCTTTACGATGGTATAATATAATTTTATATAACGATTAGATTTATTATTATATTATTATTTATTTATTTTATTTATTTTTTTTGGTTATTATTATTATTATTATTATATTATTATATTATTATTTATTATTTTTATTATGCAAGCTCTTTGTTTCCCTTTATTCCAGATATATCTACTTTTTTCTATTGCACTAACAAAAAGAGGATAACAAGAAAATAGTCGTAAGTTGAAGTGAGGAAAAATATAAATTTTCAATTTATTTATATGGAAAATATCATTAGCTGCTTCTATATTTAGGAAGCCAGTTTGTGAAAAACATTAGCAAGGTCCATTTCTCAGCCCACTAATCCTAAATATATAAAGCCCAGCCCAAAGAACGTCGTCGTATTGTCCCAGCGTCAAAACAGAACCGATGGAGATGACGGCGACTGGGGCAATAAATGAAATACAAACACGGGAGAGGGGCAAAATGGGAAATAAATATTAAACGTGGCGGGAACGAGAGCCGTTGCTCCGCGAAACAGCAAAATGGCGCCAAAACTGGTAACCCCAAATGTTTTGGCTGCCCGGATTATTGACGGGCAGCCTCCAAATAAGAATTTCCCCTCAAAATCCCCACACACCCAATCATCGCTCACCGCCAATTCCCCTTATAAACTCCAATTTCCCCTCAAAATTACTCCTTTTTATTTTAACACCTCTTATTTAGGTTTTAACTCTCTCTTCTCTCTCTCTCTCTCTCTCTCATATAAAACTCTCTCTTGAAATCATACTTTCTCTTCTCCATTTTGCCGCCATCTCTCTTTCTCTTCAAAAAACCCCTTCAAAACCCCTCAATTTTTTCCCCCTTTCCCTTTTTCTCAAACCCCAAACAAGAATTGGAACACAACACAACCAAGAAAGAAAGACCCTTTTCCTCTTTTAGCTTATTCTTGATTTCCAACCGAAAAACAACTCCTTTCCCCTCCTTCAGTTCCTCCTCCAAAAAAACAAGTTTTTGAGCTCAAGAATCTGTTTTATTCTTGTTTTTCTCCACATGGGATTCTCAAAGAAGCATCAAGTCGAAATGGGCAAAGATTCCGAGGGCAAAAAGTGGGTCATAGCCGGAATCGCGATTCGGGCTCCATTAAAGCCGATTTCGACCAAGGCTCGAGACGACTGCGGCGAGGACGACGGCGGCGGCTCGTGCTCGACGACCCCCACGGCGCGTGAGACGAGGATACCGGAGAAGCTGCCGTGCCCGCCGGCGCCGAGGAAGCGCCGCCCCGTCTCGACGTGCCACTTCAACGGAGTGAGAGAGTTCTTCAACCCGCCGGAGCTGGAATCCATATTCATGTGCCACGCTGGCAGAGCGAAGTGAAATGGGTTTCGGATTCCTTAAGGTTTTGATTTTAGTCATGGGGGTTTAAGTTTAAGACCCTTTCTTGCTTTATTAATTACTTTTTTTTTTTTTTTTTGATGTTTGGGTTTCGGTTTTTAGTTTGTTAGCAGCTTAGAGAGTTTGAGTAGTTAGCAGAGTTTGGTTTAGGTTTAGGCTTTGATTATAGTAATAATGTAGTAATGTTTATAAATACAGTATTTTTTCATTCCAAAAGAAAGAATATTTATCCTCAATGGCCGAGTTTGGATTTTTGCTTGATTTTAGACTTCATTTCTCAATATTGTGAAGTACGAGTACTAGATTTGTAGTGTTTGGAGTTCTTGATTTTACCTTAGGTTTGATGTGTGAACACGTTTACATAGTCTTTGTCATGTATAATATTATTTTGGATTTTATTCATGTTTTAATATTTATTTGTATAAAATTAATAGAAAGGAGACAAGAGACATTCACCTTCTAAATCAGCTCTAAAACCCTTAACCCCCAACCTCATTTCTCATGGAGATAGCAAACAGAGCACGCACGTGCACCGTGCGTGGGTAAGAAGAAGGCAAACCAAAGATTAATCCAGAAAAAAAGTTTGAATCACCCTCAAGAAAAATAAGAAGTTTGAATCTTTTTCATGGTCTAATTTTATTTTTATTTTTATTTTTACAAAATTCTTTATTTTTGACCCACTCACCAACTTCCTCTCCAAATTAGAACCAACCCCATTTCAACCCCCCACCACCCACCCCCCAAAGGGAGGAGGGGTATGGGTGGGCCCACATGGGGGTGAATGGGAAGAAGCCAAGTGAAGGTCCCTCGTAATGCTTCAATGGTTGTATTAAAAAGGACAAGCACTTGCATTATTGAGCGTGTCCATTTTGAAGAATCCTATGTGGGTTTTTATGACTTCAAGGCTCTCTTTCTCTCTCTCTCTCCCCTTCTCTTATTTTGTTGTACTTTAGTTTTTCAAAGTTGAAGGGGGAAGAAAAAACTACTAATATTAGATTGTACTAGTGATTGAGAATTTGAGATATATATATAGTACATACTTTTTTGTTTTTTGAGATGAGATGCATATCTACCTAGCTATCAATATTATCTTCTTAGACAAATAATCACATTGTTTCTTGAACTCGGAGATGTTACATATTGCAATTTGTCTTTCTAGAGTTTCTTTCACTCGATATTCATAATACGCAAACTGCATTAACTTAGTTATTTTTGTAAATAGATCAGTATTGTACGGTAGTATTCTTACAGAAGTGCTACCGTATTCATTGTGATCATACTTAATGTGTCTACGGCTCATATGATAGTGTCACGTTAATAATTTTTCAAATTAGAAATTTATTATTCTAAAACGGTTTAGTTTAGTTTAGTTTTTTTTATGTAAGATTTATTTTTAGGATATATATTTACAATATTTTTTCCTAAATACAATATAGTCACATCAGCTATTGACACATTAAGTATATAAGCACGAGCATTACTTGCATTTCTTATAGTTTACTTCCAATTTTAAAAGAGAGAGAGAATTGTGGTCTTTGCGTCAATCACCCCTGCAACTTGCATGCTTAGTCACAAATATGCAGAAGAAAAAAAAAAAGTTTCCAATTACGGCACAACATAGGACTTCGTTTTGTAAGCAATCAATTCAAAAACTCAAATTTCATTTCACACGCAGTAACTCTATGTGGGTGTGTGTGAAATGACATAAAATTTCCAGCTATGTTAATGTTAATAACACGTCATGGTTTCAAGTCAACACGTTTTTAAGGAGAATTAGACATGAATTAGTAAATCTTAAATCATTGCTAATTAAGCATCCCCACATCTTCTTGTTAGTGGAGTAGGCAGCAAACTTTGTGCATCATCAACCATCACCAATTTTGTTCTGTTTGATTTTTTTATTTTTTTTGTTTCTTCTTCTTGTTTCTTTATTTATTTATTTATAATTATTATTAATTAAAAAGGTGATCAGCAGTGAAAGTTAAAGTTAAATTTAGGGTTGTAAGGACTCCTAGTATAAACAAAGTGTTGTCTTGGGATCATCATCATTTGTGAAACAAAAGCTTTTTCTTGCAATAAATAACTAAAGTTTAGCTCTTACCTTTGTCAGATTCCTCACAATTATTTTCATATTTGCTTAAGCAAAAAATCTTATAATTTTGAGATGCTTATAATCAACTAATTAATCACGCACTGTATTCGAATTTAATTTGTTGATTTATTGTATGTATTGAGTTTTGTTTGGCTCATATTTATATATCGAAGCGAAAAATCTAGGAATGTTGCCTTAATTGTAAAAAAAGAAGAAAAAAAGAAGAGCTATAGTCAAAATTGAGTTATATTTCAAATAAAATACGAGATTAGAATACAATGTAAACAATTTGGATTGATAATTAATTAATTTCATTGGATTCCATGGCAGATTTTGAGGAACAGTATCAATCTTATACTGTTGTTTCCTTGTAGGAAGCAACATCTGCGATTATAATAGAAATATAAAAGTATCTCATTATTTTACTCAATAATTGTTGTGATCGCTTTCTTATCCTCTTTTTTTCCACCCTGCAGTAAAGAGGGTTAGTAAATTGATCGAACAACATGCCATTAATCTGTAAAATAATGTTGACTGTTATAATTTAATTTGGGCCTCCATTATTGTTGATTCCATCCAAACATATCAATTAGGTTAGACCTCCGAGTTAAATATATTTAAATTTTTGGCCTATTCTACTAGTTGTATCTACATTCGTTGAAGTATTATATATATCTAACATATAAAGTAAACTTACATCCAATTCTATTATTATATGCATAAAGTGATAGAATTTTGGTCGATTACATCTACAAGATATTCTTGAATAGATTATAACGAAAATTTGCCACAAAATGACAAAATACATAACATTTTGTTGAATTCTGATTTTTCACACTGAGAGTTTAAAATTTACCTATAAATACATTACTCTTAATTGTTTATAATTTTGTACATGAGGTCGAATTTTTCATAATTTCGTCAGATTTCGTGATGATATGGAAGTCGAAGTTGGATATGTTAAAATTATGTCATTCATATATCTGAGAAATTATAATCTCACTAATCATTCAACAACCCGACTTTCATAGATCATAAACAATTGAAATGTTACGTATTTATGTGTAGATTTAAAGCTTCTATTCAAAACCAGAATTTGACGAAAGTTAGTTTGTGTATAATTTTATTTTACAAAATGGATAGATGATAATTTTAATACAAATATATAATATTTAAAAATACTCATTGTTTGTTGGGAAGCGCCGGAAAAAATAAATTAAGGGACTATTATGTCTAGATAAGTCAAGAAAGCTACTTCTTTTCAGGTAAAGAGGATAAGTATTAGTACAAAAAAGCAGAATATGCATGTTTGCTATTTAAAAAAAAAATTAGAGTAAGCAACATCAATTTTGTCTTTACTTTTCTTTTATTTCTTGAAGATGGGGACAACAGCAAGGATTAAAGTGGCAAGGACAAGGAATTTGTAGACAATTTTTCACTTAATGACTGCTTTTTGCTTCTCGAAAATGGACATATTACAACGTTACGTTAATGTTAATTTTAGTGACTATAATAAAATGCACACTTCTGCGTGTGCATGATCATATTTGTACTTGTTTGTGCATCGAGTATAATACGGAGTACATATTAATATATTAAAGAAAATTATTATATGTGTGTGATGTACTATGAATGAAAATTGGGAGCGTAAAATGTGTATAAAAACATATTTTTAGATAGAAAAATTAACATCTCCACTATTGTCATCGTTTACTGAAAAATTAAATTATTTTGTGTATCTAGATAGTTACATGATTTAAGAGGGGCGAAATATATTACTTATATATTCTAAAAGCATGAATTAAAACAAGTACAACTAATTGACTTCTTCTTTTATTATTAAATACTAGTAATTGGATCATGAAATTAGACAATATGTTACAAGAGTCAAAATCCTTTAATTACCCTCTTACAAAGTCAATTACAATAATAGATAATTCATAAAAAAAATCGAATCTAATAATTGTTCTGCAATTCAATGAATGAGAATAAATGCATGGACATATTATGGAAAAACAAATAAATAGACGAACTTTAAAGGTTTGCGGGGGAAGAATGGAAAAAGTGTAGAAAAAAAAGATGAAAAGAAAAATGAGAACATAATTAAACATGCACACATGGGGTTGTGGAAGAATCCTATGATGGAGATCTAATATTCTAATTCTAGAAAAATATTTACTAGCAAAATCAAATCTCTCGAGCAAATTCCCCACCACTTTTTTTCCTTTTTTTCAAAAATATTTAATCATTTCTTTCGCAGCAAATCTGCGGGCTGATGGGCGGGCCCACTTCAGGAAAAAATGTGAACGACGCGGTTCGAGGCCCGCGGGCCTGACCTTGCTGGCCCGAACCCGAATGCCCTCGCTGCCCGCCGTACTGCCCGGCAAAATTTTCATTTGTGGCGGGAAAGAAAGCGGATGGGCTCCCGAGTTCGCGCCAAAAATTTGGGCCCCCGCGAAAGGCGGTAATCGTGTGCGGCGCGGTCCGGTCCACTGCACCTGTTTAGACCGTTGTTTGGATATACGTGCCGATAGAAAGCTTTATATTTTGTGCCGTATATCGAAGAGTTATTTCGCGTACTAAATTGGTGAGAACGAAAAATTAAAGTCCTAGTAATATTTTTGAGTAAAAAAATAGTTTTAATATTTTTGCAAATGCCTAGTTTTTTTTAATCACGTAGAAGATTATTTTTTGCTAAACATATTTTAATGGGCGTGTTTATTTCGTACGAATTTATATGTTAGAATAAAATAATGTGATGAACTGATGTTGATGTAGATATATATATTATATCTATTATTCTGACTGTATTTTTTCGTTTAAGCTTTACCAAAATTCGACAGTCAATATTACCTTAAAAGGATTTATGAAGTTTATTATATAATAAACAAAAAGGAGATCAGGAAATGTGTTAAATAAGATGCTACCACCTTTTAAAATTGCAGGAATATATCATGAATTATCTATTGATTAGTAGAAATACTACTATAACTATTCCATGAAAAAGGAATATGACTTCAGCTCCAGAAAAAGGGAAAAAAGAAAGAAAAGAATAACACTTCATAAATAACACTTTGGGAATATAAGTTATTGACATTTTAACGTAAAAATAATATTTTACACCATGAATCAAAAATTTCGGCATGTCGAATAATTGTTTGATACGTTGGTGGCATTGTCTACATATTATCTCTTGTGGACCCTCTACAATATCTATAATTGTGTGTATATTTCTGTGTAGAGGTAATTGGGCCATTAATGGGCTTACAAGACTTAAAAATGTTGGCCCAAATATAATAGTTGGGCCTTCAATGGGCTGTGAAAGTAAAACCCAATTTAGTGGATAGTGATTTACACCTATTGGACCTCCGAAAGCACCAAAATAACAAAATACCAAAAGCTCAATTTAAATTCATTGGTAAAAGAAATAAAATGTAGTAAAAGAATGGGACATAATTTATTCTTGTAATATATACATTGTTTGATTTAAACTTTACTTTATTGATAGTTAAAAAAATCTCCCTTTTATGATTTTTCGAAGGCCATAACCATAGAGCATAGATGCTACCAATGTAAGCAAAACTAGGACAAGAACGTAAAGGCTAAGCTTTAAGTCCACTTTTCTAGATTAGGACAAACACTAAAGTTATATAAAAGGAAACAACAAGAAACACATGCAAATGAAACTAATTTGAGCCAATAATAACCATGAAAGAAAATTTGCAAATCAAGAATAAAACAGCTGCAGTATGATTAAAGAACAATCATCAACACAACTTCACATCAAATTTCTGAACTTTTTATTCATAATGTGTGTATATATCACAGAACAATCCACAATTTTTTGTGGTGAATGAATTTCCATCAGCACAATTAAATATATTGTTATAAACACTCAAAGAAAGTAACCAAACTGAACTCCCTTAAACTTTATACTGTGGTTTTCTACAGCTAAATCATCAAGAACTTACAATCTGCATAAACCTGTTCGAAGCCTGAATCATTGCAACTTCGGAGAGCTTGCTCTTCTCCACCTCCATTCGTCTCAAGCACGAGCAATTAAGCACGAAGAACTCGACTCCCTGCACTTGAATACCACAGCAGTAGGCTATATCAACACACTTCAATCTCTTACACCATTTGACTATTGCACCTAAAGTTGCATTAGTAAGCCTACTGCATCCCCTCAATTTCAACTCAACCAAACAATCGCAAGAGGCGAGCATTGAGGCTAGCTCCTTATCAAGCAACATATCATTGTAAGACAAGTCCAGTTTCCTTAACTTCTTCAAATCTTGGCCTAATGTTGTCAACAAGCCATGTTCTCTCTCTAGAATCTTGCAGCTTATCAATGAAAGCTCCTCAAGGCAATGGCCTAATCCCCTCCCTACCGCCTTCAGCCCCTCACCGGTGACAAGACAACAACTTTGCAACCTTAAACTCATCAAACCTCTAAAATGTGGATTCTCAGACAATGCAATCAAATGGGAGTTTTCAAGATCGAGGGGCAATCTGAAATCAAGGTTTTTTAGAGGAGATTTGCTCTGATTCAAGAATTGGAGCAAGCCCTCTCTGCTTCCACCATCATAGATTAGTAAAGAATTCAAAGATACAGAATTTTCACCCAAATTTAAGAGGAGAACATCAACTATACTCCTACATGATCTCAATTCCAGTTCTTGAAGATTATTCGATAACCTTAAAAACCTCGAAAATGAGGAGTGATCACCTACACTCTCGCAGCTCTCGAGCTGCAGTTTCTTGATTTTCTTGCAGTTTCTCCAAAGAAAGCTAACCCCATTATCCCTAGGCGAAATCCCAGATAAAGAAAGACTCTCCAAACTCAATTCAACATCAAGAATTGATTCTTTCGCGCCTCCGAGGTTGGAATCATCGGTTTCTCCGAAAGGGTTCTTGATGGAAAGGGAAAGGCAGCTCAAAGATTTGAAAGAAGACAGCCAATGGAAAGACAGAGGCCTCGAAACGGTGACTGCGATAGAAGAGAGATGAGCGCAGGAGTTCGAGAGATTGTAGAGAGAGAAGACAGATACCGGTGGGCTCAAGAAACGTAGGTGGAGGAGGTCCGGGCAGGAGGCGGCGATGGAAATTAGGATAGAGCGTTCTTCTCCCCCGGCGGCGGTGGCGGAGAGGGAAGAGAGGGAGGTGTGCTGTCGAAGGAACGTGGAGAGAGAAGCGATGGTGGTGGGGTTGTGCGGAGGGGGGAAGTTGAGGGAAAGAGAGGTCGTTGAGGAGCGGAGGAGGTCGCGAAACCGCTTGGAGACAAGGGCCGTGGAGGCGGCGGACGGCGGCGGAAGACGGCGGAAGATTTCTTGGAGAAGCTCGTCGAAGAGAAGTGTGTCCATCTTTTTGTGAAGTCTTCCGTTCTTCTTCGTGAATAGTTGAATTTTGCATTTTATTTTATTTTATGCGATAGTGACAACAAATATGCTTTAATTTATTTGCCACTCGTTTATTTTTGAGGTCATTTATTATTCTATATTTTTTGGGTGTCATTATTTATTTGTTTTTTCTTGTTTTGGTTGGCTGAGACATTTTGAGATGATTTTCTTTAACGTTCTTTCTCCATCAAATTTTGCAATCATTTGAGTAACTAAAAGTGACAATTTTGATTCCAAATTAAAATAATTGTCATCATTATTTTATAATCGCTCTGTCCACGATGTATAGAAGATCATCTGTTTCGAATTCGGTATTCCAAAAAAATCAATCCCAGTTGTATTTTAAAATTAATTTTTTATTAATTTTTATTATTTTTTTTGTGAAAATAAAATATATATAATTAATTAAAGTGAAATTAAATGCTAACAAATAATTATATACACTAGTTGGATATATGAACCCTAAAACATAATAATAAAATTAAAGTAAATCATCATGAATTAAAATTATTAAAAAAAAACTAATAAAAATTACGATTCAAGACGATTGATACATAAAGAATTTTAAATCATTTGTAATTATTCATAAAATATTAAACTCTGTGTCTAAATTTTTAATTCAATAGCTGGTGGACGAAAAGATTATCTCAATACTCTTTAAACAATCTTTAAACAAAATTGAGATAAGAATATAGACAAGTATTTATTTATTACAGCATTTGTTTATTTATTCTATTAAAGGAAAACTCTTTTATATTGTACGGAATATTCCGTTTATTACAAATTTCCAGTTTAAACTTTCACAAGTAGCGAACTTAAACAGAAGTCCGAACACGGCTTATCGGTTTCAACCGCCGCCGCCGGCTTATCTCCGCCGCGGTGGCCGTCGCCACTTTCCCATGGCTGCTCTTCAGATGGCATTTCATCTCCGTACTTACTTCGACGATCGGAATGCTAGCTCAATTCCGATGGTCACCTCAAAAACCAGCCTAAAATTCTGCAATTTAACCTTAGCTCAAACTGAACCTCCATATCCAAATTCCGCTCACGCATATAGGCGTATCTCTGTTTCGCAAGCACTGAATCATGATCGAGAAAATGTTATGGAGGAAAAGAATGCAAATGCGCAACAGATATTTGTGAAATTGTTTGAGTTAATTCGAAATATTTTTCCCGGCGGCCGTTGGTGGGATTTAAGAGATTTTGAGCAAAACTTTGATGGCTCGTCAATAGCAGCGGAGCCGGTGACTGTTTGGAAAGCTCTGAGAGAAATGTGGACGCTGGTAGCTGATGAGAAATGGATTTTGTACACAGCATTTGTGGCGTTAACTGTGGCAGCGGTGAGAGAGCCACTCATTATATAGTCTTCTTTTGGATTGTGTATTCTTAGTGTTTTTTTTTGATAATTTAATGCTGAAATTGGTTAGTGTATTTGTTCATGTTGAGTTATTGGTTTTAATAGCTGGAGCTCCTGCACTTTTTCAAATGTTTTAGTAGCAGAGATTAAGAAATATGTAAAGAAGTAGATAGACTGTGCATGATATGATCATGGTGTAAAATCTTCCATACTTTATTAATGATTGATGCATTTCTAGATATACATGCTAACTTGTTTCAGCTCTTTTTTATCTTGGGTTAAATCTTATACTGTTTTGTGGTGCAGATATCTGAGGTATCAATGCCAGGAATTCTAGCAGCATCAGTCTTTTCAGCTCAAAATGGTGAGATGTTGGTGTTCTACCATAGATCATGGCTTCTAATTTTATTGTGTTTCACATCAGGAATATGCAGGTTTGTTTATATCAGATTATTTCTACCCCCAAACGTATTGTGATTAATCCCATTCCACATGTTCATCTTTTATTCATGCAGTGGCTTGCGAAGTGGATGTTTTGCCATTGCAAATACGATTTTGGTGTGTTCAACTAGTTGAGGTTACTTTGATGTATCTTTTATACGTCCTCGATTGATATTTAACATTTATATTTGGTCAATGCTTTCAGGTTAAGCGTCTAAGGCAAACTGTATATAGGTCTCTTCTTCTCCAGGTCTGAATTTTATCAAGCTTACATTTGCTGGAGTATGCTGCTCCTTGTATGTCTTATAGTATATTGTTATTATTTAACATTTAGCTATAAATTTAATGTAGGATATATCATTTTTTGACACAGAAGCAATTGGTGACCTGACTAGCCGGATTAGTACAGATTGCCAGCGGTTATCTCATATTGTTGGGAATGATATAAACTTGATCCTGCGCAACAGTTTCCAGGTTTCTATTCTAGTTAATCCTATACATGTATGTTTTTTCCTAATTCTGTTGTTGCTTTTCTATTCTCTGACTAATTCTTTTTTCAGGGGATTGGTGCATTTATCAACTTGATGACTTTGTCATGGCCTCTAGCACTGTCATCACTAGTCATATGCTGTATTCTGTCTCTAATTTTCCTTATCTATGGGCAGTAAGTGTTAGAATTCCGTATCTATACCTTCTGAGTCGCATTGTATATGTTGACATTTTTTTGTCTAATACTCAACAGTATTTTGGAGTTTCATGTATGACATTAGAATCCCGTAAGGTAGTCAGTGGGGGAAGAGGTGGGACAGAGAGGGAAAGGTAGAAGAGTCTAGTTTATTACATATCAAGTCAGAGATGTTTCCTACTAGGTGATGTAATTATTTTTTGCATGTCCAGTGTTGAATGTTGTTGCTTTTATGGTAGCAGCTCAGGAAAGTGCAATAGATGTTGATATATGTCAAAGATCCTGTAATTTTAGATGACATTTCAATATGCATTCAGCTCATGTAGCACAGAGACAACATTTGTTGCAAGTTTATGAGAGAGACATAATTTTATCCGGACTCCAAATAGTTGAGATAATTACCATCTGTTATGTAAATCTTCATGTAGCAGATCACATGTAGAACGCATATTGTGTTTGCATTTCTGTACCATGGTTTGACTTCTGGAGAAACAATGATCATCGTTTTCACAGGTACCAGAAGAAAGCAGCATCGCTTGCCCAAAATTTTGTTGCCTCTTCCAATGAAGTAAAATTGAAAAAACTGCAATATTTCAACATGCCTCCTCTTCTGCTAATCATATTTTAAATTGGGTTTCTCTTTTTTGAAAAATAATAAGGTCGCACAAGATACATTATCTTTGATGAGAACTATTCGAGCATATGGGACAGAAAGAGAAGAATTTCAGAGGTAAATAAAGTTTTATATAGAGTTCCATTGCTGAAGCTAGAAGAACACAGAATATTGGTATATATGTTGTTTATCTGTCATCACAACCGACTTTCTGCCTGTTATTTTTTAAGGTATGCACAGTTGATTGAAAGATTAGCTTCTCTAGGCATGAGAGAAAGTGTGGCGTATGGATTGTGGACCCTTAGTTTCAGTACTCTTTATCGATCAACACAGGTACTGCTCTAGCTTCTGCACTCGTTCCTATATTTTGTGGATGAATAATTCCTGAAGTTTGTGAGACCACACTTCTTTTCCTTTTTATTAAAGTATATTTTCTCTTTTATACCAAGATATCCTATCTGTATGGCAAGTTATACATTGCAGGTGTTAGCAGTTGTTTTGGGGGGAATGTCGATCTTGAATGGTAATGTGTCAACTGAGCAACTAACCAAGTATGTTTTGTACTGTGAGTGGTTGATTTATGCTGCCTGGAGATTGCAAGACAGCTTTGCATCTTTACTTCAGTCTATTGGAGCCTGTGAAAAGGTTTTTCAGTTGATGCATCTTCCAGCAAGTAATGAGTTCTTGTTGAAAGGCACGATACTTTTCTTGGCCTTATTCCTTTTTACTTTTGGTGCTGGCATCATGCATAGATTTCCCATCTCATTGCTTTTTGCTTTTCTTGTTTTTGGTCCGCTTGTTAAACTCTCTCTTACAGAATGATAGTGCGCATAGTTTTATCTTAATTTCTCTTTTTGTCATGAACTTGGATTATACGAGCCCTGCTCTTTGCAGGAGTGAAATTGCCGAGGCTGACAGGATGTCTTGACTTTGTGAGCGTATCATTTCATTACTCTTCGAGGAAGATGGTACCTTTCGACGAGTTTAAGATATAGTTGAATTTCCTCTTTATTGAGTATCATAATTTGAACTAAGATAATACTGTTGTTTTACTTACCAATAGCCAATCCCATTTCTTTTTAAGTACTATTGATATATGAGCAGGTACCTATTCTGGAAAATGTGAACTTCTCCATAAAAGCTAATGAAGTGGTTGCAATAGTAAGCAGAATTAGCATTTCTTTTTTCATCATATAGTTGTTTGTAATATTTGAATCACCAATTCAAGCTCTACCCTGCAAAAGGTCGGCGCCAGTGGTAGCGGAAAAAGCAGTTTAATCAATCTTTTGATGCGCCTCTATGAACCTACCAATGGTGAGGTAAGCAATAAGTCACTTCATCATTTTCTAATCTCTACTAAATTTGTAAGTGCAATTTAGTATCTTATCTTCATAATTATACACCTTTGGGCACACTTACTCAATAAAGCATGTCTTAAAACTTCATGTCCCAGTTTTGTGTCATGGCCATGGTCTTCAAATACCCCTCCATTTTCTAATATAATCTTCCAAATTCTAGTTTATTCCCTACTTTACACACATAAACTGCTCAAATTCGTATGCTGAAACACTGCTCATGAATCCAATTCTTCATCCTCAGTCCTCAGATGTAGTGCTAAACTTTTCAGTTGCATTTTTTGCGACAACTATTTCCTCTTCTTCAGATATTTGTCAATGGCATTCCTCTGAGAGAGATGGACATGAAGTGGCTGAGAGAAAATATCGGATATGTCGGACAGGTCAGACTCGAATTTCGCTTTGGTAGAAGCATTTTTTGCAGAGAGTCGAAATCTGAGAGCTGTATTGTATATGAACAATGAGTTAGGAACCCCATCTTTTCCACATGGATATCAAGTCCAACATTAGCTACGGCTGCTCAAGAAGCATCAGACAAGAAGAGATAGAATCTGCTGCTACGAACGCATGTGCCCATGAATTCATCTCAGCCCTTCCTAAGGGTTACGACACCATAGTCGATGATAATCTTCTAAGCGGGGGACAAAAGCAGCGGATTTCAATAGCAAGAGCCCTCCTCAGAGATCCCATTTTCCTGGTTTTTGATGAAGCAACAAGTGCTCTTGATGCAGAGAGTGAAGGCTATATCACGGTGAGATTCTCTCTCTCTCTCTCTCATCTCATCTTCCTTGCCCCCCTTGCGGTTGTTATCATAATAAGAAAACTAATAATTGGCTACAGGAAATTCTTCGAGCTTTGAAGAAGGATGCAGAGAGACGAAAGACCATCATCATAGTTGCACAAAGGTTATCTTTTCTTGAGTAATAAACTTTAAGTGTGATTAACTTTGTTCAAAAACTGACCTAATTTCCGCAGGTTGTCTACTATAAAAGTTGCAGACAGAATCCTGGTACTGAACGAGGGCCAAGTAGTTGAGGTAAGGGATTCAATATTACATATAGAAGAAAACCACCATTAATATACTAAAAATATCAAGAGTTTGGTGGCTCTGTGATTCCAACACCTAAATAAATTATTCTTCTCCATTAATCCAACATGTAGATGATATTATACTTTGCTCATTCATATAGACAGGTAGCTATTTAGAGCTCGCACACAGAAACGGAGTCTTTGCTCGACTGTTCAAATTGACAGAACCCTCACCTTTTGCTTAGCTTCAGAAATTTGGACTTCATCAAAGTATGATTCCTCAGGCAAGAGCTCTTTGTTTTTGTTCAAGCTTTCTTAATTTAGAGAGACCTTAATCTTCATGCAGAAGAAGCTTCACATTTCTTTTTTAATATCCTTCAATTGCCATGTTCCAATGCATGAGTTGAGTGTTGAAATCATTCACTCGTATGTTTTGCTGGAGTGGTCCGTGTTTGTTAAAATGTAGTTTTGCAATAGCTATTTTCCTTTTTCTCTTAAATTCACAAGTATTATTAGCAAAACATAAAAGTTGATAAACTTTAAAAATCAATGGACTTTGGAGTATTATATTTTGTTTAGCACGATGAAAAAATTTCTATTTTTAAATGAGATTGAATCTATATAACATTTTAGTAGCTCTATTAAAATGAGATGGGCGTAGTATTTGAATAAAGGCAAAATCCATTATCTTGAAGTAAGTGAGGAGTACAATATTCAAACAAATAAAATGGAACTAATATTGATAAATCAAAGAATTTGATTTGTGAAAGAAACAAATTATATAAGCAAACTACTACTTTGGTCAGTGCTGCAAAACTTACAAGAATCTCTCTTTTCCTGCTTCAACTTTTAATCTTTTATCTACAAAAATAACTTTCCACATCCACCATTATTACTTTAACCCAGATTACTTTGCTAAATTTTCTACTTTTTAATTTTTTTATTTCAAATCAACTTTACCCAAAAAGCTACAGAAAATATTAGCCAAAAAAAAAAAAGTTACATGAAATATTAAAATAAAATAAAACCTTAGCGGCTTAGCCCACACACGAACTCAAGAAAAGAGAAAAAGAAAAAAAATATACTACATCTAATTAGCTAACGCCACGTGGCCCACTGTCGAGTCCCTCATCGTGTCTCCCCAGAACGGTAAAACCCTGCGCCAAAACCCTAAACTCCGAGCTTTCTTTTCCCCCCAAATTCTCCCTTTCTAAAAATTTTCCATCACTCCCATTAATGCTTAATGTTTCTTCCTTCTGCTATTTCCGCCCAATTTTCACCTGAGAAGTCGAAGAATGTTTCCCTCCACTCCGTTTCTGCTACCTCTCCTCCTCCTCCTCATCAGCACTCTCCACCATGCGACGTCGTTCTCAGCTTCCGGTCCCCACATTACCGACGTCAACATACTGCTGCCGCCCAAGATGACGCACCCCGTCGAGTACAGGCTTCAGGCGAGCGACGGCTGCTTCAAATGGTACGTTGCGCTTCGTTACTTGTACCGTTTCATGTTCTGTGAAGCTGTTGGTTTTTGAATTTTTTGTTTTTTTTTTGGGTGGTTTAAGGTCATGGGATCATCATGATATACTGTCGGTGCTGCCGGAGTTCAACGCGAGCAGCCGTTGCTCGACGAGTGCTCGGTTGAGGTCCATTGCTCCCTTCGGCGGGAGGAAGGAGACGGCCGTTTACGCCACTGATTTGAATAGTGGAATGGTGATTAGGTGCAAGGTTTATGTAGATGCAATATCTAAGATTAAGATATTCCATAACTCTGTCAAGCTTGATCTCGATGGCCTAGCTACTCTTCGAGTTCGAGCATTTGATACTGAAGGTATGTTGTAAGAGGTGTAGTTTGATTGTTTGGCGTTCAAATTTCTATGGTGCTAACAAAATTATTAATATTGTAGTTTCTGTGCTCATTTGGGCTCTGTGATCTATGTAAAGTCGACTTGTATGCTGTTAAGCAGTAATTAGAATGAATAGTCTGGCTATTATAGAATTTTTGCTGCAGTCTGAGAGGCTAAATCTTGGATAGGTAATCTGTAAATCAAATAGCTCCTTGAATTTGTGATAATATGCTATCAAACTCCTTGCATATTGATAATCTGTCTTTTGTGCATATGCCCATTCATACACTGCTATATAGTAGTAGTAGATAGTATGCAAAGATCCGTACTTCAACTCGTCACATGAGATGAATAGTTGGTCCAGTTTTTTGATTTGTGGCTTCCTGTAACCTCTATGTTATGCATGTCTAATTTGCTGGTTTATTTCCTGCAAAATAAAGTTTCATGTTGTGAATCGTATTATGTTCTTTATGAGACCAGTTTGTGTATTTCCTACTTTTTATATTCTTGTCTTTTTCTTTCTTTCCCCTTATTGTTCTCCCTTGTGCTGTTGTTTTTACGCAGACAATGTCTTCTCCTCCCTGGTGGGCCTGCAATTCATGTGGCAGTTGATGCCTGAAGCGCATGGATTGCCTCATAGCTTAGTCCATGTTCCTCTCAAAGACTCGCCACTGAGTGATTGCAGTGGCTTCTGTGGTGACTTGGATATTCAAGTAAATCTTGAAGAAAGTGGTGTTTTTTCAGATTTTTATGTAGTGAAAGGCACTGAAATTGGCCATGAGGTTGTTTCCGTGAGTTTGCTGGAACCATCAGTTGAGCACTTGGCAGATAATATTGTTTTGACTGTGGCAGAAGCAATGTCTCTAGATCCTCCATCACCTGTACATGTCCTTATTGGTGCTGTTGTTCCTTATACGCTGAAAGTCATTCGTAGCAATATCCCCCATGTTGTAGTTTTACCATCTCCATTCCATCAATGGTCTGTTTTGAACTCTTCAGTGGCTCAGGTGGATAGGGCAATGGGTAAGGTTCATGCATTGAATTTGGGAGTTACAACAGTTGCTGTTGAAGACACCAGGGTCGTGGGACACATACAAATATCATCTCTTCATGTTGTCTTGCCTGATAATTTGTTGCTATTTGTGTCACCTCTCTCATCTTCTGGTGATAATATTGAGGACATTGAGCCCATTCCCTCCATCTCTCGTTGGTATGTAGTGGCTGGTCGTCAATATCATGTACTTGTTAAGGTATTTTCCCCTGGTCCTGGAGCGCAAGAGATTTTTATAACAGAAAGTGATGAAATAAAGTTGCATGGTAACCAAGATGAGTTCTGGAATGTTCTCCCACTCTCGGAAGGTGTTACTGCTAAGAGTAATTCTAGAATCTTGGATGCGAAATCATATGGATTGGGAAAGCTTACAGCAACTTTGTCTTACCACACTGGGTATGATGCAAAGAAAGAAGTTATCAAGGTTGTTCAAGAAGTCATGGTCTGTGATCAAGTTGAGTTCGTTACAGAAGGAGACAGTAGTGTTTCTGACAAAATTCTCCTCCCATGGGTCCCTGGTGTCTATCAGGAGCTGGAGCTTAGAGCAATTGGAGGTTGTTCAATGTCCTCCAGTGACTATAAGTGGTTTTCTTCGGACATGTCTATTGCTTCTGTGTCTGTCTCTGGGATTGTCCAGGCAAAGAAGCCTGGTAAAGCAACTATTAGAGCAGTGTCCATCTTTGATTCACTGAATTATGATGAGGTGGTTATTGAAGTTTCAGTTCCTCATTCCATGATCTTGCTGCCTAACTTTCCAGTGGAAGCACCTGTTGGCTCACATCTCCAAGCGTCTGTTACATTGAGAGCATCAAATGGTGCATATTTCGATGCATGTGATGCCTTCAGGTCCTTCATCAGATGGAAAACTGAGAGCGACTCTTTCATAATTGTTAACACGACTACAGAAGTGTTTGTTACAGACATAAAAGAAGGTGTCGAACCACATTCGGTTTCATATGGTCCTCCATGTTCGTGGACCAACATATATGCTGCAAGTTCAGGTCGATCATTGGTGCATGCGTCATTGACTAGGGATTATCAGCTATCAGATTTTGCTGGTAGGGAATCTACTGTCTTGAAAGCATCCTCTTCTATTGCAGCATTTTCTCCTCTCATTGTTCACCAGGCAAGTGACGGGAACCAGTTTGGTGGTTATCAGTTCGATTGGATTCATGCTGAATCTCAAAATCAGCTGAGCAGTTTGGATTATCTGTATCTTGTGCCTGGGACACACTTGGATGTAATGCTTCGTGGGGGACCAGAAAGATGGGGTAAGGATGTTGAGTTCATTGAGAATGTTAAAGTGTTGGCTCAAAGAGACGCTCTTGTGAAAGATTCAGCTTCCATCCATCAAATATCGACCAGCTATGGGAATACATACAGAATAGGATGCGATAGTTTGGGAACCTTTAGACTTATTTTCAGACGTGGAAACTTGATGGGAGAGGACCATTATTTACCTGTTGTATCTGAAGTGCAGTTGATGCTTATGTGCAGCTTTCCATCTTCGATTGTGATAATAGCTGATGAAGCTCTGAATGTGCCTCTAGCTATACAGTCTGCAGCTCAGGCAGAACGCTTGCCTGGCAGAATTCGCTCCACCCCAATTAAAGTAGCCAATGGACGTAGAATACGAGTATCAGCTGTTGGGCTTAGTGATTCTGGAAAAGCTTTTGCGAATTCATCTTCCATCTTTTTAAGTTGGGAATTAGCAGAATGTGAAGGATTGGCTCTCTTGGATGGTACTGAAAGTTCTTCGAGCTGGGAGAGGTTTTTGATCCTGCAAAATACATCTGGGCTCTGCACTGTGCGCTCCACTGCTGTTAGCTTTGATTCTATGGGCCATATTGATTTCTCTGCTAAGTTTAATACTTTCAAAAATACTCTTACTGATGCAATCCGGCTGCAACTTGTTTCTTCGCTTAGTCTGAGTCCAGAATTCAGCTTGTTGTTTTTCAGCCCTGAAGCTAAGTTGAATATCTCTATCACTGGAGGAAGCTGTTTTCTTGACACATTGGTAAACGATACTCATACCGTCGAAGTAATACAACAGATCTCTGATTATGATTGTTCACAACTTACGTTAGCTCCTAAAAGCCTTGGATATGCCCTTGTAACGGTTCAGGATGTTGGGCTACTTCCTCCTCTTACTGCATCTTCCACTGTTCAAGTTGCTGAGATGGACTGGATCAAGATTCTAACTGGAGAACATATAAGCATCGAGAAGGGAAGTTTTCAGTCTATCAATTTCTTGGTTGGGGTTGGTGATGGGCGTACTTTTGACCCTTCTCAGTACATTTTCATGAAAATCAGTGTCCGCATTGAAGAAGATATAGTTGATGTTGTGGAGGATTACGATGTTCCAGTAGTTGCTGATAGATATGTACATGGGCCAACTTTCACGTTGCAAGGCACGCATCTTGGAGTGACAACAGTATACCTCAGTGCTGTCCAACATTCTGGACATGAAATTGTTAGCCAGCCTGTCAAGGTAGAAGTATATGCTCCACCAAGAGTACATCCCAGTGAAATATTTCTTGTACCAGGTGCTTCTTATGTGCTTACAGTCAGAGGTGGCCCTAAAATTGGTACACACGTTCAGTATTCCAGTTTAAATGATGAAACAGCTCAAATTCACAAGTTTTCAGGGCGGCTATCTGCAATTGCACAAGGAAACAGTACTCTAGTTGCCACAATTTTTGGTGGAGGTGACATCATGCTTTGTAGAGCATATGGCATAGTTAAAGTTGGAATTCCTTCATCAGCAGTTTTAAACGTGCAGAGTGAACTACTTGCTGTTGATCGTAGGATGCCAATATATCCTTCTCTCTCTGAGGGCAATTTGTTTTCCTTCTACGAGCTCTGTAATAATTTCAAGTGGACTGTGGAAGACAAAGATGTGCTGGATTTTCGAGGCAACAGCAGTCTGAAAACATCCCTAAATGAGGTAGACCTTAACTTTATTCAAGTTCTTCGAGGAATATCAGCTGGAAAGACGAAAGTTGCAGTTTCGTTCTCATGCAGTTTCAAGACTTCCAATTCATTCTCAAAGTCAATGTTCTACACTGCATCTGCATCGGTATCAGTGGTCCCTGATCTTCCACTTTCACTTGGATTTCTGATTACTTGGATCCTTCCTTCTTACTATACATCTTCTGATCTGTTACCTCTATCTTCACATGCATACAGCAAAGGGGGCTCTTTAAGTGATAAAGGCATTGCTTATTCCTTGTTAGGACGGGGGAAGAGGGAACATGTCGAGGATGATGTGTTCATTGATGGGGCTAAAATTATAACAAAGGACTCTGGAAATGTTGCATGCATCCTAGCAAAAGACAAGGCAACTGGAAGAACAGAAGTTGCATCTTGTGTAAAAGTTGCTGAGTTGGATCAAATCAGAACGGCAGATGAATTTCCGGTTCACATTCTTGCTTCAGATTCTGAACTTCGCCTTCCAATTAGGTATCATGACATTCTTGGAAATCCTTTTCACGAGGCTCATAACATCACTCTCTTTGAAGTGGAAACGAACTATCCTCACATTGTGTCAATTGATGAATATGACGGTGATGGAACTGTCCATCTTCGTGCAATGAGCAAAGGCTTAGCTCTTGTTCGAGTTTCTTTCGTGAACAACCCTCGGAAAGAAGTATATGCTGTGATCTCTGTAGGTCCTCAACTGTACCCTCAGAATCCTGTCATTCACCAAGGTACAAGTCTGACCTTTGATTTAAAAGGTTTGGGTGATTCAGCTTCAGGGAAGTGGTACAGTTCCAACGAAAGCGTCGTATCTGTTGAGAAACTATCTGGAAAAGCTGAAGCAATTGAAGAAGGTACAACCCTAGTTCACTTCGAGAGTACTAGTTCGAATTTCAAGATTCATACTACTGTCTCTGTTTTGAGAGGGAAAATCGTGTCCGTTGATGCTCCAAGCGAGGTACTCACGAATGTGCCGTTTCCAGAAAAGGGATATGCCTTCTCTGTGAAATTCAGCAATGAAGTTTCTATGAAGAAGAAGATTCTACCTTTGTTTGATTGCGATGTTATTCCACCTAAAATCGGGTTTGCTAAGCCGTGGAAGGATCCGGACACCGGCCACACACACTGCCTCTTCTTCCCTTACTCTCCTCAACATTTAGCCTCAGGTTCGCCAGATCAGGTTCTTGTTTCTATTCGAGCATCACTCGTGGAAGACCATCAGATTTCTGGTTCTGCATCTGCTCTCTTTGTCGGAGGATTCATTCTCGAAACTGAAAAGAAGAACTCACTGCATCTGAACTTGACTCGGGGATTCAACAAGAGCGTCGTAACCCTAACCGGAAACACTAATGTCGAGCTGAGCTGGCACGACCGGAGCCACTTGATCGTGAGGCCCATCAATGGCCGCAATCCTTCTGTAGCAAAATACGAGGTCAGTGCCCGTGGGCCCGCCAAGATCCGAGACCGGCTCGTCTTCTCACTCCCAGCAACTGGTCAGAAGGTTGAGGTCAGCGTCAGCTATGATCCTGTTGAGAGAGGAGCAGCCATCATCCGACCTTCAAACTTCACTTTCTGGGCTGGCGTTTTCTCTCTCCTCTCTCTACTGATATTCACGGTGGCTTTCGTCATATGCTACCTCGATAGACCGGATCGATCGCAGCCGGTTTCAGGCAGCCCGAGCATTGCGGGTCCCGCCACCCCAGAGAGGAAAACTCCGATGGCTGCTGTCAACGAGCAGTCGCCCCGAACGCCGCAGCCATTTATCGACTATGTAAGGAGGACTATAGATGAAACTCCTTACTACAGGCAAGATTATAGGAGGAGGGCTAATCCTCAAAACACATTCTAGAGTTTTGTAGCTAATTAAAACTTCTGCTTCATGCGTTGTATTGTATTGTATTTTATTGTATTAGCTAACAAATGTTTTTGAGGAGACAATCATGTAATGTTAGTGCATTTCAAGGTCTGGTTGGCAGGAAATTAGGAAATGACTGATGTGTTTTGCTCTTGTTTATATTACTAAATTATTCCATTAAAAAGATAGAATCCGGTTAAACCGAAATAACCTTTTGAATATTATTCGGCTTTTAGTTCGATTTGTTTTTATCTATACAGTTCAATTTTGTATTAAAAAAATTCAGAAAAATAAGAGTAGTTAAAATAATTTAGAGAAAATCGAAAAATAATCTGAATAAGCTAGCGTTTTTTTTAGACTTACTCTCTCAGTTTCATGTATAATGATTCAATTTCTTTTTTGGGATGTCCCATTGATAATGACTAATTTCTAAAATGACAAAGTTTGAACTTTTCTAATCTTAATCTTTACCTACTCACTCCTCTACACTCATCTTAGTATAATTTGAATTGCAAGATTATAAATTATCATAATTTGATGATTGTTTATTCTTCACCGTTTATGATTTTTATATCAAGTATATATCGATACAAATTTATCATTTAAGACCCATCATCAATATATTTTTATAGATATATGATGCTCCAATTTATAAACAAAAAAATTATATTAAAATATTAAACATATTGGTATGGATATATCTATAAAATTAACCCCAAGATATCAACTAATTAAGCTTCCTAAAATGCCGTTCCCGAAAAAAGAGGCCATAATAAGTGAGGCAGATGACTATTAAATAAATTATTAAGTCTTATATATTCCGTGTCTATGTGGAGTCTATGTTAACATGGCTTTTCAAAAGAGATTAAACATAAATAAATAAATAAAAACAGAGAGAGAGAGAGAGAGAGAGAGAGAGAGAGAGAGAGAGATAATGTTTAGAAAAGCGTTGTTGAAATACTGCAGTTTCGTTTGTATTTCCATAAGTCGAGCGTAAGCAAAAGAGCAATATATGGAGGAGGGAAAGAAGAAATCGGAAGGTGTAATATGGGGTTATTCACTACGGACTCTCCGATTTGTAAAGGGCGATGATATTACTCAGGTTTTAGAAAGGGATTGTGGCGATGATTCCATCGAAATTATTCACCTCAAGGGACTCATCATCAACCAACCTGGAGTTGTTGCTGCTGTTGGGGGTAATTCATTCACTTAATATAATTTATTTACTATTTTTTTTACATGCATGCATGTATTAGTTTCAACCAATCACATCACTTAATTTCGTTATATATTGTTATGTATATCTTGGGGTTAATTTTTTCTCTTCTGATTATGATGATATGAATACGAGATTGTACTTAATTGCTAACTAAATCCTCTAATCCTTGTTGTGTTGGTAGTGAAAATTTCAAAATAGGTTCCAAATATCTGGGAATAGATTTTTGGATAAAATTACAAGAGAATTAGATAACTATTTGTAATATTAGCATCCCAACCCTAACTCAAAACCAGAGATCATACCTAGCCTTCAGGAGTTTGGTGGATTATGGGTTGCTGGTCACGTCGGACTTGGGAAGCAGCTTGCTGAGCTTGGCTTACGTCGGCCTCCTCCTCATTGGCCGATGTGTAAGGCGGATTGGTGGGCAGGTCAGCTTGGTTTTGCTTTGCCTTGACGGCAGCAGCGGAGCGAGCTGGTTTCACCATCGTATCTTTACTCGAAAATGTTGATCGATTTCACGAAAAGAATTATACTTTTCCCACAGACGGCGCCAGTGATCGATCGTGGATTTTAGAGTGTTTGTACGACGGAAAGATTTAGGAAAAATATGAACACAATGAGTTACGTGGTTCGATCTTTTGTTAGATCTACGTCCACGGAGGAATATAGATTCTTTGTATTAATACTTTGAGTTAGAGAGTGTGTGTCCTCTATCTATCATAGAGGCTCTATTTATAGGTGCTCAGGTGCGGTTATGACCGAGGTCGTGCACCTGAGGTCGTGGGGTGCCACGTCCGAGATCGTGGGTAGGGGGTCGTGGGTTGGAGATCATGGGTAGGCCGAGCTTCTGTGCTTTTGGGTTGCGCTTCTAGATTGGGCCGAGGTGACTTCTGGGCCTTTCAGTGGGCCGAGCTCACCTAGGCCAAGCTCATTTGCTGGGGTCCAATTATATTGGACCAACGCTTGGGCCGTATCCTATCATGTATATATATGTGTATGTTAACATATTAACAATTTATTTTTCTTACTTTACATTACAGGAACTGGAGGAACCGGATGTTCTGAGCTGATGATTCACGTGTAAAAATGACTACTGTGTTGCGGGATTTTATGTGATGTTTACATATAGTTGGTACTAATTATTTTTAAACTTTGCTTCATAGTCGGTGTGTACTGGCCTAGCGGTAAGGGATTAATGCCCGATACTAAAGGTCTTGTCAAGCATCATGTGATGTGCACAAATTATAGTAAATGCATACTCCCTCTGTTTTTTGTTTTTTTTTTGTTTTTAGTATCCCGATCAATAAATTACACATACTAAGGAAATGTGTAAATTTATATTTTAACCTCATTTATTATTCTATTTTTCTACACACCACCTTATTGTTGGAAATTTGGTTTTTGACCAAATAAATAATAACAAATATTTAATTTATTACATAAATTAAATATTAGATTATTGTTCTACTCGCGGAGTAGATGAGCGTGGTATATTTATAGGCTCAAAACCGATTTCCGGTGAGTGAGATATAAATGTTCAAAGTTTGGTGGAGAGTTACTTCATTAGTTAATGAAGTGTAAGTTATACCACATTGATTAAATATTAATGTGGTGTGCTGTTTAAAAGTGTTTAAACATGTGGGCTTAATAACAAGTGGGCCAAGTAAGTGGATAAGTGTGTGGTTGGGCTCTCGCGTGAGCACACACTCGATCCGGCCCCGCCGTCCGTGCCGGACGGCACGGACGGCTCGGGCTCGGGCTCGGGCTCGGGCTCGGGCTCGGGTTCGGGTTTCGTGGCCGTGGACTTGGATCTTGGCAATTGGTCCTTTGGGTGGTCCTTTGGGCCTTTGGCTTGGGCTTGGGCTTGGGCTCTTGTGTACTATATTTTTTGGACCACAAAATATATAGTATTTTGGGCCTTGTGGAAGCCCAATTGCCCAGCCCAATTCTAATGAGATGAGGCCTACCCGTCCAGCCCAATTCGTGGCCCATCCGGAAGAAGACTCTGGAAGGTGTCTCTTCAGCTGAACAGTCAGCCTCTTCCACTCCACCACTAACCCACTACCTTAGTGGCTGTTAATGCCTTTATGGCATTGATGTCCCTACTGAATGAGCAGCCTATAAATAGAAGGCTCTGCAGGCCATTCTAGGACACACAACTAAAAGCATTTTGCATCATCTCTTCTACATCATTCAGTTTTTGAGCTCAGTTCCTTCGCCTTTTATTTCCAGTTCGCCGGAGCTTCTTAGTTTGTGGTGCTGCTACTAAGAAGACGAGAAGTCGTTTTATCTTTGGGGACGAAGCGCCAAATCCGCGAGCACTAGCCGGGGCGTAATTCGTCTTGCGGAAAGAGGGTTTCCTCGACTCGACTTCAAATTTCACTTTGTTCGTAGTTTTTTCTTATTTCACTTGTAATCTTCGATTGTATTGTACGCCCGGCAAGTTCTACTTTTCCAACAAACGCAAGACGAATTATTACTTGCCGTTCCAAGGAGTTTGAAGTTCAATCACCTATTCGAAGATGACAAGTGCTGCCGCTTCCACCGACTCGTCCATTGGAGCTTCAACATTGCCATCCACCATGTCCGCCACTGTTCCGTCAACAATGACTACTTCATTGCCAAGCTTTACAACAGCATCTGCAATGAATTCAAACACCGGAGGTTCGACCATGCCTTCAAGTTCGTGGGCTTTCAATAACCCATTTCTGTCAAGCGGTGGTTCTGCTTCAAGCGGCACCGTGGGTTCCACTTTTAGTGGAACTGTTGGAGCACCTTTCATGGGCTCAACTGTGGGGGCGGCCTATGGGCCTAACCCAAGTGGCTCCCTGATGGGAGCGAGCTCAGCACCAAGGGTGATGCCACCCGCCGAGAAACCGCCGAAGTTCGGAGGAGCCGACTTCAAAAGGTGGCAACAAAAGATGTTGTTTTATTTAACAACATTGGGGGTGGCGAACTTCCTAACGGAAGATGAACCACCTGTACCAAGTGCGGAGGAGGCCAACTTCCATGTTCGAGCCTTCTACGACAATTGGCGAAATGGAGACTACTTGTGCAAGAATTTCATCCTAAATGCCTTGGATGATGGCTTGTACAATGTGTACTCCGGTGTCAACACCTCCAAAGGAATTTGGGAGGCGTTAGACAAGAAGTACCGTAGCGATGATGCGGGTACGAAGAAGTTCGTGGTAGCACGATACTTGGATTACAAGATGGTCGATTCTCGACCAATGATGGAGCAAGTACAAGAGTTCCAACTCATTGTACATGACGTCCATGCTGAGGGGATGGTCCTTCCGGACGCGTTCGTGGTTGCAACATTGATCGAGAAGTTGCCCCCTCATTGGAAGGACTTCAAGAGCTATCTTAAGCACAAGCGAAAGGAGATGACTCTTGAAGACTTGATTGTGAAGCTACGCATCGAGTCGGATGTGCGCGATCAAGACAAACCAAAGGCACCGTCTGATGCCAAGGTGAACTTGATGGAGAAGGGCGGTCCCTCCAACAAGCGTGATCGCCTAAATGCCAAAGACAAAGGCAAGGCGAAGGGACCATCGAAGAAGTTTGATGGTGATTGCTACAATTGTGGCAAGCATGGGCATACTGCGAAGGACTGCAAGAAGCCCAAGAACAAGAAGAAGAAGAAACATGCTGCCAACGTCGCCGAAAAAGATGGCGAGTGGGTGAAAGAAGACTTTACGGCTGTGGTCACCGAGGAGGTCAACCAAGTCGAAAAGCCGGGAGGCTGGTTCATCGACACCGGCGCTACTGCGCACGTGTGTGCCGATAGGAACAACTTTGTAACCTATCAAGCTGTTGAGGGGAGGAAGCTCAACATGGGGAACCAAGCTTCGTCCGTGGTTGTCGGAGTTGGAGATGTGGTGCTAAAGCTTACATCCGGCAATTCTCTAACTTTGAAGAACGTGATGCATGTTCCCGACATCCGAAAGAACTTGGTCTCGGGCTCTATTCTAGTTAATAAGGGGTTTAGACTAGTTTTTGAGTCTGACAAGTTTATTTTGTCAAAGAGTGGTACTTTCCTTGGAAAGGGTTACCTCTCTGATGGTCTTTTTAGGTTGAATGTATTGGCTATACGCCATGTACCCAAATCTATTAAGAGTAATGAAAATGCTACTACTTCCTCTTACATTGTTGAGTGCTCTAATTTATGGCATTGTAGATTAGGACATGTTAATCTAAATGCTATAAAACGATTAGTAAATTTAGATTTACTAAAGTTAAATGAAGTTAACACTCAAAACAAATGTGAAGTTTGTGTTGAGGCAAAAATGACAAAACCACCGTTTCATTCGGTTGAGCGGAGCACGAAACCCCTTGATTTAATTCACACCGATGTGTGTGATTTAAAGTATGTGCAAACTCGTGGTGGTAAGAAGTACTTTATCACGTTCATCGATGATTGCACGAGATATTGTTATCTTTATCTTTTAAGAGGTAAAGATGAGGCTATTGAAGCGTTCAAACACTTCAAGAATGAAGCCGAAAATCAACTAAGTGGTCAAATTAAGAGTGTTCGAAGTGACAGAGGTGGCGAATATGTCGCTCCGTTTGAGGAATTATGCAACAAAAGTGGTATAATTCATCAAACAACGGCTCCATACTCACCTCAATCAAATGGCGTTGCTGAACGTAAAAATCGAACTCTTAAGGAGATGATGAATGCTTTGTTGATTAGTTCAGGGTTGCCCCAAAATATGTGGGGGGAAGCTGTCTTGACAGCCAACTATATATTAAACAAGATTCCACTCAAAGGTAAAGATGTTACTCCTTATGAGTTATGGAAAGGTTGGAAACCGTCGTACAAATACCTTAAAGTGTGGGGGTGTTTGGCAAAGGTTGAAGTGCCTCTACCTAAACAAGTTACAATTGGCCCTAAAACGGTTGATTGTATCTTTATTGGGTATGCACATAACAGCAGCGCCTATCGCTTTGTTATCCACAAGTCGGAAGTACCCGACATGACTGTGGGTACAACGATCGAGTCAAGGAATGCAATATTCTTTGAACACATATATCCTTGTAAAGACAAGGGTAATGTAGAAACCAATTCTAGCAATAGAATTGAAGGTGAAGCCACGAGTTCTAAATCCGAGGATGAAGAACCTAAGTCACGCAAACGACAAAGATCTAATCCGGAAGATAGTGAACTGAGACGTGGTAGTAGAGTTCGGAAACCAAAGCAATTTGGTCCGGATTATGTAGTGTTCATGTTGGATCAAGAACCTACGACGATCAAAGAAGCTTTTTCTAGATCGGACAGTCCGCTTTGGAGAGAAGCGGTACAAAGTGAAATTGAGTCCATTAGGCAAAACCACACTTGGGTGTTGGTTGATTTGCCCGAAGGGTGTAAACCCTTGGGGTGCAAATGGATCCTTAAAAGGAAATACAAAGCCGATGGATCAATTGACAAATACAAGGCCCGTTTGGTTGTCAAAGGGTTTAAGCAGAAAGAAGGGTACGATTATTTCGATACTTATGCTCCTGTAACAAGGATTACATCCATTCGGGTGCTTCTCGCAATTGCTGCATTGCACAATCTCGAGATACATCAAATGGATGTGAAAACTGCTTTCCTCTATGGAGATTTAGAGAAGGAAATCTATATGGAACAACCAGAAGGATTTGTAGAACCTGGTAAAGAGAAGAAGGTTTGCAAACTGGTTAAGTCCCTTTATGGATTGAAGCAAGCGCCACTTCAATGGCACTTGAAATTTGATAGTGTGATGCTATCAAATGGTTTTAAAATAAACGAATGTGACAAATGTGTTTACATTAAGAACACAAATAACGGATATGTTATTGTGTGTCTTTATGTAGATGACATGTTAATTATGGGTAGCAATATCCGTGTAATTAACGAAACGAAAAGCATGTTAAAGAGGAACTTTGACATGAAAGACTTGGGTTTAGCGGATGTTATTCTTGGTATGAAAATACTAAGGAAATCCGATGGGATTGTCTTGTCACAATCTCACTATGTTGAGAAAGTGCTCAAGAAGTTTAACGCTTTTGATAGCGTGCCCGCTAAAACTCCTATTGAACTTAATGTTCATTTGAGCAAGAATCGAGGTGAGTCGGTTGCTCAAGAAGACTATGCTCGTGTCATAGGGTGTTTAATGTATCTTACAAATTGCACTAGACCCGACATAGCATGTGCCCTTAACAAATTGAGTCGTTACACGAGCAATCCAAGCAAAGAGCATTGGAGAGCTCTTGTACGAGTTTTGAGATACTTGAAGTATACTCAAAGTCATGGGCTACATTTTTCGAGATACCCCCCGGTACTTGAAGGGTACTGTGATGCGAATTGGATTTCGGACACGAAAGATTCACTTTCTACAAGTGGGTATGTGTTTACAATTGGGGGTGGAGCTGTTACGTGGAGATCCACAAAACAAACGTGTATAGCCCGATCCACCATGGAGTCCGAATTCATAGCTTTAGATATAGCTGGTGAACAAGCCGAATGGCTAAGAAACTTTCTTGAAGACATTCCATGTTGGGAGAAACCATTGCCTCCGGTGATGATTCACTGCGATAGCCAAGCGGCTATTGGTAGGGCAAAAAGTGGTTTGTATAATGGTAAGTCTCGACATATTCGTCGACGACATAATACCGTGAGATATTTGATCACAACTGGGATTATCTCAGTCGACTATGTGAAGTCGTTGGATAATCTGGCGGATCCACTAACCAAAGGGTTAAACCGTGATCAAATGAATAAGTTGCTAGAGGGAATGGGAGTAAAATCCACAAATTAAGAACTATCATAGTGGTAACCCAACCATGATGATTGGAAACCCCAAGAACTTGGTTCAATGGGAAAACTAAGCTGTAAAAGTTCGGGTGAAAACACTCACATTTATTTATTCCCTTGAAAGCATTTGAGTGTTGAAAGCTTGCCTAGTGGTGAGGATAAGTCTATGACTTTTAATGATTCCTAAATACCTCGAGGAGGTTGAGTATGGCAAGATACTCGGTAAAGAATCACCTATGTAAGTGTGAAGTGAGGCCGCTTTGTTAAGATACACTTATGAAACCAAAGGGGTGTCCAAGGCCGAAATGGACACAAAACGTGAGAACGGATGAGGTTGAGGTGTATAAGCGTTAACATCGTTGTCTCGGTGCACGCCATGGAGGGATAGTTCAAAGCATTGAGCTACTATGCCGCCTGTGTACTCGATGGTGTTGACTATGGAAGGTTCAAAGCCACAAACTACCTATCCTAATACTTTTATACCTCGTAAGGACTGAGCTCTTGCATTTGCATACATTTGCATATGGCTATCTCACTCATGTGGGGGATTGTTGGAAATTTGGTTTTTGACCAAATAAATAATAACAAATATTTAATTTATTACATAAATTAAATATTAGATTATTGTTCTACTCGCGGAGTAGATGAGCGTGGTATATTTATAGGCTCAAAACCGATTTCCGGTGAGTGAGATATAAATGTTCAAAGTTTGGTGGAGAGTTACTTCATTAGTTAATGAAGTGTAAGTTATACCACATTGATTAAATATTAATGTGGTGTGCTGTTTAAAAGTGTTTAAACATGTGGGCTTAATAACAAGTGGGCCAAGTAAGTGGATAAGTGTGTGGTTGGGCTCTCGCGTGAGCACACACTCGATCCGGCCCCGCCGTCCGTGCCGGACGGCACGGACGGCTCCGGCTCGGGCTCGGGCTCGGGTTCGGGTTTCGTGGCCGTGGACTTGGATCTTGGCAATTGGTCCTTTGGGTGGTCCTTTGGGCCTTTGGCTTGGGCTTGGGCTTGGGCTCTTGTGTACTATATTTTTTGGACCACAAAATATATAGTATTTTGGGCCTTGTGGAAGCCCAATTGCCCAGCCCAATTCTAATGAGATGAGGCCTACCCGTCCAGCCCAATTCGTGGCCCATCCGGAAGAAGACTCTGGAAGGTGTCTCTTCAGCTGAACAGTCAGCCTCTTCCACTCCACCACTAACCCACTACCTTAGTGGCTGTTAATGCCTTTATGGCATTGATGTCCCTACTGAATGAGCAGCCTATAAATAGAAGGCTCTGCAGGCCATTCTAGGACACACAACTAAAAGCATTTTGCATCATCTCTTCTACATCATTCAGTTTTTGAGCTCAGTTCCTTCGCCTTTTATTTCCAGTTCGCCGGAGCTTCTTAGTTTGTGGTGCTGCTACTAAGAAGACGAGAAGTCGTTTTATCTTTGGGGACGAAGCGCCAAATCCGCGAGCACTAGCCGGGGCGTAATTCGTCTTGCGGAAAGAGGGTTTCCTCGACTCGACTTCAAATTTCACTTTGTTCGTAGTTTTTTCTTATTTCACTTGTAATCTTCGATTGTATTGTACGCCCGGCAAGTTCTACTTTTCCAACACTTATACATAACATTAATTAATTATAGGGGTAAAGTTGGAAAAATATACTCTCTCCGTCTCAAGTATTCCGACACTCTTTCCTTATTGGGCCGTCTCAAGTATTTTGACACCTTTCCTTTTTGGGAAATAATTAGCTAATTAATACTCCCTTATTACACTTAACATTATCTAATTAAATCTCACCATCCACTCACTCTCAGCACGTATCCCAATATAATTTAAATCCTAAAAGTTTAAACTATCATAACTTTCTCGTTTGTTATTCGATTTTTATGATTTTTATACCAAATTAAAGGTCTTGATACGATCTTTCATTTAAAATTAAACATGGATATGTTTTTATGCATCTATGATGCTCTAATTTAAAAATATATCTAAATACATAAACCATATTACATCCCTACACACATTACACTTTACACACTAAATACTCCCGTCTTACGTTCCGTGCCGAAAAGAAAAGTGTCGGAATACTTGAGACGGAGGGAGTAGCTATTATGTCATCAAATTTCGAAATGAGACACTTATAGTGTTCTAAAAGAAGGCCGACTTGGCCGCCTAGAAGGCATCTAGGCGCTAGAAGGTGCTGAGCCGTCTCGATTAATGACAAGACTATTTTCTCTAGGCGGCAGCGAATTAATCGGCATCTAGGCAAGTGCCTAGGTAGTCTTAAGCATGTCTAAACAGTCCTAGGAGAGTTTAGATGGGCTAGTTGGGGCTCGAAAGGCTATAAGATTAAATTATAGTTAAAAAATCATGAATTTATACTTTAACTTATGGATATCATGTTTAAATATATGAAAAATTTGACGCAGACTTTAATTTCATACTAATCCGTCTAAGCCATCTAAGCACCGTCTAGACTCCCGCCTAGGCCGCCTAGACACAAATCGCCCCGCGTTTAACGACTTTTAGAACACTGGACACTTAAAAACAAACAACAAAAATAGTAAGTAGAACACTTGAATAAAGAACAGAGGGAGGGAGTATAGGATTTTTTTGTGTTTTTGTGGGAACGATTCAATTTAGAAATCCGTCACCATTAATTTAAGTTTATGACTCTAATGCTACTTTTAATAATCTTAATATATACATAATGATTACCAATATAAAAGAATAATTTTATATGTTAATAATCATGCCTTGTTTATTTATTTATGTATACTTCTAATTGTATTAATGTGTAAAGAATAAAGATAATACTAGTATTAGAGATATATATATATAATTTTTAAAGTTATTGCCTTTAAAATAAATTCGAGTAGATATGAAATCGAAACTGAATTTTTACATAATAACAATAATATTAATTTATAATTAAATCAAAACATTGATCATTAAAAATAGATTAAATTAGTCCATGTGGAGTTAGGATGTGATTATTATGATTATTCAACTGCTCCATACGGATTAGATATAAATTACATATATAAATTAAAGGGATGTGGCGGATTTAATTAGTTTTAAATAAAATGGCAAAAATAACCCCCAACTTCATTATTAAAAACGGTTAGCACTAATTTCTATCATTAATTTCCAGCCTTAGATCTATAGAATTAAATGGATGAGATCGGTTTCCTATTCCTCAAAGAAAGGGGTTCTCATACAGTCCAATCCCTATACATTGGTATTGATATTTGATGATTAGAGATATATTTTGAAAAAAGTGTTTGTCTCTAAAATAAATTCGAGTATATGCATATGAAGTCAAAATTTAATTATTCTTAATTTATTATCTAATCAAAAAATTGAGAATTAAAAAAAAAATCATTAAAAATAGATTAAATTAGTCCATAAAAAAAATAAAAGAGAGAGAGAGAGAGAGTTGGGATGTGATTATATATATTCTCGATATGATCTTGTCGTGTATCGGAGGGTTAGAAAATTAATTAGGGCTCTCCGATTCTTGGAAATAAATAAATAAATAAATAAAAAGATTTAGGGCTCTCAAAACAGCGATGAAGGAGGGAGTGGGAGTGGGAGGGAGGATACCGAAACGTACGGTACTGGGTTATTCCTTACGGAGTTTTCGTTTTGTAAACAGTGATGATATTACTCAAGTTTTAGAACGGGATTGTGGCGATGATTCCATCGAAATTATTCACCTCAAGGGACTCATCGTCAACCAACCTGGACTTCTTGTTGCTGCTGTTGGTGGTAGTAATTCAAGTCGTTTTATTTCTTTCTTATTATTTTTTTACATGCATGCATGCATGAGTTAGTTTTAGTTTCAACCATTCACATCACTTAATTTCGTAATTGTTATGTATATCTAGGTTGAATTGGCATTAATTTTTTCTGCTCTGATTATGATTTGAATTTGAATGCGAGATTGTGCTAAATCCTCTAATCCTTGTTGTGTCGGTAGTGACTAGTGAGCGTATAATAAAATTACAAGAGAATAGATAACTATTTACAATGTTAGGTCCCAAACCTATTAACGAACTCCACAACTCAATAATATGAACCAGAGATGATCATACCTAAATTTCCATTATACTACCTCCATCTCACTTAATTGTCCCATTTTGACTGGGCACAATAACAAATGAAAGAAGAGATATGTGGCTATAATTAATTCTGAGGAGAGATAGTTAATTGTAACCATTGTCATATAAGGAAATGAGACAATTATATGGGACGGACCAAAATAACAAATATGACAATTAAGTGAGATGTAGGTAGTATTAATTAACACTTAATGATATGGTGTGTCTACGTTTTTTGTTAGGGATACCAGATAAGCTCAAATTAGATGGTGGGATATCATTTTGGTTTCCCTGTCCGATTTTCAAGGTCTCGAACAATCTGCCCCGAGACCCGACTGCACGTCACAAGGTACGTCCCGTGCAATGCCATCCATAGTATAACATTCATTATGGTACACTTTACATGTGCAATGCCGTACGTAGTATAACATTCATTAGCTAGGGTACACTTTACATGATTGAACAATTTTCTTAATTACTACTACTTCGTTTCTTCTTCAATCTTAACAACCAGGCTCTACTCGAGGCCTATGAGAAATCAACAAGGCTTTATACGAGCTTACAAAGAAGCTCAGGGTCTCTGGTAAGTTTTTGGCATGGAAGTGGAATTTGATTTTTATAGCTATCTTGTCTAATCGTCAGCTTATCTCCAGTCTTTCCGACGTGGAGGAGAAGGAGGAGGACGAGGCACAAAATATGGACCTACAACCTGTTACCATGGTAGAAGTTAATTTAGCTGCGCCATTAGGTATGCACCTATAATCTATATATATCTTCGATTTCTCTTACACATCATCACCAAGCTCTACATATATATCGTATATAGATCCTTGGGGATTGTATCTCAATCCCGAGTCAATTCCAGCTCATCCCATCCCGACCAAGCAAGCAGTGGTGGAAAGTGAAGTTGTAAAATATGGCTACCGCATTGTTACATTTGAAGCCCCTACTCGTGGTACCATTACACTTTTAGGACGCGATTGTGGGGATCATATCGAAACTACGTACCTCAAGGGAGTCGTCTTTAACAAACCTGGATATGTTGGTGCTGTTGGAGGTAATAATTTAGCAATTGATAGTTTCTCCATTTCAATCATCCAAGTCATTTGGCTCATTCCCTCCCTCTCTCTCTCTCTCTCTCTCTCTCTCTAGGTGGAACTAAATTGAATCTTGTTTGGCTAGGTTTCAATAGCTAAGTGCTTGAGAATTGTTTCAAATTAATTTGACTTGAACACTAGAAAAACATTAATGCTAATTAGATGATCATGTTTTTGTTGAAACAATAGAATAGACTAGAGAGAAATAATTCCTAACTTCCCATTTTATAGTTTCAAATTAATTTTAACTATATGCATGGTTATTCTCTCTTAGGAATCCCAAGAAATCTAAGACTTAATGATGGGATATCATTCTGGTTTCCATGTCCCACTTTCAAGGCTCCCAGAAACCTACCTCAAGATCCTACTATACTAGAAAAGGTCATTCTCTTTTAATAAATTAATAATGCACCAACATATCTATCTATCAACAAATAAAATTGGATTATTTTGAACCAGGTTTCATTTGATGTTTATGTGAAAGGCATAGAAGCCAATAGAAATGCCTTTTTTAATGCATATAATAAAGCATTGTTACAACTCAAGCAACCAAAGGAAGAGGAACATGGCATGGACGTGCAGTCTTGTACTATGATTGAAATGAATATCGCTCATCCTAAAGGTACATGCTTTTGTATATGATTATGATCTAATCCTTGTGTGTGTGTGTGTGTGTGTGTGTGTTGGTCGTTAATTAATTATGCTATTTGGTTTTTATCTTAATTATAAGCACAACAACGTGGAGAATGATTCTTGGTTTTGATGCTTATTGTTGCCTATTTAACATAATATTTTAGGTTAAAAGTATTAATGTTGACATATGTATTAACACTAATTCTTCTTACTTTACAATATTACAGGAGGAATTCAATATTCTGATGTCATGATGATTCGATATTTTGAGCCCATGAAGGACGTGAAATGACTTTATGGTGTTGCATCATTTTATGATTATGTTTGCATATAGTTAGTGCATGTTATGTTAAAAAATTTAGTATTATGTTTTGGTATAGATATGTTATGTGATTTGGATTCTAAACTTCCAAACCTTTTGAATTACTATGTAATTTATTTTCGGAAAACGTAAAATTAAGAGAAAATGGATTAATTGACTTTCGTTCAAATAGTATGAAAAATATAACCGGAGAAAATGAAACTTGTTAAAGTCAAATGTTTATCCCATATCAATTTGAGAAATGTCTCGGAATCAATATAATGTTGAATGGTCATCCTTTTTTGAAGGCCTTTAAAGGGAAAATGTAAGCTCAGTTCTATTATGTTATCATAAATGGTATTGAGATAAACAAAAAATAAGGGAATTGAAAGAAATATATTGAAATAAAAACGGAACAAGGAACAAATTGAAAGTAACCCTCCTCTTGCGAGGCCAAACTCCTCAAACGAGGCCACATGAAAACAATTCCCGCTACAGCAGAAGCCATCCAAAGTACTGCAATAATAATCCCCTAACCCTAACTCACTAACACATACTCCCTCCGTCTCGCCGAATTCGTCCCATTTCTTTTTTGCCTTTTTTGGCACGCTTTTCCACGCTTATCGATGATGGGTTTTAAAATGGATTTTTGAAGAATTCTTTCTTTTACGAGATACTACGACATCATCGAGAAGCGTGGAAAAGCGTGCCCAAAAAACCACTATTGAAATGGGACGAATTCGACGAGACAGAGGGAGTATTTAAAGACCTAAAGAAACTTGAGGACCAAGTAATTACCTTGGAGCCCAAACAAAAGCTCAATCCAGCTTTTACTTTTATTCTAACCCTAGGTAACTAAATAAATAACATAAATAAAAGATAGCAATAACTAAAGACCGATCTCTATCAGTTTATTCAATTTTTTTAATTGTTTTATTTCTAGTACTTTAGAAATTAATATAGAAATTAAAAAATTGAAAAAATTAAAACTCATAATTTATTGTTTTTTTTTTTTAACTTCAAAAAATGAATTTTATAATAAAAACTCATTTTTAACTCAGCCCACTTCTAGAGCATGAGTTTTATGTACGTCAATGTATAACAACTTAATTGATATCACTTTTAGTTAATTTTACACGTCTAGCTTGATTTAAAGGCATAATTTATTATCCACTAAATAAATTAATTAGGCCCCAAGAAGAGTTATGGAATTGTATACTTTAGTCTGTCCTATTTCATTTTATCTATTTTATTAATTTATATTATATAGTATATATTTAATAAACATATCAAATAAAATGAGAGTGGATTACTATATTTGATTAATGTTTGCTTATTATTATTATTTATTTTATTTTTTTATTATTATTTTTTTGAAGCCATGCTTGCTTATTTGTTGGTAATTGAGAATTGAGTTTGTGAAAAGGCCCAAATAATTGGATTGAATTCTTTTTTTTTTTTCCTTGGGGAAAAGCCATCTAGGAGTTCGATTGTTTTCTTGAGATAAGTGCAAGAACATAGAGATAAAAAGAGAAAGAGAAACGAAGGATAGTATAATTGGATACTATTCTCTATTTGTTTTTAAGTGTCCTAGTTACTATTTTTATTGTTTATTTTTAAGTGTCTCATTTTGGAATTTGATAACATAATATCTACATTTTCCAACTTTACTTCTATAATAATATTATATATAAGGTGGTGTGCAGAAAAAAAAAAGAATAATAAATAAAGTTAAAAATATAAATTTACATATTTTTTTTATTATTTACGATTTGTTAACCGGACATAGAGAAGTTCATAGATAAATAAATAAATCGAAAAAAAATAAAAGGTCAGTCAACTCACATCAGACCGAATTCTCCGATCCAACGCCTATAAAAGGGTGCCCATGGGCCATGCTATCTACCATGTGGATGCCCTCCTTTTTTCAATTGTTATTGTTATAAAATAAAATAAATATACACTCAAATATATAAAAATAGCACGCATCTTCTCTTCTCTTCCACATCCAAAATATACTACGAGGGTTTTATTTCTTCAATTTAGTTTTAATTAATTTAAATTTATAATTTATAATTTTATATGTCCCATAATTTGATGAGAAAATTCAGAAAATCCACGAGTGTCAAAGTTATACAAAGAAAAAAAAGTGAATTCATTAATGAAGGCATTTCAAAAGTTACGTTGCTTTCAAAAAAAAAAAAAAAAGTTACGTTGAAATTTTAAAATTTATCAAAAGTGAAAATTTAATATGCATTGCCCCCAAAAAAAAATTAATTTTCGAAATTATTATTCATTCTATTATTTATTTATTTTTTTTGAAACGATTATTCATTCTATTATTGAATAGTTTGAATTGGGTAGAGATGTTTCACAAGATTTGTGTTAAGGAAGAAAAACATTTATGATTATGAGTTTATAACATTGGAAATAGTCTGCAACATTAATGATTTTTTAGTTATCTGAATAATTGACGTTTGAATGAGATTCCGAACAGTCGCACGTTTTTAATTTTAATTATACGTACATTCAACTTCATACAGTAAATGCCGGCGCTGAGGGGAGAAAATAATATATACATTTTTTTTCAATTTTAGGAAAACTACACTAATTATCCAAGAATGGACTTTAGTGATTATCATGATTAGGTTAATTGTCATGTGACTATTATCAATACTCAATAGTGGAGTTTAGGCTTAATAGTTAATACTAATTCGGTTTGCTTTTGAGAACTTTCATATTTGTAGTACTAGTATTTAATAATGAATGTATGGTAGGAAAACAATAAAATATTATCCAAGCGTGCTTTGACTTTATTATGACTAGTGCTTCCCCGTGCTCTGCATGGTTATTTTTCCTAAAATATTTATAATAAAATAAGAAAGATAATAACAAAAAAGTTCTCATTCGTGCATTTCTGACTAAGAATATATTAGCTATGATATTGGCTTAACAACAACAAATGATGTATAAGTTGTTGCAAGAACAAACTTTTATGGCGTGCTTGGTATGATGGAATGGAATGAGGTGGAATGGAATGAAGGTAGAAATATGTACAAAGGTGTTTGATATGATGGAATGGAATGAAATGGAATGGAATGGAGCTAGAAATCATGTAAAAATTTGTACATATTTCTACCTTCATTCCATTCCACCTCATTCCATCATACCAAGCACCCATTAGTACTCCGGTAAATCACTAAATCGTCAACTTTCACGCTTACTCCGATAAAACTCTTCACTTATTATGCAAGCACTTTTATCTCAAATTCATAGATTGTGACTAAATGTTACCGAATTTCGATACAATATATTCAAGTAAACTCAACTCTAATATTGTTGTACTAACGATCACACTTATTTTGTTCAAGAATTGTGAAAAGGAGAAAAATGCAAGTGAAGTGTGTGCAGTTAAAAAAATATATCCAAATTTATAGGTATAAAATAGTACTCCGTACTAATTTATTTCCATGAATTATGTTTGTAAGTTGTAACGGCTGTTATCAAGTGAGTGATTAAAAAATATTTATTTGCCATTATGATATACAGTACTTTACATATCTAATTTGCAGAGTTTTCATTGAAAATTAAAAAAAAAATAAAAGTTACTAAATATACATTAGCAAAGTTACTATAAAAGGCGATGCGTAACTGTTATTATTATAAAGATACAATATATCATAGTACTAATATGTATTCACATTTCAATGGGTGCACCCATTGATTGAGCCACTTCTCTTCACACTTTTACATCTTCACCCAGAAATGTTAGGTCATTGTCTAATAGTTGTTGTATCATTACTTCAATATCATGCTTCTCTGCTACAATCATGTTTATGTCGTCCCACTGTAATAATGGATTGAAAATTATTATGTACGTACAATTGTGATATACTACTATTTATAGATATAACTTTTAGAAATAATATAGCGATAAAAGTTTTCATTTAAAAAATTAAAATAAAATAAAAGTTACTAAAGTTAAATTAGCAAAGTTACTATAAAAGGGGATGCGTAACTCTTATTATTATATGGATGGATTTGCGTCTTTCAAACTCGACCGAGTTTTGGCAATTGGTTAGGAGAAGCGAAGAACTATTCTCGATGAGAACCACAAGAATTTTAGTTAATGGATGTGGTGGTTTAATTTGGTGGTGAATTTGCCATTAACGAAAAATAAAGAAGAAAGAGGAGAAAGATAGGGATTGAGATAAAAGGGTAAGGTGGCATACTCGAAAACTTAAATTTATGTGCAAATTGAGAAAAATCTAAAGATCATGTAGTTTTTTGGCTAAGAGTGGTATAGTAATTATTATAGATATAATTATGGAATAAATTATTTAAATTGTATTAGAGATATCTTCTCCATATTTTTCTCAATTCTGTTGTATACTTCTGATGTAACGAGTTGTATATACGGGCAATATACAAAACCACATTTTAGTGTGGTGATTACATTTATCTTACAGTAATACCTTTTATTTAAACCGTTAAAAGAATTAAAAACAAAGGAAAATTAAACGTTTTTTTTTCCTACGACTGCCACAGAATGGCTTTTTCACTATTTTAGTTTTGTTAAACTTCTTGCCACAAAAGTGAGTCCACCTAATTTTCAATATAAACACAACCTCTAATTTTCATATATATCATGATGATTATACTTTAGAAAATATTAATTTTAAAAATGAAATTTAAGATTGTGAATAAATCATTGATATAATTATGGAAGAAATTAAATTAAATTTGTTTGAATTTATTTATGAAATATTGATGTATCTATGGAACAAATTAGATTAGATTGTAATCTTTATACTTAAATGTATCGAGGGCATTAAATTTTCACAAAATTCAAAATTAAATTATGGTATTCCCATCGTGTCTTAGATATTATGTCAGATTACTACTAATGTTAAAATTTGAAAAAAAAAGAAAAAAAAAAGGAATTATTTGGAACGATACTCTGGATAAAGGCCGAGTATATTGACTTTTTTTAAAAATATATATATATATATTAACTTAACATGATTATCACATAGACTAATTATATTATAAATATATAGCCTTAATCAAAATTTTATTTATGCATACAAACAAATAGACGAAATCTGAAGTAATGGAATTCTGAAATCCTACATATTGAATAATTCAAACTTATGTCACAAATCTCTTACTACTACTGTATTTGCTTTCGGCAATATTTTTAATAACTTTTTATCCATTCCAAAAAAAAAAAAAAAATCACAAATTTTCCAAATATTTAGGGCAAAGTAAAAAGGGTAAATGTTTATTATGTTATGTCGGTCCTCTTTCCGCGTCGGAACTCTCGAGGGTTAAGGATTTATTTGCCATTTACAAAGCGTGGGACATTAATATCACACTTTAAAATTTACTATAAAAATTAAAAATTAAAATTGTTTTTGAAAAGATATGACCGGGCCAAATAACAAAGATAGCTGGCAAGTGGGACCAGCCAACTTGCGTGACCGGTGGAGCATAGAAGAGGCCAACCTATTTGACGCTTTTTAGGAGTAGTCCAACTTCGAGAAAAGATAGGGTTAAATTTGATTCGTTTCTCTTGATATCTTAAAACTTTTAATAAATATATTATAGACCTTCTAGTCTAGACAGAAAGTATAAAATACAAAAAATAGTGGAATTATTATGTGGACGGTAACGGAACAAGAATTCAATGTGAGAGAAAGAATAGGCACAAAGTTAGGTGGCCGTTGAGAAATTAAAGGGTCCATCACAATAAATGTTAGGAGTAGTATATAATAAAGGGCTATATTCATTTTATTTGCTCTTTTCTTTACCTCGCACCGTCTTCCCCCACAGAGTTCTCTTCCACCCGAAAGAACTCATGTACATGCTCCTCTCCTATCTTTTTATTCCTCGGATTTCATCTATGAATTCGTATTCAATTTGTATTCAGTTTTGACAATCTATTGAATTTGTATTCTGTTCTGATAAATTTCTGATTTCATTCGTTTTCTAGAAAGCCAAAGGACTTCATCTATGATTTTCTATTGAATTTGTATCCAGAACTGATAATCTTTGATTTCAGTTGTTGTTAATTATTATTTGCTCGTCGATATATAAATTTCTCCATTCAAAGATCGTAACTTCAATTTGTTTTTACATTGTCTTTCTATATCACAGTGCTAAGTTTTTTGTCTTGTGCTTATAGATCTTAATTTCAGGATGGATTTGGGGTTTGATGGTTTTGAATCGATGCAAATGGTTTGCTCTTCCTTGTCGATTTTCCTTCCCCGATTTAAATCGTTTTTTGCGTTTCTAATATTTTTTCTTTTCATTTTTTCAGGATCGGAGCTCGTGGGTTTATTGGTTCAAAATTGAAGCCCATGGTTTATTTTTGTTATGAATTATTCTTATTATTATTTACTTTTTGGTATTTTTCCAATTTTTTTCTATCTGATTTTCACTTTCTTATTAGGTGGGCTAGTAAGTGAATCCAAAGGCCTTTCCTGGGCTCCTCCTCGCGAGCCATTCGTGCCAAAGCCACTCGGGCCAAGGGTACGGTCATTATGTCATTTCATCTCAATATGAAATTAGGGTACCGGATTTTCATAGAATGTTCGAGAATTGGTATTTAAAAGGTTAGAGCTCACAACCCTCTTCACATCATTTCCAACCAGTCTACTAAAACAACGGAAAAATGTTTAGGGTTTTATGGATCCAAATCGTGATATGGGAAAGGCATTTGCCGACGCCGGCACCGACGCTGGTGATGGATCTTCTCAGGGTGATCAGGTTACATTTGAGTTCATTGAATTCTGATAGAATTCTCTGTTTTGTGGAATTTTGAGTTATTCAGACTTTTTTTTTATTTTTTTTATGGTGCAGGCTCCACCCTATCCGCTCACTATTTGGGGTACACCAAATGATTGGACTGTAGTTGCAGAATCGGTATTATTTGAATATTAGTATTATTTTTTATGAATGCTCTCTTTAGTCTTTATTCTCATTATTTTTATCTTGATCCTTTGACAGCTAACTCCCGAGCAGCGGAGGGTGCTATCTGCTGCTGGCCGAGGCCGTTCACCTACTGGTGGAGGCCCTTCTGGAGGCCATGGTGAGGCTGTACCTACTGGTGCAGGCCAAGGCCAAATGACTACTAGTCCATTGCAGGTTCCGAATGTTATTGTTTGCTGAATGCTGTTTTATTAGATTTAATTTGTTTTTACATATATTTCTTGTTAATCAAGATAGATTCTCTCTAATTGGCCTGAAATTGCACTATCTTATATTGTATTATTTGAATGTTATTATTTTTTTATGAATGCTCTCTTTATTCTATGTATTTCTATCTTGGTAATAAAAATATTTTAATCCTTTGACAGATGGTGCCATTTTCTGCTGCTGCTGACCGAGCCCCTTCTGGAAGCCATGGTACCTTTGGAGGCTCTTCTGGAGGCCAAGGTGAGGCTGTACGTACTGGTGCAGGCCAAGGCCAAAACACTACTGCTCCATTACAGGTTGACCCGAATGTTATTGTTTGTTGAATGCTGTTTTATTAGATTTAATTAGTTTTTAACTATTTTTTATCTTGTTAATCTAGATAGATTGTCTTTTATTGTATGAATAAATTTTGTTTAGAGCATTTTGTGTCATGTTTTTAGATGATGAAGCTATTTGTTGAATTTTGATTTATTTAGATATATTATTTTTTATAATAGCAGGATGCTCCTCCTCCTCCGCCACCACCTACTGCCGTGGTTCATCCACCACGTCAGAGATACTTGCTATATCAGCCTCCGGCTGGGACGCCGGTCTTGTTGGGAAGGATCCCGGGGGTAAGATATTGATCCGATTGTATGCCATTGAACGAAATAGATGTCTGTCTTTTCGTAATGTCTATTTTATGTTGAAATATATGTAATGTCTTGAATAATTTTTCCTTCTCTAGGATGCACCTGTTCAGCCATTTGTTTGCCCATTCATCATGGAGACATCTCCATTTGGGGTGAGTTAGTCATTCGTTGAATTGTTTGTTATATTTAAACTATATGCAGCTTTTTTGGGTGTTGTATTTGCACATTTTTGGGTTATTTAGGAGTGTGGCGAGCTGATTCTATCTGATACGCTGCCATTTGCAAGGCTTGGAGGTAATCATTATAACCCTATGACTATGTCGACTTTGTTCGGTCTTATTAACTCGTTTTTGAACCTTTCCACTTGGTGGATTCGATTGTAAACTAATAAACATTTACCCTTTCTACTTTGCGCTAAGTATTTGCTAAATTTGTGAGGTTTTTGTACGAGTATTGTAGTTCTATTTCATGTTTTTTTAGGAGCCTGACGTTGATCCTCGTGGTAAAAGGCAGAGGACATGAAGCAGACTGATGGAGGACTAGTGGTAGTAACAAATTATTGTGTTGAGCAGAAAACTTGGGTCATGTCTAATTTTAAGTTTTTTTTGTTTTGTCTGAAGACTCTGAACAGATATTTCTCCCAGTTGGTTCGTAGTGGCAAGGATATTTAATATTAAGAATTATTATTATTATTAATTTTTTTTTTATCAGGAAAATGAATAAGGGGTGTTTAATAATTAACGCACGAATATTTTAGTCTATTTAGGAAATTGTTGAACGAAAATACGCAATCCCAAGTCGCATAAAAATAAAAACATATATCGCGTTAATTAAAGTGACCCTCTTTTAAAATAGAAACACAAATTTCGTGATAACCACTAGTATTCTAATAAAATTATCACATTTTTTTTGAATTTCACTTAATACGAATTAAAATTTTGAATATTGTATTATAAGGATGTCTGTCGATATTTAACATATCCTAATTAAAAAGGGGTGGGATATTATGGGTTCCACCTTCAAATTTGAACTAGGAATCAATCTCATCCATTGATTTGTTGTAGATCTAAGGCTATAAATTAAGAATCAAAATTTAAATTAACAGTTTTTGACAATTTCGTTAAATTGATGAAATGTATGGGATCACGAGGCCATGGAAACTGATTTGGAAGCTGCAGGTGCCACCAAAGGTAAAGTTGTTCATTTGGAGGGATGCACATAATTAATTGTCTCCCAACTAAACGCATTGCTTAGTCGATCTATTGATGTAAATGGAGAATGTGGAATCTGTAAAAGAGGCTATGAAAATCAATGGCATACTTTTGTGGCGTGCCCGTATGCAGAAGAGTGTTGGAATTCGATGAGTTGGAGAAGATTTTTTCAGCAAGCTGTAAGTAATACGGATTCTTTTGTGGATTTGCTTTTTTTCTTGCTGGAGAAATTACAGGAAGAGGGAAGAAGCAAGATGGCTATGGTATTATGGCAGATATGGAGGGAAAGAAATTCAGCCATTTGGGAGCAAAGACTTCGATCACCAAGTCAAATGTTGATACATGCAAATCTCTGCCGGGTTGAATGGGTACATGCACGTAGATCAGAAGGAAGTCCGGAGAAAGTCATCAATGATCGAGCTAGATGTACAGGTTGGCACGATCTCTCTTTGGGATCTTTGGGATGGTTTAATTGTAGGGTTGATGCAGCATTTTTTAAACAACCAATGACGACGGGTATTGGGATCATTCTTAGAGATGCAACTGGACAGTTTATTGCAGCTCGTGTTTGCCAATTTCCAGGCAATGTTCGTGTGGAAGAAGGGGAAGCAATGGGACTACTTGAGGCTTTATCTTGGATAAAAAACAGGGGGCTCCATCAAGTGGTTTTTGAAACTGATTGTAAGTTGGTTTTTGATGCAATTTCACATCCAACGGAAAATTATTTTGAGTTCGGAGCGATAGTGGATAGTTGTTCTACTATTTTGAAAGAAAATCCACTATCGTGTAAATCATATTCGTCGTGAAGCCAATATTGTGGCACATCGTCTTGCTAGAGTAGTTAGGGATTATTCGAACCCTTATGAGTGGGATGATCCTCCAAATTTTGTGGATAGATTTTGTGGATGGGCTTCTTACTCTATCTTGTTCATGTTCTTCGTAATAAAAAAAAATTCCGTTCAAAAAAAAAAAAAAGACAATTTCGTTAAATTTGAAACTTCCACATCCCTATTATTATGGATATATTTACGGATAACAATTCTTGAAAAATTTAAATAGCATCTCTTTTATTTATTTATAATAATTTGCCACGCTATTTTATTTTTTACGGAAATACGTTGCTCTTGTTCACTCAAAAAATAAGAAAAAGATTTACACCAAATTAAGCATTGTGATGATTATAGTTAAGCATGTACACGTATAATAGTTGTTTGACTTTACATTGCTTTGTAGCTTTTTTATATCCTAAAAAATGCTTATTTCTCTATTTTTAATGCTGTTTAATATTTTTGTAATAGCTTTTTATATTCCTTTATGCTTTTTCGCGGTCATGCTTTTTATGTATGAAATTATATTTTTTTTTACAAAAGTTAAAATGCTTAATTAGTTTTTCACGTATGCTTGTTTAATATTTTCATAATGCTTAAATTCAGTATTCAATAATTAAGATCTAAATCCTAAAATCTAAACCCTTGGGTTTATGGTTTATCGTTTTAGGGTTTATTATATTGTTTAAGGTTTATAGTTTAGGATTTAAGGTTCATAAATTTTAAAATGCTTAATTTGTTTTTCTTGTATGCTTTGACTATAATCTTTCATGTTTTGCAGTATATAAATTTATGCTTTTGTAAAATCATGCTTATTTAGATATGAAATTATGTTTTTTTACGAATCTTAAAGTGCTTAGTTTGCTTTTTCATATATGCTTGAAAAACATAAAATAAGCAATGAAACAATGTACATTATTAATTATTAAATGCTTAAATATTATTTGTATGATGCGTAAATCATTATAATTAATGTATTGCGTATTATCATGGTCTATATACATTTCATACATATAATTAAATATTCTATGCTTATTTATTATTTATTCATTGCTTTAATCCTTGTAACTTTAGTTCCGTGTATTTGTTTATTATTTTTATTCTTATCTATATTAAATATTCTATGCTTAAATATTAGTTAGTCGATGCTTAAATCCTATTAAATTCTATGATTAGGCAATAATTTGCAGAAATAAAGGAGAAATTCATATTGATATAATATGAATAATAGATTTCCTTATTCCAGATGTAAAGAATGAAGTTAAAAAAAAAGAAGAAGAAGAAAGAAAGACATAAAATGAAACCGCTAGCAGACGGTTGTAAATAATTAAAGGAATAATTGGATAACTATAATTAAGGAAAGAATACCACGTATTTCAAAAAGTAAAAAAGAGCCGAATTAAAAATATATTATATCATTAAATGATGGCCATAGATCTAATAAAATTAATGGATGAGATTGGTTCCTAGTTCTCATATGGAGGATTCTCATTTGATCCAATCTCTAATTAAAAATTATTAGAACTTAATAATTATGATAATTGTGTGTGAATTAATTATATACTATACTAATTGTCAGGAGGTCCACACGCTCCTAGTTCACGTGCATGCATGTGCCGCCTCCTTAATTTCGCTATACGTAAATTAATGTACAAATTACAGCCACAATTTGTTAATCTATTGGCATTCTAAGATTACCTTGGTATTGAAAAAATCAATTTCATGGTAATATTCACCTAATTTGCTTGAAGAAAATGGTGAGATTTTGCATGTGTGGGAAATGCTGCATAATGATGAACTTGAAGGTCTATTTTGGTTGATAGGATTGTTCATTATGTTAAATCCAAGTTAACTTTTGGGCATAATTGAATTTGATAGTAGAATTTGATTGCTATTAAGATTTCTACTATGAACTCGGATAAATCTAGTAGTTGAAATTCAATGCTAGGTAATGTCAGGCCCGTCTCAATGAATATTAAGGCCATGTGCTAATTATGAAATTAGACCTTTAAATTTTTCTAAGATATTAGTTAAAATAATAATTGTATTGTGATAATATCTTACAAAATATAAACCAAATATGTAAATAATTTTGATGTTTTATTTAAAAAAATATATCCTTCATAAATCCAAATGGAGAATTAATGTAAAAGACATTGTCTTGAGGTGCATGGGGCTTTAAATGTTTTGGAGAAAAGAAAAATAAAAAATGATAAAAGAAGATGAAAAAAAAAACAAGAAGAGAGGCGGAAAAAGAAAAGGGGAGTGACAGAAATAAAGACTTAAAGAAGAGAAAGAAAGAAATATTAACAAAACAAAAAAATTTAAAAAAAAAGTGGGGCCCTATTCAATTTTGGGCCCTGTTCCTATGAACACTTTAGGCCGCTTAAGAGACGCACCTGGGTAATGCATTTATAGATCATCACTTAGTTATAGAGAAAACACACAGATTCTTGCATTTCTTTAGGGCATATTTCACCCCACATTGTGCAGTTGATCTCGAAAAAACATCTCATTTCTCTAACAAAGCACATACGAACATTGTACTAATTAAACTGATTTTTTATAATGGCAGAATCTGCAGTGTGGAGGCAGTGTGACTCATAGTTATCAGTTTAGGAGAGGGAAGTATGAACCTAGTGAGAAAAGGCTCGACGTCTTGTCCACTGGAAGATACATTTTGAACTTGTACTTCGAAAACTTGCTCCCACAATCTTGATATCCTTAACAATAGGTATATTAATGAGAAACTCTTGTTTTAAGTTGATTTTAGGATATGCATTGGCATGTTACCATTGATAGGAGTTCAGTTGCCACAAGTTCTAAGCTTTTGCAGTACTATTTCTTTCTTTCTTTCTTTCTTGTTTTGTTTCAACAAAGGTTTAAGGTAGTTAATAATTCTATGTTAGGATTAATTAGCAGACAGGCCATACTATATATATGATCATGAAATATATCAACCATCTTGTAAAGCTGGCCCAATAATTTTCCGGGCCAGTCCGAAACCCGGTTGGGTGAAATATGTTATGGCCCAATCGGGCCCACGATCAGATCAGACCGGACTTGTTTTGACACCTCTACGAAGATATTGATGTTTATGAATAGTCAATAAGCCCATATCTTCTAATTAAGAGGACTTTTAGGGTAGAATTAGAAGAAAAGAAAACGGATTAAAGTGATAAGAAGCATTCTTGTATTCTATTCTGTGGTATAAACTTAACCACTTTTTACCTTTCGGCTTAATTTGTCTCACTTGTTGGCTACTTTCCATTGTCTCACAATTTAATTTATGGGTCAAAATTTTTGACTATCAAGATTGAATTTTATATTAGATGTCATATTTTATTTTGTACAATTCTATTGCAGGATTAATGTCATTTTTTTTTTATATTTCTGAAAAATCATGTTATTGAAAATATCTAGTGTACATCGTGATTGCTTAATGTAGTCATTGAAAATGTCATATTTATTTACCAATTACTTCTCAACCTTATACATTCCTTCTATGGCAAAGCATTTAGTGTTGCCAATATATATATTCGAGGCATATTTAGTTGTTTTTTCATAATTTTACCTAAGTTATAATATCACTATTTTTCTTCTCTTTTCACAATGGTCTACCTTAGTTTTGCATGTATTAGATATATTTGTATTTTGAAGTAGGATTTTGATTGTTGGTTATTTAATTTTACTTTCAACTCCTTCCGGTAGAAATGATTGGCATTCCACTCCTCCATCACTTGTTTCCAACTAGTCTTTCACACTTGCCTGAGGCTCCTCATTCTTATTTACGAATAATTGTGATGAAATTAATGTACATTTTTTTTAGGACGAAATTAATGTGTACTCCACGAATTTATCATGTACAAGAATTTATCTACAACAATGATCAAAGCGCATTTACTTATTCCACAAGTTTCATACGAGATATAAATGATGTTAAAACATAAATTACTGGAGTTTATGATTTCCGATTAAAAAAAAATAATAATAATATATATTTTTAAAGAAAGAATTAGGAAAGGTAAGTAAGATTTTTTCTTTTCTTTTTTTTTTGTTCCTTTTTTTTTTTTTTTTGAAGAGAGTTAGAAATTCTTTTGGGGAATTTAACAGATATGCACAGGAAAAAGTCACTGCCGACAAGTGCTTAGTATTTTCTTCTAAGCTAAGGTCGTAGTATTAATTTTTGTTGCATTTAATTTGTTTCATTTTTATTATTTTATACTTTATATATATTTAAGTAACGAGTCAAATGAAATAGGACGGAGGGTGTAATAAATTTGTAGAGTTTTTTTTTTATTATTATTATTTTTTGAAGATTAGTTTAATTATGAAAGTTCATTTGCTTTTTTTTTTTTTGGTTGAGAAAAGTTCATTTGATTAAGATTTAGCATACGTGACGCTAATAGTGCTTGAAACGTGAAAATGCAAAAGCAAAATATGAACCTCGATTCGATACTTTAATCACTTGTGACATGAGCTAATTAATATTTATTTATATTTATTTAAGTATTTCTCATAAAATTAGTTGGAAGAATAGTTCCAAGGCAAAAACTTGGGTCAGCCAGGTGACGGTGCGTCCAGCCTAAAGTACAAATCTTTTATAATAAAAGTGTCAATCTACACGAATAAAAGTGTCAATTTTTAACATAATTATTTAACAAATAAAAGTGTCAATTTTTATGCAAAAAAGTGTTAATTTACACGAATAAAAGTGTCAATCTTTTTGAACTCACCCACCGTCAGCCCGGCTACCCAAGTGTGCCTCTAGTTCCAATTATTTACTTAGAAGCCTTAAAAATATGTACAAACTCAAGCTCTACTAGACATGCTAATAATTTGAACAATAATATTTCTTGTAAACAATTTAACATGAAATATAAAATGACGTCTTTTTAATCATTGATTTCATCATTTTTTTTTTCGAACTCTAGTTTGTTTATTTGAAAGAAAATTAAAAAAAAAAACATTTTAAAATTTATAGATTTTGGTTTGAAATAATTGAGACCACATAAATCAAGAAAAGAATTGACAAATCTTTGACACGTTGAGGTTAGAAATGGTAAAGGAAAAAATATCGCTACGTCTCTCATTCTTTTTTTTATTATCGAAATTAAAGAAATAATACTGTAGTGATTAGATCATAACAATGGCGACTGTCTCCAGCATTCCTACAATGCGGAAGGTACAATCGGTTATTGCCCTACCCCTACTAAGTAATCGATTCTAATTCTGCTCGATTGTTTCCTGTTTTATGGATTTTTTTTTTCTTTTTTTCTTTGGTGTTCGTTGATGAATTGTTGTTCAATCGAGAATGTAGCAGATGCCGAGAGTTTCGTGCAGGAAGAGAGAGAAAGAGAAGGAGAGAGAGAGAGGAGGTCCGAACAATTACCCCTACAAAGTTATCGAGATCACTCCTCCGCCCAAGAGCCTCGGCGTTCGCCGCTTTCCTTCTGTAAGGGCTTCTTTTTTTTTTTCTTTTTTTTTTGGGGATTTTTTTCCCTCAATGTTGCCATGAATTCTGCGATTGGAACGTTAGGTCGGAATTTGAATGTCTAATTTAGATTCAAATTGATTTCGATTCACAAATTCCAGCTACAATTTGTTAATCTATTGGCATTCTAAGATTACGTTGGCATTGAACAATTCAATTTCATGGTAATGTTCTGCTAATTTGCTTGAAGAAAATAGTGAAATTTTGCACGTGTGGGAAATGCTGCATAATGATGAACTTGAAGGTCTGATTTGGTTGATAGGATTCTTCATTATGTTAAATCCAAGCTAACTTTTGGGAATATTTGAATTTGATAGTAGAATTTGATTGCTAGTAAAAATTCCACAATGAATTTTGATAAATTTAGTAGCTGAGTAGTTGAAATTCAATGCTAGGGAATGCATTTTTAGGTCATCGCTTAGTTTTACAGAAAACACACATATTCTTGCATTTCTTCAGGGCATATTTCACCCCACATTGTTTTGTTGATCTCGAAAAGGACATCCCGTTGCTCTAACAAAGCACATGTACATGTAGAAACAACGTACTGAACTGATTGATTATAATGGCAGAATCTGCAGTGTGGTGATGGTGTGACGATAGAAGGCCAAGCTTACACCATATCAGCCGTGACTCATCGTTATCAGCTTAGGAGAGGGAAGTACGAACCTAGTGAGAAAAGGCTCGACGTCTTGTCCACTGGAAGATACATTTTGAACTTGTACTTCGAAAACTTGCTGCAACAATCTTGATATCCTTAACACCAGGTATATTAATGTATGTGTATGTATCTTATTTGATGTGGATTATGAGAAACTCTTGTTTTCAGTTGATTTTAGGATATGCATTGGCTTGTAATCCTTAGCCTTGTTAGTTTCATGTTACCATTGATAGGAGTTCAGTTACCACAAGTTCTAAGCTTTTGCAGTACTGTTTCTTTCTTTCTTGTTTTGTTTCAACAAAGGTTCATAGTAGTTAAAAATTCTATATGATCATGAAATATCTGCCATCTTGTAAAGCTGGCCCAATAATTTTCCGGGCCAGTCCGAAACCCGGTTGGGTAAACACATGTTATGGCCCAATTGGGCCCACGATCAGATCGGACCGGACTTGTTTTGACACCTCTACTAAGATATTGATGTTTATGAATAGTCAATAAGCCCATATCTTCTACTAGAGTAGTGATTAAGAAGACTTTTAGAGTAGGATTAGAAGAAAAGAAAACAGATTAAAGTGAAAAGAGGCATGCTTGTATTCTATTCTGTGGTATAAACTTCACCACTTTTACCTTTCGGCTTAATTTGTCTCACTTGTTGGCTACTTTCCATTGTAGCTTAGCTCACATTTTAATTTATGGTCAAAAATTTTGACTATCAAGATTGAATTTTTATATTACATTACATGTCATATTTTATTTTGTATGGCCCTGGTATTATACTACGTACAATTCCATTGCAGGATTAATGTCATTTTTTTTTTACTGGATGAAGATTTTTTGACAGCCCCTTGAAGAAGATTTATGTAATCATGGGGGCTAATTGGAGAATTTTAGGTGTAATTATGACTGGACTGAGGTGAATTATTATTTTTTTTCAAAAGGAAAATAAAGAAAAAGAAAAAGATAACAATGATTTCTGTCTGCACTCTGATTATGATTATTCTTAAACATGCTATGTTGATGGGTGACATTAGTGGGTCCCCTACAAAATTTAATTGTGTCTCTCTTCATACTAATACCTATATGTTATATTCATTCCTATTAAATTGGCGCCGTAACATAGGTATTTTTCATCTACACCTATTTATCTGATTTAATCGAGCGATTGTATATAAAATAGTAATATCACACGCTGTATATACTTCATCGAGGGATGGTACACTATGAATCTAATACGAAATGGACGATAGTTGTTATGTACATGTATTTTGTTACAAATATTTATTAAATTTTTAAATCTTTCAATAATATGAAGTTATGAAAAAAAAATAATAATAAACTATTGCATGAGGAGAAAACATGGGTCATGGCTTATTTTAAGTTGTTTTGTTTTGTCTTAACATTTATCCCAGTTGGTTCGTAGGTGGCAAGGGGATTTAATTATTAACACGCGAATATTTTAGAACTTTAATATTGTGAATTTAGGACATTGTTGAACGAAATACGCAATTATAAGTTTCATAAAATAAAATGAAAAAAAAGATATATCGTGTTAATTAAAGTGACCCTCTTTTTTTGAGAAGTTATAAACACAAATTTCGTGACAACCACTAAGAGCATCTACAACCCGTCGGATTTGGGGGCTTCCTCCCGCCTGTGAGCCCGGGGAGCGAGCCCCTCCGCCTCGCTCCTCCGCACCCGCATCGAGATGACGTCAGCAATGACATTTAAAAAAAATCGAATTTCTGAATTAAAAAAATATTGTGTACTTTGTTTGTTTGAATTTTTTAAAAAAATCAAAACTTTAGTGTTTTTTTTTTCAAAAAAAATAAAATAATAATAAAATAAATAAAATATAATCAAGAATTGAATTAAAAAAAATGAATCGACTTATAAAAAAAGAATTAAAAATAATATATTGAATCGGAGAGTGCCCGGGAGAGAGCCCTTGGATTGTGACCGATTTTGGGGTGAGGCTTTCTCCGCCGGAAAAGTGGGAGAGGGCTCTCTGCTGTAGATATACTAGCAAAAAAAGAATCATATTTCTTTAAATTCCACTTAATTTAAATTAAAAATTTGCTTCAGACATTTTCCTATTTCAATTTCAAATATCTTCCCAAAACGTTTCCTATTGTGCTAATAAGAAAATAATTTGTCGAATTCTTTCAACGGAGAAGTTGGAAATTAATCTCTCCGTTTCACTTATAAAGAGTCATTTGAATATCATCATAGACTCAGTTTTAATAAAGTAGACTCTGACGCTCTCTGTACGAATGAAGTACTTAATTTCGAATCCTTGTCGATATTTCACAAACCAAAAATGAAAAAAGAAAAAGAAAAAGAAAAAAAAAGTACTTATTCGATCATTGACCTCTGTTTAAATCCTAATCTAATGGCTTTTAATTTTATGCTGAAGTACTTAATTTCGAATCCTTGTCGATATTTCACAAACCAAAAATAAAATAAAATAAAAAGTACTTATTCGATCATTGACCTCTGTTTAACTCCTAATCTAACGACTTTTAATTTTATGAGGATAATTAAAAATTATTAGGACATAGAAATTACGATAATAATTGTGTGTGAATTAATTATATACTGTATATACTAATTGTCAGGAGGTCCACATGCGACGGTCCTAGTTCACGTGCATGCATGTGCCGCCTCCTTAATTTCGCTATACGTAAATTAATGTGCATTTACATTAATTTTGTATTTCCTATATAGGGTAACCAGCATTACATATGTTTATAAACTTGTAAAATAATTATACAAAATAATTTTTGTGGATAGGAAAAATAAGTGGGACTATGAGAATCCAATGTCCATTATTTGTCTTGTAATTATGCACGTAGACATATGTTTTATTATATTAGTATTATAAATGGCCGATAAATGTAATGACCTATATACAATATTGCCTTGTAGGTATACATTGTAATTAGTGTTCACTTAGTATATACACACGAATATTATTTATCCATCGATGGTATTTTATATAATCACAATAAATTTATTATATTATGCACTTACATTAATTAAAATAATTTGTAATTAAAAAAAATGTTTCTAATAATTGTAAGGGTAAATAAAACGGAACATTTAATGGAGTTTATAGTGTCTGATTAAATTAAAATAAAATAGAGAAATTTTTGGGGATAGTAAAGAAATGCCCACTTGAAAAAGTCTATGCCGATTATGCTTAAAATGTGTAAAAATAAAACAAATTAAATTAGAAACTTTCAATTCAATACCTAAGCAGAATCTTCTGCTCTGTAGCCTCACGATTAAATTAAATTTTATTTTTCTAATAGAAAAAGTTTCCCAATAAATTCTTTTAACAGTTTTCTTTCTTCTCCCACACACACACAAACACGCACACTGCGTGTAAACAAGAGAGAGAGAGAGAGTGACAGTGCATTAACTCCATTCATGAAAAACAAGTGCATATAGTAGTAGTATTTTGTACTGCACACAAACAACGAGAAGAGAGCGTTACAAAAACAAGAAAAGGTGAAAGATTAGTGAGAGAGAGAGAGAGAGTAAAGACTAAAGACGGCTTTTCAATTTGATATACGCAAACTACAGAACGAAGAAATTCTCTCAATTCGGCTTCTCTCTCTCCTTTTCTTTTCTTTTCTTCCTTACTTTTAAATCATTGCTTGTGAACTGAGCTTCAGTTCCCTTTTCTTCCCATTTTTCGATCCATTAAACGACAGAGAAAGAATATAATTTCACGGGATTTTATTTTATCGTTAGTGCCCACAATCTTGAAATTGTTTCTTTTCCGTTTATCCTTTTGTGGGGAGCAATCTATCAATCAAAACCCTGTTTCTTGTTCCGATCGGATCTGAAAACGACTTGCGCAACAACGTTTTGAGGAGGAAATCTTCAAGAATAAAGGTGTTCCTCAACGCAAAGTTCGTTTACTTTGGGGGTGATGAAAGATTGTTCAGCCATCTGCATTCTCTGATAGGTAAATTCAAGAACTCCTCTCTCTCTCTCTCCATTTCTTACTCTTCTCCTTTTCTGTTAATTGATTTCTTATTTTTTGGTAGTTCTCTTTTCTGTATGCAATGTGGGTGAAAAAGAGGAACCTTGACAGTAATGGCACTCGAGAATTGAATCTGTTGATGATCATATTTTGTTTGGGAATTCTTGTTTCTTCATAATTTGGGTTAATGGGATTTCTATTGTTGGATACATTATGGATTTTGTAGGGTTTTACAGTGCTTTCTTGTACATTATGAAACTATTGTGGTTTTGTTGATTCATATACGCAAGAGCCTTGTGTTTTTGGTGGAATTCAGACTCAATTACGAATGATTCAATGTTTTGTTTGATTGATTTTTCTGCACTTTTTTTTTTCTGCATCAAGTTTTCATGGATTAGTGTGTTGAGACTGCATTAGTTTAGCTTGAATCCTGCTTGATTCGGGGGTAATTTGTTGCAGTGTCCATGCCTCACGACGCTATGGAGTCGCTTGTTAAAGGAGTCGATTCCATAGAGATGAGTTGCAGTTCTGTTGGTAAAGTGGAATACAAGTCTGCTTCTGCACCTCCGTCCACTCGTCCACCTCATCATCCTTCCACGAAGCAATTCAGACATGGAGGAAGCTCGTCCGGATCTCACTCAGTTCCTAAAGATTCAGTTCCCAAGGATCGTATAATGAAGACTATCTATGCTCCTTCTGGATCGATGGTCGTCTCAAAACGCTCCTACAAAACTGCCCATTTAGTCATGCGTAAAGATGGGGATAACAGTGGATTGGATGAAGGGAAAGAGAAAGTTCAGAGCACTAGTAGTGTTGGAGTTAGTGAAAAGGAGGAAGATAAGATTGAGAAACGAGTCGAAGATGCCAAGATTTCCTACTCAAATGGTGTGGAGGAGCCAGTGAAATTCGATTCATTGCCAGTTAAAGAAAGTGTCAACCTATTGAAAACTCATGTACAGCCTAAAGTAGGAACGGGGTTTTGTCCCAGCCCTCAAGGCAGTTTCTACTCCGCTACACAGTATGCAGAGGCGAAGGAGAGCTTCACCAATACTGAAGTGAGTGAAGGGAAGTCTGAAAGTGGGGAAGTGAGCAATTCGGGTGAATTTGTCGAGAGTAGGAAGACTAGCATATATAGGGGGAGCACAGGCAGTGATATAAGTGATGAAAGCAGCTCTAGTAGTTTCAGCAGTGCTATGTACAAGCCACATAAGGCAAATGACACGACGTGGGAAGCGATTCTGGCTGTGAGGTCTCGTAACAGTGGGTCGTTGGAGTTGAAGAATTTTAGGATCTTCAAGAGATTGGGATGTGGGGATATAGGCAGTGTTCATCTTGCTGAGTTGATAGGCACGAAGACTTTGTTTGCCATGAAAGTGATGGATAAAGAAGCTCTAGCTAGTAGGAAGAAGATTCTCAGAGCTCAGACGGAGAGAGAGATTCTTCAGTCTCTGGATCATCCCTTTCTTCCCACTTTATACACTCACTTTGAAACGGAGAAGTTCTCGTTCCTGGTTATGGAGTTTTGCCCTGGGGGAGATTTGCATGCCCTTAGGCAGAAACAACCCGGAAAGTTCTTCCCAGAGCATGCTGCCAGGTAAAATTTGACGAATTCCCCGATTTCTTATCATTTTCTTTTGTTGAATTTGAATCTTTAGGAGGAAAGTATGCTTTGATCGAGTCATCCATGATCCAACATTCATCAATACCCCTTTTTAACTATGGTGGATCTTTGAAAACATGAATATACTTGAGGCATTGTTGTTATGAAAATGGCTTCAAAGGCTGTAATCTGTATTATAGTTTGATGCTGCCTCAAACTCTCACATTAAGCATATAGTCTTAAATAAAATTTCTCGAGCTTCTATGTGAATACGTGTGCTATTTCTTCATGACATGTTCTTGAGTTCCCATTGTCCTTGATCTCGGAGTCGTTAAAATCCCTTCTGGAACTAAGGTGGATCTCAGAAGACATGAAGATATCAAAAGACTTAATTATGCTTTAAGCCTGTAACCTGTGTTCTACTTGTATATACTTATATTTGGTTTCTACTTCGAAGCAATGTATCCTAGTTTTAGATAATATCTAGAGTTTCTGCCTGAATATGTTTTTCGGGCAATTGTTTATCACATGTTCTTGAATTCCCATCATTCTTTTGTTGAAATTCCTTTAATGCAGCCATCAAAACATAAAAAGCACAGGGTAATAGTCTTTTCCCATCACTCACTTTCTTTCATGCATAATCTTTCAGATTCTACTTGGCTGAAGTTCTCCTAGCTCTAGAATACCTACACATGCTTGGGATCATCTACAGAGATCTCAAACCCGAAAACGTTTTAGTGAGAGAAGACGGGCACATAATGCTCTCCGATTTCGACCTCTCCTTGAGGTGTGCAGTGAGCCCAACTCTAGTCAAGTCCTCAAACATCAATGCAGAATCAAAGAACTCCGGATACTGCGTTCAACCTGCATGCATGGAGCCTTCATGCGCAATCCAAACAGCATGCATCCAGCCTACATGTTTCGGGCCTCGATTTCTTGGAAAGTCGAAGAAAGAGAAGAAATCTCGGCAAAAAACAGAAGTGTACAACCAAGTAACTCCTCTACCAGAGCTGATAGCAGAACCAACAAGCGCTCGTTCCATGTCATTCGTGGGCACACATGAGTACTTAGCACCCGAGATCATCAAGGGTGAGGGCCATGGCAGTGCAGTAGATTGGTGGACGTTCGGCATTTTCCTCTACGAGCTTTTATTCGGGCGAACACCATTTAAAGGAGCCGGGAATCGAGCTACGTTGTTCAACGTTGTGGGCCAGCCCTTGAGGTTTCCGGATTCGCCTACAGTGAGCTTCGCTGCGAGGGATCTGATCAGAGGATTGCTCGTGAAGGAACCGCAGCATCGACTTGCGTATAGGCGTGGGGCCACCGAGATCAAGCAGCACCCGTTTTTTCAGAGTGTGAACTGGGCTCTGATTCGCTGCGCTAGCCCACCGGAGGTGCCGCCACCATTTGTGATGACTGAGGTGGCGTCAGCACCGGCGCCGCCGGCACAGGTGCCACTGCCTTCGGGTGGTGGTGTGAAGGTGGAAGGGGTGGATGTGAAGCCGTCGGGTAATTACTATGAAATAGACTTTTTTAGGCGATCTTCTTTTTATTTTTAATTTTTTTGTTATTCTTTTGTATGGAATGAGATGATTTCTTCATCATCTTGCACTGAGATTTTAATTTTTTTTCTAGGGATACTGTTTCATTGCGAGGAATATATAAATTTGTTGTTCCTTGGACTGATCTAGTGTAAATTGCTGCAGTTTATTTTTCGTAATTTTGCACAACTATTGTTTTTATTTTATTTTTAGATATGTTTAATAATTTTATATATTTTATATTTGCTGCTGCTAAAAAAATGTAGGTAGAATCGGAAATTTATTTATTTCGGATTTAGCATTTTTATATCAAATAACGACCTTCTTTCTTGTAATAGAAAATTATTAGAATATCGTTAATTCGTTATCAATTATCACATATATATGGCCCACATTTTCCTTTTTGCTGTAATCAAAGAAAAAATCACATATATATGGCCCACATTTTCCTTTTTGCTGTAATCAAAGAAAAAAGATTGAATTTTGCGCGGAAATTGGCTTTATCAGTTTAAAAATTAAATCTTGCGCGAAAATTGGCTTTATAAGATTTAGAAGTAAAAGTGTGTTTGAAGTGTACCGTAGTATTTAATCTAAATAAATAAATTACTTTATGTTCGAATTAACCATGTGTCATTTGTTAATTTATTTATGGATCAACCCACAATTATTATGATTTCTTAATGTTTCAATAGCATTCATAAAACTTTGTAACCAATCATAAAAAACAAATACATATATACAAATTTATTTTTTAAAAAAAGAATCATTCATGGCCTAAGTTTTGATATAGCCTCTTCCACAAGTTGAATGGATGTCCCATCTCTTCCTACTCTATCAATCTCTCTCATAACCTCTTCCAACAACACATTCCTAGAGCGATTGGTTGGGGGATTGGAGGTATCTCTAAGAAGCAAGAGCAAAGCTTTGGCCTCCTTTCGGCCCCGTCTCGTCCCGTCTACGCTTAGTTGCAGGAGCCCCGGCATCGCCCCTTCGCTCAGTATCATCGCCCTGTATCTCTCGGTGCTGCTTTTGCATATCAACACGAGAACTCCTGCCGCATGCTCCTTGCACGGCCTCGTTCCCTCCTCCACCGCCTCCACCAACATCCCGATTGCACCTCCGGTCTCACAAACCTAATATTTTTGGATTATTGAGTGTAAGTGAATTGAGCTAGGATGAATCACTTGTGGTGGATTCATAGACCAAACTCTAATTAGATTTTGTCTAGTCAAAGTCAAACTCTAATTAGATTTGGCTTTAGATCTTAATTAGAAACATAAGACAGTCAAACAAGAGTTTTAGACATGAATTGACAAAAAAATTAATCGAGTCAACCGAACTTGAACTTACACAAATCCAAAATTAATTTGGTCAAGTAAAATCAAGTTCGAGGTTGACTTTTTTTTATTCGAATTCGAGCTCAAACTTAAACTTTGCTCGACTTGGCTATATTTTCCCTCATGACTATTGTCCCTAGGTAGCTAGAGTGTTACCTGATTCAACGCAATATGCGACGTGGAGACGAGCAATTCTAGCAAGCCAATGGCCTTCTCCACCAACTCCGACGATTTCTCGGACTCATAGATCAATTGAACGAGAGAGATCAAGCAATCGGAGAGCAAAATTGATCGCATTGTTAGTGGAGATGTTGAGAGATTGTGCAACGTAGAAACGATATCGAGTTTGGCCTGATTGCTAACGCATCGCCCAATCGAGAATTCAGATCCGAGCAGCTGGAAGAGCACTTGCACTGCACCCGAAGCCACGATCTCAGGCTTGTTTGCAGTGCAAGTCGAGAGAACTAATAAGGTAGCGACTGCGAGTTCGAACAAGTATTCAGAATCGGATTCCTCCCCCCATCGAAGGATCTTTACTATCGTGGATAGGGCCCCACATTTCGCTATGCAAACTTTGTTCCTGAAAACACAAAAAATCGTACCAATTTAAATATTATAAATTGAACCGAACCGGTTATCATCTCGTCTTGAATTTCCTAAACCGGACCGGTTTGATCGGTTCAATTTTTGAGTTTGAATGCTAACCTTTCGCTGCCAAAGGCGAGATTGAGGAGAGCAAAGAGAGCAGCTTCCATGGATTGATTATCTTCTGCATGAAGCATTGATACTAGTTGAGAAATCAACTCTTTGCTGTTGAATCTCTGCTTTTGCTTGCAGTTGAGGTTCCCGATTTCCATGGCTGCTACAATCTGAGCTACTCTTTCTTCTTCCATGGCTTCTCTCTCTCTCTCTCTCTCTCTCTCTCAAAATGATGTTGGCTTTGTACGCGGATGTGTGGGAAAAGAGCTTTTTCCTTCGTTTATTTATAATTTATTTGATTGAGTTTGAAGCAGATGCATATAAACTGATTTAAATGGAAATGCTTTCGAATGCAAACTTTTTACTTTCTATTTATAGAAGCAAAACCATGTCAGCATTATTGGGAATAGCTCACGAGAAAGGTTGCAACTATTTTAATGGGGAGCCTATGTTTAGAGAGAGGCAAGTAACAATACCAAAAAAAATCTTCTTTTTTTTTTATTTTTTTATTTTAATTTTTATATTTCAAATCGAAATTATTGATGCAATTCTTATTTAGGTGCGAGCTCTTGTGAGCAAGCAATTTTTGGCATGCAACGATATTACATTAAACATGAGTCGAATCACGTATCTATACAAGAAAATGTGACCATTGAATATAATAAAATGATCAACTCTTGTGACTACGAAATCAATTTTAAATATAAACTTCAAATACTCCATTTGGGGGGCATACATTAATTAATTCAATTTTTTTTTAAAAAAAGTTAATTATTTAATTCAAGTTTACATGCACTATAAATAGACGTACTAATCGCACCGTACCGTCTGATTTTCGCTTCGTAAATTGTAATGTCGTGAAATATGCTAAAATAAAACGTGAATTATTATCCATTCGTAATTTCAGGAGAAATTTGCGACTCATCACCTTCGTGGAACTATTGCTTCCATCTCTATGAATTCTTGCATTGGAAATTGAATTATTTCTTTGACTGCTCATGTCAGCTATAATTTTTTAAATACCAATTCTTTTTATGCAAATTGAACGAATTTTCGACTTTGATTATAAAAAATGTATTATTATTATTTTTTTTATCTGACTTGTATATGAACTTAATTATAAGAAGTATTGAAGATATGTAATAAATATAGATCGAATCGGTAACGAGATATCATTTTGAAATTTTATCTTATTTTAAAATTTTAAGCTAATCAAAACTATGAGAAATGTTCACTACCCATTGTAAGCATACTTAATATGTCCACCACTGATATGACAGTATCACGTCGGCAATTTTTTCCATTTCGGGTTAATTTTTTTAGTAGAATTTAGTTATTTCTTTGGTATGATTTGGTTTTTAGAATATATAGTTATATTTTTTTTATTTTATTTATAACATTGTCACGTTATCTATGAGCATATTAAGTGTGCCTATATTGGCATCGAAGCATTCCTCAAATCGATTTTATGTATGAAATCAGAAAAAATCAATATACAAAAATCGTATATTTGAATTTGGATTTTAGATTTCGTGATCACAACAAGAATTTGTCAAAACTTCGTGTGTTTAACGATGACATATCTTTTGCTATTATCCACAAGTATTGGATGTAGAACTATAATTAACTTTGTTCGAAATAATTCATCTAATCATGCTATTTGTGAGCTACTGCATACAGAAAATGATGCTCCATCAAATTTAATCAAGGAATATGTGGCTAATTTGTTCATTAAATAATCACGATAGTAAAAACGTAAACGTATACTCCCTCCATTTCATATAAAATGACATTTTTTTTTTTGCTTTTCTGGCATGCTTTTCCACACTTTTCGTTGATGGGTTTTAAGATGGTTTTTTGAAGAATTATTTCTTTTACGGGATACTACGACTGTCGTAGTATCCGGTAAAAGAAAGAATTCTTCAAAAATTCATCTTAAAACCTATCAACGAAAAGCGTGGAAGCGTGCCAAAAAAACCACTATTGAAATGTGTCATTTTAAGTGAGATAGAGGGAGTATATAATTAATTATTTCTCAAATTCTAAAATTGATTACGTCCTCAAAAATTGACAGCCGTACTTAGCGTCGCGATTTGATAGGCCCAAGTGTTGAGATGTGGTGACGTGGCGTAGAGGCCCAAAATTAGTGGAAAAGTCGTAGGCCCATTCCCCCCATAATCGAATGAATATGAATTTTATCAATTAAAATATTCCCCAAATATTTAATCTAATCTCATCATTTGCGATTCGATTATTGCATGATTTCTCATTTTTTTGCGACGATGATGGACTGAAAGTTGGTGGCCATTTCTTTCTTCGAGTTCGAAACGATTATTGTTTTTAAAATAAATAAAAAAAATTATTTTGATCGTTAATTCGGATTCTGGTTGTGCCAAATGTGTGATTCGGATTCACTCTCATTTTCCTTTCATTTTAGTTTATTTGGTTGATCAATTTCATCAAATTCGGCGTTTCCAGTTGTGATTGTGGAGGATTATTTGATTTGCAGGTGCGATTTCATGATTCCCGCATTTTTGCTCTTTACGATTCGAATAACTGATCCGTGATTCTGCTTTTCTCTACATTTTGGGTTTGATTTTTTTGTCGATTAATTTTTTTCGTTTATTTGTCCCTGTGTATGTGTTGGTGAACAGCTGGAATGGATGAAGGGAAAGTTCATCCGATTGCGAGTAATTCCGGGGAGAAATTGGGGGCAAATTCGGTGCCGGCTAATGTAATTCGCGATGGCGATGGATCGTCTAGGGTTATATTGTCGGAGCCCACCGGTTGTACGGCCGAGGTTTGTGTATTTTGATGGAAGAAGCTTAAATGATTTTTGCTGATGGAACTCTTTGTTTCTCATAATATGAAAATCTATCATTTTCTGATTTTTGTTTTGGCGATGAGGGATTTTGACATGCAACTGATTTGGAGTAGGAATTCCCCTGTATGCATGCGATGTGCGATGTTCACTCCTTTTCTTTTCCTTATTGTTTGTGTGCGTGTGTGTGTGTTTGGTAAATTAAGTTAAGTTTAGCTTACTCGGAGTAAAGAATTATTTGGTATTGGAAAGAAGTGTAATGGTCAAATTTTATATGTTGAACAGGTGCTTTTGCACGGTGGGCAAGTCGTATCTTGGAAGAATGAAAGAAGAGAAGAGATGCTATTTGTGACTAACAAGGTGAAATTTACAGATTCTATAATGTATAAGTAAAGTTTTGATGTTTGTTGATTTGAAAATGGTAAGATAAGATGGGAAGAGTTATGTACATCTCTTGGATAGATGATTGTTGATTTGAAAATGGTACCGGGTTAGGAATTTTGATCATATATGTCAATTTTGTGGAGCAGTACTTTCAAAGTAATGTATTTACAGTATGATAGTTGATAAGTTATTTGCTATCTTTTATAATAGTGCATTTCTTTGTTTTTGGGGTTTTTGCAGGCTCTTTGGAAGGCTGGTAAAGTCATCAGGGGTGGGATATCTATTTGCTTTCCACAGGTAATTACTTACTTAGTTACAAAATTATTGAAAGCTTCTTTTCCGGTTGAATTCTTATTTTGTTTCGTGTGCATATAAGTCTGCCAATTTTGGGTCTCCGGAGCAACCTGGATTTGTGAGAAATAGACTATGGTCGATAGATAGCTCTCCTTCACCTTTGCCCCCTGCAAATAGTAACTCTACGGTGGATCTGGTGCTTAAATCCACAGATGATGATCTGAAGACTTGGCCACATAGGTAGTAGGGAATGGAATGACCATCACTTCAATAACTGCAGTCTTTTGAAATAATCTTATGTAAATATGGTTCTGATTCTATGTTTAGATTTGAGTTACGTTTGCGAATCTCTCTGACTGCTGGCAAGCTCACTGTGACCCCTCGTCTGCGGAACACTGATAGCAAGCCATACTCCTTCACGTTCGCTTTATGCAGTTATCTATCCGTCTCTGATGTCAGGTTGGTCTTCTGATTTGCATGGTTATTATGTTATTCGCTACATGCTTTGGTTTCGTTAAATTAGCACCATTCCGTCTATGGTGCGTTTGCCTAATAGCTTGATTTGCATGGATGAGGAACTGATTCATGTTCACAGTCATCATACCTAAATGTTCTAGATATATCATGACCTTTACAAATAGGGTTGCTTGATGTTGTTCGATTTGCAGTGAAGTGCGTGTTGAGGGCTTGGAGACTCTGGACTACTTTGATAATTTGTTGCAAAGGGAAAGGTATACTGAGCAAGCTGATGCAATTACTTTTGATGGTGAGGTAATGTTTCTCTTTCAATTTTCTGTTTCTCTTTACCATGTTCTCAGTTATAGTAGTATCTATGAGTTGCTCTAGTTGGTTATACAAACTTTGGATCGGAACTTTATTTTCCGCAGAAACAGATTATTATATATTTCAGAAATTGTATGAGCCAGTTTTTAGCATCTGTTTTTTCCGTTGATAGGTTGAGAGGGTCTATTTAAGTACCCCACCAAAGATAGCCGTGATTGACCATGAGAGGAAGAGAACATACGTACTTCGCAAAGAAGGAATGCCTGATGCAGGTTTTTTTTTTTTTTTTTTTGGTTGTTGTTAATTTCCAGTTAATGTTGCTATCTTCATCTACAATCTAAATGTGACCATTCTTTGCAGTTTTATGGAATCCTTGGGACAAGAAAGCAAAGGCTATGCCAGATCTTGGTGATGAGGATTACAAGATAATGTTGTGTATTGATTCTGCTTCTATTGAAACCCCAATAAACTTGAAACCCGGCGAAGAGTGGAAGGGCCGTCAAGAGCTGACAGCTGTCTCTTCAAGTTATTGCAGTGGACAGTTAGATCCTAAAAAAGTTATTCAGGGGTACAAGTATTGAATTTGTAGCGCACTTCGGATTCTGGCGTCACTTATCATTTTCCATTTGTATATGCTCTCTCTCGCTCTCTCTCGTATTCAAACAACCATTTATGGCTGAACATCTTAGTCACATAAGCAATATATATGTTGGTACATGAGCCGCTTCTTTTGTTTGTAGAATTAATTATCCAGCTGCATGTTGTTTGAAGAGCTTCATCATCTTTCTTTCGTTATGTGAGGTTCAGTCTTCAATGTTTTGCCTTGATTTAAATGAATGTCATCCTGCCTTTTACACACCTTTACTGTTGATTTGATGCAAGTATCATGCATAACAACCTTATGTTTATTCGATGTACTTAATATACTAGAGGAGTACATTTCTGGATTAGGTGCATAAATAAGCAGGTAATACATATTCCTGATGCTAACATGAAAGCTTCATGAATATTCATGAAGTTTCACTTATTTAGAAACTGCTATTAGCTATGGAGTAGAGTGCTATGCACTCACGGATCAAGTTTCATTACCAAGTCCTTTTTAGAACATAGAAAGTAGAGCTGTCCCAAATTTTTCCTTTGCTTCTTTGTCAAATGGATCTTCTCCCAAGTACATGTTTACAAATGCCCTGCATATTACTTCACTTTGAACTGTGCTGACAATCTCACCCCTGACTGCATTATTATAAAAAGATTAGGAGCAGTGTGTTTACAATAGATTCTAGGATAATAGTATTACCTTTAGTTTGGAGTGTGAATCCTTGAAGCCTTGATATCTCAATTATGGAACCTGCTTTTAGCTTTATATTATCAGATGCTTCTCCCATAATCCTGTATTGATTGATAAAGCTGGTCATTTTCTTGAGTCATCACTTTTCTTGTTTTACTTCATATAGTATTTAATTTTTGCTACTGACAAGGAATTACAGAATTACATTTTTGCAAGTTCTTCATCCTTCCTTCCAGTCAGCTTCTTGATGGAGGCTCCTATACTTTCATCAAAGTTTTTCCTTACCCTGTTCATTGTTAGGTTTGAGAACACAATGACTAATCGGACCAGCATCCCAAAATCGCTGTCTATCACCATTGTGTACATTTCCTTTGTTGCTTTGGTTGGTGCTTTCCCGATTTTCGCCCTTAGAAGATCCTTTATTTTGTCGTTGTCTGCATATATACCTGCAAATGAGTAAGCTTTAGGCATCAAAGTGAAAATTTTGATACCTAGAAAAGGCAACTGCTTTTCTTTCATTCATGTTTCTGTTTATCTGTCTGAAATAAATATATTATCAGTGTTTGTGATTATGGAACTGAAGCAGGAGGTTTTAGTGTACCGAATCCATATATCTTGATGCCGAGCCCTAACACGCTCTTCTTTCTCACACCAACAGAATTCAGTTGCTTTCCAGCCACCATAACTGGAAAAGATATTCCAGTTTTAGGTTCCAATCAACCGGGACATCTTCCTCCTTCACGACTGGTACGGTTACTTGTTCCACCTCGATTTTCGCCTCTTTCTTGATAGGTTTCTCTTCTACCTCGCCTTCGGGCTTCTCTTTATCCTGCTCCTTGTTTGCCTCTTTCTTGATAGGTTTCTCTTCTACCTCGCCTTTGGGCTTCTCTTTTTCCACCTCGATGTTCACCTCTTTCTTCATAGGTTTCTCTTCTACCTCGCCTTTGGGATTCTCCTTTTCCTGTTCCTTGTTCGTTCCACTTCTCTCGGGTTTGATCTCTGTCATCTCAGTTTTTTCTATGATATGATGCATGGTGGTAGGGATTCTTGATAAATGGTGTTTGAGTTTTGAAATATGAAACTTTTTTTTGTTTTTTTTTTTTAGTAGTTGTGTTAATTAAGGCCTAGTGTGTGCTCTCTGTGGGAAATTGTGGGGTTCAAGTAGTTTTAGGAAAGCGATTCTTCTATTGTTTAGAAATTTGCTCATTTAATGTTGAAATGGACCATGCCTCCATTCATTTATGCGGTTAATAAGTATATGAAGGGCTGTGATTTTTATTTTCATTTTTATGTGAAGATTTATACGTAGATGCATATATTTTTTATGATTTATTGGTAGAGTTTTAGCTAATAGGCTCCAACCTAGTGGGTCGAATACTTCATATAATATAGGGTTGTACTATATATTAAATTTTGAAATGTTTCTTGCGCCTACTACTTTTAGCCGGAAAAAATAAAATATCGAAATTTGACATAAATGGAATAAATATTTGTATTGAGATTTACCTAAAGTTGCTATTTTAGTTGTACAACATAATAGGGCTAGTTTATACTATTTTGATTTGTAATTGCAGGCCCAAGAAGTTTTAACCTTAAGCATAAGTCCAATTAAAAATTTCCTAATTGATGTGGCCAATTATAGATTATTGGATTAAATTGAGGGGAATTCTAAATCAAGAAACTAAGAATCCCCTAGAAAAACGTAATTGTTTTTTTTTTTTCTTTTTTTCGGATGGTCAAAGAAATAAAATTAAAAAAAAAAAAAAGAACGAGTGAAAGGGGTATTCAAATTCATTACGAAATAATTATGTCATCGATCCGAGTCATAAGAGCATCTTTGGACAACATGAAATATTAAAATCGGACTAATACACCAATCGTGAAAAGAGAAAAATATAGGAGTAATTGTTTGTTAAGTCTGTGGTTATTATTATTATTGAATTTAAACTCTTTCTTGAGTCGAAGTTATTTTGCATTAATTAGTCAACAAATGATTTCTCGAGTTAGTATTTAGGTATTTAAAAATAGATTAAAGCATTCTTCAACCACCTTTCAAGAAAACCACGCCAAACATTAAAATAAATTAGATGGAAATTAGCTTTTTAGACCAATTCTGCATATCACATTATTGCAATTATGTAATGTCAAGTCACATAAACAACTTTTTCTTCTTATTTTCATATTTTTGGGTCATATTTTGTGCGTGTTCATTAAAATAGTGGGAAATATAATTTGTTGGAGTTTGTTGAAGCAATGCAATAAATAGTCAAACCTAAATAATTCACCGACTGATCTCACAAGATTCATCAGAGGTAAAAATGACTTTATTTATTGCCATTAATTTATGTTTTAATTCATACTTTTAGATAGTATTATTCTAATTTGACCAGCAAAATAAATATATATGTGAAAAACTCAGAGCAAAAAAAAGGACAAAAGATGTCAGCCTATCCATTCAATTTTGTACCAATTTTTCTACCACCGACGCATATAAAACATCCACAGTTTCTCGCGACAATAATTTTTTGACGCTTACATAGAAATTTCCTCTTCTTTTTCTTCGTTCTTTTAGTTCACATTGTGATGCATATTGCTTTGGATAAAATATACAATTTTTTTATAAAAAATAATATAGATTAAAATTATGTGTACTCATATGCATGTGTGCGAAATTGTTTGTTTTTTTAATATTTTATTATTGGAGTGTAATACGATCCCACATCGGATTCACAAACAATTGTGGATTGGTACTTAAGTGGGGTCAAACCTTCACTCATAGGCTAGCTTTTGGGTGGAGTTAGAGCTTCTGGCTTGGGTACCTATTATTTGGTGCTCTCGTTGAGAGCTCGGACGTGGTGCGGGAAAAGCTACCTAGGAGAGGGCTACCTGGTGCCACACGGGAGAAAGCCCGTGGGTCCGGAGTGAATGCCGCCTAGAGTGAAAGCCGTCCGTGGACGTCCGGCTCTTAAGGGGGGTCGAATGATATTGTGAATCCCACCCACGGGCCTTCTCCCGTGTGGCACCAGGTAGCTCTCTCCCAGGTAGCCCTTTCCCGCACCACGTCTGAGCTCTCAACGAGAGCACCAAATAATAGGTACCCAATCCAGAAGCCTTAACTCCACTCAAAAGCTAGCCTATGAACGAGAGCACCAAATAATAGGTACCCAATCCAGAAGCTCTAACTCCACCCAAAAGCTAGCCTATGAGTGGAGGTTTGACCCCCACTTAAGTACCAATCCACAATTATTTGTGAATCCGATGTGGAATCGTATCAGAGTGAGTTAATAAAATCATTTGAGAAGTATGCTATTGCTAATATTACCACTAAGTGAAGGTTTGAAAAAAAAGACCATGAAGCAAACAAAAATAAAAGATCATATTGAAATTACCGTGATCCGTGTAAAGCAATTGCTGAAGCGTGTTTCATGATCTGTTCTACTTTGATAACAGAAACATACACAACATAATATAATTATGAAAGCAATAAACTAACACAAGCAATTGGTAACCCAGTTCAGTGATCAAACACACCTACATCTGGGGGTTCTCAACCCAAAGAGCCAATCCACTATATAGAACTTAAGGGATACAAGTATACCACACAAAAGCCACCGCTACTTGTGTACTCCTCACCCATCTACGCTCTCCTCTAGTGAACTTGAAGCTGCGCTACTCCCGAACACAACCAAGACTAAGACACGCAAGAACTTAGACTTACCCTAAGAATCTACCTTCAAATAAATAAGAACTCAATAAACTATCTGAGACAAAATCTGTTATAGGTTTCAGAGTTTGTTCCAGATTTACAGAAATATTATTGGGATAAACAAAGGAACGTCCAACAGACTCAATATGACTCTCAGCACTACATTGTGCGAGGATAACAATATCAGCACACAACTCTCTCAGCCACCTCGGCTCTCTCTTGGCTTACGCACCTTGAATGAAGAATTCACCTTGTGTTTATAGATCATAAAATCGAGTCCTTTTCTAACAAGGAAACTTGCAGATACACTTTCCTTGTTGAATAAGGATTCCTTTCCTTATTGAATAAGGAATCCTTCCCTTCTTTGATTCCTTGCAGCACACGAATATCCCATAAGATATATCCGATCTTCTATTCCATATCATCAAGGATATGATCTTGATCTTTTAAACTCGTTAGGAATCTTCAAGGAAATCTTCCAGCTGTCAAAATCCTTCATCCAGCTGGACTTTGAGCAGGTTTCTCTTCAAGTGAAACAAACTTTAACACCATCAGATTTGCACAGCGGATAAATACGAGTTTCACATCGAGAGTTTCACTTCCAATCAACTATATAAATATGTCAATTCATAGTGAGTGAATTTCATGCACTCACACATATAACGACAAAATATGTCAAAATTAGAACTAATTTGCACTCAGCTCATTTATGTGATGGAATATTAAGTAGTAGTAATAATTATTTCGGGTTTTCCATTATTTAAATGCGTGATAGATGAGTTGACTTCATTTTGGAATTCATACTTAATTACTTATTTATAACTCTTTTAAGAAAGGTCAATATAAATTGTAAGAAAATTTAACCAAACAAACATCACCGTTACTAAATAAAATTAATAATGGCGGAAAAGACAAAGATCCAGCATTAAAAGAACTATAAGCTCTAGAAAAAGAAATTGGTGGGGATCATCATAACATGTATAACATGTTATGGCGTTGGCCACTACATAAGCATTCAATTTCATGTGAAATTAGTTGAAAAGTAATGTTACGATGTCCATCGTATATATACTTAACGTGTCCATAGTAACATGACAATGCTATAAATAAAGAAATTATTTTAAATATATACCATAAATATTATAGTCTATATATATATAAAAAACTTAATCTTATTAACAAAAACCTAATCCTAAATGAAAAAAAATTACCTACGTGACATTGTCACGTAAGCAATGTGTATATTAAGTGTGCCCACATAGATAATAGTAATATTTTCACAAGAAAATTAATTTATGAATTTAAAAAAAGAATTAGCAAGTATAATATTTTCATAGTTTTTTTTGAGAAATTCTTAAATGAAAAAAAAAACTATTTTCTCGACTTAAATATACCTAACTATTTATGATTATCTGCCAAACTTAAATATAAAATATATATTTATTAAAAAAAACTCAATTAATTGAGCCTCGAATTATTGTTGAATTTTTAAAAATATAAATTGAAGTACAAACAGACAAAACAAAATGACCCCACTGTTTGCTGACACGGACAGAATTCCTTCCGCCGCTCTCTCTCTCTCTCTCTCTCTCTCTCTCTCTCTCTGCAGATCAAATAGTACCCAAAAAACTCAGCAGAAAATAGGAGTACGCGGTGAGAAAATTTCAATAAATTCTGCAACACTTCTCCTCAGCATCCTCAAATTTTTGTCCACTTTCTTAATTTAAAAAAAATGCAGTTTCGAGATTAAAGAAGCGTCCACTCATCCGAGTGCATGTATTTTGTGGATATAGTTCCTTGAGAGACGAAGTTGGGCAGTTAAAATTCACCACCTCCATCATTTCAAATGCTATAAATTCTCTTTCTTGTGGGTGATTCCGACATGGGGTTTGCTTGAGACGTGTGGTGAAGGGATAAAGTTTTGATCTTTCAGCTATTTAGTTAGTTTGTGAGGTCTTAAAAACTGGTGATAATTTGGAAAGAGAGAGAGAAAGAGAGGTAGAGAGAGAAATGGGATCTGGAAACGGGTTGTACCCGGGTGCAGAGTTGGATTTGGACCCGAAATGGTTGATTGATCCTAGGCTTCTTTTTGTTGGGCCTAAGATCGGAGAAGGAGCTCATGCCAAAGTCTACGAGGGAAAGTAAGTTGACCTTGTACTCTTCTGTCTGAATCTTGATTTTCCTAAGTGAAAATAGCTTATGATTTAGTATTTCTGAAATTATAATGAAGATAAGAAAGCTACCCTAATTCCCAGAAACTCTGAATATTTTTTTTATGTTTGAAATTCTAGTTTGTTGGGGGAGAGCAGTGTTGCATAACAAATTTAGAAATTTTCTGCCATGAAAAAAATAATAATAATAAATAAAAAATAAAATAAAATAACACTGAAAGTTGTATTTTTGATGAGATGTTTGTTCTTGTGGTTGTGGAGTACTTTTTGATTGTGGATTGTCAGCTCAAATTTTATTTTTGTTTGGCCTTTTTTTTTCTGTAAAGATACAAAAATCAGAATGTTGCTATCAAAATAATTCAGAGAGGGGAGACAGCTGAAGAAATTGCAAAGAAGGAGGGAAGATTTGCAAGAGAAGTTGCAATGCTTTCCAGAGTCCAACATAAGAATTTAGTTAAGGTTGTATATTTATTACAAAGATGAGTGATCTTTTGCTGCTGTAATAATAAATTATGGCTTCAAATCACACAAACACATACCTAATCTTTCTGTGTGTGTGTGTGTGTGTGTGTGTTAGTGTGATATTTGTAATGAGATTGCTTAAGATGGATGTTTTGGAGATTAGTTGTTAGCATTTCTTAGTGACTCCTTTCCTCTTTATAGTTCATTGGAGCTTGCAAGGAACCTGTCATGGTTATAGTGACTGAGCTTCTTCTTGGTGGGACGTTGCGGAAGTACTTAATTAACCTTCGCCCTAGGTCTCTTGATATTCGGGTAGCTATTGGATTTGCGCTTGATATAGCTCGTGCAATGGAGTGTTTGCACTCTCACGGAATCATCCATCGAGACCTGAAACCTGGTAATGGATTCTTGATCTTTTTCCCACAGCCTTATTGCTCACGCACAGAATCATATCAAAAGTTGTTAGGATCTGTTACAAATGCAGCTGGCATTCATTTGCTCGGATGAGATTTTTATAAATCGTGCTAGTAGACTAGAGAACAGTTGGCTTTGCAAAGATAAGGTTAAGCATCTGGTCGTTGAAATTCGTACGACTCTTCCTATAAGACTAGGACATACTTGGCTCTGCAAAATTAGGAGTAGTTCTTAATGCGTCTGGAAACTGGTTTGCTCTCATGATGTTTGTATAACTCGTTCTATTAGTCGAGGAAGTAGTTGGCTAAGCAAGGTTATGAATTTGTGTCAATTTGTTGGTTGAAATCTACTCAAGTCTTGCTATTAGACTAGGAAATAGTTGCCTTTGCAAAATCGAGGTCAAAAATTTGGAATAAGTTGTTAGGAGCAGTTCATTTTGTTGTTAAAACTCGTTTGGTCCCGTTGAAATTTATTCAACTCTTGCTATTACTATTATATTAGGAAATAGTACTATTATATTAGGAAATAGTTTGCTTTGCAAAATCAAGATTTGTTAGGATAAGTGTCTGATTCATCATTTCAGTTCTAAGTAATTATAGGTAGGACACAAATGATAGAGTAAAAATACGATGGGCGTGTACTTGAATATCGGATAACTTGCTCTTTTTCGTCTATATATATTTTCAATCAAGACCGATATGCATACGACTTTCCCTATCTTGCAGAAAACTTGATCTTGACAGAAGATCGAAGAACAGTCAAACTTGCAGACTTCGGTCTGGCCAGAGAAGAGTCGTTGACAGAGATGATGACTGCAGAGACTGGAACGTATCGTTGGATGGCCCCCGAGGTAGTTTCTGCAACATTTTTCTGTCCGATTTTTTCAACTATATCTCTGTAATGATTTTTCCTGTCAAAATTGAAGAAAAATATTGTTAATTTCCTATTATTTGTTATCTATGTTGCAGCTATATAGTACAGTCACACTTAGGCATGGTGAAAAGAAGCATTATAACCACAAAGTCGATGCTTATAGCTTCGCCATTGTTCTATGGGAGCTCATACACAACAAGTTACCCTTTGAAGGCATGTCGAATCTTCAGGCAGCCTATGCCGCAGCTTTTAAAGTAAATTCCTCGACTCTTCCTTGGTATATATATTCGTACTTTGATACAATGATTTATGACTAATTCCATGGAACACGTTTTCTTTCGCCTTTAGAATGTGAGGCCAAGTGCAGACGGGCTTCCAGAGGATTTGGCTCGAATAGTGACCTTATGTTGGAAGGAAGACCCCAATTCTCGCCCCAATTTCACTCAGATAATACAGATGCTTCTGCACTATCTCTCGACAATCTCTCCACCGGAACCTGTCATTCCACAACGCGTCTTCTCTTCCGGGACGAACGCTGTCCTGCCACCCGAGTCTCCGGGGACGAGTGCCTTGATGGCAGAAGACGAGTCGAGAGGGATGTTCTTTTGCTGTAGATAGGGAGTGATGTCCGAATCCAATAATCAAGAGGGCCTCGCTCGTTTCGAATGAATCGAGGAGGTTCATCTTCTGCAAATTTCTGGGCTTAAATTTGGTGTGTTTGAAGCAAGAAAAGTTGCAGATTATGGAGTTTGGGTTGCTGAGATGTTGTTGTAGTGAAGTTGTGAGGTCCATCCAAAGGCCTTTGCTCCATTTGTGCTACATTCTAATTATACTAATTAGTACTAGTACTTGATATCATATTTATGCAACAATTTCTATGAAATATAAATAAATAAATAAATTATTTCATACTTGAGATTTTCCTTTTTCTAACTAAGGTTCATTTCCAAGGTTCATGGTTCATGTTCCCCAAAAAAAAAAAAAAAAAAAACTCATGTGATGCATATTATACAATTACATACCTGTTCTCTTACTCGATGTCACTTTATGAAATTACACTTTTAAGAGAAAAAAAAAAACACAAATATCCAATTTGCACTTGGAAACATGAAATAATTAACACTTGGAAACATTACCTTAACTTTTTTTTTTTTTTTTGAAAGATTGAAGAATAAGTCTCTTATTATTATTTTTTTTATTCATCCTAACAAACTTAGACTCTTGATAGTAGTAATTTCTCTAGCTTACTAGCATTCACAACCTTTTATTAGTTCACAAAACTAAAATAATTCTCTAAAAAAAATAAAAATAGAAAGAATGTGTATTAGCATCTCATTTCCTACATAATCATCACAAAATATAGAAGTAATGTAAAAATAATAATTATGGTAGATTAAATTAGAATTTAGACTAAAAAAAAAAGTTCACAAAATAAAGCCTAAAAAAACTTCATGTAACACTAATAGTCAAATACGAATAGTATAGGGGGTGGAAATGTAATTAATCAAACTGCTAAAACCCCTAACAAAACCCCAATCAAAAACCCTCCCAACTCCAATTCGATCGCGGCCGATTTTCAAATTCCGTGGAGTTGCAGCAGAATGTTGTCTGTTTATACCAGAAATCTTCGAAATCAATCTATCAGAACCCTTTCATCCCTTCTCCTCAATCAAAGGTGAACTGTTCTTGGTTCAATTTTTTTTTTTTTGAAAAGCTTGTCATTTTTGCGAAGAATTGTGCATATTGTCTGATCGACTGAACTTTTCTTCTTGCTCAGAATTGATGTCGTTGCAAGAAGCAGTTTTGCTGCAAATTCGATGACTGGAATCAGCAATGTGAGACTACCGAGTTGTGAATCGCCTTCGGCGGTGGAAATGTGGAGCTGTTTCAGTGGAGCTCGGCGTTTCTCGGCGAAGAGTATGAGGAGTAAAGTGGAGAAGCGAATGCAGCGGGAGTCGGGGAAAACCCTAAGGGAAATTCGAAGGGCGAAAAAACTGAGGAAGAAATTGATGACTGATGAAGAACGTCTTATATACAATCTTAGAAGGGTATGCTACTGCTAACTTTTTCTAGTTTTTGAAGTTCTTTGATGTTTATGGTTTTAGTTGCTTGAGTTTGTATAGTTAGAGTGCTTTGTGTTGATTCATTCATTCAAATATCTGTATCGCTGTGTGGTTTTAGCTTTGTAATGTTGTCTCTTGAGTCTGCAGTTCAAGTGTTATTAATCCTCGACCGACAAGAAAACACATCTTAAGAGAATGATCATGGCTTTATGATCTTTATTCAAGTACTGCATATCATCGTGTCTTTACATTCTTTCAGTTTCAGATGTACTCAAAGGCCTATTCATATTCTTTTTGTTAGGCTCGTTCTGGTCTCGTGTTTGATTGTACTCTTTGCTTTTTCCATGTCTTTTTTTCTTTTATGAACAGACTTTGTTGCTGTAATTTTGTTGTTTAATATCTGCATCACTTGAAAGAAGCTATGCCAGTATTGAGTTCTGTCATTTTTGTCTCTCTTTATTCTTAAAATTTGCATAAGGTTGAATATTTCACCATTTTGCTTCGTGTTTGACTAGCCCAGGCAAAGAAAAAGGTGGCTTTGCTTCTTCAGAAGCTGAAAAAGTACGAACTGCCAGAACTTCCAGCTCCTCGCCACGACCCTGAGTTGTTGACTGTAGAGCAGTTGCAAGCATTCAAGAAAATCGGCTTCAGAAATAAAAATTACGTTCCGGTTGGTGTTCGTGGTGTCTTTGGAGGAGTTGTTCAGAACATGCACATGCACTGGAAATTCCATGAAACAGTCCAAGTCTGCTGCGATAATTTCCCAAAGGAAAACATTAAAGAGATGGCATCCATGCTCACAAGATTGAGTGGGGGCATTGTAATAAACGTACACAATTTGAAAACCATTATCATGTTCCGGGGCAGAAATTATCGACAGCCCAAGAATTTGATTCCAATCAATACCCTCACGAAGAGGAAGGTAAGGCCTAGTCTTCCTTAATTTGCTGTTTTTGTGATTGTTGTATAGCTATAAATTATCTGTTTAGACCATAATTACTGGAATTTTTAAAAATGCAGGCATTATTCAAGGCGCGATTTGAGCAAGCCCTCGAATCTCAGAAGCTCAACATTAAAAAGATAGAACAAGATCTTCGCAGAAAAGGTGTGAATCCAGATGATCCAGTTGCCATGGCTAGCATCCAGAGAGTGGCCTCGACGTTTTTCAATGCTATCGATAAGAGAGAAGGAAGTCCGTATGTTTTTCGAGAGGACAAAACAACTACACAAGTGGCATCTGAGGAGTGCTCTCAGCAGCCACATGATGGTGGAGAAGACAGTGATCAGGAGGAGCTTGACCGTTTTATTGCTGAGATCGAAGATGCAGCTGACAAAGAATGGGAGGAGGAGGAATCGGCAGAAAAGGAAGAGCTTAACCGTATTAGGTACTGGAATAGAGAAGATTTTGGTGGTAGACACCAAAGATTTGAAGGAAACAGATATGAGGGTTCGGATGATGAATCTAGGGATAGGATGAGATATAGGAATCAGAGAAACAGGAGGGCTTCTGATAGTGAGGGTGACGACGGGTTTGAATCTGATGAAGCTCCCGATAAACCCAATGTGGAGAGACGTCAGCATAGCAAACCCGATAGAGTTAACAGTAGGGACTTCAGAAGAAATGAGATAAAATTTAATGGTACGAAGAAGAGCAAGAATACCGTTAAAGAACATGCTCTAAGTGATTTAGAAGATGTTCCAAAAGCATCAACATATTTTTATAGTAGCAGTAGTGATGATGATGAGAAGTTTGTACAATTGGAGAAACATAAAAGAAGTCATGCTAGCAGATCTGCTTCAGCAACGACAAAAGACAGTACCTTTGCTGAAGACGACTTGTTTAGTGATGATGATGAGAAGTTTGTACAATTGGAGAAACACAAAGGAAGTAATGCTAGCAGAGGTGCTTCAGCAACGATGAAAGACAGTACCTTTTCTGAAGACGACTTGTTTAGTGATGATGATGAGAAGTTTGTACAATTGAAGAAACACAAAGGAAGTAATGCTAGCAGAGGAGGTGCTTCAGCAACGACGAAAGACAGTATCTTTGCTGAAGACGACTTGTTTAGTGAATCAGAGCTAGCAAAATGGGAATCAGACGCTACATCAGAAGAGAGTGATGATGAACGCAGCAGATAATCGACATGCATTATACCAGAATCAGATTCTTGGAGAATTTGGCTGTAGTTCAAACTACTTGGACTACGTACAAAGCTACACGAGCTGCTCATCGGATGATGCAAACTAAAGGATTACGAACTTCGATTTTCCTCGTCAAGAAAAGGAGCAAACTGGTTGGAGGTTCATAGTTCCTTCAAGGAAAAAAGATACAATCTGCATTTTTGGCAGAGGCGTTGATTTGATAAGATCATCCTCACCATCCATTCCCACCTTAAACAAGTACATATTTTTATCTTCAAATTTCTCTTATGATTATTAAATCCATTAGATTTATGTGCATTTCTCTTTTCTTTTTCTTTTCTTTTTTCTTTTTCATTGTGTCTTTCTTTGCTGGTGAATTTCCCAGAAAATGAATTGAAATTGAAGCTGAGAATATCCAGAATATGTCTATTCCAACCATGATTTTATATCATCAAAATATTATTTATTTATTTATTTATCTTGATAATTGATGGGCCAAGAAAGCTGATTTCGGACCCAATTATGGAATGAGATGATATTGCGGTGGAGTAATGTGTATTGGTTATATGAAGCAAGATGTTAGTATATATAGTAGAAAACGAAATGTTTGGATGATCATTGATGTCACATTAAAATTAATGAGTTGTACAAGTTTTAATTTAGAAATAAACGCGTAAAAAAGAGTATTAAATGACCACTTACCTACCTAATTAATTTCATCAGATATGATTTTATATAATAGCTCAAGTTTGTTTTGTAAAGAAGGTAGCTTGTAGCATGCCCACGTATAATATACTATTATCATTGTCTCAAAAATTAAATTTCACTAATTCACGTCATGCATTTTCTATGACTTAATCCAATTAAATCAAGAAAACATAAAAAAAACAAATATCACAGAGAGTTCATTCGAAGAAAAGTAGTCAATGTACATATCACGAAAAATTTTATATACACATAATTGTGGGAAATGATTGGAGAATAATTGATCCCTCTTTGAATTATTTCAAAAGCAAATGTGCTTTTAAAACAACTCTCAAAAAACAATCAAAAATCAGAAGCTGTGATAAAAATAAGAACAGAAAATACCAATGTTGGAATCATCCATAAATCCCAGTAAGCGGCCATGATACAAATCTTACTAATTCAACAACATGCTATAAGATACTATAAGAATTACATCATGAAAATAACTCAACAATCAAGACTCAAAATGGAAAGAAAGAAAAAGAAAAAACAATTCAACACAGATGAAGAAAACCCGAAGCAACAACATCCTCTCGACTCCGTTCCACAGCCAAAAACCGGCAAAAGAACGCAAACGAGGCAGCAAACATGCTGTTCCCTTCTTCAAATCGGATCAAAGACGAACATCTCTACTTCTCCTAGAAACTTCCCACTACCTACATTGCTACCATTCTAGCCTCTTTCTTCTCCTTTAGCTGCTCATTGCAGAATTAAAAACAAGGCCATTTTCAAGATTTTCATGCCTCAGCCACGCTCTCTTATGCAGTTTCCGGGTAAAAGGTACTTAAACTCGTCCGCGTTTTCTAACAAATACGAAGGAAGATGAACTGCCGAATGTGAATGAGGAATCGGGCCCATTTTTCCGATGATATCCCTAAATGTATATTCCTCAGGCAACATATCGTAAAGATCAGCACCTTTGCATATCAGTTCTTGAATCCTTTTAGGACTGAGGTAGTGAGAGAATCGGACTCGATCCGTGTGGCTATAAGCCTTCATCTTGAAGATGAAATCACTTATATACCTAAAGCAGAAGCTACAATGCCAGCCAGAATCAGCCAAGAGATAGTCCGTTTGTCGATAGTGAGCATATCTAGTCTTCCCCCTCTGATACCTATGGATCGAAGCTCTCCAGCTTCGAAGGTCGTACAAAAACTCGAATGAGTACAAGTAGTTTCTCAACTGGAGATGAAGAATCGGAGGAATGTCATCACACCATCTTAGTAGATCGATAGTATGCCTACTAGGGATCTCATCAACATCTGACATTACAAGAAGATCGTCATCTTCAATCCCTGCAATTTTCAGGAGTTGATCGAGGGCTAGCCTCTGATACGCCTCTTCAATGAACGGGTTCTCACCTTTCCTGAATCTCCCACCAATTGTCCCATAAGTAAGCCTAGGCTCGACAAATTTGAACTTATCTCGATTCAAGGCGAAGTTGAGAGGCTTAGGCAGCGCAGTGAAGGTAGAATTTGCTTCAAGAAGCACAAACTGTGTGATATAAGGATACATTTCTTTCCATCTAATCTTGAGCATGTCAACTTCGTTACTAAACAAGACTGCATCATAGACTCGCCTAGGGAAGTCCCGGATTCCCCAACCGTGAAGCTTGCAGAGTTTTTCCATGGTCACGTTCTCGTGATAGTAGTGAGTTAGGGTTATGAAAGGCTTAGGAGGAGATTCCCATAAAGGTCGAAGAAAATAGGTAATCTTTTGGCCATGGAGATATACCAAATATGCCTGAAGGAATGACTAAGCATAAGAAGAGTAAAGCCCTCAAATCTAGCCCTAGGAATGACCACCGGACTCTCGACATTTTCAAGAATGGTGAGAGAGCTGCATAGTAAAAACAATAACTTTTTCAGACAATGGGATCATCACACTATCAGGGAAAAAGAAAAAAAAAAAAAATCTGCATTTCTGTTAGGAAAGATCAAATCTTGAAGCAAGGGAGATTATCAACACAACATTTTGCTTATTCTTAAATACTATATGAACTATTATGAATTCTCCTCAATAACAACAATGCCATTTTATCAGCAAGAAATTCCATGAACACAGACAAAACACCAAATAGTTCTAGAATATTCAGAGCTAATTCAAGTTCAATTTTTCATTAAAGTTCAGAAAAAGAAAAAACCAAAAAAAGCATAAAGATAATCCCTCAAGTGAAAAGCCAAGTCCCAAAGCAAAAACACATAAAAGAATTGCAGCCTAAAATGAAACAAAATCAGATATCACTGTTCAATCACGTACAATATTAGTAGAAAATCAGCAAGAACAGAAGCCTTTCTTGATTAAGCAAAAAAACCAAAATCAAGAAAAACAGAAAAAGAAGAAATGCAACTCACCTATACCAAAAAACTATGCAGCAGCCTAATTCCTTCAACCAATTACTGGAAACAACAGCAAAAGAATCTTCAGTTCTTCTAAAATAATTGAATAGCAGAGAGAGAGAGAGAGAGAGAGAGAGAGAGAGGAGACAAATGGCCAAAACGCCTTCAAATATATATCGCCACCCTTTTAGAAAGTATAACAATCATCAAAAATCACAAGAGCCCAAATTTTATCTTTTAATCTCAAACCCGTTTCCTCTTCGTATCCTTAGACAATTCTCTCTCTGTACAAAATACCTCTTCCTCCACCTCTGTGATTGCATACACATGAAAAATCGTGATCATAAATAAGCGGAGGGAAAGAGGAAAAAGAACGGATTTTTTTTAAAAAAATAAAATAAAATAAAGAACAATGGCGAACCCTGGTGGAAAAGAAGACTCCTCCAGAAAGAAAAAGACAGAATTCTGGAGAGAAAAACAGGGGAAAATTGATTTGTTACTTGATGATGTTCCTAAAAACGGGCAAGCCTCCTCGAGAAAGGGTTGGTTGTGTATCTCACCAGTTTTCTCATTCTCTCTCTCTCTCATAAAAAAGAAAAAAGAATCTTTTTTTTTTTTTGGTCAGAGAGAAGAATGGAGGGTTGTGAAAAAGGGAGGGAGAAAATGGCGTCTAAGAATTATTACTATATTTAACGCAAAAAATAATTCGGAAATGGAAAATCGCAGTACAGATGCGAAGGGAAAATGGAGTGATTGTGGAGAAGAAGAAGAAAGGAAAGAAAGTGTAGGGTGGAGACTGCATGCCTATTTTAGTTTGTTTTGTTTTTTCTTCTCATAAATTTAGATTAAATAAATTATATTGCGAGGTTAAAACCTACAAGCGGGTTTATATATTTGGATAAAGTTGTGGAAATTATTTCTGATTACCAGAGTAACAAATTATCTATAAACATAAATAAAAAAAATCAAGTTACTAGCATTTATAGGCGATTTAATTTTATATAATAAATCACAAACAATGCAATGAAGATGTGATTAATTAGGTGTATATTTTCTATTATAAAATTTTTATTATTTGCATGTAAGATATTGAGGGGATATTCTGAATATATAGAAAAAATGAGAATTAAATAAGAATATTCTATTCTTTGATTAATAATAATAATAATAATAATAATAATAATAATAATAATAATAATGGATAAAGAATCTGAATATAATGAGTTGTAATTACGTTAAGCAATATATGGATAATCCCATTTATTTTGGATATGGAAGAATAAATAAATGAAGATGCAATGGAAAAGAACATGAGACATTATCTTTTTCTCAACCTTTTCATCTGTGCTTTTGAAGTTATTCTTTTTTTAAGTTTCGAAAAGAGAGCAAAATTAAAAATTAGTAGGTGAAAAGGGTCCATAAAATGTGGAAGTTGGTATTAGCGGGGCTCAAAATCTTAACAATTTGAACCAAAAAGGGGATTAACAATTAATTATATATTCCACTTTTTCAAGCCGAAGTTAGGATAGATTGCGCTCTATAATTTAAAATTAAAACATGATATTTAAGTGATATTTTATATTTATACTATACATACATGTCATGTACATGATATTTGCTTAATTAAATTCAATTTTCATATTTTAGATCATACATTTATTAAGTATTTCACATCAATTCATTTATTTGAAATTAATATTTACTCTTCCGGCCCGTATATCTTGGCATATTTTTTTCGGCACATAGTATAAAGATGTAAGGATGAGAATTAGTAATTAAAGAATTAATTAATAACTTTTTAATAAAAATAATTTTATTATTAAGATTGGTGGTTGTTGTGTTGCATAGAGTTGGTTTATTTTTATTATTAATTTGGACCCAATTTGGCCTAATGAGGTGTTTGGCTATGCTTATTTGAAATAGTTTTAAGCACTAAAAGCTTATAAGCTGTAAAAATAAGTTAAGGTGATGAAGCTTATTTCTAAAGAGCTTATAAGCTCTTTAACTTATTTTTGGAGCTTATAAGCTACTTAAAGAACTTATTTTGCCAAACACATTTTTAAAGCTTAAAGCTCTTAAATAGCTTATAAGCTACTTTAGCCAAACACCCCCTAACTATTAAGCTAATATTTTGTCAAAAAATGAATATTTTCCAAAATGAATGAGAATTAGATACATTGGAAAATAAATTATGTCAAGTAGGGGTGAGCAAAAACCGATCAGGCCGATGAAACCGACAAAAACCGACCGAATTCGGTTGGGTTCGGTCGGTTGTCGGGTCGGCCCACAAAGAATAAACCGATGGAGGTCGGTTCGGCTGTCGGTTTATTTTTTCAGAACCGACATTTAAGCCGACCGACCGATGTGATTATATAAAATTATTATTAATTACTACCTCCATCCCACCTAATAGTCTTAATTGGATTGGGTACGGGAACCAAGGAAAGAAGAGATATGTGGTTAGAATTAATTCTAAGAAGAGAGAGTTAATTGTAGCCACAAATTTTTTGCCATGTAAGGAAATGAGACAATTATATGGGACGGACCAAAATAGCAAATGAGACAATTAAGTGAGATGGAGGTAATATTTATTATATGTAAAAAACTAAAAATCAAATTCCTAAATTGCTACACACAGAGAGGCGCAGACAGAATCACAGAACCCTCCCTCCCATCGTGAATCCCATCGTGAATCGCCGACTCGCCAACTCACCCGCCACCCGAGCAAAGTTGCCGTCTCGCCGCCGCTGTTCCCCACTGCCCGTAGGTGAACCTTCAATGCCGGCGCGCCCCTGCTTGCTGGCTTGTATTATGTTTCAAGCTTTTGCGTGGATTGTTTCAAGCTTCATGCTTGCTTGAAGAGTGTTTTTTTTTTCTTTGATTTTACATGCTTGCTTTTTTAGTTGTTTGGTACTTTTATTGCCTGATGAATAATTGCTTAGTTGTTTGGAAATCTGATTCACGCGAGCTTGTGGAATTGATTCAAAAAAAGTTGGAAAAAATGTGAAAAATAGCTTCTGTTGGTTTTTCTTCGGCCGACCGAAAGCCGTCCGATCGGTGTTCGGTTCGGCTGCGGTCGGTTTTTGGTCGAGGGTCGGTCGGGTTCGGCCTGTGATTCAGCCATTGGTTTGGCCCATCGGTTAGCCATTATAGCGTCGGTCAGTCGGGCCGACCGACCGATGCTCACCCCTAATTTTAAGATAAATGAGACAAAAGGAGTATATTTTTGAATGTTTTTTTTATAACTTAATTAGGAAATTTGTTTGCTCAACAAAACTATAGTCACGAGCCTATAGCTCTAGTCCAGAAGAGTTCACCTATAATTACTAGAAATTAACTTACCAACTCTATTATTTGGTTAAAGAATAGAGGCATCAAATTGAACATTTTGTACAAATCTTCGCCCTTTCACCCCCAATAAAGTGCTTAGTATTATATAAAATAAAATAGAAAATGTAAATGCCTACTTTATTCAAATATGAGGTACAAGTACACACACATGTAAGCGATGTAGGTGTAAAGTGAAGATATTCCAAAATCATAAATTAATCTTTCATTATTAAAGTCAAATCACACTCACCTAGCCTTTATAATAAGCGTTTGCTAGAGTTAACATAAATACATTAATGAGAAAAAATGGTAAGAGTTTTTAACAATTCGTCGAATTTATTTATTGAGCAAGTAGGAAATTTTTACGTTCAATTTTAACTTGTGGAGTATGAAATTATGGAGTATAGGTGAAAAAATACTACGTAAATTCTAGTGTTGATTTTATTTGGAGACTTTAATTGGAAAAAAAATAAAAATAAAAAAGCCACTATTATGCATAGGAATTTCTATAGTTACAAAATTAAAAAAAATGTGGGCCTTTTGAAGATAACTAATGAAAGAATGAATGTTGGGCCACTTAAGCCTAACAATTTAAAATTTATTTTAGAAAGCCCATATATGTAACAGGCTTCATGAATCATAGTCCACAATTATCATTTTTATTTTATTTTTATTTATTTATTTATTATTTTTTTCTGAGAATATTTCACAATTATCACTTTTATACAAATAAAACTTTATTATACATTCCACAATTTGTATGTATGATTTATCTAAAAAATAAACTTATGAAATTCGAAACTTGAAGGTTATGTATTTAAAATAGTTTATAAACAATAAAATAATTATAACTTATTGTATTTATTAGTATATTTATAGAGAGAGATTCAGTTAAATCAGAAGCTTTGAGCTAGAGAGATGACTATGGCGGCATCACTGCACCTAAATCTCCTCCACCACCTCCGCCGCAGCAAGCCGCTCTACGCCTCTCGAGCGCCGCCGCTCCGCCTCATCTCCTTCCGCTCCAAACCAACTAAACTCGCCCACACAAGACTCCTATCCACCACCGCCACTCCTTACCCATTGCAGTACGAGATGATTATCTCCCGCCCCGCGAACTCCCCCCACCGGCAGCCCGGCCGCCGCCGCTCTCCCTCCGCCGCATCTGCAAAGCCCCGACCGGACGCCGAAATGGGCTTCAACGAATGGGTCGATAAGAAGCTATCCAGCAAAGAAAGCGACAGCACCAGCACCAGCACCAGTGCCGAATTAGCGATGGACAAATCCAAGAGAAAGTATTACAACAAGAGGAGGAAGAGAATGTACGGAGAATCGGAATCGGATGAAGAGGGCGGCCGCCGCAGAGATGAGAGCGATTTCATCGAATTGAAGCAAGAAGTGGTGGAGCTGCGCACACTGCATAAGAGGGAGGAAGAACTGTACTTCTACGACACCTTCGCTTATCCATGGGAGAAGAACAAGCACTACAAAATGGTTTATCAAATGGAGAAGAAGTACTTCCCCGATCAGTGCTTGGACAAGGCGTTTATAGAGCCGGGGAAGGCGAAGGCGAAGCAGGAGAAGAGGGAGGCGAGGAGTGAAGATGTGCAGGAGAAAGGTGAGGATGATAAAGGGCTGGTGTTTTTCGATGAGAGGGAGGGAGAAAGTAAGGATGTGGAAGTGAAGGGTGGAGATGTTACTGAGAAGAAAGTGGAGGATTTCTTCAAGTGTTTGAAGAAAGTCCCCAGTGAGAAGGCTGGTGCGCCGGCGCCGTTTCTTTCGAGTAGGAGCATGGGGCTTCCGCCTAAGTGGGATGGCCCCAATGGGACTGTGGTTTTGGTGAACAAACCTAAAGGTGAAATCTTTTATGGAATTTGAGTGAATCTGATTTGAGTGAATCTTGAAGTTCATGGTTTTTGTAGGTTATATGAGCTTTTATTTTGTTGTTGAGTTATGAATTAGAATTTTCCAAGTATATATTGATTGATTCCTAGATTTCTAGCTGTTATTATGATGCTGAATTATTCAGTCCCTATACCTAAAAGACTTACTCCTACTTACTATAGTAGAAAATGGAAGTGAATGATATGAGAATATGAGATAGCTTAGGCTATAATTTACAGAGCAAGTAGGAAGCTGATTAAGTATAGGAGAAACGAGAACGATCTCAACTGAATGATGTAATTACTTTGAGCGGATTAGTTTTTCGATTTCCTAGTCTTCTAGTGCTAGCATTTCTACACTGGCTAATCCATTAGGTAATCAAACTAATAGCCATTTGGAACAGGTTGGACTTCATTTACAGTGTGTGGAAAGCTGCGGCGCCTAGTTAATGTGAAAAAGGTGATTGATTTCTTGTAGCAAGAAGCCTCGATGCCCTTAATGTGTACTTTCCCTTACGGTCTTATCATCCTCAGGTAGGCCATGCTGGAACTCTAGATCCCATGGCAACTGGCCTGTTGATTGTATGTGTAGGTAAAGCTACTAAGGTGGTTGACAGGTAAGCTACGGGCGTTCTTCATATCCAGAGAAAATTAGAAATGTATGTATAGGCTGTTTCTATGTATTTCTCATCGAAGGATTACGATTGATTTTTTGTTGTAGCTACCAAGGCATGATGAAGGGATACAGTGGAGTCTTCCGTTTAGGAGAAGCTACCTCAACCTGGGATGCTGATTCACCAGTGTGTTTTTGCTGACCTGATTATTTTTAAAGCATACTTGTTTATAATCTCCACGTCTTGCCCTTGAGTCGTTTATTATCCTTAAAAAAGGAGAACTTGATTGGGAAGTTACACGAATAGTCCATATACTTACGTCACTGCTATATCTTTTAACCAGACTTAGGTTGAAGCAGATAAAGGTGCTAACTTCCATTTATTTTGAAAACCCTATTTTGTCGCCAAACCTTTTATAAGAGTTCAAAACCCATTACACGAGGATATTGCTTTTGAAGGTTGGTGAGGCTAACAACTGTGGAACCATTTATTAAGAAAAATCATGCTAAGATTAGTAATGTTATTCGTTTTTTCTTGCCTTCTGTTCTTACATACAAATAAAATAAGTATAATTTTTTTTATTTTTTTTCGTTTCATGAAGGTAATCCAAAGAGAGTCTTGGGAACATGTAAAGGATGATGATATAAAGAAAGCTGCTGCATCCTTTTGTGGAGAGATATGGCAAGTCCCACCGATGTTTTCTGCTATTAAAGTAAGATTTCTTTGCTTATAGCTCGTCCTCCCTTTTTATCTGGATACACTTGACTTAATAATATGTAATCTCACGTTCAACACTCACGAAAAGTATGATTTTAGAGATTATGCCTTATGAAATGCATAATTGTTCTGTCTTGTAACTTCTGCCATTATCATGCCTGGGCTATAATGAAAATCCTACGGTTTCTTTTCTATATTATATTTAAATAGAACATGCATGAAACTGGTTTTATTTATTGTTCTAGAAAAATTGCAATCGTGCAGATTAGATTAATTTAATCAGACAGCATTATTTGTTTAAATTAGGCCAAACTGGTTCTTGGATTTCTATTTTGGCGTTGATATTTCTGTACGGTAGGTTGGAGGAGAGAGGATGTACGAGAAAGCTAGGAGAGGAGAAAGCATCGAACTTTCCCCTAGACGGATTTCAATCTTCCAGTTCGACGTTGAAAGAAGTTTAGAAGACAGGTTCTCTAGTCATGCTAGAATTTAATTTTAACCAAACAAATTAAATTCCCTAGTATGGTATGTTCTCTTGAATTGAGCTCTATCTTGGCAGGCAAAATGTGGTTTTTTCGAGTGACTTGCTCGAAGGGGACTTATATTCGTTCACTTTGTGCCGATTTTGGGAAGGCTCTGGGGAGGTACGAAACGTATATAATAATCGTGTTTTTCGACGTTTTTCTTTAAGAATTAAAGCATTTGTTCTCATTTTCCATCCTATATTGCAGCTGTGCACATTTAACAGCCCTACGCAGAGATTCTATTGTGAGAGTCCTTTTTTATGAGCATATTGGTGAAAGTAGAAGAAGATAATACTATTGGTGAAATATATACTCCCTCCATTTCGTTTAAGTTGGCTCGTTTCTTTTTTGCCTTTTTTGGCACGCTTTTCCACGCTTCAAAATGATGGGTTTTAAAATGGATTTTTGAAGAATTCTTTCTTTTACGGGATACTACGATAGTCGTAGTATCCCGTAAAAGAAAGAATTCTTCAAAAATCCATTTTAAAACCCATCATTTTGAAGCGTGGAAAAGCGTGCCAAAAAAGGCAAAAAAGAAACGAGCCAACTTAAACGAAATGGAGGGAGTATATATTATTTTTTCTTATTGACGTATTTCAGGTGAATATTCAGCCGATGATGCATGGGAATTTCAAGAGCTGGAAGAACAAATTAACAAAGGATATATATAGTGTTTTTCTTGTTCATAATCAATCCCATTGCACATTAATTATCACATTTTTATTTTTATTTTTATTTTTTGCTTTGCTACATATGTTTTACTATAACTTTTCACGCTATTAGTATTACTACTAAATTTTGTGCGTATTTTTGTGTTTCCTTTTTCGACTGTTGGAAATTCGAAATATTATCGATCAAAATGATAAATAGTTAATGTTTTGCTCTAGATATATATAATTCAGTTAATTTATAAAATTAGTTCACAACTGAAAGTTTTGTAAGAAAATAAGATATTCTTTACCACGTAAATAATATTAGAGGACAACAAAATTAATCTGATCATACATCATCATCATCATCATGTAAGTCGAAAAACAAGGTTTTAGACTTATTGGGTTAAATTAGTTAATTATTGTGAAATAAAATAAGATTAGAGAATATGTTGCTTAATAACGAAGAAGACAGTCTTCGTGAGTGAATAGGAATAGGAGTACTCTCTATATATATACATATACATATACATCTAATCTCTCTCTATCTCTCTACTCAAAAATCGATCACATATAATAGTAGTAGTATTTTCTCTCTCCCTCTTTCTCCATATATATATATATTTTTTGTTTTTGTTTTTGAAAGACTGCAAAAGCCTACGATACGATGCAAATTGCCAAAGGCGAAGTTGATCACAAACTTAGTAAGTTGATCATCAAATTCTCTCTCTCTCTCTCTCTCTCTCTCCGTTTAATATTTGATTGAATCGTTTTTTTTTTTTTTGAAAAAAATTAATCAATCCTTTTAATTTGTTGTTTAATATATATATATATATATATGTATAGAGGATCAAATCCCAGCTTGAATTCTCTGCTTCAGTTGATAAATTCAAAGAAGCATTTCAAAGTTTTCGTGGTTCTTGTTCTTTACTTAAAGAAGCCTTTCAAGAATTATGGGCTTCCTTTGTTAAATATTTGGATGAAGAGGCTCAACGTTTGGCTAAGAGGTAATTTATGTTATGCATAGTAAATAATTACTTGTACTTGTTACTTAATTTGTTCATCTTATAGTATTATTAATCTCTTTACTCGATCTACTTGTCCAAATTAAATATTAATTCAAATATTTTTATTTTTATAAAAAATACTTTAATGTAATACTCTAGTTTTGGATTTATCAACATGAATCAATTTTACTAATAAAATTTAAATTAAATTCTAAAATATAATTATAAGCCTTAATTGGACGAGTGAAACTCTCTAGAAAATAATTGTAAAAATTAAACTAAATCATAATAAATTAAAATTGTTTGAAAAAAAATGCATAAAATTAATTAAAATTCAATTTATATATAATTAACCTTATTTTGTTTCAGGGATCCGTCGTGGTTTCTGAGCACCGGCGCGGCTAGACATATCTGTTACGACAAGGCCATGTTCTCTACATATGAGCCTATTACTGACATCGACGACACGACAAGAATAATGCGTGGACCGGACGGTACGGCTCTCTATGCCGATGGAACCGGCAATGTCGTGCTAAAGATGACGGGTGGCCTGACTCTGACGCTTGAAAATGTGAGGCATGTTCCAAAGTATCACATGAATGTCGTGTCGGGCTCCGAACTAAGCAAATCGTCTCTCAAATTAGTGTTTGAGGGAGACAAAGTTGTATTGACCAAAGGCGATGGCTTCGTTGGGGATGGCGATTTAGTGGATGGCTTCTTCAAACTGAACGCCGCAACAACCATTACATCCTTAGATAATACTTACCTCTGTCCGCGATAAATTTGTCCACATAAAACAGACACCCACCACTTTAAAATGTAGACCCTTAATAAAAAAGCTCCACAAGTGAGATCTAATAGTAGTAAGTAGGAGTATGTCGTTTCATGCATACACTTTTTTTTTTTTTTTTTAATTCCTTCCAGTTTATTATTTTATTTTATTTTATTTGCTAGTTTTATTTTAATGTATGAATTATCTCACTTAAAAGTATGATCACAGCAGATCTTTTTCTTCATAATATATCCAATTCCGAATAATTTAAAGTAACGTCGAAAGTATAACAAGTTAAATATGTATAATCAATAATTTATTGTAATATTATCTTAATTTCCCATGATGCATGCATGGGAGTTTCAAGAGCTTGAAGAACAAATTACCAAAGGATATATATTGTGTTTTTCTTGGCAATATACCTCCATTACACATTATTACAATATTTTATGATTTTTCACGGTATTTATCAAAATGGCAAATAGTCCGATGTTGAAGATGCTCTTACACGACTATATGAATAATTGAATGTTTTACTCTATATAATTCAATTAATTTTATAAAACTAGTTTACAACTGAAAGTTTTGTAAGGAAATAAGCAGAAATGATCCCTACCGACCGTTGACACACTTAATGTGTCAACGGCTCACGTCTCACTACCACGTTAATAATATTTTTCTTTAGGGTTTAGTTATTTTTGGTAGAATTTATTTTTATAAGGTATACTAATTAATTTCTTCCTTAAATATAATGTTGCCACCTCAGTTATGGGCACATTATTAAGCATGTCCATGGTGGATAGGAGAACATTACTCAGGAAAAAAGATATTCAAGGAAAAAAGTATAATCTGATAGATCATTGTATATTTAAAAAAAATGAAAAGAATTAATATCTTATATGAGGGAGGTATATCACTATGCATATTTAATAGTAAACGATACATAGAGATTTTAGGGTTTCATACTTATGGTTTTCTTCGTAGAAGGGGTTAGGTTAAATTAGTTAATACTACCTCCATCCCATATAGTTAGTCCACTTTGTTTTATTGACTTTTCCGGCACGCGTTTCCACCAAAATCTAGTACGGGTTTTAAAACATAATTTTGAAGTATCATTTTTTTTACAGGATACTATGAGTGTCATATATACTCTCTCTCACTCTCTCATCTCATCGCTTCGATCACAAATTATTATCTCTCTCTCTCCCTTTCTCCATAATTTTTTTTTTTTTTGTCCTTTTCTTTTCCGAAAGGATGAAATCAAGAGCGATGGAAAATGAAAGTGTCAAAGGCGGCGTTGATGACTACCCTATTAGTAAGATGATCATCACATTATCTATCTATATCTCTCTCTCTCTCTAGATCTCTCTTATTGTTTTGGTAGGGTTGAAAATTAGATGATTTATTCTGCATGCATACATGTACATATTGATTGAATTATATATATGTATATAGCTCTTTTCTTTTAGAAGAAATTAATTTAATCCTTTTTTTGTTTAATTTAGATATAGAGGATAAAATCCCAGTTGAATTCTCTGCTTCCATTGAGAATTTCAAAGAAGCATTCCAAAGTTTACGTGTTTCCTGTGCTATGCTTAAAGATTCCTTTCAAGAATTCTTGGGTTCCTTACTTAAATTTATGGAGGGTCAACGTTTTGGCTACAAGGTACTCCAATGTATAGTTATATACTATAACTTACTTGTTAATTCAATCATGTGATGATATAATAATGTTAATTAATGTTTTTCTTAGGTTATTTTAATCTGCTAAATTTGTATAAAATTTTATTTTAATAGGGAGCCGTCGTGGTTTCTGAACACCGGCGCCACCGGACATATCTGTTATGACAAAGCCATGTTCTCCGCATACGACCCCATTACCGACCCCACCATGAGAAGAATGAAGCACGGGGCGGACGGTACGACTCTCTTTGCCGATGGAACCGGCAAGGTCGTGCTAAAGATGAAGGGTGGTCGGATTCTGACGCTCGAGAATGTGAGGCATGTCCCGACCTATTACGCGAACGTGGTGTCGGGCTCCGAACTAAGCAAAGCGTCTCTCAAATTAGCGTTCGAGGGAGACAAAGTTGTGCTGACCAAAGGCGATAAATTCCTAGGGGACGGCATGGCTTCTTCAAATTGAACGCAACAATCCTACATCTTTAGAGTATTAGTTATAGTATGAGATCTCATACGTACACTATTACACTATTTTTAATTTCAGTATTTTCTTCTATTTAATTTGCTAGTTTAAACCTCAAAGTTGTGACTTTTTTTTTTTTCCTGGTCTATGAATAAAAAGATGATTACGTCCCAAAATTGTGTCTCAAAATTTAATTTTTACTAGTTTTACACAGTGTTCTAAAAGTTCCCGCCTAGGCCCGACTAGTCCCCATCTAGGCGCTAGTCGGCACCCCACCGCCCGACTAATGCTAAATCCGCCTAGGCGCTTAGCGGCAGCTAATTATCGGCCGGATTAAAGCTTAATTAGTCTTTAGGTCTGAAGTAATCAATACTTATGATAATTATGCCATAAAATTTATGTGAATACTATGAAATTTGACTATTAATTATCATATTTTATATTTTTATCATGAATTTGGTAATAAAATTATGAATAATATGTGTTGCTATAGCTTCTAACTGATGACATGATGTAAAATTAGGCCCCGCCTAGGCGCTAGTCCCCCTTTCACCGTCCGACTAGCGCCTAGCGACTTTTAGAATATTTATTTTACATTATTTATTATAAAAAAATAAAAATAGTATAATGTAGTAAATCATAATAGATATTTATAAGAAAAAACATTGAAAAATTTTAAAATTATTTACACTAGTTTTGAATTTATTAACTCTAATATAACTAATAAAATTGAAATTAAATGCTAGAAAATAATTATAAACCCTAATGGAGATGGGTGAACCCTTGAAAATAATCATAAAATTGAACTAAATCATTATAAAATAAATTTATTGAAAAAAAAATGCATAAAACTAGGAAAAAGTAAATTTTGGGATATCATTGGGACATCCTTTTAGGGATAGAGGATCCCAAATCCGTTTGAATATTTACATCTTCACATCCTTTGTAAATTAATTTTGTGAGATATATATAGTTTGCTCATATTTATTTGAGATATATACAAGTACTTTAATTAAGTCGAGTTGAGAAATAGGGATTCAAATTCATTATTTTTCACATAAGAGTGGTTAAATATTACTCCCCTGTCCATTATCTGTTAGCCAAGTTGATTTTTTAACATTTTTTTGAAAGTTTGTAATGATAAATTTTAAATTATATTTTTGGAGTTTTTTTTTACAAGGTACCACGAGTGTTGTAGTACTCTGTAAAAAAAACTAAACTCCAAAAAATACAATTTAAAATCTATCATCACAAAGCTCTAAAATCATCTATAAATTATTTTTGGCCAACAAGTCGTGAACAGAGGGAATATATCGTTATTAAAAAAAGATACCTTTAGTGATATTAATAAATAAAAAATACATTAATATTTAATAGTGATAGATTAAGAAAACCTCTCGCATAAATTATTGTGAAAAAGTTTTTTTTTTTTTAGAATTATTATTTTGAAAAGTAAAACTAAAGAATTAATTTTTGAATCGACCAAATTTGAAAAATAAATAAATAAATAAAAGGCCCGGCAGTTAGAATTTAGGTATAATTTGGACTCTCCTATATATATATATATATGAATCTTCTCATTCTCTAGCTTCTCTCTTTCTCTGTATCCACAGGCCAGCCATGGAAAGCGTAAAACGCGCTCGCGTTGAAGGTGGTGGTTACTCGGTGTTTCGTACTTCATCTGGCGGCGGCGTTGGCCGCCGTCGTGAATTCCGTCAAGCTTTTATACGCGATTGCGGCGATCACCTTCAATTTGACCTAATTGGAGTTTTCTTACTCTCAGATGGATCTCTCATGGTTCTGGGCTCTTGTACGTTCATATATAATCTAGATTATTATTGATTTAATTAGTATGACCTACAGTTCATATTTTTTGTGCATGATAAATATGATATATAAATAAGCATAGTCGTAATATAAGTATTATTATATAGAGGATGATATGCTATTCACCTCCCGTGAGCACTATTCGTGAGAACCTATCGCTGTTTGTTCGTTTTAACATTATTTTGTTCGATTTTGTTAGATTGTTTTATATTCTATAGTATTGATTTTTTCATCAAACTTTAAAAAAATGAATAATATGACAAATCGAGTGATTTTTATATATTTTGTATGATCTACAGTTCATATTGAATTTTGTGCATAATAAACATGATATATAAATAAGCATGGTCATAAAATAAGTATGATTATATTTAAGCATTATTATTTATAAATTTAAGTATTTTTCGCGTTTCTCCTGTTTAGATGTTCCATATGCCTTAGTGAATCGTTGCGCCAAAATAGTGAAGCTCCCCCCCTTAACATTCAAGCTTCCCAAAAATCTGCCTCATAATATTACTTTGGAACACTTGAAAGTACTCTCTCTTTCTCTCTAGCTCTCTCTCTCTCACTATACATGTATATGTATATAAATCTCAACTTATATTAAATGTAACCTTCGCTTCAGGAACAAGTTTGTGAAGAAGCCTTCCAAAAGTTCTATAATGAATATAGAGAAGAGAAGAAGGCTCAAGGAGCTTCGAGCGTGAGGTAATTAATTTATGAATCTTTATGAAAGGAGTCGGGGATAGGAAAATGGTGAAAAATATTTATTTTCTCACATTTTCCACACGAGAACAATTTATTAAATTTCTTCGGTTTATATATTTTGTTGAAGAGCGCGGAATCCGCGCATGTTGCTGGACACGGGCGCCAGCAAGCACTGTTGTGCCGACAAGGCTATGTTCTCTACATACGAGCCTTTCCCTATCAACACCAAAGTCGTCATGGCCAACGGCACGACCTCCGATGCGGTCGGATCCGGAAACGTCGTACTAAAGATGGCCGAGTCGGGTTTGGAGCTGACGCTCGAGAATGTGCTGCATGTCCCGGGCACTCGCATGAATCTCGTGTCTGGTTCTTGTTGAAAACTTGAGTACAAACTTGCCGGGCGTACAAATGTAAATGAAGATTACAACGACAAAAAATATATATATATAATAATAAAAGTCGAGTCGAGGAAAACCCTCTTTCCGCAAGACGAAATACGCCCCGGTAGTGCTCTCGGTAATAGCGTATCGTCCCCAAAGATAAAACGACTTTCGTCTCGTGAGTAGCAGCACCGCAAAACTCAAGAGCTCCGGCGAACTGGATATAGGTGAAAACTGAGCTCGAACAATGAATAAAGGAGAAATATGCAGCAAGATGCGATTTTATGTCTTATGCTTGTCCTTCAAATGCCTACAATCCCCTCTATTTATAAGCTGCTCACTATGTAGGGGAATTTAATGCATTAAATGCATTAATCAGCCATAAAGGCTATTTGAGGTAGTAGTGAAGTCGAAAGTTGAAAAGGCTGACTGTTCAGTTGAAGAGTCACCTGACTGTTCAGCTGAAGAGTCACCTTCCAGAACCTCTTCCGGATGCAGCTGAGCTAGGCAGTCATCCAAGGTGCCGAAGCCGAAGTGGCACAGGCCTGGCATAAGCCGAAGCCGAAGTGGCACAGGCCGATGCCGAAGTGGCACAGGCCGAAGCTGAAGTGACTAAGCCGAGACCGAAGTCAAATACCGAGGCCGAAGCCGAAGTCCGAGGACCAAAGCCCGAGCCCGAGGCCGAAGCCGGGACCAAGGGCGACGTCTAAGATCGAGGACCAAAGCCGAAGCCGAAGTCGAAGACCAAGACCGAGGCCGAGGCCGAAGTCGCAGACCTAGGCCGAAGCCGAAGTCAAAGACTAAGACCTGAGGCCGAAGCCGACCTCATCCACAACCACTTAACTTACACTTCTTTCAAGAAAGAAGTAACTCTCCACCAACCTTTTAACATTTATATCTCACTCACCGGAAATCGGTTTTGAGCATATAAATACACCACGTTTATCTACTCCACGAGTAGAACAATAATATAATATTTAATTTAATTAATAAATTAAATATTAATTATTATTTATTTGGTCAAAACACCAAATTTCCAACAGTTCTCAACTTGGGAAAGCGTGTATTAAGCAAGTATTTGAGAGTGACAAAGCTGTGTTGACCAAAAATGGTCAATTTATAGGCGATTGTTGTGTAGAAAATGGCCTCTACGTACTAAATGCCACAATTTTGTATCCTTAGATAAATATATTTCCGTTCACACATGTGAGACTATGGTTATTTTGACTCACTTCTTCCATAGATATATTCTGCTATATTACGATAGTTATGATAGCAATATGATGGATGGTATATATGTTAACGATTGTTATAATAGTAAGTCAAATCGAAAAACTTTCTCAGCCCCAAAACAACGGCTGAAGCAAATAGGAGGCATGACATTCGAAATATGTATCATTATCCCAAAAAAAATACTATCCCATATTGACCTATTTTTCTTATTTTAAACCAACTGTTGATGATATTTAAAACGAAACTAAATGAGAAATAATAAATCTCCTTATTCTATTTTTCTATTAACTGGCCCCCTAAATGTAGACGACTGCTCGAGAGCTCGCTTACATATTTTTCTATTATTATGAACAACGAGCTACGTGGCATTTAAGATGCGTAAAACTAAACGATATGTATTGTTCTCATTGATCTGTTTTCTGTTATATAATTTATGCTAATATTTTTTTTTTCATAATTAATTATCGCAGTCTATTATTTGAGATAATACTTATATATTTTGTATATATTTATATAATCCGACGAATTTTGACAGACATTAGATTAGTAATTGTATATAAATATTTTATAATCTCCCTACAAATCGAGCTGTACTACCATCTGTATACATATATACTCCATGTAAATTAACACAAAGATATAAATATGGAGAGAGAATGGGTTGTCGCTCAAGTTGATTAAACAAGATAAATATGTTTGTTAAATAAGATAAGAGATTGACTTATTCAAGAGGAAGGATATGGAAAAGATTTTTTTTTTTTTTTTTTTTTAAAGAAAGAAGTATTGTGAAGATTATGGAATTAATTAATGTTTAACCCCCTCCCCCCCCCAAAAAAAAAAAAAAAAAGCCAGCAGTTAGGATTTGTGTATATATATATATATATATATGATCGATCGTGTATTTTAGGGTGATTATACGAGAGAGAGAGAATGAAGAACACGAGAGGTTTTTACGTGGTTCGATCTTTGATTAGATCTACGTCCACGAAGGAGAGAATGTTTTATATTTTCGTGTTCTAACCGCTATTACAACCTGCCTCTTTCTTTACAAATGATTCCCTTTTATAGAGGATGGAGGTCACGGGTGTTTCAGGAGTGGTTGGGGGTCGTGGGTGCTCCTGTCTGCACTGTGGAGTGGTTGGGAGCAGTTGGTTGACTTTCTTGACTTCCACTGGGCTTTATCCTTGATTGGGCCGGGGGAATTAGGAATGGGCCGAGCTGATCTGGGCCTATTGGGCCATATCCTATCACATCCCCCCCAAAAGACCGGAGCAGCGAGGTCATTGTGGGGAGGTGTAAACTGGTCGAGGTCGAGGTCGAATTGTACTTGCTTCGTCGGAAATGTGGTTTTGACGAAGTCGAAATGTATACCGCCTCGTTTTGACGAGGTCGAGCTTGAATTTCATTGCTTCGTCGGAAATGAGATCTTGACGAAGTCGAAATGTACACCGCCTCGTTTTGACGAGGTCAAGCTTGAATTTCATTGCTTCGTCGGAAATGAGGTTTTGACGAAGTCGAAATGTATACCGCCTCGTTTTGACGAGGTCGAGCTTGAATTTCATTGCTTCGTCGGAAATGAGATCTTGACGAAGTCGAAATGTACACCGCCTCGTTTTGACGAGGTCAAGCTTGAATTTCATTGCTTCGTCGGAAATGAGGTTTTGACGAAGTCGAAATGTATACCGCCTCGTTTTGACGAGGTCGAGCTTGAATAGACGTGGTGTGATGTGCGACTGCTGTTGTCAGCGTAGGTAGGACACGCGTCGCTTTTTGGTTGGGGCAGGTGAAGAGGCGGGATTTGAAAAGGCGTGCCCTTGCCTTTTAAAGGCTTCTTATGTACGCTAAACAACATTTTTCTCAATCGATTTTCAATATCGCGCAAGAGAAAACCCTAAGCCCCAAAATTCTGCAACCGCCGCCGTTTAGCCAGTTCCCGGTGATTTTTGATCAGAAAATCTGTGACAAGTAAGTAATTTTCTTCACAATGGATGCTTCTCCTTTTCCCCAAGTAGATAGTGATAGTGAGAACGTAGGGGTTTCGCCTTCGCCGGTTAGGGGGTTTCCGGCGAAGGTTTGGCTGAATGTATATACCCGCGCGTTAGTCCCGCCGGCGTTTAGGGAAATTGAATTCCCGTCGTTGGTCGGGTCTGACGCGTCTCTGGCTGTGGCCTCCACCATGTCTGTATCTCATATGCAGGGTTTGGCCCGCAGTTTTTTATTTCCCGAGTCAGTCGAACTCCTTTTACCTCGTGATGTTGATAGGGGTAGTTCGCCTCCTGTGGGTTTTTTTACTGTATATGAAGATTACCTTCATTTTGGTTTACGGTTCCCTTTGAACCATTTTTTTGTCGAGCTCTTAGAAGAGCTTGAACTGGCGTTAGGTCAGTTGCAGCCACCCTCTGTCAAGCAGATCATCGGCTTTTGCTTCGAGGTCAGCCGACGTGGTGGTACGCCTACCGTAGAGTCGTTCCTTAGGTTTTTTAGGCCTAAGCTTGGTCCGACGGGGTGGGCTTACCTTTCCCCTATTAATAGGTTCAAGTTGGGGACGCCTTCTAAGGTGCCGAACTGGCAAAAGAAGTTCTTCTTTTGCCAGTTCGGCACCTTAGAAGGCGTCCCCAACTTGAACCTATTAATAGGGGAAAGGTAAGCCCACCCCGTCGGAAGGTGTCCCGTTATACTCTTGGATGAAGGGTAAGTTCGCTCCTCGAGACACTGGGAAACCGACCGGTGAGCTTGAGACGAGCTTGGTGAACCTCGGCCTCGTTGAAAGGAATTATGCCGAGGCCGAGCTTGCGAATCATGGGCTAAGCCCGTATAACTCCGTGTCTGACGCGGACTTGGGTGAGGCTCTGCTTCGCTGACTTGCGTTTCGTGATTTCTTTCATTTTTTGCTGACAATATATATATATATATTTTTTTTTTTGTAGTGGATGCTCAAGCTTTCCAGGCCGCCTTACAAGGCAAGAATAAGAGGAAGAGGCAGAAGCCCTCTGTTTCCGTGGTGGAGAGGGTGACTTCGGCGGCGTCGTCAGAGAGGACGACCGACCTTACAAGGTCGGTATCCGTAAGCTCGCAGCTGGAGGCGTCTGTCCATGGTTCCTCTCCACTGCAGGTGGTCGGCCGACGACCTCGAGGAGCCGTAACTTCGTTGGATGCCGAAGTGACGATCGTCGAGAGCGGCGCGACCTCGAGCCAAGGATTCCCTGAAGTAAGTGTACAATTGAATATTACATATACATAGTGATTGTTCCTTTTTTAATCTCCCCTTTGTTTTCGGGTTTTAGGGAGCCGAGGCGGTTTTGCAGGGCTTGGCGAGCTTCATTAGGAGTGGAGTCGCCAAGTTACAAACACAGGCTGCCGAAGCTGCGGCTACGGAGGATCGGCTGATGGCCAGGGTCCATGCTGCCGAAGCCGCGGCACAGGCAGCACAGGAGAGGGAGGCGGTGGCTTTGGCTGCCGCCGAAGAGGCGAAGAAGAGGAACGCCGAGCTGGAGGCTGAAGTGGACCGGCTGACCAACGAGATTGCCGGGGTGGTGGCTGGACAGGGGGACGTGTTCCGAGCTGTGGTGGAACGTGTCTTCCGGTCGAAGCATTTCTCCCACATGGCCGTTCAGTTGGCGAGTGCCTTGAGTACCCCGATCGTCTCTGCAGCGCTCGACAACATCGCCGCCGACATCCCCGAGCTTGATAAAACCAAGTACGGGTATGGTGTCATGACGGAGGAGGAAACGCTGCAGGACTTCGCCGGTGTGCTCTTGGAGCTCGGTTCTTCAATCCCGGTGGTCGAGCAGCTCGCCGCGCAGAGGGTTCTTCTCACTGAAGGGACTATTCGGCGATGTCCCGCCGACAGGTATGAACTCCTGGAGACGGTCATTGCCGACCTTGAGAAGACCCCGGCTGCACAGACCACCGAGGAACCAGCTCGCGACGACCTCGAGGAACCAAAGGTCGGCCTAGAAGGAGAAAATCGTGAAGTAGTGAATTGACACTTCACGATTTTTGGCTTCTTTCCCTCTTCTCTTTTTTTTTTTTTTTTTTAGTTTTGTACTTCGTCACCGTTAGGGTGGCGTTTCTTTCGCCGTTTTCGGCTATACATAAATAAAAGGATTTCTTTTTGAACTTTGCTTATATTTGTTCCGTAGTCTGCTCCCGAGTTTTATGATGCCTCCCACCTTGTTCAAGAAATATCCGAGCTTCGCCGAGCTGTAGAGGTGGCCGAGCTCGATGTTTCGAACTGGAAGAAGCGGGCTAATAACATAGAGATCGAGGCCGAGGTGAAACTTCGGGCTTCTTTAGAAAAACTCGATGAGATGCATGCCAGATACATGGAGCTCGAAGACCAGTACCAGCGAGCTCGGGATGACATCAAGGCTTGCAAAGAGATCGTCGAGGAGCATATGGAATACGAGACCATAATTCACCGAGCTGGGGGATCCACGATTTCCGAGACTTACGATAAGGTCAAGGAGCTCCAGGCCCGATGCCGAAGTTACAGGGAGGAATTTGGGAGTGAATCCTGGCAGGTTAGAGGTGAGTTTGAAGAGCTCGTTCGTGTGGCGAGCATTTATGAGACAGTCCTTGATCGATTTCCGAAGCTGAAGCGGCGTCTGTCTTTACAAGCTGGTTCTGCGACTTCAGTTTCTTCCGATCCGGATCCGAAGTTGCTCGACCGTACTTATAGAGAATTTTTGGGAGGTGAATCTTTGAGGTCTGCTGACCCGGACCCGAAGATTGTGACACGCCATTCTCAAGAAATTTATAGTCAAGAGCGGCGATCGGCGTCTGGACGGGGTCGGGGTCGGGGTCGGGGTCGGGCGAGCCAGAATGTCCGAGGTAGAGGCCGAAGTTCGGCTTCTGGACGCGGTCGGGGCAGGTTTAGTATAGACGATGTTTTGAACTTCAACTCCGGCAGGGATTTTGCTAGAGATTGGCTTAGCTTTAGTAAGCCAAAGCCTCCGGGTTCCTCGCCTTCTTAATGTAACAATGTACATTTATTTCTATTCAAATAAAACAGAAATTTTTGCATTTGCGTTTACCAACTTTCTCAGTCACTTCGTCTTGTGACGAAGATTTGTGCTTTCAGTTAGCCACCTTGTCTGATGATGAAGTTTAGGCTTTTAAGTGGCCACTTCGTCCGAAGACGAAGCTTAGGCTCTTAACCAGCCACTTCGTCCGAAGACGAAGTTTAGGCTTTTAAGTAGCCACTTCGTCCGAAGACGAAGTTTAGGCTTTCAAGTAGCCACTTCGTCCGAAGACGAAGTTTAGGCTTTTAAGTAGCCACTTCGTCCGAAGACGAAGTTTAGGCTTTCAAGTAGCCACTTCGTCCGAAGACGAAGTTTAGGCTTTCAAGTAGCCACTTCGTCCGAAGACGAAGTTTAGGCTTTAAGTAGCCACTTCGTCCGAAGACGAAGTTTAGGCTTTTAAGTACCTTATTTGTCGAGTTTATCGATAGGGGTGGTCCCCTTACGCGCGTTTAGGTGTTACTCCGACGTGGAGTTTATTTGTATCCTCGTCAGGATTTTAAAATCAAGATACTTGGTATAAAACGAGAGAGAGGTGTACCATGCATGCAAATTATTTAAGTGAACTAAAAAAAAACTTTAATTGAATGGAGTTAAAAAAAGACAGAATTTACCAAGACGACCCGGCTCCTAGGACCTAAATGGACTCGGACACTGCTCTCTGTTTATACAAAGTACCTTTTCAAGTGAGTAATGTGCCATGTACGGGGTATGGGCTCACCAGATAAGTGGGCAAGCTTGTACGACCCTTTTCCGAGGACTTCTTGAACTCGGTATGGTCCTTCCCAGGTGGCTTCTAATTTCCCGAGTTTTTCCGCCTTACTGACCTCGTTATTCCGGAGTACGAAGTCGCCTATTTGGAGCTGTTGATGCTTCACCCGGCTGTTATAATACCGAGCTACTTGCTATTTGTATCGAGCTTCTTGTATGTAGGCTTGTTCCCGTCTCTCTTCTAGCAAGTCCAAGTTAGTTCGAAGTCCATCTTCGTTGTCTTGGGCTGCGAAGTTAAGCGTTCGGGGGCTCGGCAGACCGATCTCTACCGGAATCACCGCCTCGGTTCCGTACACCAAGCTATATGGTGTTTCGCCGTGTGATGTCCTCGGGGTGGTTCGGTACGACCATATGACTTGGGATAAGTTCGCAGCCCAGTCTCTTTTGGCCTTGTCGAGCCGGGTTTTTAACCCTTTGACTATCGTTCGGTTCGTAACCTCGGTTTGGCCATTCGCTTGAGGATGGGCTACCGAGGTGAACTTTTGCTGGATGTGGAGTTCGTCACACCATTCTCTGAATGTCCTGTCTGTGAACTGGGTTCCATTATCTGATACGAGGACGTGAGGTATGCCGAAACGACAAACTATGTTCTTCCAAACGAAGTTCAGGGCGTTTTTACTTGTGATCCGGGCCAATGGTTCGGCTTCGACCCACTTCGTAAAGTAGTCGATGGCTACAATGAGGAATTGTAATTGGCCGGGGGCTTTTTCAAATGGGCCGACGATGTCAATTCCCCACTGCATGAACGGCCAAGGGCTTTGTATGCTGGTCAGCTCGGTCTGTGGCAACCTCGGAACCGTCGCATGGATTTGGCACTTCGGACACTTTTTGACGAGGTTGGTAGCGTCTTGGAACATGGTGGGCCAATAGTACCCACACCTCATGACCTTTTTGGAGAGGGCACGGGCTCCGATGTGACTGCCACAGGAGCCTTCATGGACTTCGCGCAGTGTGTAGTTTGCTTGGTTGGGCCCCGCACATCTTAGGAGAGGTTGGAGGTAGGATTTTCTATACAACACTCCCTGTTCAAAGACATACTTGGCGGACTTGGCCAGGAGCTTTCTAGCCTCAACCTTATCGGTGGGGAGCTCGCCTATCTCTAGATAGCTGCGAAGTGGAGTCATCCAGTTCGGTCCGTCTTCGGTTACTATATTAACCTCGGCTTCATCGATACTTCGGAGCTGTACTTCTTCCACTGGAGAGATTGTTGATGATGACGCGAGCTTGCTTAGTGCGTCAGCTCGCCCGTTATCCCCTCTTGGGATTCGCACTAGCTCGAAGTACGAGAAGCCTTGTTGTAGGATCTTGGCCTTATGAAGGTACTTCTTCATTCGTTCTCCTTTGGCCTCGTATTTACCCAGTATATGATTCACTATGATTTGGGAATCGCTGTGAATTTGAATGGCCCTTACCTGGAGAGCCTCGGCTAGGCGAAGTCCAGCGATTAGAGCTTCGTACTCAACTTCGTTATTTGTGGTCGGAAAATTGAACCGGAGTGCATGGGTGATCTCCTTTCCTTCCGGGCTGATGAGTAAAACCCCGGCTCCGCTTCCTTTGTTACCTGATGCCCCGTCCACGTAGACCTTCCAACAGTCTCGCGGTTGTGGATTAGGTGCCTCGGCCTTTGGTTTATCCTCAGTAGGTTCAACGGATTGCTGTGCTTCTGTGAACTTGGCTTCCACCAGAAAATCGGCCAGGGCTTGTCCTTTGATTGCTTGGCGAGGTATAAAGGAAATTGTGTGCTCGCCGAGTTCTACAGCCCATTTAGCGATTCGCCCAGACGCTTCTGGCTTTGTAAGTACTTGCCGAAGTGGTAGGTCGGTCAGTACTTGTATCTGATGTGCATGGAAGTATGGTCGAAGTCTCCTCGCTGCATTCACCAAAGCAAGTGCGACCTTTTCCAAAGGCTGGTATCTCGTCTCCGGCCCTTTTAGGGCTCGGCTTATGAAATAGACGGGTAGCTGATGACGTCTTTCTTCTCGTACCAGGACTGCACTGATTGCCTCGTTCGAAGCGGCGAGGTATAAATAGAGGGTCTCGTCCTTCTTTGGTGCAGATAAGGTTGGGAGATTTGTGAGATACTTCTTCAAACCATCGAAAGCTCCTCTGTGCTCATCGTTCCACTCGAAGTTCGGAGCCTTCTTTAGTATCTTGAAGAATGGGAGTTGTTTTTCGGCGGCCTTAGATAGAAAGCGACTCAGGGCGGCTAGGCAGCCCGTCAGTTTGTGCACGTCGTGGATCGACTTCGGCACTTGCATTTCTTGGATAGCCCGGACTTTCGAAGGGTTGGCTTTTAACCCCTCGCGTGAAACCCAACACCCTAGAAATTTTCCAGATCGGACCATAAAAGTACACTTTTCTGGGTTTAATTTTAGGTTCACTTTACGAAGTAGGCCAAAGACAACTTTAAGGTCGTTTACACAAGTGGCGATCTCCTTGCTTTTTACGACTATATCGTCTACATATACTTCGACAATGCCACCGACGTGGGCTTCAAAAATTTTATCGACCATCCTCTGGTATGTGGCTCCGGCGTTCTTTAGTCCGAAGGGCATTTTTTTGTATGCATAGATGCCGAAGTCCGTGACGAAGGCGGTCTTCGGCGCGTCTTCGGCATTCATGAGGACTTGGTGGTATCCCTTGTATAGGTCCAAGAAGCTGAACACCTTGTGGCCAACAAGAGCTTCGACCTTCTTGTCAATGTTGGGAAGGGGGGTAGCAGTCCTTTGGGCAGTGCTTATTAAGGTCCGTGTAGTCAATGCACATCCGCCACCCACCTCCCTGCTTTTTCACCATCACGGGGTTGGCCAACCAGGTCGGATACTTTACTTCGAATAAAATATCGGCCTTTTGCAGTTGCCGGACCTCGTCGTGAATTACTTGACTCCTTTCGGCTGCGAAGGCTCGTTGTTTCTGCCGAACTGGTTTTATTGCAGGGTCGATGTTGAGGTGATGAGTGATGATGTTTGGTGCCACCCCGGTCATGTCAAGCGGCGACCAGGCGAAGACATCTCTATACTCCCGAAGTAGCCGGATAAGTTGACTTCGGAGCTCGTTTTCGCTGACGAACCCTACTTTGACGACCTTGGCAGGGTCATCTTCGTATAAGGCGATGTCTTCTACCGGCTCGATGGATGGAGACGACGTCGGCTCCACCTCTTCGGGTTTCTGTAGTTGCTATGCCTGGGGGTGTTGATTCCTATCACCTCGGAGTGCGACCTGCATGCACTCCTTTGCCTGTTGCTGGTTTCCCCGAAGCGTGATCACTCCGTTTCTAGATGGAATCTTAATCGTCAGGTGGTAGGCCGAGCAGATTGCCTTTGTCGATATTAGCCAATCCCTTCCTAAGATGATGTTATAGGGGGAGCTGGCTTTTACGACGAAGAAGTGGATTATCTTCGTGGTAGACAACGGGCTTTTTCCAACTGTCACGGGCAGTGAAATTATGTCTTCCGTCGTCGTCTCTTGTTGTGTGAAGTTCTTTAATGGCATGGGTGCTGGCTTTAGACGTGCTTCTTCGATATCTAGCTTATCGAAACAGTCTTTAAAGAGCACACTCACCGATGCTCCACTATCAACAAATACGCGGTGGACCAGTTTGTTGGCCACCACCGCCTCGATTATGGTGGCATCTTGATGAGGTACCGCATGGGGAACTGGGTCATCACCGGAAAAGGTGACGACCTCGTCTCTCCTGAACCTTTTTTGAGTGGGTTCTTCTCGCTGTGGACTCCGGGCTTCGGCTTTCAATGATGACCTCGTCGTGCCTTCGGGCAGTCCGGTGATGGCCGTGATGACTGCGTCATATTGAGGCTGATCTTCGTCCTCATCCTCGTCGTCGTGCCTTGGCCTTTTGTCATTTTGGGGGGCGCAGTTATAGCCTCCCTTATTTTTCTTTCTCTTGCCCTTCCCTTGAGGTCGGGCCTCTTTCTGATTGCGACTTTGGTACAGTTTGAGGGTACCGTCGCGTATCATGTGCTCTATATCCGAGGCGAGATCTCTGCAATCTTCAGTTTCGTGACCGTAGTCATTATGGAGTTTGCAGTATTTCTTCTTGGATCGATGTTTCGACCCACCTCGAGATAAGGGCGGCGGCTTCTCGAACAAGTTCGCATGGAGCTCGTATATTTCGGCCCTTGACTTTGTCAGTGGTGTATACTGACTTCGGTCTTGGTTGGATCGAGGTCCTAATCGGGACTCGAGGGGTCCTCGTTGTAACCTTTCGAGGGCACTTCGGCGGCCTTGCCCAAGGTCGGTGCGCTCCTCTTTCTTTCTCTTATCGTTATTTTCGGGCCGATCTGCAGCCCGTTTCTTCCGATCGGCCTCGTCCGCTTCGGCGAATGTGTCGGCGATCTTCCATAGCTGCTTGGAGGTCGTAGGACGTGCCTTTACGAGCTCTCTGAAGAGAGTCCCGGACTGGATGCCATTTTGGAATGCCGAGATAAGCACGTCGTCGGAGAGACGATCGACTTTTAGGCTCTCGTTATAAAAACGGGCCAGAAAATCACTGATCGTTTCTCCCCGCCCTTGCTTTAAGGTGAGGAGCTGGGCTGGGCTGATTTTTGCCTCGGCTTTTTGGAAGAAATGACGTTCAAAGGCGTCCAGTAGGTCGGCATACGATCCTACGCTGCAATTAGGGAGGCTATCGAACCAGCTTCTAGCGTTGTCTACTAGTAGCTCGGGGAAGACTTTACACATGTAAACGTCTTCGGCCAACCCCTGGTTCATCATGTTGTATTGGAACCGGGATAAAAAGTTGCTGGGATCTTGGGTTCCGTTGTAAGGCGGGATAGGAGGTACTCTATACGTCGACGGGAGGGGAGTATAGAGTATCCTATTAGTGAACGGAGTCGAGATTCGACCGTAGACGGCGAACCTTCCTTGGTAGGTGTTCTCCTCGTCGTGCCGAGGTGGAACGGCGTTTTGACGCGGTGGCGTCGGATCGCGCTGAGGTGAAACGTGATCGTTCCCGCGGCGATTGCTCTGTCGCCTTCGGGGAACTTCGGGCTCAACGTCGAATCTTCTTTGATAGACGTTCCGTTTGTCACGCCAATGAGGAACGGCGTTTTGACGAGGTGACGTTGAACCGCGCCGAGGTGAAGCGCGACCGTTCCCACGGCGATTGTTTTGTCGCCTACGGGGAACTTCGGCCTCCCTGCCTCCAACGATCCGAAGACTTGGGGATGGCCTTTGTGACGGTTCGACTTCGTCTTCCTTGCTTTGACTTTGTCGGTGTTGATCGGCGAACCTGTGAAAATCCTGCTCATGGATGCTCAGGTACGCTTTCAGTACGTCTCCCAGCTCGGGTTGGAGTTCAGCATTCCCGCGTCGGCTGCCACTTTGATCTGGTCCATCGTCGCTAGCTGAACCCCCAGATGGGACCTCCTCCGGGTGGCCTTCAGGAGTTCGGCGGATGGGCTGTTGGTCACGCTGGATCTGGGAAGCAGTTTTCTGAGCTTGACTAACGTCACCTTCTTCCTCGTTGGCCGGCATGTAAGGTGGATTGGAAAAGAGGTCAGCTCGTTTCTGTTTTTCCTTGGCAGCAGCGGCGGCAGCGGCGGTGGTGGCGGAGCGGGTTGGTCTTACCATCGTGTTTTCACTTGAAATACGCTGATCGGTTTCACAAAATTCTTTCGTTTCCCACAGACGGCGCCAGTGATCGATCGTGTATTTTAGGGTGATTATACGAGAGAGAGAGAATGAAGAACACGAGAGGTTTTTACGTGGTTCGATCTTTGATTAGATCTACGTCCACGAAGGAGAGAATATTTTATATTTTCGTGTTCTAACCGCTATTACAACCTGCCTCTTTCTTTACAAATGATTCCCTTTTATAGAGGATGGAGGTCACGGGTGTTTCAGGAGTGGTTGGGGGTCGTGGGTGCTCCTGTCTGCACTGTGGAGTGGTTGGGAGCAGTTGGTTGACTTTCTTGACTTCCACTGGGCTTTATCCTTGATTGGGCCGGGGGAATTAGGAATAGGCCGAGCTGATCTGGGCCTATTGGGCCATATCCTATCAATATATATTGGGACTCTCCTTCACGCTATGTACATCTTCTCTTTCTCTCCACCATGGAATTGGAAAGAAGCGCAAAACGCCCTCGCCTTAGTTACTGGTGGATGATACTTCATACGGCGGTGGCGGCGGCGGCGGCGGCGGCATTGTTATTAGTTGTGAATTACGTCAAGCTATTGAATGGGATTGGGGCTATCACTATGTATATCAGGGCCCTTGTATGTTCATATACATATATATACTTATTATTTATTTGGGTTGAAAATTTCATTACATTATATTTTCTTCAATAAATTTAATCATCGATATTATTATTGTTTAGATGTTCCATATGCCTTGGCGATGTATCATTACGCCAAAATAGTGTGGCGCCCCTTCTTAGTTCTCAACCCAATTCCCAATATTACCTTGAAGGTACTCTCTCTCTCTCTCTCATAGTATCAATTAATACTATGAAAATATCAACGTATATACACATGGTGGCTTCAGGATCAAGTTCATGAAGAAACGTCCCAAAAGTTCTATAATGAATATAGAGAGGAGCAGAAGGCTCCACCAACTTTGAGCGTAATAAGGTAATCAATTTATAAATTATTCAACCAAACAAAACATGTTATAATCAAATTGAAAATTAAAAAACAATTTTTTTAAGCATATTAAAATCAAATCAAATGTAAGATAAAGTATAGGTCAGTATTAGCGTGCCACAAAAATTATGTATTTATTATGTGAAGCTTTGGTTTTAGGAGTGACCAAATTTATGGGACGGAGAGAATGCTTGTTTGTCTTTTTTTATTAATTATTTTTTTATTAATTTATTATTATTATTTATTATTTATATTTTTTTTGAAGGGGGAATCCACGCATGTTGCTGGACACCGGAGCCCGCCGGCACTGTTTTGCGGACAGGGAGGTATTCTCTACATATGAGCATTTCGCAATCAACAACCCAAAAATTATGTCGGCCAACGGTACGACTTCCGATGTTGTCGGAGTTGGAGACGTTGTACTAAAGATGACGTCGTCGGGTTTGAATCTGGCGCTCAAGAATGTGTGGCATGTCCCGGACATGTATATCTTCTCTTTCTCTCTCTTTTTTGAGCAATTCTCTTTCTCTTTTTTGGAAGGCAATAATTTTTATTTAAAGGGAGAATCCAGTACGCATGGTGCTGGACACCAGAGCCGCCGTTCACTGTTTTGGGGACAAGGCGGTATTCTCTACATATGAGCATTTCCCAAGAATTACGACGGCCAACGGTACGGCCGGAGACGCTATGCTAAAGGTTACGACGGCCAACTGTACGGCTTCCAATGTTGTTGGATTCGGAGACGTTGTACTAAAGATGCCGTCGTCGGGTTTGAATTTGAGGCTCAAGGATGTGTTGCATGTCCCTGACATTCATACGAATCTTGTGTCTGTGTCTAAACGTGACAAAGAGTTTATTAAACTGGTATTTGAGAATGGCAAAGCCGAATTGACAAAAAATGGTCAATTTATAGGGGATGGCTATTTAGATAATCGAATCTTCCTTTTAAACGCCACAATTGTGTACCCTTAAATTAAATTGCTTATTTTCTAATTTTTCTCGTATAAGTATTTACTTTATTTCTTTTTGGTTTCTTATGAGCATTTTCATTTTCATTAGTGAATTTAATTTTTATTTTTATTTTAATTATATTAGTACTACTGTATTGAACAATAGGGATAGAACAAAAATAGCCATTTTGGATGACATGAGTGCAGTTTTTTCAGCCATTTTTTATGCTTTATGTATTTTATTTTATTATTTTTTTAAATTGCTATTTCTTTCTTTTTTTCTAAACATACTTATATAATATTACTGATATTATCGCGCATTACACAGTTCTTTCTCCATCGCCATTTAATGGCATGTTAATTTTTGGCCTTAAAATACTAAATGAAGGCAACATAGAGTGAAGATTTATATCTCATTTCTATGAAGTGAAGCAGGGTTCAACTCTTGTACATGGAAACCACCCTTTTAGCAGAAAGGGCAAAAGATACAACCCGAGAATATATAGAAGATGAAGCACGGTCGATTTATACATACACTGACCTAACGACGAGCTGTGGAGTTGGGAGGTTCGATACCCATTGACTCAAAATACGCTTTCTCAGCTGCGGTCATTCGATCTTGGAACATAGTCCATTCGTTTCTACACCTCTCCCTAACCTAAACTCGCAAAAAAAACAAACACATTTTACAACTTTATTTTTTTCATGCAATATGCATGGCTGAGTGTGTGTGTGTGTGAAGATAGATGTGGTTTCTTACCCCTTCCCATGGTGCCTTGCCTTCTTCTGCTTGACCCTGTTCAAGGATGAAAGTTCGTATTTTAGAGTCGAGTTCTCATAGAAGATGCGTTGGTAAAGCTTACCTTAGCATGAGATTTAGAATATGTACCTGATTTCCAAGTGAAGGAACAGTTTGATGTACTATCCATTGAGAATCAACTACTCCTATTTTCTCATGAGCAGGCTGTTTTAAAGAGAGAGGGAGTTAGGGGAGAGAGAGAGAGAGATCGGAACATGAAAAAAACCGAAAGACCCTTGTTGTTCTATAAAAGTGATAGCTGACTGACCTCTACACATTTTCTAAGAGCAAAATCAAGACCCCATCCATGGACCAAGTCATTCTGCACCATTGTTGGTTATTAGAATATTTTCAGAGTCAGAGAGAGAGAGAGAGAGGCCAACACATCAAAGAAACATCGCCAGAAATACCTGGATCATATGCCAGACACAACGCCATGCATCCCGAGAGAAAACTGGGGCCATGATCTCGACAAATCTGCATACGCAAATATCTTGATCAAACCGAATAATTGAACTATATGGAGAATGCAAATAAGTCTTTGAAAAAAAATGCTTGTCTTGTCTCATCCACTTACGCTGCACAAGGTGGCAAATGAGGATCCGAACACCATCCCGGTCTTTCCTCCGTTTCCCTGTGAGTAAATAGTTGCAACGTTATTTTATTTTTATTTTAAAAAACTTGGCAATCATTAGGGTATAAAAGTAGGAGACAAAAACTATTGATTATGCCTACTTGTGAACTTCAGTGTCCTCTCGCCTTCTTGTCATCTGCCACGTCATGCCACTGTCGGGGGATAAACCTGGCTGTGAAATTTCTAACCCGTGCTTCTTCACTAGCTTTATATATCTATTGTTGGAGCAGGAGATGACATCAGCAAACAATTTAGTCTCAAGTTTTACATAATTAAGAGTAGAAGTGGCCTATTTTCACTCACTCCTCTGGGTCGAAATTCTGAACACCTAGGTCTTCGTCCCATATGAAGACATAGTCGTACGGGGCCACAATGTCCGGATGTAAGAATCTCTTCGCGTACCACCTAGTAAGACGAAGATGCATGGTTCATGGTTTTCTATCATAAGCCATATTTAATATATTATACTACTGTATTATATTAAGAGGAGCACATAATGAATTGATTTTACAAATTACCATTTAGTTTGCTTCTTCACGCTGATGTGGATAGCCCGTCTCGACCATTCAAATTCATCCCATTCGCTTGTCCGGCCATCATAGTGAAACAACAAAACTTGGAAATTCTCTGTCAACTGTACAACTTCGTTAGAAAATTACATGAAACACCCCTTTAGCATCGAGAAAATGAAGATGGCTTCTAGTATACCTTCTTTACTGCAGCATCAATGTTGTCTTTCTGGTCGTAGCCCACAGTAAAGGTCATGAGATATCTCGGCTTAACAATTAAGTCCTGCAATCAGAAAACTCAACTCAGAAAGAGAGTGAATTCAAGAAGTTTGTTCTTAGTAATCGATATCAACAAGTTATAAGTGTCGAGATCTCTTAATGAAGCCTTGTAACTGAGGGAGATGGCTGAATTTGACATTTTTCTCTAGGAATACGCACCTCACCAGGTTGACCCCACAATCTGCGAGTGTACAAATCAGTCTCAGCTGCGAGAATACCGGGTGGTAGTCTCTCTGCACCTCGAGGATTGGTTGGAACCCAGATCTGTGTAAAAAGAATCTTCCATGATTAAGAAAATGACAGTTCTTGGAAATTTTGAGTAGAAAACAATAATTCTTGAATTCTTTTTTTTTAATCGCCAACCAAAGATCACACTGGTCATAAGAAGCATATGCTGGACTAATTTTCTAACTTATCTTCGATACCGACTTCATGTTACAGATGAGGTCAAGAAAGAACTAAATTTAGAGATGCATGAAGAGCTCATTCAAGCTTGTCTCAAGTCTAGTAGAAGAGCCTACAGTGTTGAAATCAAGAAATCATATGAATACTCTAAGACTCGAAGCATTCATCTAACACGGATCTTTTGAATAGTTTATCCCAAACAACCAACTTTCGCTATCACTGTTTCAACTTTGAGCAAATATAATAACCGACAACCAATCGCTTATTCTTGGAAAAATGGTCAGGACATGAACATGGCGATCTGGATTTCCCTCGAGGCAAACTCTGTTCCAAAATGATATTATTTACCTTAGTATTGTTGAATTTTCGTGACATGCCTCTCCTGCCTTTAAGAGCCGACCATACATTTAACAGAGCTTGAGTCGAAAGGCCCGAGTACTTGTCCTCAATATAGGTGAGATCGACAGAAGGAAATATGTTTGATGACAAACTAACCTGAAACAGATCAAAGCATACAAAGTCTTTCACAAAATTCAGAGACGAGTCCAAGAATTCGAGTAGGAAACAAACTAATAAGAAATCAAGAAGATCAAAAGCCAAATCTCCCTGCCTTTGTCAATGAAAGTGTAGGAAAAGATACTCCCAGAAAGAAGCCAAATATAATTCCCACAAAAGTAGTTATAATCAGCCTCATTGTTTCATTTGTTCTCCTCAATTGCCAGCCACTGCAAAAGCAAGGACCATTGATTTATCATCACCAACAATTCAATCAGTTTAACTTTATAAAAAAATTGATTCTTGAGCTGAAAAAGTTACCTCGACATGGCGTTCCTTCGAATTGGGGTACCCATTCTACTCACAATATTTGCAGCAGATGAGCAGCCAATGCCCAATTCGACTATCACTTTCTCTCAAGATTCCATTCCTTCAAGAATAAAGGATCCCACATTCTCAGAATCTCCATCAACAAATGATTAAAATCATTTAATAAAAAAAATATATAAAAAAAAACATTTTTTTTCTCCAAAAGCAAGGGCCCTAAAACCAATCATCATTCACAACCAAAAAAAAAATCACAACAGCCCATCATCAAATTTGAATCCCATAAAAAAAACCTAAAAGAAAAAGAAATAAAAGAAAGCCAAACGAGAGAAAATGGCAGATGCACAAAACAAGCCATTGACAAATGTCTCCACCACAAATCCATTCTTACAGAACAAAAAAAACATGAATAATAACAAAAAGATTCAATCTTGAAACGACCCAGAATCGAGATTCAATAATTTGCAGGAATGAAAATGTTGGGGTTTCGGGTGTCACCTTTTTTTAGGAATCTTGAATCTGATAGGCCGACCGAGCCCGAGGTTTCAATGATAAGTGGGGCTGGGAAATTGAGTGACAAAAGAAGGAAAAAAAAGGCAGAAATTTGAACAAAGAAAAAAAGCAGAGCAATGGCGGAATCAAAATGATGGAGGAGAGATCTCCAAAGGGAGATTGTTATTATTATGAATGAATGGGATTAAATTTAGCAAAACCCACTGCAATTATTGTGATTTATGAGTTTTGATTTTGATTAATCAAAACTCTGTGGTTTCGGCGGAAGACAATAGCTGGTGGGGTCCCTTTTGTTTTTTAATTCTAATATTTATAGAGAGAAGTGAGAGAATTGGGGAAGAGAGTGAGAGAAGAGAGCAAATATTCTGTTTTATTTATGAAAATAGTATAAAATACGTTTCGGAAATTGGAACAAGTATATCATCATCATTTCTTGTGGTCTTTTTTTATGTATTTATAATAAAGGATATAAAACAAATTATATTTAGGAAATTTGGACTATGCTGTTATGTAAAAGATCCTTTAATATATGAACCATTAATTCTTCAATTAATTGAGTATGTTATGCTAATTAAGAGTATACTACCTCCATCCCATTACATTAGTCTTCTTTGCTTTTTGATTGTTCGGCACGTTTTTCCACCGAAACCTAGTCCTCTTTGCTTTTTGATTGTTCGGCACGTTTTTCCACCGAAACCTAGTAAGAGTATACTATGACACTCATAGTACCCCGTGAAAAAATGAATACGTCAAAATTATATTTTAAAACTCGTACTAGGTTTCGGTGGAAAAGCGTGCCGAACAATCAAAAAGCAAAGAGGACTAATGTAATGGGATGGAGGTAGTATTATTTATAATGTACAATATCACAAATTTATAAGTATATTTATATTGCAGAATTGAAAGATATAGCTCTATCATTAAATATAAATTAATTTCATTGAAAGTACAATTTATTTAATAGCAAAATAAATAATATACTTTTAACTAGAAAATTAAATTAGTAGTATTAGGCTAGTGAAATTGTAATCCAATTGGCAACCTTTTAATTGTTTATTATGGAGCTATGTTTTTGTCCTACCTTAAATAATTAAAAGCGATTTGACTGAAAGTTTGACTTATGCAGGCTGATAACGACTTTCGGGTCGGATCTTGTCCGAATAACCCGAATCCTATTACGGGTCTGATTAATGCCACTTAATAAATCTAATTAATCATGCACATGTTGATTAACTTTGCAGCGTTGGCCATCTTCCTCATTTTTTTTCCTCACAGTATTAACTTCCAAAATTTTATTTTATTTTTTATTACTCTTAATTATAAATGATTGTTTAAATTTTTTTATATACATCTCTCTCTTAGGGTGTGTTTCTGAAAATATTCTTAATAGTGTTTTTCAAATATTTATTGAAGTTAATACAAATGTACAATTGTTGTTGTTCAGTTACATTGAGATGTCAACAGCTCATAAGTAGTTAGTTAGATTAAAATTAGCTTAAATACTATAATTTTGTATTTCGGAAGTCAGTTTTACGTAATGTAGATATAATTTTGGGTTAATTACCAAAAAAATCTCAAATTATTCATCTTTTATCAAAAATACTCTGAACTATTGAAAATAACCAATTAAATCCTAAACTATCAATTTGTTATCAAATCTACCCTATGTCTAATTTCCTCATTCGGACATTTTATCGAACATATGGTATGCACAGCTCTCTTGCTCTCTTTTCCTCTCTTCTTCTTCTTCATCCCCCTCCATTCTCTCTTAAACACGTCCAGGCCCCCCTACCCGACGAGCTCGAAGACTTAATTCTGTAATTTTCTCTTTGAGTTTAGTAAATGCAGAAAACAAGTTTTCATCTTTCTCTTCCTAGTTTGCATGTTTCTCTCTCTATTCAAATAAGGAAGGCCATTACAACTTCATCTTCGCGCCTCCCACAGAAGATGTGTAATCAAACTTCAACTCTCATGATTTTTTAGGAAAACATATTATGTGTATTAAGCAGCACCAATAGCGCCTCTCTCTATATGTAGACTAAACAAAAGAACCCTTCTTGAAGTATAAACGTGTAATTAATCATAACAGAGGCATCGGATCAGCCCCAATTTCTTCGCCAAAATCATATTTTGCTTCTGCAGCAACATACTCAACACATCAAAGTAGGTCGGTTAATCAATCACAGACAAAAAAAAACATCAGATTCCATAGGAAATCACTCAGAATTTGGTCGAATCGTGAACTCACTGCAGACGGACGACATTTATATGGTGGGAAAGATATATAAGCGTGTATATGCTCAGAGGCCTGGACGTGTATATTAGGTCGTCGAGCTCGTCGGGGAGGGGGATGAAGAAGAAGAGGAGAGGGAACGAGAGCAAGAGAGCTGTGCTCACCATATGTTCGATAAAATACCCGAATGAGGAAATTAGACATAGGGTAGATTTGATAACAAATTGATAGTTTAGGATTTAATTGGTTATTTTCAATAGTTCAGAGTATTTCTGATAAAAGATGAATAGTTTGGGATTTTTTTGGTAATTAACCCTATAATTTTCTCTCGTCTCTTCTTTTGTCCTTCTCTTATCTCCTTCTCCGTTATTGTCCATGAATACATTATGAATTTCTTTTTAACAAAAACTAAATTATAATATATTATCCTCACTAATAACACCCATCACTCACATTTTTTGAAGCTTTAAACTTGTATACATGATTTTGTTCACGAGTCTAAGCATCAAAATCCCTATTTTTATTTCTTTTCTCCATTAAAAAGAGCAATATTTTGGAGAACTTATGCGAAATAATTAATTATTGTCATTTTTGCAATGTACGCAGAGAACTAATAGAAATTTTTTATTTTCTATTGTATGCAAATTTCAATTGACAAATTCCGATCTCATTAAAAAGAAAAGAAAAATTAGTAACTCCCTAAGATTGTTTAGTGGATAATCGTTGTTAATGTAATACATATAGTTTTGATTAATTTGATGCAAATTAAAATTAAAACTCGGTTAAATTAAATCAAATAACGAAGAATAATTACTGTAGTTTTTTTTAGACAAATTAAACCGAGCGTAATCCGGTTCTCGAGTCAACGTCAACAGACACGCCAACACTCGATGGAAGCCACGTGGCAGCCAAAGTTCACACTTCCATGTTTGACCCTGGCTTCAAATTTTAATTCCTAAATTATCACTCACACCCCCAAAAAGAAAAATCTTATTTTCCTCTTTAAAAAATCGCACTCACATTAAAAGAAAATTATTTCAAAAAAAAAATAAAATTCCGAGAATTTCTGGAGCAGATGATTACGCCCAGCTGAATTTCTTCAGATTACTGCTTTCCTTCAATCCGTCGAAGCTACCGAGTTAGCGCGATCCTCGAAACGATGTCGTCGCCTGACATTGCCGGAATCCTCGACAACTCGAAGGAGCTCGATCGGCTGAGGAAAGAGCAGGAGGAGGTGCTGCTCGAGATCAACAAGATGCACAAGAAGCTCATATCTAGTGAGTTTTGATTTTTTTTTTTTTTTTTTCCTGCATTATTCGTATTTTTGTTTTCCCCCTCGATCAGACCGTTGATTTTTGATCAGAATTATGGCTTGCCCTCTTTTTCCGGATTTGTCTTTAATTGGAAATACTGGTTTATGAGATACAGCTGGCGCGATTGAGCGTGGATTGTGCGAGTTGATGATGATTGTAATTATTTTTGTGTTATTTGTTGCTGTTTCGGTTACAGGCGTGAATTTTTTGGATTGGAAGCTGCTGACACTTGTTGAATTCATTTATGTGTTTGCTGGATTTTTTGGATTATTAAACGTGGGGTTGCTGAGAAGCTTAGGATAGTGTTGAGTGATGAGCTTTATTTTTGAATGTTTTAGCTAATTTCCTGCATTTGATTAAGTATTTGTCTACGAGTTGATTGGTTTTGAGCTCAGACGAAAGATTGGAGTTTTTCGATGTGTTCTTTGTTTAGTTGTTATTTGATTATTGAGCTGAGCTTCCATATTTAAGGGGTGAGGTTGGTCCGGTAAGGCGACTAGTTGGGTTTAAACGAGCATCTATCTGGATCGGGAAGCTCGAATTGAGCTTCCATATTTAAGGGTCCAGCTTTGTCTGATGTGGCAATGAGTTGAATTCGAATGAGCTTTTATTTCTATTGAGTGGCCTGGCCCGGGTTGTTTCGGACTTTATTGGCTCCTTAATTCGCTATGCTGGGTTATGAGAATCTCAAATTGATTACCAATTTACATTCTGTAAATAGTGTTTTTTTTTTTTTTTTTTTTTTTTTTTTTGAGGAAGTGTTTCAAGGATTTTGAATGATATTGTGCAGTTCTTATTGTTGACAAAAATGTCCTTTTACACGTGGCGAGTTCTGCGTGTCTAAGGAAAGACGGGGTTATGATATTGAAAGCTTGTATATTTACATGTGGAAAATTATTAATTTACTGCTGAACCCAATTATTCTCAACGTGGTCGTAAATTTGAAAATTTCCATGATCCAATACTGAGAAAGATCTTGATGTAATGACTGGTTCCTGTGTGGTTCACTGTGAATTTCATGTTTTACATTTTGATAATGTAGAGGAAGAAAGAAGATCAACTTTTTTACCATATGATCTGGTAGAAGAGAACGAACTATTTTTATAGAAACTATTGAAATCTTTCAGTAATTTTGCATCCCTTGATAATGTGAACGTTTTGGTTTGCAAGCAGCTCCGGAGATGGTTGAGAAGCCTGGTGATACTTCACTATCAAAGCTTAAAATGTTATACATTCAAGCCAAAGAGCTGTCAGAGAATGAAGTGAGGTATGTTAGAATTGTACTCTGATGTTCTTATTTTCTGATATTGTAGTTTCAGTTTCCAAATATTCTTTGTTCTTGCAGTATATCCAGTCAATTGTTAGGACAACTGGATGCATTGATGCCTTCTGGAACTCAAGGACAGCACCGGAGAAGGATAGGTTTGTACCCTTCAAAATCTTTACTGGAAGCAACTGGTTGTATTCAAAATTTGACCTTTTTCAATTGGTAGAAGTGATAAACATGAGGAATAGAGAATTTGGGAAACGATAAATTTTCATTCCAGTTGCTGTATGATATTGCATGATTTGAATTATAGCAAGATAAGGTGCAATTTTGTATTTCCTTTGGGGTTTATTTACTCTGGTATAATGTGTTCAAAATGGAACTTACCTAAAAAAAGTTGGGATCTAACTTTTTCTGACTCACATTTCCTTTCCGTATTCACTTGTACATTAACCCGCCCTCTACCCATCAATAAAACTTAAGAACTTCATTCATGACAGAAGGTAGTGAGCAGAAGAAGAAGAGGGTAAAGGCTGATTCAGAAGTTCCAAGGCTAGCTTCTTCTGTGAGAAGTCACCTGGAGTCTTTGGCGAGTTTGAAGAATGAACAAGTATGTGCCTTTTTGGATATACTCGCTCATTTTCTTTGTCGATTTTCCTTATGGCCATTAGTAGATTTGTCTTCCTTTCTAGTCTTGCTGTTTTCATGTCATTACAACTAATGCTTCAAATCTCTAATGTGTCTTCAATTTTTACCTCTACATGATTTAGGTAGCAGCCAGGATCACTCAAGAGAATTCCGGAAAGGATGAGTGGTTTGTGGTTAAAGTAATCCATTTTGACAAGGAAACAAGAGAGTAAGTGCTCTTCCTGAACATATTGGCTTTTTTTGAGAGAGTGGATTAATTTATTCGTCCTGTTTTCATCTCGTGATCGAATTTTGTAGATTCGAAGTTCTGGACGAGGATCCAGGCGAAGATGAAGAGAGCACTGTGCAGAGGTAAATGCCTTCGCGAATTCTACTCTTACTCTGTTTGCCTACTTTTGGCTATGCTCTGCTGGACTATTGATGATTTCTACATAATATTTTCATTTTTTTTCTTTGTTAGACAATTTACTAATTTAGTAATGTTTTAATTTCATTTTAAATTTGAGTACTTCTTAGTACTGAGCCAAAATTTCTCTCTGAAGGCTGGTGATATTGACATGAGAATTATTATTCTTGACATGATGTGTATCCTTCTGTTTAGCTATTTCTGGTAATATAATAGATCACCCAATATCGTAAATCTGACCACTTGATAAATTTCTTAACTAGTATTAGAGCATAGTTTAGTATTCTATGAACTATATATAGTAGTTTAGTCTATTTCAAATTTTCGATACATGAAATGGGAAGAATTAAGTGTTGTAATTTGTAATTACTCTCTACAGACTAATAATGCACTGTTGTCTTGTTCCTGTTTTGTACACACTCAAATAACTGCATGTGTCTCATCTGCATTAACTGTTACAGGTCTACATTCTTTTTCATTTTATGAAGAAATTTATATTCTCCCGTCGAAGTGAAAATCGCGACTGCTTAGTGCTGAAATGAAATTTCTGGCTTAAACTTGTTACCGAGTTCTGAAACATTAACTAAACAATTCTTGCAGTTAGAGAGTTCTGAAATCAAATTTCGTTCTAAATTCTTCGACTCACTTTCTATTTTCAGAAAATACAAGCTGCCTATGTCTCATATCATACCTTTCCCTAAACGGACCGAACTAGCTAGCGTCCCCGATTTCCCCCCCGGGAAGCACGTTTTGGCAGTTTATCCGGAGACGACAGCGCTATATAAAGCAACTGTAGTCCAAGCTCGAAAGGTATTTTCTTGCTGCTGCTTATTGATCACATTTACTGAACCATAATAGTAAAGTGAACTAACAATAACTCTTTCCACATACAATGCGATGCTCGTGAATCTCAATCGTGCAGAGGAAAATTGACGAGTAAGTAGTTCCGCACTGCACCTCTTCTTCTCCCTCACATTACCATTTTCTTCAGATTCTTTGAAATTCTGAAATATTAAACTATGTTTCTTTCCTTTTCACAGTTATATTCTTGAGTTCGACGACGACGAAGAGGAAGGAGCTTTGCCACAAAGAGTGGTGCCTTTCCACAGGGTTGTTGCTCTTCCTGAAGGGTATCGTCAGTGAGTCATTATATGATAATTATATTTGTAAAAGTATGGGATTTTCTTGAGAGAGAGAGAGAGAGAGGCGCCTAATGTATCTATTTAGCCTCATAACGACAGTTACTTTAATAGGATTTATCCACTTTGTTTAACTGTAGCATTAGTAAAGTAATGTAATAGATTTTTGGAAGTGTAGTGTTTTAATTTTATTTTAACAAGTAGAGACGTGTGTTGAGTTGTTGATTATCTGGTTTTATTTAACATTATTAATCTGTGCAAAAAAGATTTGCTGTAATGTAAGAGGATTAACATTCACGTGTGGAACAGGTCGGATCCAGTTAAGTGAGTTTTGTAATTTAATGAGGAGGGATTTATTCAATAATAGTATAAAATTTTGGATTATGAGTATTTACGGTTGGTGGTTTCAAACAAGCGAATGGAACTGATTTTTTTTTGCTTTTAATCATATCTTAGGTTGGCGATTTCAGAAATTGATGGAAAAATAACCAATAAATTTGATTTGTTAATTAAATACTAGTAGTAAATAATATTATCGGAATTGTGATAGAAATGTAAAAGTTGGAATTAATTATGAGGATGCGTTGAAAGTTGAAACCGAATTGAAGGTGGGAGGGAGTAATTTAATTAAAATTTGTGGGTGAGACAAGACAAAACATGTCTTAGAATATGGCTATTTTCATCTCTCTCATTTCAAATCAAGGATTGACGAGGGCAACAATGGCGATGGAGAGAGGCGTCGCTTTCATTGTCAGCATCGGAAATCCTTGTGTACAGAAATAGAGATAGGAGTATTATTTACCAAAACAAAACAAACCTCCGATTTCTGCAGCTTACTTCTTTTTTTGCTAGAAATGGCAAAATCAGTACTCATCTCTCTTCCTCTTCTGAAAAAGCTGCTCTTTACTTACAATTCCGCCGGCAATTTCAGCTCTCTACTACTCCGTAATTATTATTCGTCGTCTGTACAAATTAATTTTCATACACTACTAAGATGGACTGGATTGGAGCTTCTTCCTCTCTCTCTCTCTCTCTCTCTCTCTCTACAAAAACAAATCAAAATGTATTTCACTATGCCGCCTCCGAACACCGTCGTGGTTTGTAGTCCGCCCAACATTCCGCCGAGCAAGGATCAGATTCAAGAGAAAATCGGTATTATTTTCTTTTTTCTTTTTGGATTTTCGGTGTAAACTTTAAGATTTTGTGGTATATATACTTATAGTACTGTAGTAGCTAGCTAGGCTGATTTTGAGTGGTATTTTTGGTGAAGAATGGAGGTTGAAAAATGAAGTGGAGACGATCAATGGCCAGGATGAGAAGCGGCTTCAACCCATCCCTGCCAAACCCAATCTAGCTTGGATCAAACGGCTGAGATTGGCCGACCACCCAAACTATGAACAAGAAGAAGAAGAAGATGAAGATGATGATGATGATGAGGATGATGATGATGAAGAATAAGATTAGGACGATGAGGAATGAATAGATCTATCATCTATATATAGAATAGTTGTATACACATCTCATTTTGCAACTCCACTTGTGATGATTTACTTATTACTATTATCGCCATTTATTAACTACTTATCCAACAATTAATTAACGTTTGATTATTATTGTCAAAAAAAAAAAAAAATCTGAGTATATATTTTTTTAAAAGGTAAAAAAAAAAAAAGACAGAGAGAAAAAAAAAGAAAAAAGAAAAGGCTTTAATTATTACAATCATTGATCCATAACCTGAGGCCCATGCCATAACATTTTGATTATAGATATATTTTTTAAATTGAATCAATATGGGTGAGGTGAATAGCCAACTATCTACATGCAAATTCATGAAAAAAGTGACCCTTTAGTAGTTAATCGCAAAATATATCTAGCATGTGTGCTTAGATTATATTGACACCCATATTCATGCAATTTGATTCTTCAAGTTAGATTTAATAATAATAATAATAATAATTGGAGATACTGTATTATATTACATGCTTAAAACATGCTAGAGAAATAGGGATTGGAGGATAAGAGAAGGAGCCGTTGAGTATGTGATTAGCAACCCACTGATTTGCTGCCTGCGAGAAGTGCATCCCATCCCAGCTTATACACGTGGCGGGCGACCCGCAGGCGGCCCCGACGATCTCCGCCCCGCCTATCGTTCGCCTCTGCCCGCACCACACGTGGATTTTATTCTCGTGTTGCCCGCAACATACTCTCAAAGGCTCATTAAATCCTATCAAGAGATCAGAAATAACATCACATTACATATGAGTGTCGTAAAATTCGTGTTTGATGCTCATTTTAACCTACTATATGGTCCCAAATATACATATGTAAAAATATTTCATCTAATAACTATATAGTCGAATGAATGAATACAATAATATGGATTAATTTTCTTCACTAATTACTTACCATATAGTTTGGCATTCTTGATTAAGTGATACTTGGCTGAGTAGATATCAACATATGTTATTGCAGCATGAGAGATCTCTGCTCTCAATGTTCTAACTCTTGCTTTGAGCTGCCTATTAAACTCCATAGCTATTTCGTTATGAGCTCGTACGCAACCAAACTCGTCTCGAAAACCGGGCCTGGCCTGAGTTTTCAAGATCGAAAGTGGCTGCCGGCAAACATCCAATAGGCCCGATGTTGTGTATCCAGAAGGCCCTTGCCCCAAGTTGGTACAAACGCTTCGTACAATATTTTTAATGCAACGCGTTAGTAAAAATTGGTACGATCTAAGTTTTTTTTAACATTGCTTATACTATAAATTTAATAAAATAAACTTACTATTACTGCATTTGCAAATTGATTCACAATGCCCGGAATTGCGCCTTGAATTTGAGCAATTTTGAGCCTTCTGAAGCCCGAAATGACGTCGTTTTGGCCAATATCGAATGTGTAGAGAGCTTTGGAGAATTCATTTGGCCTTGGAAGTTTGCTTTTCTTGAGTGGATTTGTAGCTGCGAATTTGATTAATTAAAGAAAATCATATTTATGGTGCAGCTAATATTAACGAAAATTCCGATTATAAATTATGGGACTTGAAATGAACAACATTATACTAGTAATATTTATCGATTTGGAGTATGAATAAAATTTAATTTAAGAAAATAAAATAAAATAAACAAACTGGATATCCATTTAATTATACTACAGTACCTTGATTATATAGTTGGTGTGTTCTTGAAATGAACAGATAAAATTGTTGAGTTTGAACATCAAGTGAAAAGGGACTAATCCCACTTTCAAATATGCGTTCATTCTCCCTTCGAATTATAGTGGATCTTCCCGCAGCAAAATTCGCACCATTTCTAAAATTTGCTCCTATCGAATCCAAATAAGGACTCAAATATGGAAGTTTTAAATGCTCAGCTGCATATATACACAAGTCTCATTATTAGAATTTCGATATATTAATTCATTAAAAATAAATTAAAAAAAATCAATGAATTAATGCATGTATATATATTATATACCTATAAAGTCGATGATGAGTCGGCCGTCGGAGTTTCTTCCGGCGGGCCTCGTGAAGTAACTTTCTCCGTACGGCGGAGGAAGATGCCCGAACGCCGCCGACATTCCGCCGGTGTCGGAGTTCGAGTCGCCGAAGTTGTAAATCGCCGGAAAATCGCACGTCAGAGCCGGACGAATGATCATGTGGGATTCTCCGGTGCATGAGGCTAGTGAGACTAGCAGTGTATAGAAGAGAAGAATTCTCATAACATGCATTGCTATTTAATTTTTGAGTAGAAAAATGATTGAGGAAGCGTGAATTTAACCAGTAAATGTAGAGAGAGAGAGAGCGTTGATGTGCTCATGCAGAAAATGTGATCTTTTCTTTGCAGAATTTGGCCTTTTGTTTTGTTTTTAAAAAAAAAAATTAATTAAATACCGGAAATTAAGCTGCGAGGGGGCGTTTTTCTTGTTCTAGTCCTCTTTTTTTTTGCTTTTCTGCAAAGGGTTAATCCCCAATACTAGCCTCTTTTTTTTTTTTTTCAAATTGTCACTTTTACCCTTAATGAAATTAGGTTTAAAAAAAAAACAAAAATCGAAAATCAACGCCATTATCAGTTGGCTCGCTATTGCTGCCGGCGACAACAACCCCTCGGTCTCGCATCGCCTTCGCCGCGCCGGTAGGAGACACCTTAGTACCTCACCAGCGCCGTAGCAGCGGCAGAGGTAGAGCACCGCCCAAATTGATTTCCAAAAAGACAAGACGATGAAGAACCTCACGTAAAGATTAAAGTTTGTAATTTTGTTGTATTTGTCTTTGAATTATCCTATTCAATTTTTGCATGCGTTTGTTTAATTCTATCCGGCCCAATAGGCCCACTAAGCTCAGTTCAAAACATAAGTCGTGTATTTAAAATTCAAGGAGTGTTTTTAAAATCGCTTGCTTAACTTAACAAAACTGCAGCGTAGGAAAATAGAGGGATACGTAGGCGCGCCTATCTCTGCTTTGCCCTAACCGGAATTTACAGTTTGTTTCGCAATGGGGAAGAAGAAAGGAGAAGAAAACCCTAAGTCCGATGAGCCGAAAGAAGGCCGCAATTTGCTCGGCAAGCCGAGGTTCAAGCAGCTTGAAAACGGCCGCTTCAAATGCGTCGAGACAGGCCATGAGCTGCCTGCGCACGCCAGAGACGCCTACGCCGAGTCGAAGCACTGTCGGCTTGGCCTCATCAACGCCGCGCTGGCTAAAAACAAGCCGCCTCTGAATATGTTCCGGCAGGACCCCGTTTCTAGGTAATATATTTTGTTTTCTTCAAAATTTAGGTCATTCCGAGGTGATTTGATTAATTTAATCGACTTCTTTTGGGTAGAGTGAGCTGTGTGTTTCTGTTTGGGATTAGGTTTTAGCTCAGGAAGGTGAAATTGAATTGTATGAGTTTGTTTTTCTGCTAAATAAGGGTAAAGATTTTTGTTTTGTGCTCTTGTTGTTAGTTTCAGGGGAGGGGAAATGCTTTAGTTTTGATTCATGGGGGTTTTTGAGCTATTGATGAATTGAAATTTTATTGGGTTTGGTTGCTCTGCTGTAGTTCGAAACTGGAATGCAAATTGACCGGGCTTACTATTAATAAATCTGAGGAGCACATATGGAAGCATATGAACGGGAAGCGGTTTCTCAATATGCTAGGTTTGTGCAGTTGCTATATTTTCTTGAAACATTGTGGATTCGAGGCTATTTTTCGTGAATAGGCAAAAGAATTGTAAAAGTTTGATGCTTTAGTGGTTGTGTGTGATTATGTGATCAGAGAAATTTGAGTCTGGAGAAATTCCGAGTGAGGGTGTGGGAAAGCCGGATGAGGTGAAAGAGAAGAAGAAAAAGGAGAAAGAAGATGGGAGTCTGAAGAAGAAGGATAAGAAGAAGAAAAAGAACAAGAAAGAAGAGAAAAGTGTTGATGAAATTGTGAATGAAGTGAGGGATCCTGCAGACAAGAGTAGTGATACAGAAGAAGAAGAAGAAGCCGAGTTTTGGATGCCTCCCGAGGGAGAACGCTGGGACCACGATGATGGAGGCGATAGATGGGGGAATGATTCAGATTCAGCACCGGAGGATGAGGAAGCTGGTGAACAAGGTATTTCTCTTGTGTCTATAGCTAACAATGTGAAGTAATTTAGATTGGATTGAGCATCTTAGCTTCATAATCAACATTGGTGGAAATTCTCGACATTAAAGTACTTTCAAAATGGCTAATGCTACTTTTATCTCCAGTGAAGTTGATTCTTTTAAAATTTTATTGTAATATTTTCATTCTCAAATCATGTGCTCAGATCATGTGTCACAATGGAAAAGGTAGAAACCATGTTGGAAAGAGTCGAAAGACTTGTACTACCTCCAAATTTCATATGCTTCATTACTTGTTTGACTTAAGCCTACTACTTGAATGGGTGAATTCACTCGAATGCCAAGTCTGTTAAATTTGTTAGCTTCTTGAGACATCTGTAAGATTATGAAATCTTGGATTTCCAGCTTGTAATGCCATTTCGTTTGCAGGAGACGAAGAAGCTGAGCATGAAGCTACGGAGCTATCCAACGGGTACATTCAACTGTTTCATCTATTCTTCCTATCTAAACAGAGGATCAAAACATATTTCTGTCTATACTTGCCGGAAAATTATTCTATATATGTAATGACTTTCTCCCCCTCGTGCAGGACCAAGCGAATGTCTCTTGAAACTGAATTGAGCTGCATTGCCCCAAAGGCAAAGAAAAGAAAGACAAAAACTTGCTAGCAAGCAAGTAGAAATGGATCACATTTTTGTTTTTTATTGAATTTTCTTTAGATACAGTTGGGAGTGTTTTCTTTATAGAAATTTCAATCTTTGAAAGCCCTATTGTAACTTGTTTGTTTTTTCAGTACTTTAAAGTTATTACTCAGCAGTATTTGATAGAGATATTCGCAATATAAGTTCACCGTTGCATATAAGCTTTCAACTTATCAATTATCTCAGTTCATAGAGAGAGAGGGACGGAGCAAAGGATTTACTACGTCAAAATTTATCACATTTATTTTATAATTAATTGGATCTATAAATAATTTCTCTCTCTCTCTCTCTCTCTCTCTCTCTCTCTAGATTGGAATTGGTTAGGCTTAGGTGATTGGCTTAGGCAGTTCCAAAATAGCGATCGCCGAACTCGCCCATGCCAGGAATGACACGAAACTCTTTATTAAGCCCAGTATCTATTTCTGACGTCACAATCTTTAGCTTCGGAAATTTCTTGCACACTGCATGTATTCCTTCTGGAGACTGCAATTGCATGCATCCATACCTTTTTAATTAATCATCTTTTTTTTTTATTCTATTTTTAATCAAACACTTAAAAATTCATATAGCTTATAACTCACTGCAATTAAGTTGAGGAAAATTATGTTCGACTCTGGAACACCCTTGCTCAGCAGCACCGAAATTGCCTTCACTGCAGAATTCCCTATCCAACACACACATTTCATCATCATATCATTCATATTCATACATATATATTATGAAATGAAATACTAGTATGTGTTTTTCAAGATTGGTTTTTGATGAAATACCTGAGGCGAGAACGGGGTCCAGCAATAATACATGACGACTAGAGATATCTGATGGTAGCTTTTCATATATCAATTCCTGCAATTTTTGTTAGTGAGAGAGAGAGAGAGAGAGAGAGAAGGTGGTTGGAACTTTTAAGATTAACGTTTTTGTTTGGGTCTACAAACCTTTGCACCGGTTTTAGCCTCTCCGTGGATTAAGATTTTGCCGATTTTGATACCTTTACAGCATGCTCTCAATGCATTCTCCATGCTTTCCCCACTGAATCAACAACTCCAACAATTTACATCAAAAATCAAGTCTCGAATGACGTAATGTAGGATGTGATCGAGATATTAACCTTCTGACGATCGAGACACCGCACAATCGTTGGCAGAAAGTGACTCCGGTGTATACCGATCCTGCAGGTGAAGAGAAGAAAACCAAGATTCTTCATAACATGTATTGAAAATTAAAATGATGATCTAAACTACCTGTAGGAGTGGTGATCTGTTTTTCAGTGAATGGAAGGTGGCCAAGACCATGTTCAACAACCTACAACATAAATGAAAACCATTTTGTACGAGTAATGTTAACTTTAAAGTAAACTGAGTTTTCGAAAAACAGATTTTACCAAGCGAATGAGGCGATCTGCATAGAAGACGAAATCATGCTTGGTAGTCTTTGCATCTCTTACGAGCGTGTGCATCCCTCGTATCTACACAAGAAAGAGTGTTATACTATTCTGTTTGAAGAGCTACACGACACAAACGAAAGAATAGTAAGTACCTGAAAAGTCGAGTAGATGACAAAAACGTTGGAGTATATTTTGCAGAGATCGTGTTGGCCAAGCTTTGTGCGAATGTGCTGTACTATCAAGTCGACCGCAACTTCGTTATCTGATCCTCGAGGAATTATAACATCAGCGTGCTTCTTTGATGGGAGTATGAACTCTTCGAAGCTTGGCTTTACAAACTTAGCATACTGCAAAAGGGGCATGCCTTCTTTTTTTTTAGCTCTAAAGAAACTCTGTTCTCATAAAGTTTGATAGCTGTAATATGAGACTAACTTGGTCGAGGACGTTTTCGACGTTTCTGCCTCTTTCGACAGTATCACGTTGTATCCTCCTTCCCAGACGAACATCAGAATCTGCGCTGATAAAGGTTCATTGAAGACTATTAATTAAGCAATAGAAACTCTGGACCATCTGATAAATTCATTTCTTCATCAACTTTCAGACTATATAATATTTGTTCTTAAATTTAATTTATTTGAAAACCAACTTTGGAGTTTCACCAAAGCTCTACCTATAACATTAAAGAGGATGAAAGCTGCAAAAAGTACAGAGCATAGAACCTGTATCAACGAAGATCTTCATGTTCATGAGGTCACGTACTCGAGAATCATGAAGGACAAGAATTCCTTCCAAAATTATGACATCAGAAGGGTTCACCTACACAATAGCACCAAGTTTGATATGTTCTTCTCACTTGTTAAACTGTATATTGCACAAGAAGAAAGTGATGAACCTATAATATGTTCCATTTTTGTTTCATTGATTATACTTGAAGATTCAATTGGTAAAGGTAATGTGAAGGAAGATTTTAACTGAAGAGCATAGAAAAGTACCACTCGGCTTGGTTCAACGCTTTTGTGAGTCTTGAAATCATAATTCGGAATGCTTACTACTCTTCCTTGTTTTAACTTTTCCATACACGAAAGCAGAAGATTCGTGTCGAAGGCATCTGAGGAGCAAAACAAGTGATTAGCATAAACTATGAGCAGAGATCACTCTACACTTCTACAGAAGTATAAATTTGCACTAACAATTCAAAAATAAGCTTTACCTGGATGATCGAAGTTGTATTCACCGACTTTCTTCAACTGCTCATTACTCAGGGAGCGGTAGAAAGCATCCTACATTTCACACACATTCTAAATATTGCTAAAAAAAATAAAAGATACTATGTTTGATACTCAAGTCCTATGGAATTCGCGGAGAGAACTATCAAGAAAAAACATTGAGCTATGTTTTCATTGTTGGCTATTCTCATCATCAAAAACACACACAACACACAGAGATAACCATATAATAATATCAATGTTTTGGGGGGCCTGCACATTAGGTTTTGATACAAATTAAGGATCTTAATGCATAATATGTGGCGATTATACATTCCGAATACGAATTAGTTCATGTGGAAATAATCCAGAAAAAAATTAAGAAATTAAAAAAGTAATTACTTGATTGACGAGAACAACACGCTGATCGTGGAGCTGCGAAATAATCATATCGCAAACAGTCGTCTTCCCCGATGCAGTACCACCAGCAACACCTGCAATTCAACACCATTTTCAGTCAAAACACTATTTCTCAAACATCAAATTTTCAAAACCTAACAAAAAAACACTAATTAACTCTAAATCGAACAATACGATCGGAACAGTGCAGCTGAGAAGAACACACCGATTATGAACGGAACTTTGAGCGGACTTCGCTCAGAGCCACCGTTGGATTGAGGCGTAGAGCGATTATCGCCGCCTTTGGATTGAGGCGTATCGCCGCCATTCTTCAGCGCAGCAGCATTCACAGATTTCATGATGTCGGATCGGATCGGAGAAAATTATCGTCCGAAAATTGAAATGGCGGCGAATTTCATATCATTTGCGCGTATTCTCAATCAGAATTCCACATTTTCAAAATTAACTTAACTTTAATCCAAAGAAAATCTCCCATGAAAAAAAGAAGAAGAAGGAGGAGAAGGAGCGAATTTGAGATGTTTCCTTTTAAATGCTACGATTGTGCGGCGGATTAAAAGGTTTCGCGGGAAAATCGCAATTATTCACACGTGTCTCGTTATTCGACTGGTGGGGCCAGATGATGGTCCAAACATTATTATTATTAATGATTATTTCACTATTCAGGTTGTTTTCATATTTTGATTGCGAAGTTTGCATAATTTGTTCATTTTGATTAGCAATTCTTTTTTTTTATTATTTTTTTTTTTAAGTATAGTTTTTAGTGTTGATCTTGTTATTTTTCTAACGGGTCTTTACAAAATAAATTTATTGAGAAGATATACATATACTCTCTCCGTCCCGCGCCAAATAATATGTTTTCCTTTTTAAAACGTCTCATAAAAAATGATACATTTTTATATTTGGTAAGTGCCGAGGGATTTAGAAGTGAATTAATGCAGCTAAATGGGTCCTTATTATGTTTAGTTAAGGCCTAATTAAAAAACACCCCATGTGCCGGAAAGGTGCACATGGACTTCCACAATTACACTCGTGCTGAAAAAGAAATGTATCATTTAGCACAGGACCGATGGGGTATTTAAGAAGAAAATTATAATTTTCGCATAATACCACAAGATTTAAGTAAATGAACAATACATATTGAGATTGCAAGGGGAAAAAGAAATACTCCTATGAAGCTGTTAAAATTATTAGATAGATTCAAGGCAAAACAAAGATGTCAAGCTGTCAACTAAATAGAGCATACAAAATTTGCAGATCAACCCTTTCAGAGTTGGCTAATTTAAACAAGAGAATACCACCAACAAAATTGCACCTGAGTATGCTAAAAGCTTATCACAGCTAAATCGAACACATTTCAAATCTTCATCACAATTGAATGATCTAAAGATCTCATTCTCCACCTAAAGATTACAGAAGCCATTTACTTTCTACCATGCGGTTAGTGAGATTTTACCATTTCATGAGAAGATTTTACGCCTCCCGAATCTCGTCCCACAGTCGTTTTCTTGCGATGAGGACGCGCTCTTCGCCTGTGGAGAGAGCGTCGTTGCTGGGCTCCACCTCGGAGGACCATTTGTCCCATTTTAGAGAAGCCAAGAATTTATTTACATGGTTTATCACAGAAGGTTTGTCTCTGACGATGATGAAGCCATCTGGCCTCAGTATCCGGTCCATCTCGATCAGGAGATCCTCGGAACTGCAGCCTATCTCCTCGATCTGTGAGAAGACGGACCAGGCGTGGAGCAAGTCGTAGGTGCGAGGGTATGTTGAAAACGACTCACACCTGTATATAGACCTTATCAACAACTCGAACAAGAAATTCCATGTTGTTTGATTCGAGTAATGCCACCAAATATTAACATCGGACAAAAGCACAGATGTTCAAATTCCAAAGAATCGAACACAAACAACTATCATATGAAACGAACAGAGATGCAAACATCATCCTCATCCCAATAGTCAATTCAAAAGTTTGCTTAAGATGATATTTCAGATTTCATTGTCATGGTTTGCAGTTTTGAGGAAGTTAGAAAGGCTTGCTGGACAGAAAACATACCAGTCATGAACTGTTCCGATCAAGCCTCGATCGTAGATTATCTTCAGCTTTACTGACGCATTTACTGGAGCAACGTTCATGACCCAAACATCCTTATCTTTTAGAGCTGCAGCGAAACCTCCAAGGTTTGAGTTCATGTCCATGACATTTCTCACCGAGTTCCGGTGCACGACTGATTTCATCTGCTTCCAATACTCAGTTACTCTATTATGCCACACATCCTGTAAATTTCATAATTATCAAAAGCTGAGAACCAAATGCAAGAAAAAAAAAATCTCATTCAAAAAGATGACACAAGATGGAAGCAAGCCTTACTGTATCTTTCCTATAAGCTTCAGCACTAATACCAATTTCTTCCAGTCGTGGCGATGCAGATGTAAGCCTTTGAGGCCACGGTTCTAGTCCACTTCCCTTTATTTGATGCATTTCTGTTCTCCCAAAACATCGTGGTATGTCAATTGTAATGGTATGTAAAGGAATATGCAGGCATGTTAAGCATGTTGGATCATCTATTACATAATAGTGCATAATCTCTTATTGCATCCATATATGATTGCCTTGTGTGAATGGAATCGAAAAAACCCATCAGATTTAACTTACGGATATTCCTACTTATTTTATATACAAAATCTTACCATTCTCCATAAACAATATAGATGGTAGATTTCTTGAATCCTTTGACGCATAGCAATTATTAGGGGATGCAAAAAATGTCGCAAAATTATGCATTAAAGGATACATACAGCTTGCTATTTTTGAGTTAGCTCTCAGCTAACTGGTTAAAATTTCCATATAGTTAATTAGCATCAGAGCAAAGCTTTCTCTTAAATAAAAGAGCAGTGCGCTGTTCAAATTTCTATTTTCAACTAGTAAAGTCTTAGTAAAATAACCCAATGACAATCCAATACCTTACATTTAACATTTCAAGTAAAGAAATTAAATGATCAGACAACGAAAAAAGAACACGTACTTGCTGAATAGGGGGTGATGCATGCCTTCATAGGCACATTCCATGCTGCATCTGGATCATCATCCGAACTACACAAATGTGGGAGAGTTTCACGGTTTCTTCTCGTATAGCAACTATTATTCGGAGGCTTAGCCCATACCACTGTTTGATCTTTCCTCGCAACGACTCTCCAGCACATTCTCCTCAGAAGATCATACATAGAATTCCAAATTCTCCGATTCTCCACATCATGTGCGTAAGCTTCTGGCGAAGAGTAGACAAAATAGCCTCCAGGCCTTAGTAATCTGTCCAGTTCCAACAAAAGAATGCCGTCTCTTTGGAGCCAATCTATCCTGCAACGGGAGCAATGAGCCAACTCGAAGGACCTACTCGGGTAAGGTAGTCTTTTCGTGCCTAAAACACCTAAAGTCGCAGGAATTCCCCTTTCCAAGGCAAACTGTATTTGATTTTCATGAACATCATTGGGAGCTAAGGACATGGCTATGATGTTGAGTGGGAGGAGATATGCCCCAAAACTCGCGACCCCACATCCCACATCTAGAACATTCCGTATATGACCTCCATTATCAAGCCTTTCACCAGGAAACTTTAGCATCTAGAGGAAAGAAAAATGAGAATTAACATTACATGGTTTGAATTGTTATGTTCTCCACCCCAATTATTGTCAATATAAAGCAATAATAATGAATCTTGGACAGTTTATACGTGAAAACGAGCCGTGAATGAAACCACGTTATGGAACACTGTAATTCATACCCCTGCAATAGCTGCAATGTATTTGTCAGCTCCAAAGTGAAAATGAGTTCCTCCACCTGGGAATTTGATCTTCTCTCCTTCGACAACCATCCAGTTTTGATCCGATTTTTCCTTTGCAAGATGTGTGTGTGGTATGTTGGCCTTCCATACATGATCCCTACTCATGGGCCATCTGATTGGGATCTGGAGTTCTAACAGAAAAATTCATTGGCATCAAAACTATCGAAAGAGAACTGCAACGGGCACACGATGATGAACACACTAAAACCGTGATCTTAAAAATTGTGGTTCAAATCTAATGTTTCCAAACAAGTGCATGCAAATTCTGAACTCTAACTACCACAATTACCATTTTCTTAGTTTTAACATAAAATTCCGTTAGAATCCAAACTGAATGACAACAAGCACACCAACAAGAACGATCTGAACAATTACCATTTCTAGCAAAGTTCTTGCAGAATTATCCATTGATATCATGAATATCAAAACTGAATCAAAACAAGCACACCACTTCAAAATAAGATCTTAGCAACAAGAAGAACAAACTTGTTTCAAACCTAATTCTTGTAGATTGAAAAATAACAAACCTTGTAGCCAGAAGGCGGAGGAATACGGCAGTTGTATCGGCGCTCCGGCGGCGGGCAATGCCTCTCGTAGTGCTCCATTAAGCTCAAATTGACCTTCAACCTCATTTGGTAGATCAAATTCCTATCCAAACACGGAATCAGCTCCGAGTATCTCAAATCGCAAACCTACAACACAAAACTCAGCTCGCTTAGACCTAATCATATCAATTCTCGAATTCAACACTAAAAACGGCGTCGCACAGCCACAATCACGCCAACATTTTCCTTACCGGAATGCTCTTGGGGACCTCAGGATTGCGCTCGTCGTCGTCGAATAATTCATCGAAATCCTTCTTCACCACTTCTCTCCCGGTGACGGGGTCAACACCGGCGTCGTCGAATGAGTCGTCGCCGCGTGGCAGACCACCGGAAAACAGTGAGCCGTTGTACAGGCAGACCAATCCCAGAAACGCCAATAGCCCCATCAACGTATACTTCAGCAGCCTCCTCGAACGAATAGCCTCCCCCTTCTGCTTCATTTTCGCTTTTTCTTTTTTCCTTTTTTCAATAAACACAATAATTGCGAAACAAAAAATAATCCGGTTACTGCAGAAATTACTCAGATGCTACAAATCTACTGAAGGATCCATTGCTGCCGCATGAAGCAAGAATATATGAAGAGAATCCGACTTAATTTCAGATACAGAAGGAGAGAAGAGGGTTGTCTCTTGTCTGAGTCTGTTTCCAACGAATGTTTTGGGAGAATGAAATCTGGTTGCGAAAAGGGAAGCGGTGGCGTTGGGAAAGAGGAGTAAATTTACACAGTAGGTATCTTGGATACGACGGCGTTGAACGCCGCCGTTTTTCGTGCTCAAACACAGCTCCCTCCTTCCCTCTCTCTCTCTCCTCGCTGCTTGCTGTTACTGTGTCTGTGACTGTGAGTTGAGAGTGAGAGTGTGTTATTCTGTGCGCTTTTCTCGGGATTTATTTTATTATTATAAATATTAGTATTATTTTAATTTAATTTATATGCGGACAGTCTATTTTTAAATCTCTTTTTTATTTTTTGCGGTCTAAAATAGACCACTTGATTATCATGTTGTGACAACATGTTTTCCAATAATAACCGCTCTCTCTCTTTTTTTCTTTTTCTTTTTTCATTTATAGCCTAATTAATTATTTACTCCCTTCGTTTTTTCCGAAATGGTTCGATTGCTTTTTACACAAATTTTAAGGAAATGAGGATTAAAAGTTAAAAGTCCCCACCATAGAATCATTAGTGTATTAATAATCTTATTAATTGAATGTGATTCAATTTCCCACCAAATTTATTTGTTTTTCAATTTATTTATTTTTAAATTATTTAGTTTTTTTTTAATTTAAATAAATATCCACTGTATCTTAATCTCAGTTTTTAATTATTATCACCTGTTTTTAAAAATTCAAAACAGAAAACTGAAATAAATACACAAAATATAAACACAACATAAAAACACAAATAAAAGGCAAAGAAAAAAAACTGAAATGAGCAGCACACTTAAAATAGGCGGACAATTACAATCAATTAGATTAGGGTTACATAAGTGAGAGTTTAGTAGGCTTAAACATATAGCATGTGGGGTTGTTGGGTCAATTATAGAAAAAAGCCACTTAAAAAAAAACAACTCGAAATGGCAATCGAGCCACTTCGGAAAAAACGGAAGGAGTAGCATGGTTAATATAATAGGAGTAACATCTTATCAATTATATCTACAAAATTCCAAAAAGGAAAGAAGCAAAATCGCGATCATAAGATTAAATTTATTCTAAGATTAAAAAAAACCAAAATAGATAAATAATGGGCTATAAGTGGAATGTGGAAATAGTGGCCTCTTTAGCTGGATTGGGTTTTATCCACTTGGTCCACTTGGCCCCCTATTATTTCAATATTTGGGTCTCTTTTATTTTAATATTCTACTTAATTTGGTATCTACTATTTCGATACTTTTAATATATTAGGAAAGCAATACCTAATAATTTACTCCGTATTTCTCTTAAAAAAAAAACAAATCTCAAAAAAATAAACCTAATAATTCAGCCCCACAAGCTGGAGACAGGCCATTCTCATAAATACTATATTTATTGTTTATAACTGGAAAATGGATTAAGATTGGTTCTTCAAGAACTATTATTGCATGCACATTGTCATAAAATAGTTTATTGTTTGCTTGGTTAGTGTTATTTTTTTTATTTTTTTTTTAAAGGATCAATAATGGTTGTGGTTTAATGTTTTATATTTTAATGTCAACTTGAATTCAGCTTATTTGATTTGAAATAACGTTTAGATCTATAACCAACTTTTATTGGATTTTTATGCAACTTGGTTTAGTGTAAGAGGAGAACCATTATCTTTATCTCTTATTATTATTCAAATCAAGAAAATATAAATTCTAGATCCAGTTTGAAGTATAAAATATAGAAGTTGGTTTTTTAAGTATTAAATAAATATGAAAGAATCTGAGTAGTAGAAAGTAGAAACTCTTTTAAACTATCATAATTATTTTTTTTAAGAAAAAAAAATGAGGGGTAGCCCATCCCATGTGCCCCATATTCATAAAAATGGGCCAAGTAGAGTCCAAATTGAGTTCAGAAACATTCAAAAGAATGTGACAAATAACAAAACTAAAATCAAATCGATTTGGTGATTATATTTTGAGAAAGTTTAAAAAGATAAAATATGTAGTCACTTATATATACACTTAAAAAGGGAATGACAACTACAGGGCCTAACCTAATGTTTTTTTTATTTGGGCCTAACGTGTGCTGTAATAGCGATTTTGTAAATATTTAATCGCAAAATATAATTATCACATCATACAATAAATCGGATCACTACTGAAGTAATTATAAATATTAGAAATACTTTTATTGTTTTTTATGTATATCTTGAAATATAAAGTGTCCGTATATATAGTATAGTTTTGGATAAATTAGAATGGCTTGACCTTATCTCTCGAAAAAAAGAAAAAGAAAGACTTTGGGTTGATTACGCGAAGAAAATAATAAAAAGTTAATCATTAGTAATATTATTTGTTAATAAAGTTATTAATCATATTACTCCACGCAAGAGAAACGAAAGTTCCAACCGCTTGCATATTTTAAATCAAATTATTATTAAAAAAACAAACAAAAATGTTGCATTCCTTTTTATCTTTTTTTTTTTTTTTTTTTCAAAAGATTTTGAAAATCTGCAAATGAGATGGATGAGAATTGATGCGGAGATTCTGTGTGTCGCACTACTATAGTCTATATATTTCCTGTTTCAACGCAAATCTGTTTTTTCTCAGATGTAGCAGCTTCCAGCTTGAAGGAATCTTAAGCGGTGCAGTTGATTTCACGGTAATTTGCTTTTAAATATTCATCTTCAATCGTCGTGCAAAAATGGAGATTTGTTTTGACTAGTATTTTCCTTTACTGAAATTCCAAGTTACCAATCAATTTACGGAACTTTCAGTGTTTCTGTTTTTTCTGCTATTTTCTAAGATTTTTCTGTGCGTTTGCAATTAAATATATATAATTGCGTGTATATATATGTGTATGTGTTCTATGTATATATATATATATATATATATAGAGAGAGAGAGAGAGAGAGAGAGAGAGAGAGGGAGAAAGGATATACTTGGTCTACAGAAGTTCGTGTGAAGTCGTCGGCCGTCGCTACCGTAAAATCTGAACACGTTATTGAATATTTCCGTGGCGGCAACTACCTATACATACCTACCGACTTGGTGTTTTTCACGATTTATTTGAATCATTATTGGCGCCGCTACTCTTTCTCGTGTGGATTACTTTATTATTTGAAACTTTTCTGCCAAGTTGGATTTGGGGATTTTCCTTGAATATTCTGTGCGATCCATTCTTAATCAGGAGTTTGTAATTGGAATCACCTACTGAAAATTCTGCAAATTTGCTGGAACAAGGCTGTGTCGTTTCTGTGATTGTTGAAGATTCTGCATCGATGGGGAATAAGAGCTCTAGTTCTACGAATGGCGGGAGTTGGAGGCAATCTTCAATGACTCCTCAATCGAATTCTGGAAGTGGATGGCAGCATGATTATGGTCAATCGTCTGGTTCTCAATATTCTCAGAATTATCCAGTGCAACATCCTGGATATCCGCCGCAAGATCAAAGCTACGCTCCTCAAAATTACGCGACCCCACCACCCCAGTCGCGCCCTCAGCCGAAGCTCGATAGGAGATATTCGAGGATTGCAGACAATTATAATTCTTTGGAGGAGGTATGTGTGTGGATGTATTGCTAGAGAACAAAAGGGGGTGCACTTTTATCTGAATTTTGGTTGGTTACCTGGTATTCTTTTTTGAGGTTATTGTTAATTGATACTGTACTATGTTGGATCATTATCAGGTGTGAATGGAATTTGGGGAAAAGTTAGCTTATTGGATAGTCAGTGAAATAAAAAATATTTGTATGAATAAGGCAAAAGGAAAAAAGTTTATTCCATTTATTTGTGACAGATTAAATTGTATATTAGATGCTTAATTTGTTTGTTGAAGTATAGGAAAGAGCATCTTTGTGATTTTACTATCGCCACACAAACTAATCATTCAAATTTGAACGTGCCGTCTTGACAATAACTATGGCAATCGAAATAGGTTTATCTATCGATGTGATAATGATACCTAATTTTTGTTATTAAAGTGATAATGCATGTCTTAGTGTGTTGATTGTCGTATAATTTCTGTGTTCTTACTTTTCTGAATCCATCAATTGTCTTTCTCTCTCAGAAATGTATTAAGTGTGATCTTTTTCTTTATCTAGGTCACTGAAGCTCTAGCTCGTGCCGGTCTCGAGTCTTCCAACCTTATTGTTGGAATAGATTTCACCAAGAGTAATGAGTGGACAGGTTCAGTTCTTTCTTTACTCCTTTTTTGGATATGTTAATTAGCAACTGAATCTTCTTGAGACATATGCTGAACTTTGTTCCATCTTTAGGCAAAAGGTCATATAACGGTCGAAGCTTACATCACATTGACGGTGGTATGAATCCATATCAGCAAGCAATATCAATTATTGGAAAAACCTTGGCAGCTTTTGATGATGATAACTTGATTCCCTGTTTTGGATTTGGAGATGGTTAGTGCACAAGAAACTTACGTTTAATTTAAAATATATATACACATATGATTGGTTCTTTTAATATTAATAATGTTGGCAGCATCAACTCATGATCAGGATGTATTTAGTTTTCATCCTGATGGAAGATTCTGCCATGGATTTGAGGAAGTCTTGAGCTTATACAAAGAAATCGTTCCTAATTTGAGACTTGCAGGTTAGTTGTCTTTCCTCATTATGAAGCTTAGTCCTTGGATGCTTGTCATAATTTATAGCTTCTAATTTTGTCACACGATACAGGCCCGACATCTTTTGCTCCGATAATTGAAATGGCTACAACTATTGTTGAGGAGAGTGGAGGCCAGTATCATGTTCTACTAATCATCGCAGATGGACAGGTTTCATTTCTCTTACCTATTTCATGCTTTTAGAGGTGCTATTTTCTTGTAATATTAGCTCTATTGCAATATTCTCAGCAACCATATTCATATTTGTAGGTTACCAGAAGTGTCGATACTCAAAATGGTCGTTTAAGTCCACAAGAGCGTCAAACTGTTGAAGCAATTGTTAAAGCTAGGCAAGTTTCTGTAAAAAAAACTAGCTGATTATTTGATTGTCAACTTATTAGGATATTAGAATAATGTTCCTGTAAATTTCTGCAGCAAGTTCCCTTTATCTATTATTTTGGTCGGAGTTGGAGATGGCCCCTGGGACATGATGAGGGAATTTGATGACAATATCCCTTCTCGGGACTTTGACAATTTCCAGGTACGTTACATGCTTAGTCAGTCTTCTTGATAAACTTAATAATTACATCTAATATTTCTCTTGACTGACTAATTCTTTGGATCTTCCAGTTTGTCAATTTCACAGAAATTATGTCGAAAAACACACACCAGACGCGCAAAGAGACAGAATTTGCTCTTTCAGCGTTGATGGAAGTTCCTTCGCAATATAAAGCAACAATGGAGCTTAGTTTATTAGGGTAATCTTTGCCCTTGTGTCATTTATTTGCACATTCGGTTTCATGTGAAGAAAATTTCTATTAACTTAATACTTATTTTGGGTGATTCAGTCGAAGAAATGGTAATGATCCCCAACGAGTTGCTCTCCCTCCTCCTGTCTATGGTGCTGCTTTTGGTTCAGTCTCAAAGCCCGCAAAGGCAAAGAGTTTTGAGCCGAGCTCAAGTTCATACTATGCTCACAACGTTGTCGATACAACTCCTCCTCCTCCTCCTAATGCTCCAACCTCTGTTTATGAAAACCAGGTATTAATTTAGCTATGAAATCCTTCAGATACTCCAAAAGAACGAGTGCAACTCGAGTTTTAGATTCAGAACTTCCTCTTCGTTGTTCACTTTTTTAACTCTCGGTTTTACAGATATGTCCAATTTGCCTTACTAACCCCAAGGACATGGCCTTTGGTTGTGGTCATCAGGTAAATCCATCTATATATTTATTATAAAGAGCGTGATTTCATGCTGAAAGACGATTCATAAACACATTTCTTGCTTTTCTTATTTGCAGACATGCTGCGATTGTGGCCAAACCCTTCAACTATGTCCAATATGCCGCAGCAAAATACAGACCAGAATCAAGCTCTACTGAAGTTTCTTGCCCGTTTCTCTTATATCGACTTTAAAAGGCTTCAAGTTCTTTGCTTCTCGATGCATAGCTTGTGTACAGATTATCCGGTTCCCGTATTCTTTGTTCTTTTGCCTGTTCATAAGAAAAAATGGTGAGATTTAGCTGAACATAGCGTGGATTAGGAGTTTGATTCCCTTTATTTGTTTAATTTTTCTTTTTTGAAATTCTGAGTTTTTGTTTGATACAGCTTTGATTGTACATGAAATTCTTTGGGTATTAATGGTGAAATAAGATGTTACTATTAGGAGTTTACTCTCTTTACCTTCTCTCTTGAATTCTGTAGGTGAATAGATATTACTCAAAACTATTGTTCTGTAAATTATGGTTGTTTAGTTCCAGTATTTAATGCCCACTGGTGGCAGTCACACTCTCACTGCATAGCATAATGTCTTTAAGTATTTTTGTGGGGGAGACTTTTCTTTATTACCATTTCACCAAAAACCAACAGCTTGCAATAAATGCATACTAGTTTTATTTATTAAAATAGCATATTAACAATTTTGGGATTAAACCAATCGATTGTATCAAATGTCATGCATGTGCATTATTTAGTGATGATAAACAAAAATTATTAACACGCTTTGCTAAAATATTACATTGAGTTTAGTTTTTATATAAATAAGTTCTAATATAAGAAATAATAATATATTTGAACTATTGATCTTAATTACTTTGATTTATGACTGTCATTGATTACGCATGATTACAAATCCCAAACAAATAGTAATATATCTGAACTATTAATCGTAATTTGATATAAGCATGATTACAAGACCCAAACAAATAATAATAGTATATGTGAACCATTGATCTTAAATTTTAATTTATGTTTGTTATTGATTTAAAAATAATTACACAAATAGAGAATCACGATAATTACTTAATGACATTTAGATCCTAAATAATAGTACTAATAAATAGAAAAAGAGTATGCACGTATGTAATAGTAATATAAGAATCTTGCGTGCCTTGTCGCAATCGGAAACTCAAGAAACCGATAAAGTGTTGGCAATAAATACACTCAACAAACTCCAAACCTAATAACCACCTCCTATATCACACACACACATCATCTGTGAATGCAACAGTTTGTTAGAAAACGACACCCCATTCTCTCTCTCTCTCTCTCTCTAGATAGCTAGCTCATTTATCTTATCACATTCTTCTCAATTAATTAGAAGAAGAAGAAGATCATCTCCACCACTTGTAATCTTGAATGGCCATGGCCTCGAATGTGAAGCTCTCGTACCACAAACTGAGGCACGAGGCGTGGTTCGAAGACGAGGACGAAGATTACGACCTCAGAGAGAAGGTGATCGGAAGGTTGAGAAGGTCGAGATTCAAGAGAATCCACCTCAAGAAAAGGTTGAGAGTGAAGATCCCAAATTTGAAGAGATTCTTGAGGAGAAAGGCAAGATTGGTGAAGTTTGCATGGAGGAAAGTTTGCAAGAGATTGAAAGAAAGCCAGTCCCATTTTGGGGAACTCTTTGCTGGGAATTATCTCTTCATGCAGGTCACTCCAACTCCATTGAAATATGTAAAGGGCCATGATGTTAATACCTTTGCTTCTAGGTATTCCACTACTAGGGTTAACGCATGATATATTTTTGGGATTTATTTATATATTATTTCCTAATTAATTACAAATTAATGATATATTTCATTTTCTTCTCCGGTGTGAATTGCTTCGAGCTATGTGTATATTTGTGTAACCTTTTTTTTTTTTTTTTGGCTTTATATATATTGATCAATAATATCGGAAAAGATGATTAAGTATTATTTGTAATAGAGGTATCAATAATCCAAATAGTATATTGGTGGATTTTACCTTCGTGTAACTTCCAATTTCTATGTTAATGGGAAGAAGACTAATAAATTATAAGAAGAAATGATATTATTTATTATGTACATGAATTAAAGTTGTTATGAACTTCTCTTTGAATAATTAGTATTTTTAATTAGAAAAAAGAATATAGTCCAGTCTAGTAATTGAATTTTCGGCATGAATATTTATTAGGATTAAGAAAATAAATTCTTGGGAATTTTCTGATTTAAGGAAATTATTTCTTGGAATTTATAAAAATAAGGACTTTTTGGGATTAATTAATTATCCATAGAGACTAGAGAGAATTTTATTACGACTGAAGCAAATATCGTAGTATGAAGACTTCTTCTGATTGTCAGCAATAATTCATTCAGTAGTTAGATGAATTTAAGAACTGCACGTTGCCAATCAATTACCATTCGATAGAAAAGTTACTCCCTCTGTCCTCCATATATGTATATGATTATTACTCATTTGGGATGTCCCTGATATATATGTGTCTACTTTAAATAGTGTTACGAATTGACAAGCAATATTAAGAACAGAAATCGAAAAACACACAGATTTACGTGGAAACTCAAAACGGGAGAAAACCACGGGCAGATGAGAGAGATTTCACTATGAGGCAAAATATGGTACAAAGTACATCGCTCAAACCCTAAACGAAAAACGGAGAATTTATAAGGTCCCAATCCCTCAAGCCCCAACCACATTGCGAAAAAGTCACAAGTCGCACCGCGAGCCTTTCGGGCTCGACTCAAATATTTCATGTCACAAAATAACAAATAGAATGATTATCTTATCAAAATTATTTATTCACCTTCACTTTATTCTTAATTTTCCAATTTTCTACCTATTTTTCCACCTTCTTCCTCTTTTATCTTACTTTTTTCACTTTACACCAAATTTTTTTTTAAAAGGAGGAAGTACTTTATTATATACGACTTCTTTTCTTACAAATAATATTGTACTTTTGGTTTTCGATTCTTTTGAATATATTTTGCATTACCAAAAAAAAAGGGGGGAGGATCCCCTGCTGTGGGGGGTTGAACACAGCAGGTGCTGTGCCTCCATACGGCAGCGTTTTTGCCCCCTTTCCATTAGTTTTATTTTTTATTTTTTTATTGTTGTAATTTTTTATTACTTTTGTTTTATTTCTTAATTTAGTTTTTATATAATAATTGCTTGTTGTTTTATTTCATAAATAGAGTATATCATTATTTTTTATATCCATTTATTTTTTCATTAATCATTTTCATAAATAAACTTTTAATGTTACTATATATTTACACTTTTTAGTACTTAATTTGTAAGTTAAATAAATCAAGAAAATGGAAAAAGAAACAAAAAATATAAGTTGAAGGGATTTCTTGTGCTATAACCTAGCACAGCACCTGCGCAATTATTATTTAAAAACTAAATTAAGAAATAAAGCAAAAGTAATAAAAATTACAACAATAAAAAAATAAAAAATAAAACTAATGGAAAGGGGACAAAAACGCTGCCGTATGGAGGCACAGCACCTGCTGTGTTCAACCCCCCACAGCAGGGGATCCTCCCCCAAAAAAAAGTGACTTGCCATCATCACAATAACTTCTTGTGTTTAGATAGAAATAGACTAATATCTATTTGGCATATACAACCAAAATTCGTGATGGTATAGTGGTATTTGAGTCTATCCACCTCCTAGTCAAGTTCAATAATTTTAGTAAAGAAACTATATTATTATATGCAATATTTGTCACAAACATGCTACACACGATGATAAAAAATAAATAAAGAGACAAAGTTTTGGACTCTTTATTAAACATATCCCAAGATTTATTCCATCCACACAATTGAAGATGGTTAGAGCTTAGAGGGGTCCCCTTGTTCAATTTTTCAAACATTAAAGATTAACTTTTTTTTTTACACTGCCATACTGGGGGGTGGGTGGAAAATAAAGGCCGACACGTGTTAAAGAGGTACTACTAGTCTACTAGTACTATTTTTCCGACGAAAAAAAAATACAAAATAGTGCAATGCAAATTAATTGGATCCTTACTCTGTGTCTGTAGTCACCAAAATATTCGAATTATTTTCAAATTGACAACTCAATTAAACTTGATTGTGATTGTACTAGAATTTGACTTACATTTAATGTATGAAAAACAAAAAATTAAATAATTCAAATATCAAGAATTTTGGCCTTCTATCTACTGAAACAGCTAAGCTATAAATTCGGGCCTGGCCCAAAATAGTGTACTTGGGAGGGATCTTGTGCCATGCTAATGGCAGCCCAATTTGTTCTATTTTTGGGCCCCACAATCAGAAATTTATCCCATTTTTTTAAGTCCAGATATTTAAAATTAGCCCGGCCCATTTCGGTGGAGACGAGGAAAAGGAGTGAAGAGAGTTCTGCTCTTCTAGCTCGACAAAATCACTGAAGCGAGAGAAAATTAGGGTTCTTTCTCCGACGAAGCTACGCCCATATTTTCGCTCTTCACTGATTTGCTGGCGATTTCGGTTTCGGAAGGTAGTAATCATGAAATTATACTAGTGTAGAATCTCATTGGAGCATGTTGGAAATTCACGTTTTTTTTTTTGTGTGTGTGTGAGCTGATGTGGGTATTGTGATTATTGTAGTGTAATTGTGGATTAAGCGAGCGTGAGCAAGTTTTTCTCGAGTTTCGTGGCTGGTGGAATGGCGGAGGAGGAGACGGCGGCGGAGGGAGGGAGTGCGCAGAATGTGGATGATGCGAGCTTGAGGGAAGAAGCTGCGAAGAGAGAGAAACAGAGGCAGAGGAAGAAGAAGCGGCTGTTGGAGGAAGCACAGAAAGCAGAGAAACGCGGCGTTTGCTATTTGAGTCGGGTGCCTCCGCACATGGATCCCTTGAAGCTTCGCCAAATTCTTTCGCAGTATGCAGAAATTGGCCGAATTTTTCTTACTCCAGAAGGTCAGAGATATTGCTGTATTGTGGAAAAAAAAAATTCTAATACCAGTTTTTGTTATGTGACCATTAGACTGTAGCTTAGTTTATTCCTGTTGTGTGTTGCTTGATACATAGGCATAGCTTCATTTTTGCTTTCCTTCTGTAGATTTGGCTTTGCATTATCAATTGATTTTGGTTACTTATCCATCTCTCTCTCTCTTGCAGATCCTGCTAATCAAATGCGCCGGAAAAAGGCTGGTGGATTCAGAGGGAAAGAGTTTTCAGAGGGGTATGATAGATGCTTTTGCTTGTGGCTTGCATAATCGAATTCTTTACTTGTTAGCTTGATATAATGATAAACAAGCATGTCTCATTATAAATTTACCTAGAAATTGCTGATTTTGTGGCGGCCCTTTTCTCGATTGCACTTTGAAGGTTGCAGTTTGTTGAGAAATAAATGGCTACATGTATTGTTTCTTTCAGGTGGGTCGAGTTCAACGACAAGAAAGTTGCTAAGAGAGTTGCGAGCATGTTGAATGGAGAACAGATCGGTATGTTAATCTCTAACTCAAGAACTTCTATGGTTTCGCACGGTAATTTCCATTGCTTTTTGCATTTAGTAATTTGGCATAATGTACTTGATATTTTGATGAAAGGTAGAGATATGCACGTATTAAAAGCTCTGTATAATACTAGCTCAGATAAAAAGTTAAGGCAGTAGTCGTGGGAATCGAATCATTCATGCATGGGAATTCTTTTCTGGCTTTATAGGACTTGTACATGGGATGTTTTCTTACATATTCGATATGATTGCATCCCGTTCCAGTATGGTTTAAGTCTTCCTGTTTTTTTTTTTTATTTAGGTGGAAAGAAAAAGTCGAAATTCTACTATGACCTGTGGAATATCAAATACTTGAGTAAATTTAAGTGGGATGATCTCAAAGAAGAGACAGGCAAGTTGACTTACCTTTTGTTACTGTGATGTGCAATCCTTCAAAAAAAGAAGTCTAATAACCTTAAGATACATGTTTTGCAGAAATTAAGAATGCTACACGAGAGCAAAAGCTGGTGTTGGAGCTCTCCGCTGCCAAGAAAGAGCGAGACTTTTATCTTTCTAAAGTTGACCAATCAGAAACGATTAGCAAGATTGGAGAACGACTAAAGAAGGTAATTTTCACCATTCATCATGCATGTGAAATAGTATCTCATTGTTATATATACAGACATTATAATGCCTTTAGAGCTGATTCTTGATCAGCATATTATCAAAGGTTTAAATACTTGCATTTACTTGTCAATGCAGAAGCGAAAGATTGAAATGGTACCGAAAGTTGTACGCCATTTCCCTCAGAATAGACCAGTTGCAAACAAAAGTGGAGAGAGCAAGGGTGAATTATCAAGGGACATCTTGGCAGGAGTGAGTGTTTCTCTTTCTCGACTATTCTTGGTTATATTGTTGATACTTAGGCTCTACATGCATATTTTTCAGGTTTTCGGTGGTTCTTGATGATCTTTTATGTGAATCGACAATTTTTATGTGGCATCGTCCCCTCAAGTGCAGTTTTGGAGGTTGCAAGCACTAAAGAGTTCTGTTCATGCCATTGCATGTTTATAATTATAGCTGTTAAATGCTTATCTGTCTTACTATGTGATGTATCCAAACCTTTTGTTTTATATCGCCAAAAAAGTTTAATTCATAGTACTTGTTATTCTTATTTAATGAACTTGGGATTAGTTTGTAATTGATTGGAAAATAATACCAAATTATATCACTCAAAATCCCCTTTAATAGGGCATTGAATTATACAAGCGTAAGACGAAAGGATTGTTTTATCAACATAAAATGTATAATTTGTTAGCGAGCTAAATCGGTCATAAAATATGTTACCATTATCACATCGAATATCTGTCAAAGCAATCTTTTTAGTCAAAAAAGAAAAAGGTATCTCAGTTATAATTTACTGATCAAATCTGTCACATTCTAATTTTAACAAATACCTTAATATTGACAATTATATATTACAAGGTTACATATTAATGGAAACAACATAACAATGACAATAGTAAATATCGGAAAGTGCATCAGCTGGTTTCACTGGTGTTCATTTACGTGGTTAACTGTACAGTTCTAATAAAACATTTCTTGATTCGTAACACAGAAATTCAACTAAGCCTTTTATAGATGGCACAATAGTCGAATCCACAATTATTATACGTCCACAATCAGTTGCAGCATCCACCTTGTTGAGTAACAGCTCCGTCTCTTCCACCCGCTGGACCCTGGGCTCGTCCATACCCAACTTTGATACCTGACGACTGCAATGTTTTCGAAAACATATCCTTTGGTTAACTCTTACATCAAACAAAATCGAGCATACTACACATGTTTGGCACAAATGTGATCAAATTGTGATGTTATAGTAGTGCTACTATGGTTGGCATGTTAATGCTCAAATACACTACGTATGTCGATACAAAATGAACCCATATCCAGAATTACGAGCAATCACAAATTCGAATAGAGATGGATACATAATGTAATAAGTAGATCAAATACAAGGTTGATATCATTCTAATGCTCGATGCACCACAATATCAATCAGCATCTCACCTCATTAGACACATCGAAAACACCTTCCTGAATCTTCTGAAGAATCTTGGTGGCTGTGTTGGTGAATGCCTATACAAATATGACAATGAAAAGAATGGAAATCAATATTGATATCCAGATGTGAAAATGGAAATTGCTTTTGTAGTACCTCCTCTACATTCTGTGCCGTTCTTGCAGATGCCTCCAAGAACAAAAGTCCGTTTTCTTTTGCAAACTGTTCTCCTTCCTCTTTGCTTACAGCTCTCCTGTGAGCAAGATCACTTTTATTTCCGACTAGTATGATAGTCATATTTGGATTTGCATGCTGCCGAGCATCTTCAAGCCAACTTGCTAGATGATTAAAAGTCTCCCTCCTAAATATGACAAAGTATCAAGGGAATATAATTTGTATATTCTCAAATGTGCTATAGAAATTGAATTCTAAAGAATGCCTGTGATTGCATTTACACATGTCCAGGTATCATATCGTGTCAATAAAACAAGAATCTCTATTAACTCGATAAGCCAAATAGCACATCTCACCAAAATCATCGAGACATTGTGTATTAACCTAAGCATGTATACCAACTTCAATACAGAAGAAAAACAAAATGCATTCTACATAAACCCAGTATCATAAGCAGCATTATGCTGATACGTATAAGCAAATATGAACTGTGATGTGTGTGCGTGTTTGCAAACAAAAGAATACGAACTCCAAACTGCAATCATATAACTTCGACGTCAAGTGTATTTTAATGCTAATAAGGAAGATACAAAACTATGCACATAATTAATTAACGCAAGAACATGCCATTTCTGTACCTGGTAATGTCATAAACCAAAAGTGCACCAGCTGCCCCTCTGTAATATGATCTAGTGATCGATCTGAAGGACTCTTGACCAGCCTGAACAAAGAACAACGTGTTTGAGTAAATCAAATGCGATTTCGACAGCCACAGATCATGAACACAGGTGTAGTATCCAACCCCTAATTGCATTCTTATCTACAAACAACCTTCAGCCATAAACCTCTCATGAACCCTCTCAGCTTTCATCAGCCCGATAAATTGCATGCGTAAGTTAGCACATATTTGATAATTTCCAACCGTACAAACAATTAGGAACTTGGTCAATTACAAAATAATTTTATCAAATTGCGACATATAAAGACCAGCACGCAAATGAAATGAAATTGAATCAGTGAACTAATAAATTAATTCATACAGTAATACAGAGTCAAAAACAAGTCCAACACAAGTCAAAAACACAGCTGAATCTTATTCATCGCCAACAAATAAATATCGAAATTCAACAAATAAGAAGACGAAAGAGAGAGAGAGAGGGGGAAGAAGTGTTACAGTGTCCCAAATCTGAAGCTTAATAGGGCGGCCGTCGATAGTAACCATCCGAGCACCGAATTCAACTCCGATTGTGAGATCATGCACCGGCTGAAACCTCTTATCCGTGAACTGCAGAAGCAAACACGATTTCCCCACACCTACAGACAGAAGCGAAACGCGATGATCAAAACCAAAATTGAGCTAGGGTTCAATAAAATTGGGGGAAAACCGAAGCAGCTGAGGGATTCGGCTACCTGTGTCGCCGATGATTATGTACTTGAAGAGGTAGTCGTACGACATTCTTCCGCGAAACGACGACGTTCACTGCGATGTGGAGGTTGGAAGGGGTAGTTTTCCTCTGCCGCTCTGCGTCGGATTTCTGTGGATTACGTGAAGGACTGATAAAACGCTTTTCGTGTAGGTGCAGCTGCGTGTGTGTGTGTGTGTATATATATATATTGAGAGAGAGGAGAGAGAAAATCTTGTACACTTAAGCTAAGCTTGTAAATTTTCTATTAAGCTGCTTATCTCCATCTTAATTCAAGTTGGATTTTGTTAAAGGAGTAAAAAAGGGAGAATTTCGATGTTACATAAATAAATATTAGTATTACAGAAAGCATTTAAAGTCATTTCACAAACTTAACAAACTCTAAAGAATTAGGTTAATTATCACTTATGCCCTTACTTTTTTGGTTGTATGGTGAGGTTATGAACTAACCTTTCAAAAGTTACAAAATGTCCCCAACTTTGCTCCTTTTTTTATATTTTATTTATGGTCCGGCATAAATTTTCATGTGACGAAATTATGATTAGGATGATCGGAATTTGACGTGAACAATAGAGTTGCCACATAATCACCAATATAATAAAATAAAATAAAAAGGGACACACTTGGGTCAGCCGGAGGCACCGTGCGGCCGGACTAAAACAATGGCACTTTTATTCATATAGATTGACACTTTTCTGTATAAAGATTGACACTTTTAAAAATTGTCATTTTATTCGTAAAATAATTATGTTAAAGATTGACACTTTTATTCATATAAATTAGCACTTTTCTGTATAAAGATTGATACTTTGGGCCCGGCCGCACGGTGCCTCCGGCTGACACAAGTTTTTGTCAAATAAAAACTAGACAAAAAGAAATAAAATTAAAAAAAAATAAAAATAAATCATCCCATAATTTCTCGTCCATCGAGAAATGCAATCTTATACCCACTAATTACCATTATCATTTTACCAACCCAACCCAACCTACTTCGTTAAAATCTCTCACTTCTAACCCAAGAAATCTCCTACCTCTAATTACCAACATTAACAAATAGTAATACCCACCTAAAATAGTTCCGGGCCCGATTAAACTTTGGGCCAAACCCAATTTGAAATGTGGAATTTTTTCAAAAAGCTTGTAATAATTGTTTAGATAAAAATGAGATACAAAATATATGTAATTTTTATTGATCTCCACTACCACTATTACAAAAAAAATGTAGATATACATAAAGTACTAGAAAGAAAGGTGCTAGTATTAATATCGTTTTCTAATCTACACTTTACCTAATTTTGGCTCTACTTCATTTCTTCAATTTCCAGCATCAAACCTCCCTTGAAATCCAAATATGGGCACGACATAGGACCATCTTCTTCGTAGCTTTTCCACCTAAATTTACATATTAATCATATCAAATTTAGTGTAATATATATCTTTTACTACAAATACAATATGCAATATAAATAAAATAAATATACCTGAAATTAAGAACGAAATGGTGAAGGAAAAATGCAGTCTCCAATTTCCCAAGTTCTGCGCCGGGACAAATCCTCAATCCACCTCCAAAAGGGGTCACTCTTTTGTTATTTGTAGGGTCCTATTCATTTTTTAAATATAAATAAATAAATAAAACTTAGATAAAGAAATACTCCTATATATAAAGTATAGAAATTAAAAAAAAAAAAGAATTAATAATAAACATACAGTCCATCTCCACGGGTTAAACTCCAATGGGCTTTGATGGAGGTTGGGATCGAGATGTGTAGCTAATATAATGGGCAGAACTTGCCACCCTTGAGGAATTGTATATTCTGCATTATTAATTTCTTTAATTAATTAAATAATACTACTATTATTTTTATATTTTTGTAATAAAATAGAAAAGAAAAGGACCTTTGAACTTGACATCCTTGAGAGCTTTCCTATGCACAAACTTCACTAGATTTCCACAACGTAGAGCTTCACTAATCACCTGCTTATATATATATTATATTCAAAAAAAAAAAAAAAGTAATTAAATATATATGTCGTTGGGATATCATGAAATATTATGGATTAAAATTCGAAAAAAAATTAAAAATTACTAATTCTCAAGGGGAAACATACTTACATGAGAAGTAAACTCCATTTTCTTGTAGTCTTCCCAATTCAAAGCCTCACCATCCTTGTTTCTTTCCCTCAAGTTCAAGTGTTCTTCCTGAGTAAACGAAATTCGAGAATTAATTTCAAAAATAAAATATGAGGCTGAAACACAGGAGAGAATAGATAGAAAGAAATGGTCTGGACTTTAGGTTTAGTATACCCGGAGCTTTAGAAGGGAGGATGGGGCCTGGGCTAGAAAATAGACAACAAGGGCCATAAGCCCTGAGGTTGTTTCATAACCAGCAAGCAAAAGATCCAACAAAATGCTCACTTTTTCTTCATCATTTAAGCAATCTTTTTCCACCAATTCATCTAAAAAATCCCCTCTCACATGTCCTCCATTCTTCATTATCTTTTCCCTCTTTTTTATGGCATCTTTCAACGTTGATGAGATATTCTTCCTTGCCTGCAAGGAAAACTCATTTCACTATTAATTAATCATATACCATAAGGTATATGATTCTTCCATTATTAAAGCTTAAACCGATAAAATAAAATACGAGACTAAATTCCCTTCTTCAAGAGTGTATTAATTTATTTTTTATTTTTTTTTTAAGTATTATTATAACGTATACTGATAAAATAAAATACGAGACTGAATCGAATTAAAAAGTACTCCGTATATACTACTAGTATTTAATTAATACCTTGACAGCCTTTGCATAAGCATTCCCAGGAATATAAACAGGTAGAGAAACAAAGCCTTTCATAAAAGTGAGGAATTCTTCAAGAATATTTTCAGCTATAGGATCCTCAGGCTCAATACTCATTAAATTTTTCAGCATAAGATAAAATGTTAGCTGCAAAAAATAAAAAAAAATAATAATTAATTCACTAATCACACACACACACACACACACATTAAAATAAAATAAAAAATAAAAAAGAAAATCATGTATAATATATACCTTTTTGGCCTCTTTGAAGAACTCAATCTGGCTCTTGGATCTCCAAGAGTCGATGTAGGAGAGGGAGAACCTATCGACGTAGGAGAGAAAATCGGGGCTCGACTTGGAGGCGTTGATGAAGCTGAGAGCTACACTCCTGAGCTTCTTGTGAAGATCTCCAGAAACAAGCATCATTGACAACTTCCCAAGAATGTCATGAACCGGTTTAGGGTAACTGCTTTGGAATAGCGTTTCTTCATTTTGTAGAATAAACGTGTTTAGCTCAATATCACATGAAACCACCGTCGGGCTCCCAAACAAATGCGACTTGAACACATTCCCATACCTATAAATAGAATAATCAAGAACATGAGATAGTGATCTAGAGAGAGAGAGAGAGAGAGAATGTATAGTATGAATGAACCTAGAGATGTGATCTTGCAAGAAGAAGCCGAGGGAGTTGGATTTGTGAGGCTTGAGATAAGCAAGAGTTTCACCAAGAAAAGGGAAATGGCCCATACTTCCATTGGGTAAATTTGCAGGCTTTTCTTTGAAAATGGAGATGGAGATGCCTAAAAGCTTACAAATTAAAGCAAATATTCCCAAAAAAAGACTGAAAATCACACACAAAAATGCAGCCATTTTATTCTCAAAGTCTTGATGTAGTGACGCCTATATGTATGCTATCCTATCTACTTTATGAAGGAAAAAAAAAAAAATGCCTTTTTATAGTCTGGGTTTCTTTAATTTTCTTCAATTTAAATATATTTATAGTATGGGAGAGATCAGTAAGTAAGATTTGTGTGTCACACGTACTAGAGTTTTATGGTAAGAAATCAGTAAATTACAAGATTTTCGTTGGACTGTTATGGATCAGACAAAGATTTTAAATATGTATTTTGAATTATATATATTCTGTTTTATTTATTCACTTCGTAGGTTAGTTATTACGTCACAGCAACATGGTAAGTATTATTATGTACTACAAATTAAAGTTTAAACATATGGAAATAAATAGTTATTTTACTGATTAAATCTTGATTAGGGATGTTTGGCTTTCTAAACATATAATTATTATTTTTTCATTATGCAATGTATGAAAAATCCACGATGAGAAAATGTAGAATATGATGTCAATAAATGACAAAATCATATTATATTATTATATATTGTAAAGTCTTTTTAATTATATATATATAAGGACAAAGATTATCTAGCACCCGCTTCATGTGGCTACTCTATATTTGTTTTATCACATACCATATTTGTGTCATTTTTATATTACTCTGTTTATTTATATTTTGAGTCTTAACGTATCTTGGTTTGAAACATAAGCAAAAATAATAAACAAATTAGTTTAGACGACGTCGTGACATACATAATAATTATAAACTATATTTCTTAAAAATGAATACTACTAAAATAAACTAAACTCTACCAAATAACCTAAATGTAGGGCTGAGCATACGGCCGGTTCGGCCGAAAACCGGCCAAAACCGATTTAACCAATGACCGAAAAAAATTAAAAATTATAACCGAACCAGCCAAAGTATCTGTACTCAACCAGCCAAAAACTGGCGGTCGGTTTCGGTTCGGTTTAGGCCAAACTGAATTATTGATGCAAAATGTATTTTTTCTCTTGTTTTCTTCTCTAATTATTTCATATTTTCTATGGATTCATTCAAAAATATAGTCACGCTACTAACTAATATCCAACCATAGCATATTTTTACTCGATAATTTATAAAATGACCATAGAGACAGGTAAGGAACTACAATCCATATATAATTCACCATTAAACATCATAGAAAGTAAAAAATTCTAATAATCTACCATAAGACTGCTGTGGAATAGAAATTAAAGGTAATTATAAAGTAAATCCTATATCTATTTTAGTTATAAACTCATAATTCTTAAATATAAAATTAAAAATTAAAATTATATTAGCTATAGTCCGTTTTTTTGGTCGGCCCCAAATCCATATAACAAAAATCATAACCGGCCAAATTAAATTTTGGTTTCGCACTTACCAACCAAAATTGACCGTTCCTTTTTTTGGTCAACCAGAATCGTCCGAAACCGTTTGGTTCGGTTCAGTTGTTTGGATACGGTTCGGTTATGCTCAGCCCTACCCTAAATGTAATGTATTTCGATTGATATTTAGTTTGCGGGACACTTGGTGAGCCGGACTCACGGTGAGTGAGTTCATATAGATTGACACTTTTATTCGTGTAGATTAACACATTTTTGCATAAAGATTGACACTTTTAAAAATTAAATTTTTATTCGTAGTAGATTAACACTTTTCTGCATAAAGATTGACATTTTGGACCGGTTGCATAAAGATTGGGTCAGCTTGCCTTTAGTTTTTAGACTAACTATTATTATTATTATTATTATTATTATTATTATTATTATTATTATTATTATTATTATTATTACTGTAAAAAATTAAATAACTAATTAAACAGCCTTATTTAAAAATTAAAACAGCATTGCACGAAGCATGAATCTTGTCTGTTGCAAATTGCACGTCAACAAAGAATCAAGATCTTCCCCTTTCTACCAAATTTGGGATACGTTAATTTTCTCATAAAGAAATTAGGAAACGTTACAAAAATGTTTTTCCACTAAATATTTTAATCTCTTCCATTTAAGGGCAGCTACTGTTTTTTAGTGCTTGTTAATTTGTTACCACAAAACTTATTAAACAAAATTTTGTAATTAGGTGAATGACGTAATTAGTGATGCTCTAGTTGCATGTCTAATTGGAACTATTATAAGAATCCCATATTAGAAGGATTCCCTTTATTTCAGGATAAAGCCCTAGCTACTTTGAAAAAATTATTGGTCTTAGATATTATTGAGAAATATATGCCTCAAGATTCTTGAGTTGTTGTTGAGATTCGATTTGGACCTTTATTATATTTCGGTATTGTATCTTTTATTGCGCTGTTAAATGTTCGACACGTGTTAAAAATATTTCATAAATTAATTTTTTTTATTATCGTCTTTAATATTTCTGATAATGCAATTTTCAATAACTAGCTTTTGAATTGTCCATGGAAATTAATTTTAAAAAAAATCTTTTCATCTAGCTACTAGATTTTGAATTGTCCATGGAAAAAAATTGGTTCTTTTCATCTAGCTACTAGCTAGATTTTGAATTGTCAATGGAAAAAATTGGTTCTTCTCACTCATTAGCAATTTTGGTCCTCTAGGTAATTGATTTTTGCAATTTAACGACAAAACACTAAACATTTACATCACACATTTTCCAAACGACTCCATTGATGGGTGTCGCAATGGTTCTATTTGCGGTATTTCTATCTATTATTTTGGAGATTTATAATTCTTCCGTTTTATTGGATGGAATTTAGTTGAAGTTCGTTATCTTGATAATAACTTTAAATAAAAATACATATATAACGTGATTTGCCTAAACTTTGGATGCTTATCTCAAAAGGAACATATTTGTGATTATTATGAAACGATTCAATTCAAATATGAATAAGTCTAAATAAATGGGTGATCTTTTAAGATGTATGATTCAGGTTAAAAAGTGCATCAAATCAAGAGCATATAGTGTATAGAAAGATGATACATTAAAGTAATGTATACAATGTTGTTAGTTGGGGTGTGTCGAATATGATAAAATTGGCATAACCGAGGCTATAGCTGTACTTTATATCCGTAAAGACAATATTGTTCCGATATAGTGCAATTGGACTATAACAATTGTCTTCAAGATACAACGGTTCTTCAACTTCAAAATGTTTGCACTACAAGTTGAGATTACGGCAAACTACTCGGAAATCAAGACTTTGCAAAAGAAGGAAGGAAATGATGAACTGGATGAGTAGGTTATTATCTTTGGCTTGTGATGTTCAAATCAACATTTAGAGGGCTCCATTTATCGCCCATAAGTGTACGTTCGCGAAAGGACGATTCGTTTCTAATGCAAAGTGCGCCTCACAACGCCCATTGCGACGTGCACATGCTCGGCTACGATGGAAGACGAACTCTTCGTAGGCCCTAGAGTTTAGCCCAAAAGACTAATCCCAATATACCGTAGGTGTACCATAAGGAGCACACTTGATACTAGCTCCTTATGTTTGGACACTTACTTATAATTAGCTCTCAACTTCAATATTTTTCCAACGTGATGCAAGTTTCCACTACTAGTTTCCAAATGGTAAACTTAATGTTATTAATTGCTCATTCATTCAAAATTGGATTTGAACAATTAAATAAATTAAATTATACTTCGTAATACTTGAAATGTAGATTCTAATTCTACTATTTATTTCTTCTTTTGTTTCAAAATAGAAACACCATAAGTATATGGATTTAATGGAGCTTTACAATCAAATTTCTAACAAACGCATGAAAAATGACGGTGCATTGAATTAATGCAAACAATGCATCATCGGACGTGAGAATCAATCTGATTCAACCATTTAGTGAATATCTATCGACCACATGCATTCTTATTTGATACATAAGAATTGATTTCTACCCTAACCACCACTCTAAATATATATTAAAGAAATTAAGGTGCAACACTACACAAAAACACCAAGTCCCCTAAAGGGCTGCCAATATGAAACAATTTGAGTCTAAAATCAACAACTTTTCAAAGCAACAAGATGCAAAAGTTTGAATTTTTTTTTGTTAGCTTTTATGGAGTTGATGTTGATGTTTGTAGTGAAAAACCGACCGCCATCCTTGGACTCAATCCTTTGCAAGTATTTTGGCTTTTTACCTAAAAAAAAGAGTTGTGTTTGTGCATGAACTACTCAAATCTCTCCCATCATGGTGAAAGTAATCATAATCAATCCCAAATGGCTAAAAATTGGAGTACAATTGATTAAATATATGTGCATTGGAGTAAAATGGAAGGTATCGAAGGAATTATTATTATTATTATTATTTTTATTTTATTTTTTTTTGGTTCAAATACCCTAGAGGGTGAGGGGTTAGGCAGACCCCTAACCTGTATATAAAAGGATCAAAATGATACAGCGTCTGACGGAGATAACACTAAAAATGAGTGTTATCCTCAACATAAACTGAAAACACGAACATAATCGGAATTGGATCAACAACCGATCCAACTCTCGAAACAAAAAACAAGAGATACAATAAAATTAGCAAATACAATGATGATGGTCCAGAAGTGACCATATCAGAAAACCTAACATTAGGAAGTATCAAAATGCTAAGAAACCAAGAATGACGAATCATAATACAGCTATAGCGGAACCTGAAATTTGGATATCCCAATTGGTCCATCCGAACAAACGCCAAAAATTAGCGAGGGGCGCTAATAGCATCAAAGAGTACCATTGAGTTGGTCTGAGATCCTCGATGCGCCATGAAATCGGCAGGGCGATTCCCTTCCTGTGTATATGGAAAAAACGAACCTGAATCCCCTGCAGCGGGAGTCGAATGCGTGTCATGAGATGACGAATGTCTACAGAGCCATGCTTCCCAGAAGTAAGCAAGGTGACGATTGCCGCAACATCCATCTCGATCCAGATATGAGCAGAGTAGGTGACAGCCAAGTCCAGCCCGTGAAGAAGAGCAATGAGCTCAGCGTCAAAGCTGGACCTGGCCTCAATTGGAGAACAGAAAGCACGGAGCAGGCACCATGGTGGTTATTGAAGGAATTATTATTGACCAAACAAGATTTATGTATATGAGTTTTGTCAAAAAAAAGATTCATGGGCATATGTTGATTTGATTCCTTAAGATGTGAACATGCATTAACTCATGCATATGATTAATCAAATTTGTTAAACAATTAAAAATATAGTTATGATCTTCTTCTAAATGTGTACAAACATTCAATCCTACATCCAATTCACATTTTGTTGAAAAAATAAAAATAAACACACACACACACACACACATAGTTGTAGTGTAGAATCTAGACAGCAAGAGAAAGGCAAAAGCAAAAGAAGAAAAGAGGCAGAATAACTTTTTATTGTGTATTAAATAAAGCGTGTGCACGGTTGCACGAGTATTTGCTTTTTGGCCCCCAAATTTAATCAATTACGCCCATTTTTCCCATTTTACATTAATCCATTGAGCTGGATATCACTTGCATTTAATTTTCACCATCATTATTTTTTTTTGGCCCCCTTTTTCTTGGACCACAGTCTCAATTTTAATTTTTTTTTATTTTAATAGTCGTATATAATCTCAATCACTCAAGATGGATAAAGATTTGAAGAGCAATCTTGATCATCTATTTGTAAGTTTGTATTTCCTTTATATCTTATATTGCATCGCATTGACAGAAAATCGTTACAATTTAAGAATATTTCCATAATCAACAATACCAACTAAGGAAATATTTTTTTAATGCAACACGAAAACGCATAGAGGATTCAGATTGTTTGATGAGGTTGTGTATAATTTATAATAATTATTAATTGAAAGCTTTATAAATAATATCACTATCTTTAGATATATCTTGAATTTAATATGATTCATATTTTAAACAAATAGATTTGATTTCAAATGGAATTATATTGTGCATGGAGAAGGAGATTGGGTTGATACTTGATAGAGATTTTTTTTTATGGTAATTAATAAATTAATTACATAGGTATAATAGGGTGAAGGGGGCCTCCAACACTCGTGGGGGTTGGGTATGACTTCACATCAAAAGAGAACTATATTATGTTAGTAATCATTTTGTCTCTATTTGTTTTTCAAAAGCCTAATAATCTCTCCTTTTCTAATAATCAAGTATTGTGTTTGTCACTAGATTTTACTAGCAATTACTCCCCCGTCCCATTTAAACTGACCTATTATTTATTTAAATGTGTGGTATAAAATAATCAAACTGGATAAGTTTAAATGAGACGGAGTAAGTATAAGTTTCTTAAAGTACTTTAATTTCACTGTCCTCTCTTATAGTGTAATAACTTTAAATTCATAAAATTTGAACAAGTTTTTTTTTTTTTCGCCGTAAATTTGTCTGCTGCTGCTAAATATTTAATTTTATTTTTGTCACATAAGTTCGAAAAAAAAAATGTCACATAGGACTAGAATATATTTATAAGAAGTAAGAACTGACTCAATTTTTTTTATATATATATATTTTTTTTTGTCAAATGTGAATGTTTAGGTCTTAATGGACTTACTATACTCCAAAGTTTTGTAGAATAAATTCGGCCCATTTTGCGAGCTAATATTTAGCCCATTTTAGTAAAATATCTCTGAATTTGAGAGCCCATTTTTGTAAAAATCTGCATCTGATTTTTTTTTTTTTTTTTTTTTGGGTAATATATTATGACAAAAATAATAGTATTCATGAATTTTACTTGAAAATGCATAGAACCACAACAATTACTCACCTTTATCCACAGCTCAACCCAAAATTGGGACAAAATTTTCTTGATAAAGTTTAACTTCAATCTTTGAAAAACAATTGTAATTTAGCTAATAATCCTAAATTCACCAATAATTTCACAATTCAAAAAATCTCAAATACTTTGATTCTTCAATTTCACTCCACCACTGCATTTTCATCGCCAAAAGTTATTATCCATTGCCTCATTCATTGGTGGAGAAGAAAACTCTAACCCATGTTCTCCATTCACCAAAAATCCCCCCAAAAATGGCACTTTTCAAATCAAAACAGCTCAAGATCACCTTCTTCTCTTCATCCCAAATCAAGAACCCTAATTTCTCCAATAATCAGCTCAGCTTCAACTGGTGAAGTGAAGCGACTAGTCCTCACGCAAGAAGGCAGAACGAAGCTGAATCTCTCTCCCGATCGAGAATTCTACGCCTACCCCAGATTCGTGACGCACGTGGACGACAATTTCATATCCAATCTGAGGAATCTCTACGGCGAGATTCTGAGGCCGGAGATGGAGATCCTCGATTTGTGCAGTTCTTGGGTCAGTCATTTGCCCGAACAGGTTGCGTACAAGAAGGTTGTGGGGCACGGCCTCAACGCGCAGGAGCTCGCGAGGAACCCGAGGCTGGATTACTTCTTCGTCAAGGATCTGAACAAGGATCAGAAGCTCGAATCCGAGGATTCGAGCTTCGACGCCGTTTTGTGCACAGTTAGTGTGCAGTATCTGCAGCAGCCTGAAATGGTATTTTCTTGAATGAATTATGATTATGAATGTATATTTATGTAGTCCGGCTTCATTAGTCCCGGAATAATATTTTGTATCTTACATATATTCAATCTATGAGACTAATGAAGCGGGACGTGAGAGTATTAGGTTAGTTTGCTCTAATATGAATAAACTAATTGAAGAAAAAATCCACTCTTGCACTTGTTTATTGGTTGAAATTTTTAAGAATAATTATATTTTTATTTAAGTTCTTTTACGCACAAATGGCTCATTTCTGACCTGATAGCTGGAGCAGAAGCGTCTTACCAACTGAATTGTTTAGATATTAATTTGATGCGATGTTCTAGTATCATGTCTCGTATTGTGTTAATACGGCACCGTGTCTCGTTGCACCAGGTGTTTGCAGAGGTTTTTCGTGTACTGAGACCAGGAGGAGTGTTCGTAGTGAGCTTCAGTAACCGGTTGTTCTACGAGAAGGCGATAGCCGCATGGAGAGACGGGACGGCATACTCCCGGGTGCAGTTGGTTGTACAATACTTCCAATGCGTGGAGGGCTTCACCGAGCCTCAAGTAGTTCGGAAACTCCCGAATACGAACGAGGATAGCTCGATTTTGGGTCGGATAGCGGGGATGTTCGGATTGTTAACCGGATCGGATCCTTTCTATGCAGTGGTAGCTTATAGAAATTTCAAACCTTCATATGAATGAGATGTGAATATGTTTGTAGAGATGCAAAAATAGATAGAAACTAGTCTATATTGCGATGTTGCTATGCAAATTTTTGATAACAAGGAGTGAAGTTTTTAATTATGTGATTTGCTTTGTTAGTTTATATAGTGGGCAAAATCCGTTTAATTGGCTCAAACCCAATGGTCTATGAGTAATTGGCAATCGGCAGTTAGCCCAAGCGCTTACTTTTTAAGCGCATCGAAATGGTACAAGTCCAGTTTCCTATTAGGCTAGCTAAACGGACATCCGACTAGGGATCCAAGAAAGTCAGCCATACAAATTAACACTGACCTTATCCCATGAAACACACGGAACGAGTCAAACAAGAGATCTCCCATGATTTCAACGGACGGATAAGGACTAGGTTTAATGGGAAAACCCTAGACTGATTAGCCGTCCTATACATTCCTGTCTACCAGGTCAAACAAACACGATACTCGAACTCTCTCTAACAATCGGCTCTTCCGCTATTTGAATCCTGCCACTCTCTCCTCCAAACGGCTACAATCGGATCTCATAAAACAGATTCATTTCACCACCATCCTCACATCATCCACATTCACCACCAATCTGTTCCTGACCAGAACCCCTATTGACCATAATTTATTGTTCCCATTTATTTATATTTATTTTTTGATTACTCTATCTGATGAAGTTCCTTCAATTGACACCCCACCATTGTTCTTCAAAGGGCTCTTACGTTTATTTTGTTAATGGTCGGCATGATACACCTTGGTAGAATATATCAATATTTTGTTTAACTTATGAATGAATATTTTTTATGGGAAGAAAATCAATTTACTATAAACTCTACAAAAAGAAATTACGTTTCATTATATTATAGTAATAAAATTAATGAAAAAATAGATAGATCATATTAAAATAAAAGAAAAATGCAAAAAAAATCAGAATAATATCTTAGGTGCGCTCTGTTATCAAAGGCCTACCGTCATCTTCCCTCCATGCACTAGTGTGGTTTCAATTCCTTATCTATAATATCTCTTTCTCTCTTTCTCTAACTCTTGCAATGGCTTCTGCAACTGCCCTCCATCTCAGATTGCTCGAGTGCTGTTGTGCAGCGACTATTCCGAGAACCTCCATTTCTAAGCTCTCTTGCCCATCGCTCTCCCTAAGGCAAATCCACACCTCACACTCACACTCACACTCTTCAGTTCAGCTCAAATCCAGAAATTCGCCTTTCAGAATCATCCCACTCGTTGCGAGCGATGAAGGGATAGCGGCCACCGCCGTCGAAGCTTCTTCCTTGGGAAGCGGCGTGGAAAGCGACGGCGTAGAGGAATTGAAGGAGATATCGACGGCGTAGAGGAATTGTAGTGGAGGGAGATGGCGGCGTGGAAAGCGACGGCGTAGAGGAAATCGTGAAGGGAGATGCCGGCGTGGAAAGCCACGTAGAGGAAACTGTGGAGGGAGATGGCGGCGAGGAAGCTCCTCCACCTCCTCCGCCGCCGGAGGAGCCGAAGCTCTACGTCGGGAATTTGCCGTACACTATTGAGAGCACGCAATTGGCCCAGCTTTTCGAGGAAGCTGGGGTTGTGGAAATTTCTGAGGTTCGAACACAATTTCTAACTTTTTTTCATTCGATTAGATGTTATTTGGGATTTGGATTTTGCTTGTTATCTGCTTAGTTTTCTTAGCTATGATTTTGGAGCTTGTTGTTGGATTAAATTGCACTATTATGAAGGAAAAATAAATTGGAGGGAAGGGAGAATGAAAATATAAAGGGGGAAATGATAAAAAAAACTAAACAAAAAGAGATAAAATTAAATTTATCTTGTTAGGTCTACAACTCATCCATATGAGGCTTCAATTCAAGCTAATTCTTGTTCTAATTTCATGCGTCTTATGTCGAAATTATGCAATATTAGAATGGGGTCCGAATGCATCATATCTATCTAATCAGGTGTGTTTCTCAATGTAGGTGATTTTCAATAAGCAAACGGGACAAAGCCGAGGATTTGGATTCGTAACGATGTGCACGATGGAGGAAGCTGAGAAGGCTGTCGAGTTGTTCAATGGCTATGTGAGTTACTTGTTACTATTCTGACTAGTGAGATTGGAGTGTCTTTATATATGCACTTGGATGAGGTGTGTTGATGTTTTCTTCGACTTTGATTGCATAACTTTGATAGTAGAAGAAGTGTTTTCTTGGACGAGATATGTGATAAACAGCTCAAAACTATGGATAGGATTAGTGTTTTCACAGATCTATCAAGAAATTTTGTGAAGGTTTTTCATTTATGTTGAGTAAGTAGTGACCATAAAGTTAAGGTTCTCTCAATAAAGTCTTGTATTGTCTCTCTAAGGTTAGAATTCTTGAGTTTGATTCTTATGCTCGTCTTTCCCTTGATGTAAGTTTCTCGAGATGAACTTGGAATCGCCTCTATTCATATGATATACATTTAGCTGATCTATCAAGAAACTCGTGAAGGTTTGTCGAGCCTAAAGTTCTGAAGGTTTCTCTCAAGAAAGTGTTGCCTTGTTCTTGTGGAGACATGCATTGCTTGAATCTTGATAGGGATATATATGCAGCTCCAATCTAGAATTTTACATCTCGAATTCTTGATTTTGAGTATGGTATCATCAAATTCTTAAAGTGAACTTGTGAAACTTGGTTCAGGATATAAATGGAAGACTACTGACAGTAAATAAGGCTGCTCCAAAAGGTTCTCGACCGGAGAGGGTTGTTAGAACTTACGAGCCTTCCTTCAGAATGTACGTTGGGAACTTGCCATGGCAAGTGGATGACGATCAACTCATAGAGCTCTTCAGCGAGCATGGGAAAGTGGTCAATGCCAAAGTAGTATATGATAGAGAGACCGGAAGGTCTCGTGGATTTGGCTTCGTTACAATGTCGACTGAGATGGAACTAAATGATGCTATAGCTGCTCTTGATGGACAGGTAATTTCATATTTATTTGCCCTTCATTTGGAGTTTGGAGGAAATGGGATTCAAAGAAATTACAAATCTTTGATGAAGTGAGGAATTAATTTTTATTATTCTGATTTGGAATGCAGAGTTTGGATGGGCGACCAATCAGAGTTAATGTTGCAGAGGAAAGACCAAGACGTTCCTTCTAACTCAAGTTCAATATTTGTTTATGTTAAATTCATGATTATTTTTTTTCTAAGAGAAATTGTAATTTTATGGGAGATTTTATCTCCTTTTCACCTCCAATTTTGTTTCAACTCATGATCACATCAAATCTTGGCTTGAGGCTACTTCTATAGTGATTATGATATGGAACCTTTTTTTCATCAGTTTAGTTTAGGTATAATAGTTTTCATTTCAAATATGAGACAAATTTAACGAGACTGTCAAATAAGGAAAACAAAACTGCATTCTTATAGGAAGCAATGACTATTTTATATTTACTCTCACATCTTCAATGATCTTAGCATAGAAAATACATAACTTTTCAAGCAAATAATGGACTTAAAATGCAGGCGCTGCATACTTTTTCCAATCAAGCTTTAATGCTTGATACAGTTTTACATCGTTTGAACAGCGAACACGAAATCGGCTCTGCATTTCATCCTCATTCGTGTAACAATGAGCTAAGACAAAATGCTCATTCATCTGCATTGTACAAGAAAAAAGAACTCTACATCTCGAGAATTTACAACAAACACACGAGCTCGAGAAGTTCGTGATGGTGGAGCACGAGAAAAGGCTCACTCAGTCAATCTTCATGTAGCGCTTGCAGCTCCGACAGCTGCAACATAGTAGTATAATCTCCATAGTGTGACATTATCCTATAGAACGATCATAAAATTAGTGATGTAAGGTAATAGTTAAGTTCAAGTGCAGAATACATATCAACTTTTATGCGTCCTACCAATTTGTCCAGTTTAACAGTCAGTACATCGGAAGAGTTGTTGAGTAGTGAGGGATTGCTGTCTTCGATGATTTCCACCACATGGTCGAGATTACCGGCTGGTAATTTCTGAATCAATCCACGAAGTTTTTGCTTCTCTAGAACAGTCATGGTCCTGTTCGAAGTAAATTTAAAATAATACTATCTTTCTTCACACAGCATTCAATATTTCAATAGTTGGGAAAGAAAGGCTAAAGACATCCGAACCAAGTTCAATATTTCAGAACACTTTATGAATTTGATGATATCATAGTAAAAATCAAGAAGTCGAGATGTAAAATTTCGTTTAGAGCATATCCCTATCAAGCAATGCATGTCCCCACAAGAACAAGGCAACATTTTCTTGTGAGAAACCTTAAGAATTCTAGGTTCGACAAACCTTCACGAGTTTCTTGATAGATCAGTAAATGCATATCATTTCAATAGTTGGGAAAGAAAGGCTAAAGATAAGAGGGGTGATGATGAAACCTGCAGCTGGTCATTACACTGTTGAGAATCCCTTCGAGGCTCTTCTCCATGTGATCCAACTATACGAAAAATAAGTAATAAAGACCATAAGCAGTATGGTATGTTATGCTAATTGCTGCCGATTCTGTTAATTTCAGATGTCTGTAAATTGGGAGAAGTGGATTTTCGTATCCAAGTACCGTGGTGGAAATTTCATCAGTGTGTCTCTTCATGATTTTTTCCACCTTAGGGCTGTCGCTCTCCAAGATTAAGCGAAGGTCATCATCCAGCTGGACAGGTTCAATTTCTAAATCCTGTTGCCACAAGGAAAACACAAAGCAACATACAAAATTCCAAATGAGATCATGACAGTTGAATGTGTACATAAATGGAAGAAACAAGGTTGCCAAAACTGGAATAAATCAGTCAATAACAAATTGAGAAACAATAAATGCAGCAACACATTAAAATCAAAGCAAACACCAAGAAGGGCAACACCAAGGCAAGAAAACACTTTCATAGTTCGTCTTGCTGTAAGATGTTGTTTCCCTCTATTCACAGTCTAAACCATCAAACTGTTAGCAAGTCCTACTCGAAAACAGCCAAATAAATGCTCAAGGATGTAAGCATGATAAAGAAAGGGCGTAAAACAGAGAATGGGCAGCCTAGCATCTGATACAAATTCAGATGCTCACGTCGCCAGTTCTTCGTTCTGCCCTTCCTCTTTCCTCCATTACTGTAAGGAAAGAAGGACTTCCAAAGGAAAAGCACAGCGTGCAGTTGATTTTATTTAGTGATCGTTGTTGCTAACTAAGAAGAATACAAATCAAAACTAAATCATGCTTCACTATCATACAAAGTAATATAACTAAGGAGATGCTCACCGAACATGCAGGATCTAATTTGGCCTTCTTTCGAGGTTGTTTCGAGAAATCCAAGCTTAAAAGTCTTTCTTTGCATTTTAAGAATGATCGAATGCGACAAACAGAAAGGACAGGATTCTCCATCTTTTTGAAAAGAAAAAACACAATTCAGAAACAGAATGGGAAATGGAAATGGACCAGCCTTCCAAGACTGATTACAAGAGGAAATGATACAAAAACAAAAGATGGACAGGAGAAAAGCTTGGGAGTGATCTTTTATCAGAAGACTGACATACGTATATCCGAGTCTTACCTCATCTATCTCTTGTGTTAGAGTTGAAACACTCTGCCTGAGCAATGAATGTAATCTTTCCCTTTTGAATTCTGAAAGTCGGGCTCCTATTCCATCAGAAAACATACTATTACTTTCTTTGGTTTGACAAGTTTTCTCAGTAGAGTCATTTTCTCTCCCAATTTCATCAAGTTCTCCGGATAATTGAGAAAATCGACAGGGTAAAGGCAGAAGACTGTCATCTTGAGACAATATTTTGTCTATCTCACTCTTATACAAACCAAAGAAGTCAGGTCCTGATATATTGTTGGCCCCCGGGCTGGGAGCAGTCATATTCTCAGAAGATTCAGGCATGGCAGCAGACACTGATGCAGAAAATGGTCTCACATCAACACGGAGGAAGGAGGGTGATGAAGGGAAAAATCAAGCTTGAGAAAGAATTGGACTTGGTGCAAGCAAAAAAATGTACGTGCATGCACAAATGCAACAATTCTTGAAAAGTGACTTTATTTTAGAAAAGTTAGAGCATCAAGGCTCCAAAAGGGAAAGCAATGTGGCTTTTGAGCATCTCATACTCAATAATGAGCCATTCTCATTCCAAAGAAGTCAAGATTGAGCCATGAAGAAGATTGAGAAGGCATGAAGCACAAATATATCCTATGACGGAACAAAATTTGCAAAATGACAACTACCATTCGTCTCAAGAATATAGTCTCACTTTCTTTGATTAGTCATCCTAGCAAGTTAGTCTAATGGCAAAGATAGAAGCTACAATACCTCATTGTGCATAATAAACACATTCATTATGAATCTTTAATAACACATTTCTATAAGCAACTCATTTCTTAACATCAAGACTAAATTTAAGAGAGGGGTGGAGCATTAGATCTTATAGCTGCACAAATCATTACTTGAACAATTCAACTTAAGGCATAGTAGCAATGCAACAACACAACGGGCTTGTTAGCAATCCATTGCTACCCGTTCTTGTCCTGCCAATATGGTCAAATGAAGTCGTTCAAGGAGTCCTTTGCACACCACTCTACAATTTTCTCATGTAGGCAAGTACATATAACTTCACATGGGAGTAACAATGTCATGACTTTCCTTCATATGTAGGATTTCATCACCCCCACAAAATTGGCTTTAATTCCAATTGTAACAAGCAAGGTACATGGGGTGAAGGCCTAATAGCTACATGAGGCACAACAGGCTCAAAAAGTGTTTTAAAAGTCATAAGCATGCTAAACTATAATGTTTTTTTTACACTGTCATACACTACAACATATACTCCCTTCCGTCCCCCATTTCCGTGTGGGGAGAAAGTGGCACTTGATTTAAGAAAAAGTAGGTGAAAAGTAGGAAAATGTGAAAATAGTGGGATAAATGTTCCACCCCATGAAGATTAAGGATAAAGTTGAAGGGCAAATATGTAATTTCAATGAGAGAATCTTTCTATTTTAGGTAAAGACACTAATATGGGAGACGTCACAAACGGGTAATAATCACACGAAAATGTGGGACAGGGGAAGTATTATTCATAATTTCATTTTTTAATTCATGACAAAAACATATACTAGGCTAACTAATAGTTCAATCCATAAACTTACTAGTATTCCAAATAAATTTCATATTCTACAACAAATTTCATAAATTTAAACATGAAATTCATAAATTTAAATCAATTAAATACTACCTTTGTCCCTCATATTTGTGTGGGGGTGGCACATGTTTTAAAAAAAAAAAGGTAAAAAGTAGGAATATGAGAGAAATTTAAAAAAAGTAGAGAAAAAATGAGGAAAGTAGATAGAAAATTGGAAAATAATACTACCTCCATCCTATTTATTTAGTCCTATTTACTATTTGGCACGTATTTCCACCGAAACCTAGTACGGATTTTAAATATAATTTTGTAGTATCGTTTTTTTTACGGGATAGTATGAGTGTCATAGTATCCCGTAAAAAAAACGATACTACAAAATTATATTTTAAAACTCGTACTAGGTTTCGGTGAAAATACGTGCATAAAGCAAATATGACTAAATAAATGGGATGGAGGTAGTATAAAAGTTGAAGGGTAAAAATGTCAATTTGCTGAGTGAACCTTTCCATTTTGGATATACACACTAATATAGGGGATGTCCCAAACTGGTAATAATCACACGAATACGGGGGACGGAGGGAATATATCATTTTAAAGTTAAAACTCTAAATCCATAATTAAATCTACCCTGCCCATCTATCCTGCCTAGCCTCCCTGTGCCTAGTCCAGGCATCCAAAGACTGCCGACTAGTCTAAAATTGGGTCGTCTATGGTCCGCCTAGCGTCTAGGCGCCGCGTAAGGCAATTTTTAGAACATTGGGCTCAATTCACACTTAAATGCATTGACTGCAAAATGATTAGCTCAAGTTGTCAGAACAATCATTCCAATTGAAATACAATGTAGTAATCACATTCCTTCATCATAGGATTTCCTCGTCACATTCCAATCTAGCTTTGATAACATCAAGAACATCAAACATGGGACAAATACCTCATGTAGCAACTCACGACACAACAAGCTTAACTTCTACTTCAGACTCGACCTTGCTTACCAAAATGGTTAGCGTTACTTTCTGGAAGAATCATTCACAAATGTACATGAATTTAAAATTTCCAATAGTTTTCCATAATCTCACTTGTCTGTTACATATAGTTTTCCATAAATTTCCAATAGTTTTCCACAAATTCCCAAATGTCAGAGAAATTCATGAAAGAATGAAGATTACGAGCCAAATCCATATTTGATGCTCCCCCGTCCACGATCTTTAAACTCTATTACTATATTGGAATGTTCGCCATCTTCGGACCCTTTCTTTTTTTAGTAGTTGGCCTCACAATACACTTTAACACTTTATTACTACAATACAACTAAAAAATTTGATGGCCCATAACTATTTCACTTTAACACTTTAACTTATTAACACATCATCAAGACACATTAAACTCCGTGCCAAAATTTGTAGGTCTTACAATCATGGAAGGAGGGAGTATTTAATTATGTTTAGATCTAAACTATCATTTGTTTCGTAACTTTTGAGCCATACAAATGATCTCACACAAAACTCTTCAAAGAAGATGTGAAAGAATGATCAACATGAAATGTTATGTCTCTATTATAGTCATACCTTTTCTGTCCCAACCCATTTGGCATATGCCCTTTGGACGAAAACATAAAGGAAAATAATAAAAAAATCAATATTTGGGGGCCAACCTCCTTTAAACTCTTAGATTAGGCATAAATATTAGCTTTTTATTTTTAAAGAGTTGTAAAGCAAGGGGAAAGAAGGAGAGAAAGTTGATTTGGAGGGGAGATACATAGAGCAAAGGTGGGGGGAACGAGCAGCCCGGCGGAGACACGAATGAAGAGGTGGCACACTCAATTTGCCACTGCTACTGTTGTTGCGGCGGCGGCGGAATTGTGGCGTGGCCGATAGCTTGTGGCGATGGGTGCCTAGTCCAAAGAAAAATAAATCGAGAAGGAGAAGGAGAAGAAACTAATTTGAAAGTTTTGGAATGTTATTTGTTCATTTTGGGATTCCTTTACGGAGAGATGGAGGTGAGGTTTGAGTAAGCAAGGGTGGAAGCGGCAAGGTGGGTAGCCGCCAGCGACAGCCATGGATGAAGAGAAGAGAAGTGTAGTTTAAGTTGCTAAGCAGTAAAAGATTTTTTTTTTCCAAAAAATTATTTTAAAACTCATCATCAAGACACGTGAAAACGGGTAAAAAAAAATATTTAAAAGTGACGGACGGAAGAATTTTTCTTTTTTTTTATAAAATACTACGACACTCGTAATACACTATAAAAAAAACAAATCTCAAAAAATCTATTTTAGAATTCATAATAATAAGGCCGCAAAATTAGCTAAAAAGCTAACAAAGTCTAAAGATCGTGGACGTGGGAGTATAATACAACAACACCTAACATTTAACTAGAACTCGTCCTCATAAAAGTTTTGCATATTCACAAAGGAGTATAATACATAGATGATTAACTCAGGTTATTTGTAAAGTTGATCATAGTTATATAGCACACAATCTTTGACATACCTATTCTCCCAACATCATTGCATAACTATGCACATAGGATTTAATGAATATCATAAGAATGGATTAAGAAGATGAGAAGCAAAAGTAAGAAAATACAACTCACCATTCCAAATTGCTTACAAACTAAAGTTTATTGTTTATAATCACATATCACAATTTTAACATAATACAAAGACTTATCTAGTACTCCCTCTGTCTCACTAATTTAGAAAGTTTCTTTATTAGACCGTCTATAGACACATTTCTTTTTTAAAAATAATTAACTCTTAAATGATACAATTAGTAAATATCTTATTATATTTATCTTTCTCTAATTAAATCTCATTATACACTCATCTCTCAACACGTATTCCAATATAATTTAAATTATAAAAGTTTAAATTATCATAACTTGCTCGTTGTACGATCTTTCATTTAAAATCAAACAACAATATGTTTTTATTCATCTATGATGCTCTAGTTTTAAAATATTGCTAAATACATAAACCACATTACTTTCATAAACACAATACACTTTACATACTAAACACTCTCTTCTAAAATTCCGTGACGAAAAGAAACATGTCTATATTACTGAGATGGAGGAGAGTACAAATTTAACAAATCATATGATAATCAATCTCAAACAAACCAATACTTTCACTGTCCACTAGCTATATTTTTAATTATATATATCTTGTTCTGTACTTTCTCGTTTCATAAGAGTATTCCTTTTTTTTTCGTCTATCTTATAAGAGTATACTATTTTCTTTGAATACGATACCATACTATAAATCACTTAATTTTTACTCTATCATTTTAACTTATTTGTCATAACACATCTCATCACATTACTCTTCTCTTATGAAATGGAAATAGTATTAGTTGTTGCACACTCTCGGCCAATGGACAGAGAAAGTATAAAATAAACTCATATAAAAAGGAAATACAATACAATCAAACTTAAAACTTTTCCACACTGAAACTATATTTCAAGACTTGAGCTAGGCCACAAAATAATTATCCATCTCAACAAACATTATATTTTGATTGAATATATGTAAGTTACTCTTTCCGGCTCAAGATTCGTGACATCTTTCTTTTTCTTCTTTTCGGCACAAATTTTTACGCTTCTCGATGATGGGTTTTAAAATAATTTTTTAAAGCATTTTTTCTTTTACTGGATACTACGTAAAAATACGTACTGAAAAAAAAGAAAAAAAAAGTGTCACGAATCTTGAGCCGGATGGAATACAAAATAATAAAATGTCACATCTTCAATGAACAAGAGCATAAATTTTTTTAACAAACCTCCAATTCACAAGAAAACAATTTTACAATCAAATTATATTTCAAGACTAGACCACAAAATAATTATCACTCCATCTCAACAAATATACTATGATTAAATATATTATGAGGTATAAAATAATAAAACGTTTTATCTTCATTGAACAAGGCATAAATTTTTTTTGTTAACAATTATTTTAAAAAAGTGAATTATAGGAAACCTCCAATTCACAAGAAAACAATTTTAATGTGGACCTAAAAGGTGAGTTTCATCAGAAGAAGAGGAGAAAATCTCATCCAAACTTCCCAAAACTCAAAATCAATCAGCTCAGATATGAGGATCAGATCGAGAAATAGAGCAAATACCGTCTTCTAGCCTTGGAGATCTGAAACGGCCTTGAAGATCTCTCATATAATCATGGCGCTTCAAATCTTGAAACCCTAGATTTGAAACTTCTCATCGCCGCCGCCTCCTCGCTAATAGCCAATATTGTGCACGTCTCTTCTTCTTAATTAATGCTTTATATAGCCCCAAAGCAAAAATGTCGGTGATCTTGGATTGGGAATATGAGGCCTAGATTCTAATTAATTATCTCAACTTATTTATCGTTTGGTAGCTATGATAGAATTATTTTGGGGCTCGAGATTAATGCTGGGCCTGGCCTGGCCCGTTAGAACACTTTCTCTTTCCCTAGGTGTCTTTTACCCCTCTCCTCTTGCCCCTTGCGTATTGAGAATCTATTTGTTCAAATCTTTCTCTTGCTGATGATTTCAGCCGTTGCATCACTCAAACTCTTTGCCCCAAATTGCTGCGCGAATCATGAACAATTTTCATTCTTTCATTTATCCTCTCTCGTCATACTTTGGCACCAAACGTTAACATGGGTGAGATCAGGTACTCCCTTCTTCCTGTTTATAACGGTTGTATCCCATTGATAACGAGTTATTTTTCAAGTAAGTAATTATAAACTTATTACTCCTTATTGGGACGGAGGGAGTACTACTGAACTTATTATTCTAATCAACGAACTTATGATCTACTCACCTCTCTGTATATATCTCAATATAATTTAATTTGTAAAATTTTAAGTATCATAACATACTCGTTTGTTCTCCGACTTTTATGATTTTTTAAAACAAAATAAATGTCTTCATACGATCATTTATTTAAAATCGAACATCATATGGTTTTATAAATATACAATGCTCTAGTTTTAAAAAAATAAAATTTACATTAAAATATTAAACACTATACTTTATCTCCAATTAATACTCCCTTCGTCTCACCAAATGTGACTCCATGTTCTTTTGGGCCGTCCCACCGAAAGTGACCAATTTACTGTACTTATATGAAATAATTAGAAATATAAGAGTACGATTAGTAAAAAATTAAGCTCTCTTAATTGGACTCACCCTCTCTGCCATGCCTACCTCCCGGCATAATCTTCGGCGGCTGCAAATGGATTATTTGTTTTATTGTTGTTCTTTTGACATTGTAATGTATAACATAATTCACAAGTTCACCGATTGAAATCAACACGGTACAAGATCGAATATATTTATACATACAACTATTTCCCCCCTTCATTTTCAATTGCTTGAATAGTTGAATGTGTAATGTTAACTTTGTGTACTAAACGGTGTGTTCTCCTTGATGGAACATGAGAGAAAATGAAAAATTTCCACCATTTTCTCTATTTTTCACTTGTTCTTTATAATGGATAATTTTTGTGGCAGGAGAGAAAAATTCTCTTTTTCTTCAATTTCAATCCAAATCATATAAGCCCGAACCCGACAGGCCGATCCGAATAGCCCGAAAAAAATTGTGAGTTAGAGCCTGAATATAAAAAGCCCGATAGGGCTAGACCGAAAAGCCCGTGGATGGGCCCGGTGGGTTGGCCGTGAATCAAAATACATGTGGTATTTCATTACTCTACTTATAAATTTGATAATTATGTCGTGTTTTCAATTATTATTGAGTATATTTTAGGTTTTTTTTTTTAATGAAAATGTAATCATCATTTTAATTTCTATACATTTTTCCTTCAAAACTTGGTGAAAATTTAAAATAAAGAATAATATTTATTATGCTTGTTGAATTTTTAATATTTAATTTTTTTTTTGTGTTTATGCAAATATGTGTTGAAACAATGCTTATTTTTATGTTTATACGAGGTCAATTTTATTTTTCGTAAACTCTATAGCCAGGTGGGCTAACTCGAAACCGAGAGGGTTAGGATTAGGGCCAAAAATAATAAACTCAAAAGAAAAAAAAAAAAACCCAATTGATGCGAACCAAACCCAATAGGGTTTGCCCGAAATCATGTGAATTGACCCGTTTGACATCCCTAGCTGAGATATCTCAGCTTATCTCGGGTAGAGAACATACCATCATTTTCTTATATCTCATTTTTCTTTTTCTATCAAAGAAAACACACCATAAACCGTGTATGTTTGTAGAATAATATGCAGAATAGGTCAACAAAGAGATGTAATATTGCAGCCATAACACTTTTCTCACAAACTCCTGAAATTTTTATTTCATTTTTTTTTTCCTTAGAAAAAATAGTAACACAAATTGATTCCCATACCTACACATTGTATCTGCTGTGGATCTATGTCAACATACAGATAATATTGTATTGATTTAGTTCGTGAAAAACTTCAGAAAAACTGTGCAGATCCTCCCACGATGGAATAATCTGGAGTGTGCTCGCTGTATTCGACAATGGCCGTTGGCGGGAGACGGCCGCTGCAGATCTCGTGAACAGTCGAGAAGAGAGGGAAAAGCTCTAGCCATCCTCGATGGCTCAAGACCTCGTGCACTTCTTTCGCAGTCGAGACACCCTAGAAAAATTAATCAACGAACATGAAAAACTCCAGTATGTGATTTGCTTTCATGCAAAGTTACAGTAAAGACAATTTCATGCACATCTATTAATAAGAACAAGAGACTGGTGTTTATAATCTACCTGTAGCTTCTGGCCCTGCAACATCTCAGCTTCGAGTTCATCGAAAGACCTCTTTCCACCATTCCTAGCAAAAGCATCGGCACATCTCCTGTTTCTACCCCCCACTGTCGATCCAAACAGAGTGCATTTTCTGTAATTGTTCTTCTCAAGAAAAAAAGTGATATATATGTGTATATAAATGAATTTTACTTACAGCAAGTCGTGATTAGATCTGCTACGCCACAGCTCTCGAAGAAGGTACTATCCTTGACTGAAGGGAAAAGTAGCTTCGAGAAGGCCTTCATCTCTCTCAAACCAATTCTCATTATTGCAGCCTGGTAAAACCATTGTATAATTAAATTAGAGATTCTTTACAAGAAAATGTTTATGTAGCATTTACCTTCGTGTTGTTCCCCATCTCCAGCCCGTCTACGAATCCTGTTCACAGAAGAATTATTTATTATTATAACTCGATAAAATTCATGAAAAGAAGACAAATGTCAATATGATGGAGAGGACTAGCATGTGCCTGCTGCAATAGCCACGACGTTCTTCAGCGTCCCACATAGTTCAACTCCTTCGACATCTTGGACCTATTCATATTTACTCATCACCTTAAATAAATTGTCTTTCAAAACTAAATTACTGATCAAAAATTGAAAACGTCTACTCACAGCCGAGACCATGAAGTATGAAGTGTTGAATAGCTGAACCCATTTATCTGCACTTTCTTTACTTTTTCTATATCCTACTGTTGCCTCACTAAACTTCTCCAGCGCAATCTGCATGAGGCAACGATTATATAGTCATCTTGAATCGAACATCAAGGGCTAGATAAATGATCATGTATGCTTAAGATTTTAAAAATTAACCTCGTTGGCAATGTTTGCACCCATCAAAACACAACAATTAATTCCAAGCTGTTCGGATATGAGGGACGAGATCATGCATGGACCTTCCTTCTTCACTTCCATTCCTTTGATAAGTGAGATTGCTTCTGCATCGCTCCTTATCTTCCCCACTAGCCTTTTACAAATTCCCTCCATGAACTGATGAGGAGTCACAAATACTAACATGCTTGCATCCTTAACTACTCCATTGCAATTTGGCAGAATTTGATGTAATGAGATGAACATTTGATCAATGTATGGTAGCTAAATCAACAACCAACTAAAAATCCAAACTTATATAGTACCTGCATTTTCAATATCAGGGTCTGCAACGACATTTTTACCAAGCTTTATTCCCGGGAGATATTTAACATTCTCCTGTGGGAGGAGAGAGTTCGACACCAAAAACAATCAAGATTCATATATCAGGACGAGAGACGTGAGTGATGAAGAGAAAGCTATATAAACAACACTTTACATTAGTCTTGTTGATGACTTCAGAGAGCTTTTCACCACTCGGCAAGGTCTCCTCGAACACCCACATTCTCACTTCGTCTATTCAAATAGTGAATAGTAAATATTAAAACACCCTACTCAAGAACACGGTATATAAAAAATTTCACCAAGAAAACCAATGAGCAAGTGAGTAAAGCATGCTGACATCAATAGTACTAGGATGCCTAGTTAGAGACTCGAATGAATCTTGGTAACAACCACGAAATCGATCGATCATCACTTGAATTTCGAATGAATCTTGGTAAAGACAACACAAGATCATCTCTATATTCGATCATCTCTAATAAACCAGCAACTGCACTTGCAGCCATTTTATACATACTATATTTTCTTCAGTTTTACAAAATTTATCTTATTTAGCTAGGCAAAAGATTATACGATTTGAAATCTGCAGTTTGCTTCTTCACAAGAATTTGACAAAATTATTGATGATGAGAATACTATAATGATTTGAGCTGTTTAACTCAAAGGCCACAGCCCAATAGTAGCCGTTAGATCCAAAGCCCGATCAAGTTAAAGATTACAGCTCTGAGTAAATAAGCCCAAGGCCCATTTAACAAGTAGAGTAACCAATACTGGCCCGAAACCACTTGGACTGGCCCGATTATCACCTTTGAACTAACGCACTTTGTTGCACTACTAAATCGATTCTTAATTATTTTTTAGATAAATATATACTACTTCTACTACTAAACAAAGTTAATGGAAATGCTAAATTCTGAGTGCAAAAGGCCAAATTGCTCAAGCATGTAAAATTTTGGGGGTTGAAGTAATATGACCGAAAATTGAGGTGCCAGAGCTTGTGAATAAATACCGATCCGAGAGTAAATATTCATAAAATAAATACTTAATAAAAAAAAATGTAAAGACAAAAAAAAAAAAAAGGTACCGTGGAAGGAATTGAGCTTCAGTGTGTTGGAAGCAATGAGCTTGGCGGCGACGCTGCCCCAATTGCCGCTGCCGACGACGGTAACCCTGGCCATTTGAGCGTCAGTTACTCCGGCGGCGGCGATGTGATCGTCCTCGAGGGAAGGAGCCATGGGGGAATTGAAAAGGTGGAGGCTGAGGGGGGAAAGGAATGGATGAGAGGGAAAATAGGAGAGGAGAGAGAGAGGAATTAAATGGCATTGGGGCGGAGAAGACAGACACGTTGTCGTCAGTATCAATGTGTGTCGTGTTAAATCTGGCGATCTACTCTATATTCATTCCCATTTCCCATTTCCCATTTCCCACTCTCTAATTACCAAAACCAATTTCATTAAAAAAATTATTTTATTTTTTTTAAACAATTAAAAATTAAATTTATAAACTGTACTCAAGACAATTCGAATCCAAAATCTTTGGTTTTAGACGTTATACTTCTACCATTTTGATTGGCCAATGTGTTGAATTATATAGGCAAGTGATCGAACTTATTTTCGTAAGGTAATTATGCATGTAGACAAGGAATTAACGAACACGAAAGTAAACGGGACACAAAGGGATTTACGTGGTTCGATCTATTGGAATAGATCTACGTCCACGGGCGGAGTATAGATCTTTATTGCTTGTATGAGTAGTGATTACAAGATTGTTCTCTCCCTTCCAACCTATTTTAAACCCCTATTTATAAGTGTTTACATATGGAATTCGACTAGGTTTACAAGTCTTTTCCTATTAGGACTCTTTGGCTTGATCTCCTCCTTTACTGGATAAACACCGAGCTTCTATATCTCTTGGAGCTTGAATTATAGTCGATGTATGAGTTGTCTTGGTGTAGAAGTCTCTTTGAAGTAGTTGTAGCTGACTGGGCCGAGCTGCATAGGGCTTTAGTTGGGCCGAGCTGCGTTGGCCGAGCTTAACTGTCGGGGTCCAATTATTGGGCTCGATGCTTGGGCCTAGTAGCTAGGCCATATCCTATCAGCAAGCAACTTTTTTTTTTACTAGAAAGAAGTAGCATTTAGATTTCAAACCAACATGTGTGTGTGTATATATAATAGAACAATACTTCATGAAAGGATGAATTTTATTTGTAGGAATTTTAGTATAGAACGTCATGATTTCAATTTAATTTAATGTAGAAAAAATTTAGGGAAAAAAAAGGTTAAAATTGATACTAGCCAAATCATGTTGCCAAACAAATAGGAACCTAACTAATTAATTTTGGTTTTTGAGGCAAATTAAATCCTAACTAACCCGTTAATTGAGGCACTGGCAAACAGCTTTTTCTATTTATTTACCTCATAATTTCACATTTAATGATTCTCTAACCTAGACAAATACAAAATTTGTACAATTATTTACTAGCCTTTAATTATAGGAAAATGTTGGTAGAATTTATAGGCCAATTAAAGAGTTCACATCATTTAGTCAATCACAAAAATAAACCCAAATGTCAGCAAATTATAATTTCATTAACGACTGTTTTCTTTATTATCACTACCAAGTACCAACCCTATATATGTATATCTCTCCCCAATTTAAAAACACCACTGAATACTAGCTATTAATCTCAATGAAGATTTCATTGGATAAGAAGGGGCCCAATTAATCTTGCCATTGCTATTAATGGAGCCCAAGCGACAATCTCAACTTGGGCTTAGTCCTATCTCTCTCTCTCCCTCTCTAGAAATTGGATTAGGGGTGGCAAAGTTGACCCGGCCCGGATCTGCCCGGCAAGCCAGCATGGTTTCAGGTTAGGTTGGATTGGGCTGCATAATGTTAGGCTCGGAAGAATTTTGGGACAGGACGAGCTGCCAAAATGGCAAAACCCCGATGGCCTGGCTTGGCTCCCGCCATTTTTGCACTAAAAGATCACTTTCAAGTCATGTTGGGTCTTGAAAAATGCGATTCGGTTGGATTTCTAAATAGACCGGGCTCTAACCTTTGTGCGAAAGCTCGATGGGCCCGGCCCGCTGTTTTGCCAGCCTTACTAGAAACGAGTGTGTGAAACCAAGAAGGTTGGGTAAACAACTTTGACCCACATGTTGATTATTTCGCATGCAAGATCCATAACCAAGTCAACTTTTAATTAGTAGCACATTTCTTTTTGTTTAATTTAGGTAGTATTTAATTTCATTTTAACTTCATGTGGTATTAATTAGGGTCTACTAGGGAATGGTAATAAATAAATGGATAACTAATCTCATTTTCAACAGCTTGGAAAAAGTTGTGGGAATGGAGAGGCAAAGGTGAAGTGAAGCAAATCCCAAGATTTGCAGGCATAAGTTAAACATTAAGGGGCCGTTTGGTATCCATATATGTATATCAGGTATGAGTATCAAAATGACTCATATCATGTGTTTGGTATATCAATATATGGATATCAATTTGATATCTTTGATATCCTCACTCTTATCATTCTCTAAATACCTTTTTACACACCGGTATCAGTCGTATACTAAAAAAAAAAAAAAAACCTTTTCCCCAAATTCAAGAAACTCACGTTTCAGTCTCATCCCTCCAAATTAGGTAAAATTTTCTTCTTCTTCTTCTTTGGATTTTGACTTGTGATCCTCATGAATAAATAATTTCGCAGATGAGTTTTTATAGAATTCCTGATTAGAAACATCGTAGATTTTTTACGCAGCTGCAACCCCTTTCTCCCTCTCCCTCTCCGTCTAGTGCTTTGCATCTGCCATCAATTATTCCCCAATCATTATTTTTCAATAATATACCCATCATTTATTTCATCGACCCCTTCAATGATTTTTCGTATTTATTTTATTTTCTAATTTCCGTTTAATTGTTGTTGAGAATGAGAATCTTTGAGGGTGATAAAGAAGAAAATACAAGAAAAAGGAAGAAAAAAGAAATAAAGTACAAAATTAACTTATAATAATAATAATTATTATTATTATTATTAGTGATTTTTTTTTCTTCTAAAAATTAGGATTTGATATCTCATATCGGAACAATCCATGCCAAACGCAGATATCAGATATCAGTCTTATACCCTTACTTGATATCTCATACACATAGTCACCCATACTCCATACTCATGATACCTGATATCAGTGGCGTAGCCAAAAATCATGAGCCAAGGGGGCTAAAATATATATTTCAATACTAATATTTGAAAATTATAAAAATACTAAAAATATAGTAAGTGATTTTTTTTTTGAGGGGTGGCTCAAGCCTTCCCCAGTCCCCCTGGCTCCGCCCCTACCTGATATACTAGTATATGGATACCAAACAGGTCCTAAAGGAACTCATATATATCATATGTAACATTCTTTTCTACCTTTTGTCACATGCATATCACAGTATCAATATATTTTACATGATAAAGACTATAAATTAATTAGAAAGATATCATTTATTTTAACTTCTAGTTTTCTGCATGCACGATATGCACGCCCCTAAAGTGTAAAAGTGAAAGAAAAAATAATAATAAAAAAAAATCGACGTTTGAGAAAATTATCGAGCAACTACTTATCGTGATAAGATTTCAATTCATACATAGTGTATATAATTTAATTTATTCAATTAAAATTTTTAAATTGATTGAGGATATTATAGTCCAAGTGAGAAATTAAAATCAATTGAAGAGCCTCATAATTGGTGGCTAATTAAATAGGCTCCAGTGGATAATCACGCTCTGCTTATTACGAGGTATGAAGAGAACCCTTGACTGTATTTTATTTAATATTTTAAAAGTAATGTGCAATTAAAATAGAAAAATGAAGAAAAAATATCCACATGACATTCCTTGCTTGACTAATTAATTAAACATGAAATTAAGATAAAAGAAAATAAAATCCTAAATCAAGAAAAAACTCTAAGAAAGGTTACTACTCGTTGAATATTGTGCGTGAGTGTGAAACGAGATAATAATGTGGAAATAATGAATTGAAAGAGATTTAAGGTTGGAACTCATTGTTGACCGGTCTTCTCTTCCGAGGCGGTGAGTAATCTGCCGACATAAAATCTCCTCCGCCGCTAGCTGCCGCCGCCGTCGGGAACTTTTGTACTTCCACTTTGTAACGTTGATCGGCCGCCGCCGTAATTGTACGGACACCTGCATGCATGTAGATGTAGTGTATTCATCATTATATATATTTCTCTATATATATATGTGCAAGATTAATTTTCAACTCTAAAATAGCTAAGACGAGCTAGAAAATCTTACCAGCTATACTCTGGCATGAGAACAAGCAGAAAAGGAACATGATCATAATTCTAATGGCTACTCCCATTGTTTTGTGTTTCTCTCTCTCTCTCTCTCTCTCTCTCTCTCTCTCTCTCTCTCCACATACAAATATATATATATATATATACATGGCCAGTGTGTGTGCGAGGAGGAGGGCGGCCAAGAATTCATATTTTTACACCTCGGAAAACGGTATACAAGTTTGTTATTGTGTGGCCTTCTTTTTGTTCTTTCTGCACCAAATAAAATATTTAAAAAGTTATAAATTACATATATCTTTAATCGGAAAGAATAAAGTATCCTGCCCTACAAGAAGATTCGATTTTCATTGTATGATACGCAAAAACATGTTGAAATCTATTTTCGTATAGATTTCTTATTTTTTTAGTTTTTCATTTTCTTACAAAATATCGGTTGGAGATTTTAACTGTGGTTGCATGAAAGATCATGGAATGTCATGGAATGAGGTTGTATGAAGGCACTACTCTACTACAAACGTGGAAAGTGAGGCTATGCTTTGAGATCAAATTTTTGCTTCTATTTAAGGAGAATAAGGATGCAAAAGATGGTAGATCCGAAAAGAAAATATTTGCTTCTTATAGAGCATTTTAGTTGAGTAATACTAGTACTAGCGTTTAGTTAGTTACTTTAATCAGTCGTTTCCTCAACTTGGATCGTAATTCTTCGTGAATTATAGTAATATTTTCACCTTAAGGCACTGTAAGATATTATTCATGTATCTTATAGAAAAACCATCTTCGTATAGTATCCCTTGTTTTCTTCGTACATTTCTCGTTTTCCGCTGCGTCAGTATCTGAAAAGGTGCTCGCAAAGCAAACCTATACGAGAACCTCCGTGCACCCCCCGCACAGATACCAACAAAATATATTCCATTTGCTTTTTTTTTTCTTTCCTGATTTGACCTATTTTTCTATTTTGAGGTTTTTTTTCCCCTAATTTTGATTTTTTTTTTTTTGGCCCAACAAGTATTACTTTTACCCCTAACATAACCCTTATCTCTAATTAATTTACACTTATTATGATAGGTGGACACCACATATTAATTTTTTTTATTATAGTTTTTAATTTGTGTGCCCAAATACAACTCGCTTTCCTTATATAAGATTTTAATGTACAGTAAAACCTCTCTATAGTCATATCCTTGGGACCACAAAAAAATATTCTTAAATGGGGGTTATTCCTAAATAGAGTTATAAGGTTTATTTTATTTTTATTTTTAAATGCATGTATATTATATAATGGTATAATTAGTAGATACATGTACATGTAATGTGTTGAACTTAATTGAACTAATTTACTCACGTAATATGAAAAGACAATACTCAAGAGTCACCCACCATAGATGCATGTACTTGCTTTTGATTGCTTTAATTTTTTCATCTATAAATACTATGTATAATACATTTTTTTTATCAATTACATCAAATCAACATTTTATTCACGCATATAATGGCACCAAAAATAGAAAAGAGAACTCAAATGAGTGAAAAAATTCGTGTGGAGATGTGCAAAATGAAAGAACTACATCCAGGTTGGAAGCAAAAAGATTTTGCCAAGTGGTTGGAGGATACTCATAATCTTAAGCTATCGCAATCAGCGATATCGAAAGCGTTCAAGAGGTCAATCAACAATGACGACCAGCAGGCTCTTTCTAATCCAAATGCAAAACGTTTGAGACCGTTGAAGTACCCATTGATGGAGTCGGCTCTTTATGAATGGTTTGTATGCAACCAAGAGCATGTCAATATTAGTGGTGAATTGCTCAAGGAGAAGGGCCGCATATTCTTAAAGAGTCTCTATCCAGAAGCAATTTCATTTGAATTTTCTAATGGGTGGTTAGAGAAGTTCAAGCATCGACATGCAATTCAGTCATTTCGGGTTCAACAAGAAGGTGGTCATGTGGACGAGCTAATGCGCACACGCAAGTTGAAGGATAAGGTTACAACACAAAAGATTAAATCATTGTCACAATCAATTTTGAACAAGTATTTTAAATCAACTTAAATCTATTGTAAAATTATATATATTATTATGATTTATTCCTAAATGGAGGTGTATTTCTTTATGTTGGGACTTGAAAAAATATGAATTATGACAATATGGAGTTTATTCCAAATTATAACTGGTCCCAAGTTGGGACCATTAATTTTTATTCCTAAAGAGGGTTTATTCCTTAATAGAGTATTCTTTTTGAGAGGTTTTACTGTATTTTGAATTTGAAAATGGCTTATAAACTACTCCAGTCCAAGGTTATAACACTAGAGAAAAAGAAAAAAACATAATTGAAATTCTCCTATTATAATTATAAACTATACACTAATCGTATGTTCATTCTCTAGTGTTAATAAATAATAAATGTAACGTTTACATTTACAATCACTATATTACAACAAAAGTTGGAACCGCCGATTCAAATGAACCAACTCCTTAAACTTTCCTTAACTTTCTCCTCGTTTGTGGTGTTTTAATTTGAATTATTTTTCACCGAACATCCACCGAATCACCGCCACCCTCCGCCGTATAAAAGCTGCGTCACCCCCACCGTATTCTTCATTCTTGAGCAAATTGCAGCAATTCTCTAATTATCCTCTTGAATAATTAGAGAAAAAAAATAAAATAAAGCTGCAAATACCTAACAAGAATCACTAATAAAACTCAAGCAAAAAAAAAGCAAAAGAATAAAAATGGCACGCCATTTGATCGTTCTTGCCCTCCTCTTCTCCGTCGCCTTCGCCGCGGCCCAATCCCCCTCCGGCGCCCCCACAACATCCCCGGCGGCCGCTCCTTCAAAGCCGAAGACCGCCCCCACCTCCGCCCCCGCCGCCACCCCCAAAGCTGCCACATCTCCCACCCCAACCGCCGCTGCCGTCCCCGCCGCCGCTTCCGCACCGGAGGAGGAGCCATCATCTGCACCTGCTCCGGCCACCGACGCCTCCCCTGCCGCCGCCCCTGAAGCTTCTCCGGCTGAGGCGCCGGCCGCTGATGCACCCGCACCGGCGGCTGACGGAGCGAAGCCGGAAGCTGATGCACCCGCTGGTGGCGCCGCCGCTTTGGAGATCTCCGCCGTCGTGGGAACTGTGGCCGCCGCTGGATTCTTCTTGTTCTAAGTGTGTTACAAAGTTGCATGCGTAGAGCATGAAAAGTTTGATTTTGCATTTTATATATGCCTCGACTGTAACACATTATTTGATACATGAATAAAGAGTGCAAGAGCTTTTTCATATTTGCATTTCAGTTTTATTTATTCTTAATTCATGTTGCATGAAGCTCAATATGGTAAATCATAATCATGATCAGAATAAGCAGCTAGCACGTAATAGCAATATAATCAAACATACGTTATAAGAATAATGCTCTCGTACTTAACGTGTATATACTTAATATATCCACGACTGACGTGATAGTATAATATTTAAAAAAAATACATTTTATTTTTAATATATATACTAAAAATAAATCATGCAAAAAAAACACTAAATCTAAAAAAAATAAACCCTAAATGAAACAATTTATTGACGTTACACTGTCACGTCAGCTGCTCGTTGGCATATAAAATATGTATACGGTGGGTAGAGAAGCATTCATGTTATTGGGAATCAAAATATAAATGAATAGATTCAACACTTCTCTACAAGTTCAAGCTTTTAGATGAAATCGAATTCTATCATGGTATCAGAGCTTTTGGCTAACGCAGAGAACATGTGTTCAAATCCCACTGATAGCAACTTTACCGTATTAAAAGTGGCCAACAAAATCTCACTAATAGCAAATTTACCATATTAAAAGTGGTCACTTGTTGGGCCTCCTACTCAAAAGGTAGAGTTGAAAATCGAGACCACAGTATAAATGAATAAATTCAACATCTCTCTACAAGTTCGGGGAGTATTCAGGATTTATAATACTCCATCTGTTATCTATTTACTTACTCTATTGACTTTTTAGATGATTTTGGAGCTTCGTGATGATGGATTTTAAATTAAATTTTTAGAAATTAATTTTTTTACATGATACTACAACACTCGTAGTACCTTATAAAAAAAACTAAACTCCAAAAATTCAATTTTAAATCCATCATCACAAAGCTTTAAAATTATCTAAAAAGTTAACAGGGTCAGTAAATGGAGGACGTATGGAGTAATAAGTTTATTAATTGAGTAGGTTTTACACAATTATGCATACCTGCTTAGACCGATGTATATTTCATTGAAAGCAACTCATGACTAATAATAACCATCTCAAGATTTGTTTATAAATTAAGATTCCATTTCTTTTGCTACGGTATCCATTTTTCATTTAAATTCCTCACTAATATCAAGAAAATAAAAATAAAACTATATTGGTTTTTGAATCTAATTATACCGTTTTTTTTATAAATTCTTTCTGTCTTAAAAAAAAAGAAAAAAAAAAAAAAACTAACTATAAACATATAAGTATCTACAAATTTAACTAAAAAGTCTTTGTATCATAAAAGAATAAAAGTAAAAAAAATATATATATATATATATATATATATATATATATATATTAGAGATATGAACTAAAGAAAGGGGAAAAAACACTAAATCCCCGAATACAAACTAGTAAAAGTAAATACTTTTGAAGAATATATATATTTGGGAAAACAATCGTTAACAATAAAAATCAAGCAAGTAAATGAAGACGTAAAACAAAAAGGAAAGGCAATTGTTCTTATCAAAATCTACGAGCTAGAGTTCTTGAAATCGGTAACGTTTTCTTACTAGCTACTACTTCATAATTAAACGCTTAGAAGCTGCTCATGATTAGGGTTTCAAGAAATAATCCTTGATCTAAAAAATAGCAAAGAAAATAAATTCAATAAAAAAACAGAAAGAACATGTACTTACCTGAAATAACGACGACTGCAAACAAAAATTTGTTGACAGAAGATTAGAGAGCACAAATCTAATCATATATACACAAGAATTCTTTAAATCATAATAATATTTTTTTTCCATTGAATTTGTATATATTGTGCATACGAAGTTGTGCTCTCTATCTTCTGTCAACGACTTCAGCTCTTGAAAGAAAAGCAGATAAAGAGAAGAACCTTTCAAACATGGAGAACAAAACCTTATCTTGATGAAACAGCAAAAAGAACAGCAACTTGAAAGAAAAATGGTGGTAGTGGGCCCTCTTCGTGGTTCATATATATGATGAAAATGGCTTAGTTTTTTTGGATTTTTTTAGAGGGGAAAATTGTATGGATATTAAACGAGGGTTTTCTTTTGTGGGACCTAGCTCAGGATTAAATAAACATCATTTCTTTTCTTTTCTTTTTTGGATTAATTTGTCTATTTTCAAAGTGTCTCGTTTATATTGGAGCTAGAAGTTAGCCCTTAAAAAAAAGACATTAAAAGTTAATTTTTCGGTTAATATTCCGTTCCTTAAATTTGTGCATGTATTTACATAATACGGATTTGATCGATCGTCGATTTTAGAGTGTTTTTGTGATAGTGAGATTTATAGAAAGCTAAGAACACAAGAATTTACGTGGTTCGATCTATGGGTAGATCTACGTCACGGAGGAAAAAGAGAATCTTTATATTGAAGTCTTTTTAACTAGTAAGTACAAGTGCCCTCCCCCTTTATCTTACAAGATAGCTCTATTTATAGAGAATTGAGGTCACGGGTGATTCATGGATGCTGCTCTCGCATGTTCGTCCGTACTCTGACCATCGCGGGTGGTTGAGAAATCGTGGGGCAGTTGGATGATTTTGTTGACTCGTTATTGGGCTTCAATCTGGGTGAGCCGAGCTGATCTGGGCCTTTGGGCCGCATCCTATCAGGATTCTTAAAAAAAGTGAATATATATATATTGTTTATCATGAGTAGAAATTGAATAATCAAATTTTCAGTATATTATTAAGTCAATTAGTGGTAAATGATAAGTGTGAAAATAAGTATATAGTGAATTTATTTTCTAAAACGAAATATGCACAACTTGCGCGATATAACGAAAAAAGAATTATTATATAGATAAATTTGATGATAAAAAACAAAATATATAAATGCTTAGATAATGATAAAGATTTCCTTTTCTTTTCGTTTGAGTAGATAATGATGAGGATTGATTCGATATTTGGTTAGATATTTTCATGGTACGGTTGCGCGTTTCAGTTTTGCATTTGTCCAACTCAATTTTTTTATTTTTTTTAATCCTCATTTTTCAATTTTTATAATAAGCCCATTGGTTTTTTTTTCGGCTTCAAAAATAAAAATAAAAAAATAAGCCCATTGGGTCAGTCATTGGGCTTGAGACCCACCACTATGAAATAATTTGATGTGTTCTTATTTAAACTTGAGCCCAAATATTAGACTTAGGCCCACATATATTAATAACTAGTATTTCACCCGTGCTATGCACATGATGATTTTTTTATAATATTTTATAACTAAAAACTACTTGTGAAGATATTATATAATAAAATTAATTTTATATCACAACATAAGAGAAATTTATGACAGTACAATAATAATTTATTTTAAAAAATTTGGAATACTTCTTTATATATAACATTTCCGGTAGAAGTATCTTGCTCGCTATCATTATTATAAATTAAAACTTTCAAACCCTGACGACTTGTTACTCGAGAAACAAACAACATACAATTGGCCATGAGTAAAAACAGATTTTTAAGATAATGTCTAATATGAAAAAGAGATTGACCTCGACTCTTATTTATTGTCATTGCATAAGACATGATCAATGAAAATTGTTGACACTGAAACTTGAACGATAATCTAAGATTAGATGGCGTCAACGACAATCGTGGAATCAAAACTTTATACCCATAATATAACAATTAAGAGGACTAATTACTAAAGCCGGAGATAATATCCAAAAAAAAAGTATTGACTAACATGAAAACATAAAAGAGTATCTTATTAAAAAGTCATAATACATAATGTTTGTTATTTAATTTTTGAGCAATTAAAATAAATATAAAATTCTATTGTTATTTTACTAAATCAATCCTTTATTATTTTTAGTTTTTTTTAGGGAATATCCTTTATGTATAATAAGTAATAGTACATATTAGTATTAAAAGTAAAAAAAAAAAAAAAATCATATGAATAAGCACGGTGTGAGGGAAACAGATGAAAGACTAAATTGGAGCCCAACATAAAACCAAATCAATAATAATGGAGCTACAATTCAAACGGATAATAAATTGATGAGTTTTCTCAACCACCAACTAAGCTCCATTAATTATCCAAATCAAATGACCTTGTGTAAATATTATACTCATCCTAAATAAAGCATGTATCCTAGTACCCTGCTCAAATAAAAATAATTATTCAAATGTTAGTGATTGATTGGTTATAGCAGAAATTACAATCTGATTTTATTGTGTTTACCTCATTGTCATGGAAAATGCATTCTAAACTCATTATATCATTTGCATTCCCATTAAAGAGAACTTCATATGCTCTCGCTACTCGAACTTTGATTGTTGATGTTGTTAACACAGGATGAAGATCGTTGATTTGGGATATGAAAGGATACATTTTTCTTGAAAATTGAACTCGAATTCCTGCAAGATGAAAATCAGATTTGTAATTAGTGTTTGTATGTATCTGTGAATAACATAAATAGATGGAGAACTTGAAGAGGGTGAAGAACTTGAAGAAGATGAAGAAAGATAGTTAGAGAACATGAAGAGGGTGGCGAACTTGAAGAAGGTGAAGAGCTTAAAAAGTTGGGAGATTTTGAAGAAGTCAGAATCTAAGAATAACTTACCAAATTTGAGTGTTGCAAATTGTTTGCTGCAATAGATTATTTATAGCAAGAAGAAGACAAGGCAGTAACCAGCAACTTTCTTGAGACTCAAAAAGATATTCTATCATGATATATCTATACTATACTAAATCTGTAGTAACTTCTTATGCATAGGTATTGTTCCTTTGTTTTATCTGCAATGTTTAAGTGTAATTATGAAATATCTTTATATAGAGATAAATATTCAGTCTTGAAGACCAAGTTTCACATTATGTAATCTATCTTGAGCCCAATGAAATCAAAGATATCATTTTTTAATACTATCACTTCACAAAAAAATTTAGGCGGCAATATGTGTGTAGAAAATGTGAAGTAGTGTGTGGTTGCACTGCCTTGCTTTTAAGTACTATATAGTATAAATAGATTTGATATGCTCACAAGATGAAATTAAACAATTCAATTTATCCTAGAAAAGCAGAAGAATAATTTACATAAACACTTTGCGTTTAATACATCGCAATTTTGTTACAATTTAATTTAAAACTGTAATTAACAAGCTAGCTCTCGTACTGTCGTACAACAGCCTGAAAAAATAGAATGAAAAACAAAAAAAAAAACATTTCTCACCAATTACATTTCATTATAAAATCATTTGTGAGTCAGTAGATAAAAAGTATATATAGATCTTCACAGCGAGTATTAATTATGTTGATTAATTAGCACTAATTGTACGAAAAGGAGAGCCTATGATCCGGGTACGGGTCAACCCGAGTAGCTTCCTCTCTTTAATAGCCGGATCCTCCAACATTAAAACTTTGTCTTTGTTTTTAACTCCAATCATGTGTAAATGTTCATGGTCTTCTCTTTCTTTCCCTTTGAATAATAGCCTTTGCTCTTCAGGCTCCAAATTTGTTAATAAAGATAATACAATCTTTAATTCGCCTGCAAATTTAAATAAAATTAGTATACAGATTACGAGTTTGAAAATCCTTTTCCAAAAAAAAAAAAAAAAAAAAAAACACAACTTGTGAAAATTATTTGATAATTGTGTATGATGTATTATAAAGATAAATAAATGTGCACAAATTTATTTTTATTTTGTCTCGCTCATCTTGGGCACATTCGATTTTTGACAAAATATTAACCCAATAATTATGCCATAATCAAGCTCTAATTAAGAAACTAAACTAACACTGTGAGGCCCAACCCAACACCCACCGACTCTAATTATAAAATTATTTTTATGAAACAAATTATTAATTAATTTATTAATCACTAATTATCATTATTAGTCCTCTCTTTAAATTACGTGTCAAAAAAAAAAGTCAAATAAACGGGATAGAGGTAATAACAATTTTTTGAAATTTTTGTTTATAAGGAAGAATACCCGGTTCATATTTGGAGAAGGAAAAGAAAAGGAAAAGAAAATGAAAAATAGTTAAACATTATGATTGATTTTGTGTAAATTTTATATTGTTTGTATCTCTTTTAGAAATAAATGCATGAAAAATAATTAACGTACTGAATTATAAATATATGTAATGAGAAATTAATAAAATAAATATATACTTACCAAAAGTTGATGTTGCTTGGATTGAAATATCATGCCAATATGAAACTGTTGAAACTCTAATTATAATTATTTCGTCATTATTTTCTTTGCATTCTCTTTTTTGTACAAGCATGCCACCTGGCCTTAGCTCCCATTTGATTTCACCGGTGGTTCCACCGCCGCCGTTGGCAGCACCTCCGCCGCTTCCACCGCCGGCTAACTTGGAGCTGCTGCTCCTAGAAAACCTCTTTGACCTTATCTTGATCATTTTTGCAATTTTTTTTCTTCTTGTTTCTAAGTATATTTCCACAATTTTTAGGTGAAAGAAAGTGAGGGAATTGCCCTATATATAGTAGGCATGAGCAGTGAATTATGTGGACAAAATATTTAATTCAAAATACGTAGTATAATACTTAGCTTTGCATAATCTTGTATTATTAGCATCTAATGAGATTTAAGTATATTATAATTATTATTCAAATTTGGTGAACTAATAAGATTTTGACACATGGGCTCGAGATGGGAAAATTTTATTTTGCTGATTTTATGGGGGGCGAAGACACATGGGAATATATGTTTTTGCTTAGGAATAATTACAAAATGTTTTTGTCGTTACCTTAGTTTACTTGTGATTTTATTTATTTTAATATGGTAACTTATTCTAATTAGGTATGATTTTTTATATTTGATTTGGGATGAGTGGCTGATCCTAAGGTATCTATCCATGTGAAGAGGAGGTGCAAAAATATTATCTAAATACTTTATTAGTATTTCTTTTTGCAAATTAACATTTTCTTTTCTTGAGAAGGTGCAAATTAACACTGTATATACTTATTTCCTTAATTTAGGGATTGCTTACACATTAAATTAAATTGAAGATTGTAATTAGTCGGTGGTCCATTGTAATCAGATAATAACTGTCTTTAAAGCAACACTAGTGGATAACTTAAATTAATTTATTTACATTTGGGATGCATCTTTTTTTTTTTTTTTTTTTTTTTAATTTTTTCAAATTAAGATTGATTATCCTTTACAGTTCATGAAATTAATAATTGAAAATTATGATCTGCGCCTATTTTTGCAGCTTCTTTCTCTCCCATTAATTTATTTAATTAACTTCATTTTCCAGTTCCTGCTGCCAATTAGGCTTATTAACTTTTTTTATTTGACTTATTTATTTTGTAATTAAGCAAAATGAAATAATACTTTCACAACAAGTGCATAATCGGAACATATGCTCCTACCCAAACTCAATATATTAATTCAGGATGAAACCAGAAAGTAGAGAAAAACTATAAATAATTTTATTAGAGAAGAATAAATAGTTAAGAAATAAAAGCAGAGCCATGCATTTTGAGTAAGGTTCCATGATATCATGTCCAAAAAAAGAAGTTGCATTGTCGGAAATTAAAACAAAACATGTTTGATCAATCATTTTTTTTCTTATTTATTAATGTAAAAGAAATTATTAAAATATATAGACCAAGAATCAATAATATATCTTGTGATTCTTTTTCTCTACTTTCCCGCTAAGTCACTTTTATTGGAAAAAAGTTTTGATTTAATAATTAATTAATTGTAATTAGCCGGTGGTAGATCACAATCGTTTGAATTAATCCCGGCGTATTATGTGAAAAGTTAAGGTTTAAGTAACGCATCTGAAAAGATATATGCGATAAAATAATAAAAACTTAAATCTAAAACTCGAGTTCTAGACTTTAATTTGGATCTTAATACTTATGGTTAGCCATAATTAATTAGTAATTACATTTTTGCATGGCTAGATGCTTAAGTGATCTTGCTAAGATCACTTAGGAATCTATGCATATGTTTAAATAGGCACACAATAAACATGATTAGTCGTAAAATAGTTCTGAAAATACAATTTAGATTTCGTGATACTTTTATTGAGTAAGGAATAAACAGATATATGCACATAAAAGAATAATGACGATTTTATAAGATTTGGGTTTTGTTGGGATGCAAAATTACAAAGCCAAATATATTTAGTGTGAAGATCCCATGTATGGAATCAAATATTTCTTTTTGATTACATATCTCATACTTAGCTGTTCTACTTACAAGTTGTTCATATCAAATCTCTACTGTTTTTCTATATCACTCCATAATATTTAAGAAAAAATAGTGCTCCCTTTCATAAAGAGCTCATTGATTATTATAATAAACTCAACTTTGATATAGTGAACGCATTATAAGCGAGACGGATGCAATACTCCCTCCGTATCGCCGAAAAGGCCTTGTTTCATTATTTTATACATCATATATATTCAAGAAACCCGACCTTATTTGGCGAGACGGAAAGGGTATTAAACTATTAACAAACTTAGAGTATGAAAAATAAGAAGAGATAAATTTAATTTTCATCAGGTATAAAGTAATATGTAGATCCACATTGTTTTGGTAGCATTTCTTGATTATATAATTGTTTAAGATTTAATTTCTTATATAATCATAATTAAAAAATCAAATTATTTGTGATAGATGGGCCTATATTTTGTACTACTATTCAATTTGTTTTTGCTCCTTCTATCTTGGGCTAGAGCCATTTTGAAGGAGGGCTCAATAAGCATAATCTTCGCGGCCCGGCCCAATTGGAAGACCCGGGTCCAAGACTAGCAGTACTCAAACGGCGTCGTTGAGCTTCTCTACGTGGCTCAAAATTAATTCACATTTGAGTTTTGAAGTCATGGATATTGAATGGCTGTGAGAAACCCAGCACTTAAGCTGCTCTCTAAGCAAACCCAAATCCTCTGCGTATCCATTGAAATCAAGGTATGATTTTATCTCTTCTCTTAATCATTAAGGGAGCATCTTTCTGAGTTTGATCTTCATGGCGCTATTCTGTTATGGGGTTTAACTAGCATGCTCAATCTTGAAGTGGTGTTCTAGTTTCTAGAATTATCTGGGCTCAATATGCAAGCTCTGACCATTTGGCCTTCGAAAACTGAATCTTGGCACTCTTGTTTAGTACCCCAGTTCGATTTAGAGTTGATTTCGTTTTGTACTCCGGTTAAATGGGGAGGGAGGAGGAAAAGATTGGATTTTTGCGATGTTCATAGCCATGGTTTGTTGCATTTCTCGAGATATTCATATTATAAGGGTTGTAGAAATGGAGTCTGTCTTGCTAGTAGAAGCTATGATTTGAAATGCAAATTGCTTTGTTTGAGCTCTGAAAGCACGATTAATGGCTTTTCTAAGCCTAGGAAGGGTTCTCTTGGATCCGCTTTCGCTGTGTCGTGGGCTTTGGATGAGCCCACGGTTGGAAAGGATGATTCCGTAGCAGAGTTAGAACAGTTAGATGAGGTAGAACGTGACGATGATGGTGCGAAAAATCGATGTGATAATGAGGATGATGATGATGGTGATGGTGGTGGGGAAAAGAGTGGAGTTGATGTTGAAGAGAAAGTTCAGAATGTGACTAATCAACGGGTAAATGTTCGTGCGTTAGGATGGAGATTGAGCTCAGCTAAAACTGCTGATGATGTGGAGGAAGTGCTGAAGGAGGAGAGTATCCTTCCCCTTCAAGTCTATTCGACTATAATTCGAGGTTTTGGGAAAGAAAAGAAGCTCGAATCCGCCATGGCTCTCTTTGAGTGGCTTAAGAGAAAGAGTGAAGAGACTGGTGGCTTGATCCAGCCAAATCTTTTTATATACAACAGTCTTTTGGGAGCAGTGAAAGAAGCTAGAAAGTTCGATTTTCTTGAAAAAATAATGAATGATATGGCCATAAACGGGTTGCATCCGAATGTTGTGACGTACAACACTTTGATGGGAATTTACATTGAAGAAGGAAAGGAGAGTAAGGCCCTCCAACTTTTTGAAGAGATGCCTAGTAAAGGTATAACCCCGTCTCCTGCATCCTTTTCTATAGTCTTGTTTGGTTATCGTAGACTAGAAGACGGATTTGGAGCTCTAGCATTCTATGTTCAAACACGAAATAGATACGAACAAGGTGAAATCGGGAGAGATGATGATAGAGAGGATTGGGATCATGAGTTCTCCAAGCTAGAGAACTTCATAATAACTCTATGTTACCAAGTGATGCGACGTTGGCTTGTGAGAAGTGAGAATCGAAGCAATGATGTACTGAGGCTGCTACAAGAGATGGATAATGCTCGCTTGAAGCATGGTCGTGAAGAACACGAGCGCTTAATATGGGCTTGTACTCGAGAAGAACACTGTGTTGTGGCTAAGGAACTCTATACTCGAATAAGAGAAGTAGACGATGAGATTAGCGTTTCCGTTTGTAACCATCTGATTTGGCTTTTAGGGAAGGCAAAGAAATGGTGGGCAGCTCTAGAAATCTATGAAGATATGTTAGATAAAGGGCCGAAACCGAATAATATGTCGCACGAATTAGTCATCTCTCATTTCAATATACTATTATCTGCAGCTAGAAAGAAGGGAATATGGAGATGGGGAGTGAGGTTGCTTAATAAAATGGAGGAGAAAGGGCTTAAACCAGGGAGTAGAGAATGGAACTCGGTTCTTGTAGCTTGCTCGAAAGCTTCGGAAACTTCGGCTGCTATCGAGATCTTCAAGAGGATGGTGGAGCAAGGGGAGAAGCCTACGATAATCTCGTACGGAGCTCTACTAAGCTCCCTTGAGAAAGGGAAGTTGTACGAGCAAGCCTTTCAAGTGTGGCAGCACATGGTTAGAGTTGGGGTCGAGCCCAATCTCCACGCGTACACGATCATGGCCTCGATCTACGCCAGCCAAGGGGAATTCGAGAACTTGAACTTGATCGTGAAGGAGATGGCGAGTCTCGGAATTCCTCCTACGGTCATCACCTTCAACGCGATCATAAGCTCGTGCGGGAGGAACGGTCATGGAGGCACGGCGTACGAGTGGTTCGAGCGCATGAAGGTTGACGACGTGGTCCCGAATGAGGTCACCTACGAGATGTTGATTGAGGCTCTTGCTCGGGACGGGAAGCCGAGGCTGGCTTATGATCTGCACTTGAGGGCGAAGAGCGAGGGTTTCGAGCTCTCGACGAAGGCGTACGATGCTGTGGTGGAGTCGGTGAATTTGTACGGGGCGACGGTCGATATCGGGGCTCTAGGGTCGAGGCCGCCAGAGAGGAAGAAGAAGGTGACGATTAGGAAGGATTTGTCGGAGTTTTGTAAACTGGCTGATGTTCCTAGGAGGAGTAGACCTTTTGTTAGGAAAGAGATTTATACATCAAAGGGTGAAGACGTATTGTGATTGTGAATTCTCTCTCTCTCTCTCTTAGAGGTGAAATCTTGTTGAATGTATGATTTGTTGTGAAAATGTTTGAAATGGAATGTGATTACTACTCATCTTTCCATCTTCTTTCTCCATGTAAATTTTTATTGTAAATAAAGCATATGAGATGGCAATTTTGTTTTTTGAGTTAGTTATTTGTGGACGTTAAGAGTCTTTATTTTTCATTTTCTTTTTATTATTTATTAAAACACAAAACTCCTCCACTCACAACAAGAATTCGTATTTAATAATCAAGAAATCTTAATTTTACATTTTGAAACTCTTTGGTCGGCTCATTTCCCTCGGTTTGAGAAAAGAAAGAGAATCACTAGACAAATAGAGAATCAATCCACTACTCATGTCTCCTAGTATTTGATGAAATTTAAGGTTGAATGAAGCAAAAAAGCTGTCTTTTTTTAATACTATATGTTTTTATTTTTTTATTTTATTTGGAGGAACTTGAGATAGGTTTTTGGTGATTTGAGTTGAGAGGAAAATGGAAGCTCCTAGAGGGTTATGGTCTTCTCTGTGGAGCTTCCTCTGTTTCTTGCCTTTCTTCATTGGTCTTCTCATTCTTGCTTTCATCAAAGGTTTTCATACAATCTTTTCACTTCATCTCATGTTTCTTCTTCTTCTGTAACTCCATGCTTTGTATAAAGTGACTGTCCTAATCTCAGATTCTTGATTATGAGCTTAAATGTAGAAGTTTGTATTGTTAATTGTTAAATAATCAAGAATCTATGTAACTTGTTTTGTTTTCCTTTCAGGTATGATTATGTTCCCAATAATAGTTGTGATAGTGACAATTGGAATTTCTGGGATAATATTACTTCTTTGGCCTATGCACTGTTTCTATACATATTATTGCATTTTAAGGTTAGTTCTTGACCCATTTCTCACATTCATATTTCACCACATAGTAATTTAGCTAATCCACTCATATCTTTCGGAATGCAATGCAGCACAAAACAATTTGGCCCAGCTCTGAAGCTCTTAATCTGCATAGGTTTTGCTTTTCTCCTAATTTCATGGCCTCCACTAGGGGTCGTGTGCAGCATTGTCTCCGGGGCAGCATACGGCCTCTTTGCGCCGATCCTCGCCACTTTCCGGGCAGTCGAAGAAGGGAAGACGAGCAAATTCTCTCACTGCATTTGTGTATGCACACACGTACACTCTCTCACTCTCGAACTTTTCAAGTCTTGGCCTGAGTTTCTTGTCTCTGATTGCAGGATGGGACTTGGAGTGCTGTAGAAGGGAGCTTCACTATGGTGAGGGACTTTTCGGATGTCTGTTACCATTCCTACATCTCGATCATGGATGATCTACTCCATCAAGAGGGAAAATATTACGAAATCCGGTGTGTGTGTGTGTGTGTTTTCTTCCCTAAACAGTTTACTACGAGGTTCGGTTTTCTTACTATTGTTTTTTCTATGATTAGGTTGTTGTATGTCCCTGTAGCTCTCGTTGCTGGGATTCTTGGGATAGTGGTGGACGTGCCTTTGATCTCGACTCTGGCCTTGTGCAAGAGCCCCTACATGGTCGTGAAGGGGTGGGGTCGGTTGCTGCAAGACTGCGTGGGGCGTGAAGGCCCGTTCTTGGAGACTATATGTGTGCCTTTTGCAGGTCTTGCTATTTTGCTTTGGCCTCTTGTTGTGGCCGCAGCCGTTCTCGCCTCCATCTTTTCGACTCTTTTCTTTGGCGCTTACGCAGCTGTCATCGTGTATCAGGTTGGGGTCGAATTCTCTCTCCGTCTCTCTCTCTCTCTGATAACATCCCCTCCCTATGAATAACAAGAATGAGAAGCAACCATTAAAGTCAGTACAACTGCAGTTTGCTGAGATCCCATTTTATTTTTTATTTTGAGTGCAGGAGAGCTCCATCTGGTTTGGACTATGCTACATTGTGGCTTCAGTATCCATTTACGACGAATACAGCAACGACGTTCTTGACTTGCCCGAAGGATCGTGCTTCCCCAGGTTATCTTTTGCTCTCCTGCCGTTGCTGTTTTTCATTTGAACTTAACGCGACATTTTCACAGGCCACGTTACAGAGAGAAGGCCTCTCCACAGCCGACTTCTCTCTCGTTGAGAAACCCGCCTTCTCTCAGTTCCCAGATGCTCGAGTTGAAGCCTCTCGAGGTGTGAAATACGTCATTAGAACTTCGTTTCCTGTCTACTAGCTAAGATTTTTCTCACCAGAACTCTTCTGTGTAGCTACTTGATGCCTTGTTCAAGGAATGTCAACGTTTAGGCGAAGTCTTAGTCTCCGGAGGTACGATAAAATTGAATGAAATCGAGGATGCGAAGAACAGGAGAGGGTGCGGGAGAATGCTGACCGTTGGATTGCCTGCTTATTGCATTCTCCAAACACTTATACGTTCTGCTAAGGCTGATTCTGGTGGCATATTGCTGAGTAAGTTGAAGAAAAAGTTGCTATTCTTCGATCTTTTTGTAGTGATGTTGTCGTATTTTTAGATGCGTGAAAGAAAAGATCGTTGATGCAGGTGACGACGTGGAAATAACGTCTTCGAATCGGCCTAAAGATATGTTCTTCGAGTGGTTTCTCAACCCTTTGCTGATCATCAAAGAGCAGATCAAAGCCAGTAGACTCTCTGAGATGGAAGAGGAGTTCTTAGGCAAGTTAGTGCTGTTTAGTGGCAACGATGCAAGGCTGAATGACTCCAAAATCGGAGCGGGCCCTGGATCGGAAGTTAAACGGGCCGAGCTCGAGGCTCTTGCACGAAGGCTAATCGGGATCACTAAATCGATCTCGAGATATCCAACATTTAGACGCCAGTTTGATCAGAGTATGGAGATCGTCTTAGGACAGCTCGGTAAGAACTCGGGAAGTAGCGAGACTCGAACATTGAGGAGATCGAGGAGCATGTTTGCGCGTATCTTCGCACGAAAACGGAGAACAGACATCGGTCGTTCAGATCAAGAAGATCAGACGGTGTAGAATGTAGAATGTACTGTAATTCAGTTTTTGATTTGTTTCTCCTTTGATCACATTTTGGTTTAAGCTGAAAATCGAAAAAACCGAATCTAATCCATAAAGCAAAAGTAAATCATAGTAACTTTTTTTTTTTTTAAAGATAATTGATAAAATACATCAAAGTTCTAAAGGAGGAAAGTTACAGTAGTCTTGCATATAAGTTACTGAAATAACTAATACGTTTCAGACAACATTCTCAGAGAACAAAGAATCAAACAAGTGAAGTGGATTTGTCTTCTACTCCTCCTTCCTCGAATCCTTGAGCTGTCCTCGCTTTCTGATGGCCAGGCAGAACCTGAGACGCCATGCATCGACAGCTGACTCGGGCAAGGAACGTGCCACGGCCCAGAAGAGGGAGTGGGGCCAGTAAGGAGTGCAACGAGGTTCGTACCCTACCCAACGCAAAGCTGCACGAGCATATTCATCTGCTGATGGAACGAAGAATGATGACCTTCTGATTGATGCCATCTTCGTGGCTACGTACAGTGGGACCTGCAAGTAGCATCACACCACATTTACTATTTACTCCTTGTGAATGAAACAACGGAAGAAGGTGGCATTTTTTTGTGTGATTTAGAGCTGAAGCATCGAGGCTGTTCGTAGATATCTCAGAATGATGAAAGAATGTGAAAGAACAAAAGAAACCATATGACAAGAATGTCTACCACACCACTATTTGAAATTTCTTTTCAGGTTGCAATTTTGGTTAATGGCTCTCGACTTACTAGATGCTGTAATGAAGCATCTTTAGGTTTTCTATGCACATTCACAAATTCATTCTCATGAATTTATTACTTCTTCTTCCAAACAAGACAGACTGCATATTCATCTTTACATTTCGATTACTGCTAAGTTCACCTTTTCTGTTTTCATTTTTAAGATGTAGATCCAATGCTCAGATTCGTAAAAGCATAGTCAGACTCTAAGCTGTTTTATTACATTAACCCCAGATAAATTGAAACTTCTTTTCCTTCCATTTTTCTTCCACTAGCTCGTGATGCCTTTATTCATGCTCTTACTCGAAATGGAAGCTTCACGTCAACTCGTATTGACTGAAGCTTGATATTTTGTTCATTTTATAAGACAAACAAGACTAATAGTTTGAGAAAATAAAAGACAATCTACTCGGGCAGAACAATGTGAACGATTCGGTGGAATTTCTAATGCAGACTTAATACTGCAGAAGAAGGAAAATAAGAGAGTATGTTGAACGTAGATGAGCATATATACCTGGCACTGGACATCAATCCCACTCTTCTTGTACTCCACGTAAAGGCATCTTGAGAACTGATCGATGTACCTGAAAATACAACCTCAACTTAGTACTGGTAGTTCGAACAAAACATATTAATCCCCATCGTCATATAGTTTCCCTTAAATAGTTTAAGGAAAGACAAGAACTTTCAAGCTACCCTAAAAACAAACTTCAATGAGTTTTAACTGTCTGTTTCTCTACACAAGTTCAGTCAGTCTATATAAAAGAAATACATAGGCATTACCAAATATTTAATGATTCATAGGGCAAAGCCACTAGAATTGTGTCCCCTATATACCTAATGTGAAACCAGATTCTAAAACAGGCACAAAAAGGTAACCACCTTTTACATCTACCTGCTTCTACAATACTCAATATCAGCTTCAAGCAAAAACGAAAATGACATTGATCAAAAAGAATTGAACTAAATACGCCATTCGGAAAGTTTAATCTTAATTCAACCAGCAAACAAATAAACTTCACCAAGATCAGCTAATTGTACATGAAAGAATAGAATCACATTCTAAAATAGGCACAAATTGCAACCACTTTTCACATCTATCCACTTCTACTATACTAGATTCCAGCATCGAGGAAAACTGAAAAGACAGATCAAAACTACCAAACTAATGACAACTCAGTCTCTGATTCACTAATCTTGAAATATGCCATTCGATAAGTTCTAATCTTAGGACAATGAGCCAACAAACTAAACCTCACCAAGATCAGCTAATGAGACATCAAGGATCTAACCAGATTCTAAAATAAGCACAAAAGGTAACCATCTTTTTGCCAAGTTTCACATCTATCCTCTTCTACTATACTATGAACACTCAAACCAAACTTTGCAAGTTTGAGAGAGGCCTTAACCAGCCCACCATGAGATCAAACCCCAAGAAGATGAACTAACATCAAACTTCTAAATTCAAACACTACTTCAAACTAAAAGCAGCAAAGCAATCGACCCAGCATAAAAAAAACACAGATAAACCAAAATAAGAAAACAACAAGAAGCAAAAAAGGAGAGATCTTTATGAAAAAAAAGGACTCACGCTTTAGTAGCAGCATAAACAGAGTAAAGCGGATCAGAAGGAATGACAATGGCGGCGCCGGACCCAATATTGACAATCGCCCCCCTCTTCCTCGCCACCATACCAGGCAAAACAGCCTGCGTCACCTTCGTCGTGCCCACGATATTAACCTTAATCAAATCGTTCAACAGCTTCTCGTCCACCTCGTGGAAGAATCGCGCGTACGGATACGAGACTCCCACGTTGTTAATCAGCAGGCCCACATCCAAACCCTCGATCGCCCCCTTGATCCTCGAAACGCCGTCGTCCAAGTCGCCGGAGAAGTCCACCACCACCGTCTTGATCTGGGTCGACCCGGATTTGGATTTGATGGCGCTCGAGACTTCCTCAAGCTTGCTGGGGCTCCGACCAACTAGAACCAAGTTCAGCCCCTTTTTGGCCAGCTGGAAAGCGAAGGATTTGCCGATGCCGTCGGTGGGGCCCGTGATTACGGCCCAGGAGCCGTACTTCTTGAGGTTCTTGCCCGGGCGGAGGAAATTGACGTAGGCCCAGTTGAGGATGGAGATAGAGAGTTTGAGGAGAGAGAGGGAGCCCAGGGAGAAGAGGAGGAGAAGCCATGTGGGCTGAGATTTGAGCTGGTCGAAGATGCAGTCCGCCATTAGTAGTGAGCTTCAAGCGATGAATCTGAGGAAGTGAGATGAATTTTTGGTTTTGAAATGAATTTATTTATATGTATATGGTTAGTTGGTTACGCGTAGCGTGAAATCAATTGCTTTATTTTCCTTTATTTTATCGCATTTTCCTTATATTAATCAATCGAAAAAGTTAGTAACGGAACCCCAAAATTCACTATATCTCAGCTATATAAAATATAATAATACTCTATTTTTATTCATTTACCGACATTATTACTATGTTGAAATGTTCTCCAGATTCTTTCTATTTTGAGACGTAGCTCTACAATCACTTTAATACTTTATCGTTTTTTAACAGTTTAATACTTTAATACTATTAAAAATATTAAATGAACCCACAATTATTCCACTTTAACACTTTAATACTTTAATTTATTATTTTCAATGCATTTATTTATTTTGTAATTTACTCTTTGATTGATCAACATTAATTGCGGTACGAAGGGGTCTTTTTTATTCATAATAACTACAAATTACTAACAAGAACTAATGTTTGTGATAGATTAGATAGGCCGCCTTCTTAATCAAATCCACACGCGATTAAAAAGGCTTGATCAATTAATTTGGGTAAAGAATATTTATAGGATAGTGACAAATAATAATGAGTCAGACAACTGTAAAGAGGCGACGGTTGGATTTATTGCATTTATTTGGGAGGTTGAATTAGTTGAGCGCTTGGCCGCTTATTATTTGGTAATTAGTTGAATTGGATTACCAGAAATTAGGCTCTCACTATTAGTATTAGGTGAACTATAATAAACCTCCTATTTCATTCATGTATGGGTCTATGTACCTCCAAAATTAATACACACACCCACACACATATTCCTATTAAATAGGGACTATCATATTATTCTTTATTTGAAATGAAATATAATTGATATAAACGAAATGAAAAGTTATATGCTATAATATGGATTACTACATTGATTGATATTTTGGTTTCAGATTTTTGTTTAGTAAGTTCATAGTCGAGTTGGACAATTTATCACTAGAAGATAAATGTATTTTGCTATTTAATTTTTTTTATAAATTTTCGTAGAGGGTTGAAATTAAGCCCCAACTGAAATAGTGAGAATGAGCCATGGATTGTATTTGCTGGGCCCATAAAAGAAGGGTAGCCCAGTTTTTTAGTATATAGCCCATATAGTTTGGGTTAATTTGGCCCAACACTTTTGATTTGTTGGCAGCGTGTGTGTAAGATGAGAGAGAGAGAGAAGTAGGAAGAAATATGAAAAATCTGTGGATAAATCGAATTATTGGTTACACATATATGCATTTTTTTACAAAATAAAGTAAAAAAGAAGAAAAATGGAAACTGAAATAGAGGATGAAGCCGGATCTCAGCCAAATTTCAAAGTGTGAATATATATGTGTGTGTCATGATTTTCCACGTAAGGCTCCAAAATGCAATTCACATCTCAGAAACAACAAAGCCAACCCGTCTGCATCAATAAAAAGGATTAAGATTAATCGATGTTAAAAGAAGGGTTACATTTGATTTGGAACGAAGAAGAGGGTATATGAAAGAAAGAAGCTACCTTGCGGGGAGAAACCGGGTGGTCTTGCCGGGCTCCACTTTCAGTGTGGCCCGTTTGCTCGGCTCCTCCCGCGCCTTTGGCTTTCTCGTCTCTCGCCTTTGCAAAGATGACCGTAAATCCATCCGCTGAGGCCGGATTATTCACATCCCACTCCCCGAATTTCGGCAACGGCCGACCTTTCTCGTGCTGCCCACCACGAAGCCAATGGAAACAATTATATCAACACATGGATTAAACACGTAGGAATCATATTGGATCATGGCTTTGCAAATAAATCTGCAATCAATCAAAGCTTTGATCGAATGCAAATCTAGGCACAAGAAAGAATGATAATCGATTATCAAATTTGCCTAAACATGCATATGAATCATGTGAATGCGATGAAGAAGAAACTTACGGTCGACATTATGGAATTTTAGGCCTCAGACGGAAGAGAAAAACGAAAAAAAAAATAAAAATGTGTTCTTCTAGAGAGAGAAAGACACACAGAGATTGGAGATTATATATACATGCATATGAGGAAATTCACAGCGGATTTTCAGAGGTAGAGAGAGACAGAGAGAGAGGGATAGAGAGGCAGAAAAAGGAATATTAGATTAGGACAAAGAAGAGAGGGCGACAAGACAACTGTTACAATTTGCATATAACCATATTTCAACCTTACATTCTCATTCTTATTACATACAACTCATTATTATTATTATTATTAGGAGCTAACTCAACTTAATCCAAGTTTTTAAATCTAAAATCTATCTTAATCTCATCATCAAAGCTAAAATTCAACTTGCAATAGACCAATAAGCTCTGGAGTTCGACCTCGACAACTACTCGAGCGACACCACCTCTCGACAAACTACAATAATCACAGATTATTGAGCCGAGTGTTGCCGAGTTCAAGTTCGAGCCACTCCAGAGCTGTCAACCCGGTTTCTCTAAACCGGGAAGGAGTAGCCCGGGCTGACATTCTGAGGTGGTTCGATTTATTCACAATCCCCAATCATGCCTCAGGCATAAAACAGATGCCCCATTAAAAGATGTGGCCTCCACACATACAATTAGAATGAGCTAATTTCTAATCATATTTCTTTTCTTAGACACCCAATTCTTAATTTTGGCACAGTTTATGGATGATGACCAGACAACATAGGCAGAATTTTCTATATGGTCTGGTTATATATATAGATTCACATCTTCAACAACCTAAGATCTAATCACACAACATCATGATGTTAACAGAGCAATTAAATTTGGCTGCTTCTTGTATGGTTATTCTACTCATCTTTCATCAGCCTGTTTCACGAGTTATGGGAGCGAATTCTCGTCTCCCACTCCTCGTGAATCCTCAAACTCTACGACCAACAGAGTATGTTACTATAACTGGTGCGCTCTCCATAGCTCGATTTACTAATAAGTTACTTTTCTTATTGGCTAAATGTTACTCTTAATAAGTCTATAAGATAAGTGATGTGCCTCTTATCTTGCAGGTTGTAGCAGTGACTGTGATGTAGCCTGCTGTTACTGTGATATCACGACACAGCCGCCGGTTTGCGTTCAGTGCTGCCAAGGAGACCCTTGATCTGCAAAGTATGATATACATATACGCACGCGCACACACACACATTCGGTAGCAAAAATTTACACTATCTTCTAACTCATAGCTCAAGGATTCCATAATGATCACTAGGCAATCTCGGGTCCACAGTTCCATTAAAATAAGCACATTGGTTCTTAGGATACACGAGGACACTGAAACCTTGTGGGAAAAATCACTCAGAAATATTATGATCTACTGATATGTAATCTGCAGAAAGATTAGCAATCAAATACATAAGGCAGTTCTTTCTTTGCACCTGCTAATTCGGAAAATTATGATATTTTCTTCTCAAGAAGTATCAGCGCAAGATGAGTATTCAAAGCTCAAGAAAAGGAAAGGCCAGTTAGAAGAAAGTATTAACAATCTGCTTCCTTTTGATTCACCAAGAAGTAGTCAAATCAGAATCTCAAAACACACATGTGAAAGAGATGGATTCCAATGTCACAATCAAAATACGAATAAGCAGGAGAATTTCGAGTGTTACACATAAGAGCTGGACTCGTCATAATTCTTTCATTATATTTTTATCTTTATGTAGAATACATACTACTCTCTATGCCCACGGACAAAAAGACGGTTTTCTCGAAAGTCCTAAAAACACGACTGCAGACGAGATTTGAACTCTAAGATCAGCAATATCAAGATCATGTCCACCTTCAACCAAACCCCATCGATCAACCTGTAAATCCTCCTCCAGCCTAATCAACTCAATGGCTTTCTCAATAGTCAAATGGCCACGAAACATTCCAACTGCAATCACCAAAGAGTGTGCAGCTGCAGCCATTGCATCAATGGCAGCTAATTCACAATCATCAGTCTTCTTAAGAACGTCCTCAAAAGCCTTAAATAGACCCTCTTCTTGCTTTCCACCAAAGAAACTTGTGTACACAGCAGGTTTAAATCCAAATTCCAATTCCACCCATTTAATTAAAGGAGCGAATTTCTCCACCTGCAGTTCTGAGAGAAGCAACTACATGCTATCATCATCACACAGATTTTGAGAAAATAACATGCATAACTAGAAATGTAACCAAGTACAATACACACCTCGAAGATCCCTTGTCACATCATTGTCTCTCGGAGCACGACAGAATACCAGATCTTGATGGAATTTTTGCATCAAATTCTCGATAATCTTTGGCCTAGTGACCGGTACTCTTTCCAATGCAGTACATGCAAGCTTCATCAGAGGCATTGTAAATGGTCTGATTCCATCTGTTTCCTAAAAAACAAAGATTACACCTTTTAAAAGTCAAATTCAAGTACATTTTCTAAATTCAGTATGAACTCATCCTGCTAATGCCATTCATCACAGAAACAAACGAATTCAAGATATAAACGAGCATGAAAATATACAAAGCGATCAAGATATACAGGAAACTGCCCCAGACACTAGGAAGACATAAAAATTGTAATATCATAGTATAAATTATGCTAAATAACAATAATGACAGTGTGAATCAGACTAAATCGGCAATGCACCCTTCAAAATTGGCTTAATTTCAGCTCCTGAGGTGCAATTAAAATTCCAATTACTACCAGAGTTGGTCAAAAAGGGAAAACGAGGTCAAGAAAAATTAGAAATCGAGGTCCCAAAAAAAACATCCATAATGAATATATAGGCGATGCATAATAATTGTTTCTAGTTGCTGCATAAAATTTTCTACAATGAAGCTAAAGTTCAGCTGACGTTTACCTATAAAAGAGATTAACCAAATAGGAGTACTATACTGGTGAATTTCATGATGGCAGAGCTGTTAACGATCAATTCAACAGGTAATTTCAAATCTTGAGCACCGCAATTAACTAGAACAAACGAAGAAAACCTAAAATAAGCAAAGAATCTGTACACTCGATCAAAATTGCAATACAAGGTACAAACTTGAACGCACCTGGTACTCCCACTCAGCTGCAATGGCCTTAGCCAGAGCTAGAGTAGGGCACTTGAGATTCCGCTTGGACGGAGTCTTGAGCGTCCTGTAATCGAGCATGACGCTCCACCCATTCCCGTCGTCAGCTTGTCTCGTCGTCACCTCCTTGTAGAACCGCTTTCCGACGATCGAGCCGGTCATAAACGACATCGGCATGCTCACGGAATCGGAAGATTGCTTCCGCCCCTTCACGTATATCTTGTCATCTCCATCGGCGGGCTTCGGATCTTCGGAGGAGAAGGTGAATGATGACTGATCGCTTTCGGGGTCCCCGGTTGCCGCCGCCGCAACGCTGAGGCGACGCGCGGCGGAGCTGAGGGTCCTGAGTGCGGAGGGATTTAGGGTTTTGAGGGTTTTTGCCACCAGCCATGACGCCATTTTCGCAGTCGGACAGAGAGTGTGCTTGAGACCGGGGGGGGGGGGGGGGGGGTGAGGGAGAGAGAGAGAGAGAGAGGACCTGTGTTTAGGCTGCTTCAGAACATCTCCTAGTTTGAATAATAAATCAAGTAATGGGCCTTTATTGGGCGAATGTAGGCCCAAATATATTGAAATGTTACTTTATGGGCCCATTTTTTTGCAAATCCATATGAATTGAATCTCCATTTCCATACATAAAGTCCATTTCATATACTCATTGATGCATAGCTTCTTGGATTTTATTTAATCATGCAATCAAGGCAGACATCCTAAAGTATATGTTAAATAATTGAAATATAAATAGAATCTCTCTCTCTCTCCAATTGGAACTGGACTTGGTGAGCACGTATGGTTGACTTATAACAACCACAGCTCTTGCTCCCCAAGCCAAAAAAAAAAAAAAGATCTTTGAAAGTATCAGTACTATATAAAAGCCACACACAAGCACCAAAGCTCTCATTCCCTTCCCTCTCATTGTGATTTAGCAAAGCCAAAAATGAAGAGAGAGGGTCGGCAGCACGGGATGGTGAAAACCTACCCCATCATTTCTGCTCCCTGGGGTCCACGTGGCCCCAAGCCCAATGGCCTGAGCCCGGTTCCGGCAGCGGGCCTGTTCGCCAAGGTCCCCACCAAGCCCACCGGCCACTCCAAGTTCACCAGCAAGTGCGGCCGCCCGATGTGCCGGGAATGCCACCTGGGCCCACCTACTAAGTCCAGAGACAAGGTCAAGGGAGCCCACAGGCTTAGGTCGTCATCCGACGTCGTTTCGGATTACAGGCTCCTCACTTGGAGGGTGGTGGACGCCAGGCCTGGTTTGAAATTCTCTGGATTTTCAGCCTCCACCGTTTTGGATTATTTGGATGCTCATGATGATGATTTTATCGATGTATGGATGATGAAGAATGCGATGCTACTCCTGTTGATGAATCGAATTGTAATGTTGAAGAGAATGGTACTCGAGAGATCATTGATGGAGAAGATGATGATGATGATAATATGAGTTTTTGTGATGTGGGGTTTGTTTGGGAACAAGTAGAAGATGGAGATGAAGATTGGTGCTTAGTTTGAACTAATTTGGTTTACTTTGATAATTTCATCAAATTGTACAAGTCAACTGATCTCATATTTCATTTCATTAGTTGGCAAATGATTGTCAGCTCCTAATAAAATAACAACTATTTAATTGAATTAATAATTATGTCTCATGTATTTACTTATTACCACATTAAACCGTGAAATTGCAAATAAATTAATACATTTCTCCGGTTTTATGCAATTCTTTAAGTTCAAAATACAAATCGCGTTTTGCTTAAGCGTAGGTCAGCATTAGAATCGCTGTTACAAAAGCAATGCTTTTGTTTCTCACTGGATAAGATTGGAGCGAGAGTTACAGCAGAGGCGCCGCTCCCCCACCCCCTTTCTACCCTTACGTCCGTCTCTCCTCACCGGCGGTAGCAGATCCGACGTCGTTCCGAGCATCTTCATTTTACTGTTGCCCCGCTTTTCAATCAGGTTCTTTCTCGTTGCAGATTTGCCTATCGAATTAACAGTTATGGAAGCAAAATTAATCTTTGATTTTTTAGTTTATGACTGAATTGAGTGAATGTAGACTGGGTGAATTTTCTCATTATTATTTGCTCGACCTCGAGCAAGCAATTAAATTTATTTTTTTTCCTCTAAAGGTTTAGTTTGGAAATTCAAAATAATGGCAATTGTGCTCTTCAAAGCTAATGGGACAGATATATGCATAACTATGCTTTGAAGAAACAATAGCAATGCGCATATCTCTGAATGTGTTAGTGTTCATACTCGATATTATGATTCTATGATATGCAGAAGCATGGAAATTAGTCTTAGTTATGTCAATGCAGCTTGTTCTGATCAGAGTAAACATTCAATAATTCAGCATGATTTTGTACTGATTGTTTATAGCCTATAGGTATCGAATTTTTCGATGTTATTCCATCTCAGTCAGTAAGTTAGTTAATCAGTATTCTGGGGCATCTTTCGTAGTCTCCTTTTGATGCATTAGTTAATACATTGAAGAGGAAAACTGTGATTATAATCGTGGTCTTTCTGGGCCAGTGTAAATTGGTATTCTTGAATTTATAAGTACTCGTCGTTTTTCAGGGTTCTACCTTGTTGTAAATGAATGTAAATGGACTCTGGCCTTGGTGCTGGGGTGAGGAATGGTTCTGAGAATGGCATCATGGAGGAAGGTGATCCTACTGCACTAGCAGATGCCTGTGTAAATCAGATGGGCGAGTCTTCAAGTAGCCCATATGAGGCTCAGGGTGTCTTTGTTCGAGAAGATCCATCTTTGAGTCAAGAAGCTTCTTCTACTGAGAAAGATGGTATGGACATAGATAGTGAGAGCACATATAGCTGCCTTAACTCTTCATCGGAGGAAAAAAGTTTTGATAGTGATGGTAAACACGAGTTCACTAGCCAAAATGGTTGCTTAAACAATGATGCTGAACCCGAGTGTCAGAGTCCTAAGACATGCATCAGTGGCTATAATGGGCAAGACATTGGGGTTAGTCCTGGTATTTCCTCTGATGATCAGCTGGGAATGGAAGCTGATCATAATCAAGTTTCCATAGCTGAAGCCCCTTCTAATGCCATATCTGGAATTCAAGATGTAAAAGATGAAGCTGAAGAATACATAGTGCCGAATCTTGGAGTGGAGTTTGAATCTGAGGAGCATGCTTATAAGTGTTACAATAGATATGCTCTGATGGAAGGTTTCAGCATCCGGAAAGATTTTGTGAATAAAAGTAAGGTCACCGGTTTGGTAGTATCAAGGAGGTATACCTGCCACAGACAAGGTTATGGATCTAGCAAGCGTGACATGAACATGAAACCCCGGAAAGAAACAAGAACTGGCTGTCTGGCCCACATGACCATTACACGTCAAACAAATGGCAAATATCGTGTCATCCATTTCGAGACGAGGCACAATCATGACTTTGTGACACCCTTCACAGCACATTTGCTACCTTCACAGAAGAGGATATCCTTTGTTGAGGCTGTTGAGGCTGAATCAGATGCTGCTCCAGTGCCAGATGGGGTTCCAAAGCTGGGTATGGGCTTTGATTCGGAAGATCATGCTTATGAATTCTACAATGCATATGCTGGGAGGCTAGGTTTCAGTATTCGGAAGGATTACGTGAATAGGAGTAAAATAGATGGTGCTGTGGCTTCTAGGAGATATACTTGTTTCAGAGAAGGCTATAGGCAGAATGACAAAAGAGGTTCAAAAGTGAAGAGACCTCGAAAGGAAACCAGAGTTGGGTGCATGGCACAATTAGTCATTTCTCGCCAAAATGATGGTAGGTACCGTGTCACCCACTTTGAAGAACGCCACAATCACGATCTTGTTCCTGCTTGTAAAGTTCGCACACTGCGATCACAGAAGAAGTCTTTGATGAATCAAATTGCAGAATCCAGTCCATCTGATATAGCACCAAACTCACTTTCTGAGTTGTTACTAACTGGAATAGGAAGCGAGGACGATCCCATTTTTGATCACGAGACGAACCTTACATCAAAACGTGTGTGGAACATGAAGCAAGAAGAAGTTCAAAGTTTCCACCAGTATTTCCAGAGCAAGAAACTGAAGGATCCGTCGTTCGTTTATGCTGTGCAGCTTGATGTTGAACAGGAAATGACAAATTTCTTCTGGGCTGACGAGAAGATGTTGGCCGACTATGGGGATTTTGGTGATGTGGTTTGCTTTGATACAACCTATCGTCTGAACAAACATTCCCGGCCTTTAGTCCTGTTTTTGGAATCAATAATCATAAGCAGATACTGGTATTTGGTGCTGGATTTCTCTATGATGACACTCCTCAGTCTTTTAAGTGGCTACTGAGAACATTCGTAAAAGCAATGTCTGGGAAAACCCCAAAGACTGTTCTCTCTGATAAAGATGCGATATTATCTGAAGCAATCAGTTCAGAATTACCCGAAACTCAACACAGGTTATGCGCATGGCAATTATATCAAAATGCTCTCAAACATCTCAGTGAAGTTGTTTTAAGCTCAGCGTCTTTTCCCGGAGATTTATGTGGTTGCTTTCTCCACCAAGATGAGGAAGATTATATTAATTCCTGGAAAATCATGCTGGATACTTACAATCTCTGGGAAAATGAGTGGTTGCACATCATTTTTGAAGAGAGAGAGAAGTGGGCTTTGCCATACAGCAAGCATATCTTTTCAGCTGACATAGAAACTGCTTTACTCTCCGATGGTTCTATCACTAGCCTGAAAAAGTACGTGAAAAATGAATCGCATATTCTCCAGTTTGTCAAGCATTTTGGAAGAGTGGTAAATGACTGGCGCTACAAAGAATTGGAAGCTAACTATGATATGAGTCAGAACGTGCCAAGATTAATGGGAGATGTGATAATGCTGAAGCAGGTTAGGGAAATATACACGCCCATCATTTTTAAAAGTTTCCACCAAGAATATGAAAACTGTCTGAACATTGTCATCAACCAATGCATTGATGCAGTGTCCTCAGTCGAGTATAAAGTCAGTACATATGGTGAGATTCGTAATTACACTGTTTTATACAGCTTAGAAGATGAGTTAGTTGCTTGCAGTTGTATGAAGTTTGAGTCTCTAGGACTTTTGTGTAGCCATGCACTGAAAGTGCTGGACTATAGGAATATAAAGATAGTTCCTAGTCGATATATATTGAAGCGTTGGACCCGAGATGCAAGGGCATGAAATTATTCATATCTAGCTTGTTATTTTGGCTAGGAAATGTAACTATTATGTAATCTAGTTACAATTGTAGATCGACTTATTGTATATTTTGTGGAAATTAATGAAGCTGGAGTGGTCAGTTGACTACTAATTTTTGGAAATATTTGTTGCCCTAAGAAAATTCAGCCTTTTTCTTTCTTCTGCTGCATCTGTGAGGAATTTAAACAACAGGTATGTACTTGAGATAAGGTTAAATTAAGTGTTCATTTTTTGACACCTAATTTTGAGAAGCTTTTGTTGCCTCCAGAATTCAGCTTCCTTTTTTTGAATCTTCTTCTGCATCTATGAGGATTGTGCATAAAAAGAGATGGATATGATAATTTGATTTACCAGAAATTTCACGCAGCAACAATCCTTATGTAAAGCAAACTGAAACACAAATAATGAAATTCTTTTTCTTGTGGTTAAATTCTACTTCTCAGTAACACATATATATAAAAGATTACATCACCCACAGTAAACAATGAACAATCAAATTTGAACACGACAAAGAATTTATGCACATCCATTGATCACCCCTGCTGGATATTTGGAGATGCATTTTCACGTGCCATTCTTTCAGGCATTGAAGTACTAAGAAATTTGCTTTGGTTAAGAACTTTCTTTTTTGATAAATTCTTGGGAACGGTGGTCTTGGCTAAGTTTCTTGGAGGTGGAGGAGGAGGTGGCATTGAGATGGTGCCTTGCTTCTTGTTTGAAACGCTCCTTCCTAGTACTGCTGTCTGTGGTGGCGCTGCTGGAGGCTGCAAATTGTGGGAAAATAAAACACGATTAAATCTGAAAAAACTACTATAAGATTGCAAAAATTCATATGTTTTGTGTAGAAAGAAGCCATTCTCTACCTTTTTCGTTGGATTATTTGGAGGTTCTCTTTCTTTGTAGAAGTCAGGGCAGGGGACGAGCTTTGAAGCAAAGGCTACAGCTTAGTTTTCTAAACTCATTTCCTGCTTTCTCCTGCAAAGAAAATCAGTTCCTTTGATCATTTAGGCCAACTGATATTACAATCAAAAGAAGAAAGACATGAATGTTGGCTTCGATTATTTAACCTTTAATGTTTTCTGTTGCGTTTTCTGCACCTCCGTTGCATTGAATTTCTCCTCCAGTTTCTGTAATCGTAGCAAAACTTATGTTCAAGGAAGACAGCTTACTATAATCTGACAAAAGCATTTGAGGCAGAGGAAGTAAAATGTAGGAATAAGAGGACTCAAGAATCAGTTCTTGCCTGTTTTCTCTTTGCAGCTCTTTCTTCTGTTCTCAGCATGAAAGGAGTGGATACGGTTGGCGACTGTAGTTTGTTCCTATAGGCGGACAACGACTTGGAGCAACTGAAATGCAGTCACCATCTTTCATAAGACAACATCAAGCTATTGCTATACATACAAAACCAAGTTACAGCCATTTGTTTCATATAACTTGTTTGTATTTATCAAACTAAGCAGTTCTATAGATCTAAGGTCCAATTAGCATGCTCATATAAAGATATCGACTTAATTTCCATAGGTAGTTCCCAATCAATTCAAAAGATACAATTTTAGGGAAATTGGGACTTACACAGCAGACAAGAGGTGCCATTTAGGACCAGTTGTTTTTCTCCCTGAAGCTGAGGGATCAGGTGTTTTCATCCTGTGCATTATAAATTTCATCAAATCATTGTTTTTAATTAGCATGATATGCATGAAATATATGGAAACAAGTTGAATAAAGCTACCTTCTATTCTCAGTTTGAGGGGTGGCTGCAGTGTATGAGGACACACTCTTTGTAAATGCCTGCAATAAGATCAAGATTAAAATTCAGTATCATCACATTAAATTCTAGGATTCGAAAAAAGCACGAAAAATGAATCACCGGAGCAGGAGTCTTGAAAGGGGTCGGGCAATCTTTAGGTGTTCTGGAGGAACTATGTGCAAGAGCTGAACTTTCACTTTTCTTGTTTGTAAAAGTGGACTCTTTATCATTCTCCCTGAAAGAACCTAAGCTTAGCAAGGCGCGTAGGGACTTCGGAGACGATCTCTTTCCATCCAAAGCCTCCACATTAGACTTCCTTGTGCTGTGATTTGCATTGTTCTCTCTCTTGAGTTGAGGAGTCATGGCTTTTGCAGGTGTGGATGGGATTCTTCGCGGTTTGTGATGAGTTGAACTCTTCATTGAGGAAAGGCCTGTTCTTCTCCTGGTCATGGCTGATGAAACTTCCTCACTATCAACAGAATTGTGCTGGAAATATACTAAATTAGTTTCAGACACAAATGTCCAAACATGGGAAAGTAAACAAAATGAGACAGCCTAGAGGTATCAATTAACCACCTTTAGCAATGGCTTCTCTATATGTGAAGAAGTCTCACTACTCTCCGAAGTTGCAGAAACAGCAGCACGATTTTCAAGATTCTTAACCCTTTTAACGGAACTACTTCTCTTCACACCACTCTCCAAGGCTTCATTTCCTCTCACCACACCATTCTCTCTCTCTTTCTCCCCACTGCCGATTCTCTCTCTACCCTCTTCCTTCACATCATGAATCTTGACATTGGTCACATTCCCAGGTACCAAATCCGACTGAGGGTTCAAGAAAAGCCCACCAATTTCTTCACGATCGCCATCATTTTCTACATCAATTTCTTCATTTTTAGCCATAGCAGCATTTTCTTGCTCAAGCAAAGCAGCAGCAGCCCTTTGAGCTGCAATCCTCTTGTAATGAGCTTCAAAGAAGGCCTTCTTCTGCGCTACCGACCCAGGCTTTGCATACCTCTCCGCCTCCTCCACGTATTTCTTGTGAGAGAAAGTGGACCATCTCTCCCATGATAAGGAATCAGTAGTGAATCTCCCAAATGAAATCGATTCCCCTAAAGCATGCATATGGTTCCCCTGCAAAATGAAGATTTTTTTTTTTTTTTTTTCAAGAAACCGAAAAAAGAAAAAAGGAAAAGGATTTATGGTTGTTTAATGGTATGGGTAGTACCTGCTTGGATTCATTTGGTACAGCAGAAGCATAGGAGAAGCCATGCAAGAGACAAGCAGAATCTCCCATTCTATTATTTTCGAGCTGAAGGCAGAAGAAACAAGCTCAAGACAACAACATTAAACTAAAAATGGAAAGCAAGAATGTTTAAAAGATAATAATAAAAATAAAAGAAATAGAATGATTGCAGTGGAATCTTAGTTTGTGGAGTGAGTGAGTGAGGGGGTATGGTATGAAGGTTAATTGGGCATTGTTTAGTGGCGTAAAACGGTAAAAGAGTGCAACTGGAGCAGCGACAGAGCAATTTGAAATTCAAACGAGAGAGAGAGGAAGAAGACGTTGGGACGCAAAAAGGTGGGGCCATGCGTGGAGGAGAGAAGAAGTCTGCTCTCAACTCTCAAGCCATTTTAATTCCTTGTTGGTGGGGTTCTGCGGGGCCCACATCCTTTTCCCATTATTTTTTCAACTCGACGTAACGTTCGATTTCTTTTCTTTAATCCCACAATTACTTACCAATCAATGATTCCCACCACCACCATTTATTTTTTACTTTTTTTAAAATTAAGCTATGGATAATAGTGAAGGCTTATTTCTTTTTGTTTTCCTTAATTATGATTTATGAGTTTCTTAGTTGAGCTCAGAAATTCAAACTTGACTTGTTTGTTCTTCGAAATTTAAATTTAAGTGTTTCTTGTAATGAGTTTCATAAGTTTGATTGAGTTTTTTTTTTTTTTTTTGAATAAAAAAAAGGTAATATTATTGCTTAAGATAAATGGTACGCGGAGTACCCAAACAACAGAAAAGACAACAGTTATCAAAAAAGTACAAAGTCGAGAGAACAAGAAAAGAAAAATCTAAGTTCTAAGAATCATTATCTCAGAGAAAATTAAAATACGTTATAGTCCAATTCAAGTGGGGAATATGTTGTTGTCGTAACGTAGATGTGGAATTTGGGAGAAGTGAAGTAAAAACTGATTAAGAAGGATTTGATTAGACATGGGCCAAAAATATGATGGTTTTTGCTTGTGAAAAAAAGAAGAGTGTTTGTTGAAGTTGAAGGGGTTAAAGGATGTGATGTCTTTTAACTTTGAACTACCTCTAGTTTGTTAATACATCGCCATAAGACTCTTTTTTTTTTTTTTTAATAATAAATTATTCATTTTTTTCAAGAAGATAAACAATAGTGATATTCAACACTTTGTCACAATTTGCATAAAAGTTTATATTTGTAGAATTCTACAAATGATGAGAGTCTGAGACTGTATTTGTGGGCCTATCCTTAAATCTTTAAAGTCACCTGACCCAAGTCCAAGCCCAATTGGAAATACCGGGTCGGGTCGAACATTAATTATAAGCAAGAAAGTTTTTCAGAATGAGATTTTATTGATTTTGTATAAATTATAATCTCCCTAAGAATGCTGTCCCAACTATACTGCAGTTTCAACAACATAAAACAACTCCCAACAGACTCTTTCAAACAGCAAACATTACAAAAATGGAAGCCAAATTAGTCATATACCCTGCTCCGATGATTTTCTGTGCCGGCTAGCTAGCCATGGACGTCGCCTTTCTTCGAATACGAGCTCCTCGCTCCACTTGGCATCTCTACAAGCACAGGTTTCCGTTAGCATCCGTTGAATCGATCACAGCATACCAAGAAACGCTACAGCATTTCAGCATTTCGATCCCATGATCCTGCATACGAGCTCCGTCTCTTGCTCTTGTACGCTTTCCCTCGTTTTCTTTGCCCTCTTCGACTTGAGATCATCACATACATCACTACCAGAAACCCTACGATGGAGAAGGCCCACAGCCCGAGTATCCAGCCTCTCATGGAGGTGAAGGTTTGGTTCGTCTCTGCCGGTGGAGATTGCTCCTTATTTTCGCTCTTCGCCTCAGAATCACGCTTGAATTCCTTAGCTTCATTCTCCGTCTCAGTGTCATGGCTCGAAACATCGATTTTCTCGATTTTTCCAACCTTCCTCCCCGATGTTACTTCACCGGCCGTTTCCCGATCTGGAGAGCGTAAAACTGGAGGATCCGGAGCCTTTAGAGCTGATGTCGTCAACAAAGGCGGGTCTCGCGTATCTCGAGATGGAGGGGACAAGGAATTGAACTCAAGGCATTTCTTTTGATGATAATTTTGTATAGCCTCATGCAAGGATCTTGCACACTCTATGCTAAGCAAGTCGCGCTGGAAGACCTCATCATTCGATCGATCAAGGGTCAATGGATCCGGAGGGTTGGGAAACGTAGCCCAACATTTGTTGACAACGTCCATATGTTTCAACTTCGCTTTGTCAAAGCTCCAGTTACCGACCTGGAACTCGAGGCCGTAATGGAACACTCTGTAGTTCACACCGGGTACGGGAACGTATCCGGGGTATATCAAGATTTCGTTGCTTATGACATGCCGCAACCTCAACTGGCGTCGAGAAAATTTCACACGTGTTTAGAACATATAAAAAATGAAAGCTGTTTCTAACGACTTGTAACTAAAATTCTTCAAGATAAGAATATTATAGTTAAATAAATAATTTCGTAACCTTTATAATCGACAATCGAATAAGAAAGTGTGGAATTTTACCTCTGCTGCAGCAAAGGAGTAACCATACATCTCACTGATCCAACCAGCTTCATAAATATCTCCGGTGAATTTTTTCGGCCAGTGCGCCATATCAGCTCGAACTTCCTCTGTTTTATGCAACCAACGCATGGCGAATTTCCTGAGATCCGCTATATGCATTATGATCACGCCTCCCACCTTGTCGCAAAGTTCAGGATGGCGAGTGTGGATCTTTGCTAGCTCGTTGTCGCAGCCAATAAGGTAGCTGTTATATCATCCAAAAAGAAATTCCAAGTAAACATCGAGTTGCCCTTTGTTCTAAAAGATGGTTTTCTACTATTTGGTTGTGTCCTTGATGCAGATTCTGAGGGAAGAAAATGTCTTACTCGTACGGAGTCGAGACAGGTCTGCCCTTGGCTGCATTGAACTCCCATGGCGTGATTGTTCCTCTCATTATCATGTCAGCATCAAGGATTACAATGTATTCTGCATCCGTCTTTACGTGGTTAATCCAGTGCACAACTGCAGCCGGTTTATTAATTGCTGGATACCTGAAACGACAAAAAGGGGTTCTGAAAATTCAATAGATGAAGACATCAAGCAAAATCTTGAATGAAGCCGCATGGTTTCAGTAAATGAACGCAAAAACCTTTGAGAATATATCTTAACAGCTTAAGAATGGAGGGATTACCAATCTCCTGTTAATGGATGTCGACTCATGGAAGGCACATAATGAGTCGGAGCTAGATCACGTCCTTTGTATTCCTTCAATTCCTCGTCTGTACAGCTCAGAAGCCTCGTGATTCCCCCTGGCTGTCCACTCTGGTTAAAACTATGGACGAGCCCCAAAGTTTGCCAATCAAAATAAGCGTTGCATTCAGTTGAGAAAATAGTATGAATTTTCGGGTACGGCTTTTCAGGCTCACCAACATCTTGCTTCTTTTGTACATGAGCCTCCTCCATCATCTCACGGCTTTTCGGAGTCAGCTGTTTTGGTCGTGTTAGTTCCGCAAATCTATCGCTCTTCAAGAAACTCAAATATTTCGACCACTTTGGCTTCGGGCAGCCATGTTTCTCATGGTTCAACAATAAACCTTCATTTAGGGTGTTTATACATTCTATGCTAAGAAATAGTGCCCTTCTTTTGTTTGGATCAATTTCCATTTCTTTCACCTGAAAGAAAAACATGATCCATTAGACTATACGGAGCCAGGAATCAAAACACAAAGTTCCGTAAGCAAATTCAAATGCTCAGTTTGTGGTATATACAGATTTCCGTAGTGAAGAAGATCGATTATTTGTCTTTCTCTTCATGAACCTTCGGTCCAAGATGAGAAGGTAAAATGTTCCAAAATATTCGTGCAAACCTCTAATTTGAACATGTTAGCATTTGGCATCCGAAGTACATAATGTGATGAATTAATCGCATAAATAAGCCCTGGCCCTCATTCAGTCATGGCAAAGAAAACTTTGATTTCCATAAGTAGAAGGCAAAAAAAATACGAGCATACCTCTCTAGGATAAGGAGGTTCGGGAAAGAGCCGCCCACAATCATACACAATACTGTCTTCATGATGTTTTAGTTTACTGAACGACCAATTTCCAACACTAAATGGTAAGCCATAGTGCATCAGAATAGGCTCAATACCCTCTCTAGGAACATAGCCTGGATAAATCATCAAGTTATCATTTATCTTGTGACGGAGTCCCACCTGATGAAAGCAATCCACAAAGTCATGTATATCAAATTCTTGTATAGGTATCTATGGAATAAGAAAGAGCACACTTGTATTCATGAGGGACGACTAAGCCTTAACAAGAGAGAGATAGCTAGGCCAAATAGGAATAATATTTTTCCTTTACCCTCTTTCTGGACCAACTTTCCATGAACCTTCTTTTCTTCACACATTTAAATGACCTTTCCATGTCACAGAGAAGAAGCCGGGGTTTTCAATTCAGTCTGCTTTTCATTTTGATTAGTTGTAGTACCCAGTGAGTCAATTCGTTCATAGATTTTTACATGGTTACTCAATAATTTAAGCACAAGCAATATTTCATAAAAGCGGTTTTCTAAAACAGTAAGAACTATGAGGATGAAATAAAGTGAGCATCTTATGATAACCGAAATATATAGGATTAAAAGTTACCTCTGCAGCACCAAATGAATATCCATACATTTCGCTGATCCACCCTGACGAATATATATCACCAGTGATATTGGTAGCCCAATGATCTTTATCAGCCCTAACTTCTTCAGTTTTGGATAGCCACATGGGAGCAAAAACTCGAAGATCATCCATATGAAAGGCTAAAAGCCCACCAACCTTGTCACAGAGTTCAGGATGCTTTGTGTGTAGTTTAGCGAGAATATTGTCACATCCAATCAAGTACCTGATCAAGATATGATCCTTTTATGAATTATTATTAAGGAAAGAAAATCCCTCCGCTGTGAAAGCATAACCATTTCATTTATCTCTTTTCTATGCATCATTCACTAATAAGACTTGAATAGGGATGACAGACTGTAGAATGACGCTCATAGACTATCAAATGAGAATTTAAAAACAATGTAACAAATCTTTACTACTCCAATCAATGAAAACTCACAAGTTCCTATCTGATCTTACTATGTTCTCCATTGAATGGACGAATCAGGATCAGAGAGTTATAAATGGAGCAACGTCAATTACCCGTAATATGCAGCAACTGGTCTGCCTTTCTCAGCACCAAGCTCCCATGGCAAGATTGGACCCCGTACGATCATATCTGCATCTAAAATAACCACCCAATCTACATTTTCAGCTTCTTTGCTATGTTGAAGCCAGTGAACTACACCAGCTGGTTTGTTAATCGCCGGATACCTGCCACGACAACCAGACAGTACGAGTCAACAGCCGTAAGAAAACCACTATGTAAAACAAAGACGGGAGCTCAACTATGGTAGCATTACTATCTCTACTTGGTATGTGTAGCTCAGAAAGTAAAATAGGCATATCAAGTTAGCCTTCTACTAGAAAATCTCATTTTCTAAATACATAATGGACATTAAAGTGAAATCCACTACCTAAGAAATCTACAAACATGAAGCAATAAGAGAAACAAAATCCCACTTCTCAATATCAAGAAATCCAATCCTAAGCAATGAATGAACAAATCTATGATCGCAGATAAGGTAACGTTTTCATATACACCTAAGCTAAACTCAAATAGGCCTAGTATCACACACACACACACACAAAGATATACATTTGAACTCACCAATCACCAGTCTTAGGGTGCATACTCATAGAAGGAACCTCAAAGGTCGGTGCCAAGTCCATGCCTTTGTACTTCTTCCTCTCTTCCTCCGTACAGCTCAGCAGCCTCGTAATCGGGCCGGGCTGCCCGGCCTTCCGGAAGCTGTGCATGAGCCCCACCGTCTGCCAATCGAAGTAATCCTGACACTCCACCGAGAACAGCGTGTGGATTCTGTAAGGCGCAGTCCCCGCCACCGCCTCCGCCGCCCCTTCGCCCATCCACACTCCCGCCACCGCCGCCGCCGCCGCCGCCAAGAACACGCGCAGAAACCCCACCACCGACATCGTCACATAGCCCAGAACAGCCCAAAGCTTCTCGGAAAGATCTCGAGTGCCAAAGTCAGCTCTCTCCCATTTTCTTCACTCAAGATCGTGCAAAACATGAGCTGTAATCCAACATTTAAAAACTATGCAAAATGTTGAATGAAGTGCTTAATTAATTGGGAAAATTAAAGTGAGATGGAAATTTACAGAGCTGAAATTATTCAAGAAATGCATATATTTTTGTTTGCTGATGCTGAAGGTGATCTAGTTTTTGCTGACAGAGTCTCACGTATAGGGGAACATTATTCTCGTTGACTTTCCATAGTGATTGAAACGGCGCCGTTTCGTGGATTTAAATGGACAAGTATGCATAATTTGCTTTTGAATTTAAGAACGATAGCTAAGTATTGGATCATATACAAGATTAATAGTACTAGCTTCTAGTTAGAAGAAGAAATTTATGTTTGAATCGTCCTTCTATTCAACAATATATAAGTGGAATTATTATGTAGTACGAAAAATGTTAGGTAACCATAAAATCGATTTGACATTTTGAGTTTGTTAAATAATTTAATCTTTAATTTTTCTATGCCTCATAAATGGGTACCATACATTACTTATACTTTTTTTGAATAGAACAATTAGATAGACAATATTAAGAACTTGCTAGAGTAATAAACTCAATACTTAACACCTCTTTTTGTTTTTGGAAAATATAATTTACCAAAAATTGGCACAAATTATAGTTGTATTTCCACAATCAATAATTTTGGACCATATAATATATGAACTAAAAAAGACAAATAAGCCACGTAGTACTTGCTCATGATCCCATGTTTGTCGAAAGTAAAATGACATTATAATTTCGTAGTGCAAGAAACCAGGCGTAATCCAAGAGATACCAATTAAGCTCAAATTAGGAGAAACTAATTTCCACAATTCCCAAAAAGGAGACATTTTTTCCACGTTGAGCTCATCAGAAGAAGATCCATTAATGTTGTTATACTTGTTTGAATGAGCTCTTGAGGTAAGATAAGACAAGCAAAGAACTTAAAAATTAGCATATCTTGACAAGGGAAATCGTAATCTACTTCCTCTCCAACAGATCAAGAACTCTTAAACTTAGCATCTTGAAGAAAAGAACGAACCGCATATCTTTGAGCTCTTAAGAGGCCTCAGTCGATCTTCCCCTTAAAAAATTTCCAACAAATGCATAAGCACCCAAAACACGAAGAAGGTGATCGAGAATCATCATACAGATGGTTTTAAGCTGCTAAAGATGCTTAAAAAAAAAGAGAATTTAACAGTCAATACTCTTGTGATCCTGATTGAGAAATATACCAGCAACGAGTGGATGAGTCCATTTATTTGTAAGACAATATTTCAATTCATTTTGCATTGGTTCCCTCAAAACAAAACTAATCAGCAAAAAGTAACTCTTGAAAAGAATGAATGGAATTAGCAATTTATCAAGATTTGGTATAGAACATCTGCATTATTTGAAATCTCAAAGTACATATGCAGATTAGTGCCCTTACCAGCTTTCAGACCAATACTTTGAGGGGTACGACTTCACTTCTTTGTTGTCGGGTCCCGACTGAGCCCGTGTTTCCTCAGAGTTTTGATGTAGTTTCTCATGAGGGAAAACTTATTGCTTCCAAGATGATAAAAGTAATCCCATGTAAAGATCCCCGTTTTATGCAAGTCATCAAAAAGTAATCTACATCAATCACGAGCAACAATGCCATGAGTATATGATAAGAAAAACTTCTCGACATATTAATGGAATTATGATAGTACCTCACCCCATAGTTTCCCACAGGTTCTGCAGACATGATCCCTACATGACGCCTCCCGGATATAACCTGATCAATGCTCAAGTTACTCTCAATCGAAAGGGAAAATAGAAAAGTTCGAATTTCATGCATCTATCATTATTTCTTGATCACACTCAAAGTTAGCATAGGAAGAGAGACTTGGCCCTTCAACCACAAGTCATCAAACCATAATATCATAATATGAGTCTTATACGCTTCGTTTCGTTACCTTTTCTCCTCCGATTGATCTGATCTTACTGTCGACCGCAGGGCTACACACTCGCAAATATTCTGCTGAAAAATTATATGCGCTGCCATTATCAAATTCCACCTCCACCTACACCAATCATCACATGAAACACTATGACATCCATGAAAATAAAATAAAAATTTATAATGAGAATATCTACAAAAACGCAGAAACTATGACTTGAACTGAACTCGGTAATTTTTAAGCTTTCTGCTTTACTAAGCAAGTCCTAAATATATTTTTCATTTTGCGAAATGCAAGCGATTTCCACAGGTAGCGAATATCATTCAGTATTACAAATGAAAACTAGCATATAATTTGTCAATCCATATATACAAGTTGAAGATTGAGATAATCTCAGAACAACAGCTACTGTATTTAGCTCCTTAATGAGTAACGGAGTAAGTATTATGAGGAAAAAAAAAAAAAAAAAATCCTCATCACAAATTAGGGATTTCAAAAAAGAAAAGAGAGAAATTTGGGTTACCTTTTTAGGAGCGTGAAGGGAGAGTCTAGTGAGACGAGGGCATTGCGCCGCCGTACAAGTAGAAATCGCGCTCCGAAATGTTGTTCTCATCAGAATTTGGAGAATAATTACATGTCTAGCTTGAATTGAAGGTCCTTTTATTTAATTTAAGATCAACACAGCACAATCGAGCTCAATTGGAGTGTAATATGCAGAGATGAAGATCGACCTATGGCTACTGTTTTTATTTTTATTTTTATTTTTATTTTTCCTTTTTTTTCTTTTAAAAAATCATTACTTTATTGCTTGGGCCTATACTTTTTAAGACCAGCATGGGCCTGTTGAGAACGTTGCACAATTGGGCTCAATCCGATAAATAAATTCTATAAAATGTCACCTTTTCTATTAAATAAATAAATAATAATAATAATAATTACATGTCCCTTTTCGGTGTGAATATAATATAAATCACTGCAGATATAGTAGTAGTATTCTAAGTCTTGCTTTTGATGCAGAGAAAATGTAAATTAGGTAGGTGAGGTTATTATGATATGGAACTAATGATTAAACACAACATATTATACTATCCAATCACAACACTTTTGCTTTGCTTTTGTGCATTCGTGGAGCCATTGGCGGCTGCATTCTTGAAAATTAGATAGCTAAAAACAATGATCAAATCAAAGTTAAAAAGAGACTCTACTAATTACAATGGAAACAAAAGAAAAAGGATTCCTTAATTATTGCCTCAATATTCATGAGAAATTAAAGAGATGTTGATCAATCCCATCCCAAAACATAAATGAATCTACAGTAGTCTCAACCCATTGCTCCCCACTAAATGAAGCATCAACATTGGAGAATGAAGAAGAAGTAGGGTTGTAGCAAGTTTCTATGCTTCTCATTCCCATAGGCATGCCCATCTCCAAATTTCTGCTCATTATCTCATACTTATTCATCAAATCAACACTACTACTACTTTCACTTTCCCAGCTCATTGCTTTCTCCACCACTTCATTCAAATTTGCATGACCATCTCTTGATTCTTCTAATCCTTGGAACTTGCCTTGATCCTTTTCTTGCAAACTCGGGTCGAGCCCCGACTCCTTTTGGTCTACCATATCTTGATTCTTTTCAATCGGTTGATGTGTAAGAGGATTGACTCCTTTGAGCCTTAGCTTCTTCTTGATCTTCGTGTTCCAGTGATTCTTGATCTCGTTGTCTGTTCTTCCCGGGAAATGTGAGGCAATTTTCGACCACCTAAAGATATTAAAATACCGATTCAAATATATTATATTATTGCACATAAATCATAGTACATTGCAAAAAAATAACTCAAGATCATTTTTTCTTTTTTTCTTGGATAATGATAGAATTAGTAGTGACCTGTTGCCAAGGCGAGCATGTAGCTCTATAATCTGATCCTCTTCCATTTCAGAAAATGCACCTCTTTTCAAGTCTGGCCTCAAGTAATTAATCCATCTCAATCTACAGCTCTTCCCACATCTCAATAAACCTGCATTATATTTCCCACACCTATACTTAGTAAAAAAAAAAAACATGCTAAAATTTAGTAATAGATGAATTAATTAAATAGTAAGGAACCTGCAAGTTGTGGGACCATTCTCCAACATTGAATGCCATTGTTGATGATGAAGGTCATGAGTTTGTGGTCTTCTTCAATCGTCCATGGTCCTCTTTTGAGGCCAATCTTGTCACAACAAGGTTGTCTTCCCATGAAAAGAACTCGAAAAATGAAGAGGAAAAGAACCCTTTTTTTTTCTTTGACAAGCTTAAGGTTTATGGAAGGTGATGAAAGGTTTGCTCAAAGGGAGGTAGCTTATATTGGAAACAAGATTCTGACAGATCATCTATGGGTTTTTGAGACATAAATAATGAAAAGTGCTGTCTAAGGGGGAGGTTATAAGGTACATGATTGAATGAAAGAAGCATAAAAAGGGTGAAGGCCTAAAAAGCATGGATGGTGTGAAATATTATAAGTTTGGCACCATCATTTTTTGCCACATATATAAATTCATTAGAGTTATATTGTTTCCGGAGTAGTGGATGATGCATGTCGGGATTTTTACTCGATTATATATACATCTTTCGTGTTTCAGTATCGTATTTTATTTGTATAAATCATGATGTTTTGTTATGCACACATAATATATAAAGAATTAGGATAAAGAGATTCTTCTTTGGTTTGACAAAAGAACTCATTATGCAACAAAAAAGTCTACCTTTAGAGATAGGGAGGGTGTTTGTTATTTTGAAAACTAGCTAGGGCAAATAAAAATTTAATGAAGGATTCCCTTTGGTGCTATCAAAGCTGGCTAGTTTTGTCGTAATGGGCGACTCCATTTTTAATTACTTCCAAAATCTACCACTTCTTCGAATATTTGCTATGGATACTCCTGTCTCCGATGGTACGGATTACAAGTTCTTTTTTTTATGCAAAATAAGTCTTGAATCTTGAGTTGAATTTATATATTTTGCATTTCATCCTTCAATGCATGTCATACATGAATACATATGTTATAGTATAGTAACAAGTATTGGTTCTAATAAATCACTATTAAATTTAAAATTAATATAATAATTAGTATCGTAGAGAATTAAGCTCGACAATTTTTCGAATAGTTAAGCTATACATGATCTAGCTAGCACTAGCAATATATCTAATTAAAAAAACATCATGTTTTATTTTTTGACACAAAAATGAACATAATGTTTTAAGAGAAGAAAAATGGTTGGAACATTGGATGTAGAGCAATAATTAGATGTATAACACTTTGGTTCATGCACTTAAGTTACATGCTTTCAATTACTTACTTATATTCCCTCATCATTTACTCTAAGCACGACGACGACCACCAAATAGTATATTTGTGTAATGTATATGTCCATATTTATTTTGACCCAAGATTTAGGATTATTAGTTTGTTATTTACGAGTAAATGATGAAAGGGAATCCAAGAAGTTATGGGATAGGATAAGACTCAAAAGTTAGACAAGAGAAGATAAATTAACAAAATAAAATTTTGTTTCCATCCAACACAAAAAGATTTACTTTTAATCAAGATTTATAACTAGTAATAACTAAAGTTTCCGGCATTAGTATTTATTGTATTTATTTGTACATCACACAGAAGGACAAGATAAATTTTGAAAGATAAAAAACGCGAATATTCCGATCAAGGAAGTGCTGATAACAAATCAATGTACGTAATAGAAATAGTGACCATGCAATAAGTTCAAAACGTATGCCAAAATTAGAGACTAGACAAAAAAGCTGATGAGTTAAATTTTCCGATCAAAATTTCATCATAAACCAAGAAAAACACATTTCTACAACATCTCAAACTCAGTTTTCTATGTTTTATACAACGTAGCAAGAAAGAAAGAAATGCCTCCATTTCGGTAAGAGCTGACTCAATGTCTGTGGGAATGTTTTCTATTCCGATTATATGCCTCGCCGTTGTTCCGATTCTTCCTCTCGATCACTCTAAAAGCTAAAGAGACAGCTCCGATTGCAGCCATAGCATTAAACACTCTGTACGGAGCTAATGCCAAGGCAGAAATATACGAAAAATATCCAGCAAAGAGATAAGCAAAACTCAGTCGAATTTCCCAGGATCGAATGGGAACAAAGTAGAAGCTGAACTCGGGCTTCGAATTGCATATACCATGAAGCACGACTCCGATGCTAAGTACAGAATCCCAAAACCATGGAAGGCTTTGACCAATGCTAACCCGCTGCAAATGTAGAAGCACGAAGTGTCAGTGGTAGACTAGAAATATCATGGTTTTAGCCCTCTTCTAATAGATGGCGTTTATTTACTTTGGATGATATATGAGATTGACGATATGATTGAGTATTTGGATGATCAAACAAGCTCAGAATCATTCAATCCATCAAATTAATGGTCGATTAGTCTTATATAATTTTCTTTTTTATCAATCTAAGCCATCATCCAAAGTAAACATGCCCTTATTGTTGTCCACCATTATTCATACCATAAGAGATGTTTAGAGCTCTCACTATCATTGGGGGTCGACCAAACAAAGATATAAAGAGTAGTAGGATTTTAAGGATGAAAGTAAACAATGATCTTACTTATTGCGGTAAAAAAAGATTGTGTTAATTCACCATACCTGAAGCCAGGCTACAAGCGAAGGGACAAACATCAATGCTGCAAGCAAGTGTAAAATAAGCAATCCATGCCTGTGGTGGAAGATCTCTAATTGCACCTCACCATAGCTTCTTGTGTATGTGGGGCTACCACTACGTGTCCCGTCTGTAGGGAACACTTTGCTATCGTTACCATCATAATTGGAGTTATGTAGCATTACACTACCTTCGCCTTTACTTCCAGACTCAGAAAAATCTTTGGTCTGTACATGGCTGCGAGGTGAAGCCATCAAAAAACTGTTTACAAAGACACAAGACAAAACTCAGATAGTATTAGAAAAAATGATGAATAATATGATGCATGTGAATTCCTCTGCCATTGCACCACTAAAAGAAGAAGAATCAAGATAAAAAGACCCAACTTTTTCGTACTAGCATTACACATCATGCATATGCTAATACATGAAAACTGGAGAGAGAAAAAAAAAAAAAAAAAAAAGAGGAAAAAAAAAGGAGCCACCATTATAAGAAAATATAAGGACAGTTCACACATTCTAATCAAAGTAATTATTGAGAAACCTGGATAGAGAACTGTGGCAGCACACAACATGTGATAAGAGCAATACAAAGAGACCGAGAGCTGGATGCACAAGACACACCAACGTAATAGCAAGCATTGTTGTTAAAAGTAGAGGGTTCGCAATTAAAATCCTGACCACCTGCCCACGAAAATTTGAACAAGGAATATAAAATAACTTCTAGTAATTGAAAATCTTAAGTAAAGTAGTACTTCCTCCGTCCCTTTCAAACTGAGTCACTTTTTTCAGCAATAATTTCAAGCGTTTTCGAGCGTCTTAATGATGAGTTTTAAAGTAACTTTTTAATGAGTTTTTTCTTTTACGGGATACTATAACACTTCTAGTATCCCGTAAAAGAAAAAACTCATTAAAAAAGTTATTTTAAAACTCATCATTAAGACGCTCGAAAACGCTTGAAATTATTACTCAAAAAAGTGATTCAGTTTGAAAGGGACGGAGGGAGTAGCATCTAGCAAGCATTTCATAAAGAATAATAAAACAATCACGATTCACTCTATCGTCTATCGATTACTTAGCTTTTCTAACATTTTCACAAATGTAGGGGAGAAAGAAGCAATCCGACTTCATTTTATATCTTAACTTGCCGCATAAATGTTTTCATTAGAAGTGAAATATTACCTGAAGAGAAGCAAAGCTGGAGGATACATTTATGAACTGTTGGAGAAAATGGAAGGAGAAATTCCTTTCACAAACTTGCCACCTGAAATATTTATTTTGGTTTAGCATATATGGTAGAATGTATAACAATCCTCATATCAGTTGGTACTTGAACAGAGTGTTCGAGATAAAACAGCTAAACTGATTTCTATAGACTCCTTAATGAGATATGGACTGTACAACTAAAACGTTGGATTAAGTAAGCGTGAGTAAACAGGCAATCATTTGAATGCAAGTTAGAGGTAATATAGACATGTACGCAGACACACAAATAAAAATAGCTACTAACCGTTTCTTGACAGCTACATGGAGAGTGCCAGCCACATAAAAAAGCACTTGAGAAAGTAATATCAAGAGAACTATCACGCCATTTGCAAAAACATAACAAAGGATGGAGACAATAGAAAAACTTATAATTGGAGGGAGGGATAGTGAGCTTAGGTAGGAAAAGAGAACTGCGAAGAAAATTGGCAATATGGCTAGGAAGAAAAATTCCCTTGGGATTCTCAAGTTTGATTCAACAGCAGATAGCAGCGATGGTACAGGCTGATCGATTTCCCATGCATATGCTTGCCGCATCAGAGCGAAAAATGCAACAGTAAAGCAAAGGCCACTGATCTGCATGAATAAACATTAGAGCCAAAACCCATGAGGCCACTACAGATCTAGTGAGAATAAAGCTTACTAAGACAATATGTTAACTGCAACTGCAAGCAGCATTTCAAGTTTGAAACTGTATGTTAAAGTACACTCTAGAAACATTCTGAAGATGTCTCACCAAGCTAAACAATAGAGCCTTATGTAAAGTCACAGAAGTTCAACTGATATATTAAAATGACAAACATATTCAGTGACAACTATGTATACTGAAACAATCTGAAGGTATCTCACAAAGATAGACAATAGAGCCTTGTGCAAAATAAAATGAATGGATAGCATAAATTCAATAGAACTAAAAGGTTCAGTCAATAATGAAGTAGAGTCAAATTTAGATCACTGAACAATTGCTCAAAGGTCCAAGATCAAAATAAACATTTTGGAAAGATGCATAAGATTCATCTGAAAAGTCAGTGTTAGAAAAAGGCTAGATGCTAAGAACAAATTTACCTGAGAGAGGTATAAAAGCAAGAATCTACCAGCACTAGCAGTAACGGAAACATCAATAGTACTTCTGTAAGAGCAATGTGGGTCTACCTGCAAAAAATTGTAGAAAACGTTAGATACCAAAATTTTAAGCCAACAAGTTCCCATGAGCAGGTAGACACTTTTCAGTCGCAATACCAGCAACAAAACAGTTGTCTTGTCAGAATCTTGAGAAGAAGTCCAGAGTGCCGGAGAAGAATCCACAACAATTGTTTCAGAATACAAATTAGGAAATACATGCAGACCAGATGTCGCGTCCCAAGCAAGTGCAACAGGTGGGAAACAGCGCCTCTTACAAAGTCCTGCATACAAAAATAATTCAACACAAGAACAGATGGAAGCAACAAGACTGAGTTCTACCTATGATGCCAGTAAGATATTTTAGCATCTTCAAAATGAGTAAGTATTAAGCACACAATCTTTATTATACAAATCAGAAATACAAAAATCCAACGAATGCATACAGGATTTGGTTCAGGCACGGCCAATGCAAGTTGAGGTTCAACTCAAGGAGGGGGATAGAGGGAGTCCAGATTTAGAGTTCATAACAGCTCGACAAAGGTCTGTATGATTAAAAACATAATAAAAGTCAATTGGTGCTAATAGAATGCAGAATCTCATTTCATAGAACGTCTGATCTCAATAACAAACGTCTTATGCTGCCTAACAAACCAGGTCAAGTAGGGTGACCTAAGATAGCTATAAGCTATAGTTGATAAGTTTTTATTTTTATTTAGGAAGCTATATTGTTTGAAGAGTTTTAGGAAAGCTTTAATCAATCTAGATAGAGAGTATTAAGCTTACAAATTAGTACCCGTATTGCAACAACAATTCTCTTTAATGCAACACAGATTTTATATTGTGAAAGACACACACAAAGGCCCTGGCTGCCAGTAATTCAGTAGTTCAGGCAACTTAGCAAGGAATACATTGCACAAGCTCAGATATTAAGTTCAAGAAATAACCCATAACGAAATAGATGATGTATGGAGAGATGACACTTACTACTAGTTTCCTCGTCTCCCGACTCTTCAATAGGAAATTCCGATTTTTTAATCCCACAGCCAGTTGTTGTGAGGGATAATGAAACAGGAAGAAGACCTAAGCTAACAGAGAATGTAAGACTGAGAGCAAGAGGATGATCTTCCTCAAAACTCATATCCTGCTAAAAAACCCAGTTATGAAACATCAAGATTATTAGTAGCCATGATTCGCTGAATTTCTCAACTTCAACTGCTAAGCTTTGTAGAAAAATCTTAACCTGTTCTGAGTATAATGAATGGATCAACTGGTAGGAAGTAAACGTCTTTTCACCTTCCTTTGGATTAAAAAATTGTCCAACTCCCATGGAAGCAGCTGGTGGGGGTCTCCCCGAAACAGTCTGAGAACAGCGAATCTCTCAATGTAAGATAAATATAAATAAAAAATACTGTAGAAAAAAAGATCTCATTGCTATTTATTAATATGCATGCTTGAACTAAAAAGGGAAACAAGGCTAAGAATACAAGTTGCAAGAAATGTACCGGACGAGGAGCCACAGAGACTGTCAGAAACCGAAAACCATGCATATCTTCAGGACCCAGCCAAAATATAGCAGATGGAGGAGCTTGTTCAGTTTGACTACCTGGCTCAATCTTACAGATGAATGGACATGTTCAGAACGAGAGTATATAAACATTGGCTCATCACAAATGCTGTAGCTAATAAAACAAAGACAGAGCACGATACCTGCTTTGGAGCTGGTCCAGATGGAATGTGCACCATTTTAGCTGTGACTTCAACAACCCGGTTGTCTGTTGAAAATTCTGAAGCTGCAGTTCCCTTCTCTCGCCAAAGATGTAGCCGCACACCAGAACAAGGTGAAAGATTCGTGACAAAAACAAAGTGGTTTTTTCCATCCTGACCCTGAAATTTGAACGAGTTCTATAAATCCTGATTGACAGTTTAAAACCATTAATGAAGGTGCAATTTTTGTTCACAATGCCTACTAAAGCTACCAATTTTCTTATTCGACTTTAAACATTTGGTCAGCACCAAAACACAATGACATTGGACTGCTTCAGAAAACACAATTCGCTACACTATGCTTAAATCATATACAAAATTAATTTGGCAGAATTCTAAATTTAAGAAGCTACAGAAAAGCCATATATAACAGAGGAGATTAAGTGATCTCAATTTTCAGACCCTCTGATCTTTATACCAGCCTCACAAAATCCAAAAAGGAAAAGTTTCTTAAGTCTCTTTGAAGCTAACCAGTTTTTGGATGTCCAACCATCGTCTTCTCCCATCCATAGCTAAAACAGTGATAGTACTGGTTTGGATGTAGAGGTCTCTTTCCAGTCCATCTTCACTCCATTGGCTATTACTTGGGCAACCAGATATTCCAGGACCTAATCCTTCTTCATCAAGAGCAATTTAGAAGCAGTATGTACACTAGAAGACCAAAGAATAACACAACCAAAAGCCAAATTTGTGCACAAGCATCATATAAATTCAAGAAAAGATAAAACATAAGCATCATACCAAATAAATTTACACACTTAAGAATAGTTTTGGTAATAATATCCTCAATTGTGTGAATGCTTAAAGGCCAAACAAATAGCATAATACAAATTAAGATTGTCTGGACCTAGTGGAATAGTAAATAGCTTTGGGTTCTGACACAAAATGACGGCTGACAAAGTTAAGCAATAAAATTTAAGTCAAGTAATTCAGCCAGTTACTGTATAAAAACCATGGGATCTAGAAAGGGAGTACCAGGATTCACTTTCTCTTTTTGATTAGAGATATGGTCAGTTCTATGCGCTAGTTGCAATTTAGTCGCAAAGAAGTTCTTCGGGATTCCACTATCGAGCATTTTCATAAATATTCCAAGTCTTTGTCGTACATCATTTAAAGGTTGACTTGTTTTTGTGTCTATCAGACTGAGGAGAGTGTGTGACACCTAAAAAGCGATTTTGAAATTTAGGCCACCATACACTATGTGATCAGTAGTTCCAGAAGAGCAATATGACTTACTTGCACAACTAGCTGATTACACCATAAGATAACCTGGTGCTCCATTGACAACCACACGTTTCTCATGCCAGTGCTACTTATAAAAAAGCCATGTGTAGGAGGAACAATGCCATCAAGGGACTCTAACTTTGAGCGCACCTAGAATTGGAAAGTAGAGTAGAGTAAGAACAGAAAACACATGGTCATCTACCAATGATCAGCTCAAAGAACGACTTATGAGGTTATGACTTGAGGAAAAAGCAATTTACATTTCTGGGATAACAATATTGGGGCCACTTAGTGGACAACAATACCAAAACAACATTACTAAATAAAAGATACAATTAAGAATCTCATGGTCGGGACGAGATCGATGGTGAAAGGCAAACATATACAGTACAAGTAGGATAAAGAAATAGTAAGACAGTTCTTGAATTATCCCATAAACAAGCTCTCATAAGTCATAAGTTGACAAGCTTACATGAACCAAATCTCAACTTGTCCAATATAACATAAGTCAGGACACATTTGTTTACCTGGTAATCGTTATAACCACCAGAAATGGAGACAATGACGACATGGGAAAGCACAGGAACAGATAAGTAGCGTCCAGTTCGAGAGGTTTGGACCTCATACCCTTTCCTCCATTCCTGATTTATTTGTGCATAATAGTGGCCCAAGGATGGCTGTAGTGCCACAGGAGGAGACCTGACAAAATTGATAAGTTACTTACAAGTGCATAAAATATCTAAGATCATTAAAAAAAAAAAACAACAACAAAATAAAAACATTAGGAAACACATAAGAAATTTACTGGTGGGGTGTGGAGAGTGTCAGAATAGTTTTAATAGCAAACTTTCTCAAATGGGGGTGAACTACTGCAGCCCTAGCAACAAAACCACCCATAGAGTGACCAACCAATATCACACTTTTAGGCAGATCTCCAGAAACAGAAGCGCCTTCTTTTGCTCGCGTATCACGAGATTCTTTGTAAAGATCCAAAATCTACAATAATAAAAGAAATTAGTAGAAGTATCTGAGAACTTAATATTGCATGTTTCCATTGTATGAATATAGGCAGTGCAAAAGGAAATAACAAAGATCACTGAGCCCAGGGCAAGAAGTAAAGCTTAGGCTACAGTTGTTTTATGAATTAAATCCACCAAGTGTCCAAATATGGCAATAACAAATATGTCTACCTCAACACGCCTAATCATAATTCATGCAGTGGGTGAAAAAGCAGTACCCTTTGAATGGCATATACTACATATTCCGAGTGTTCTTGAAGAATCCGACCATCCATTGCAGAATGTTCACCTTCAAGATCCACTGCGAACCAATCAAGCATGGAAGTATATCGACTGGGTAACACAATGTTGGTCAAATCAATATCCAATCCCTCTCCCAAACTTGAATAGTCCTGGTTAGAGTCCCATTCAAGTGGACCTCCTTGATAAGCTCTATCAGATTCTGCACCAATGGATCTGACCTGCAGCGAAACATACATATGTAAGCAGCCAATTATGGAAATGAATCTCAGTTTCATATGCATATTGAAAATCAAATTACAATATTATGACAAATCTAATAAATAAGGGGCTCGCCTGTTTGTAGCTTCCACCATTGCCTGGGATAAAAAGAACTGGGACGCCATTAATCTTCTTGAGGTGATCATTAAAATCAATCTTTCTCCAGCCTTCATGGTATAGGTACAAACCATATTTTGTTGACGACACGTTCTTAGGCGTGGGAATGGGAATGTAAGTTGGATACATATATGTCATGACACAACCATTTACTACTGGCTTCAACAGATAATAAAGCCCAGAAAGGCCAATCCATAAAGATATTAAAACAACAGTTGCTACTCTAAACTTCGCCTTGAGCGCTTTCATCCCCGCACTACCTCTAAGCCCCATCTTCGAAAATCCAATCTCCAATCACCAGTAGTATCACAGAAAAGTTTTCATCCTAAATTCGTAAACAAAAAAGTGAAAACAGTATTACGACTAGCGATAACTATTCGATCAAATTATGCAATGAATCAATTTAGCTACGAAACATCCCAACTGATTGCAACTGCAGTTGTTGCAGAACTTCAAAGTGAAGATGCTGCTGAAAAAGATCAAACATTTGAAGATTGTACCCTAAAAATCAAACAAATCAAGTGTAATGCAGACAAATTGGTAGCTCGAACAAACTTTAAGAACTGAAATCAAACACAAAAATAGAAGCGAGTTACCTCAAAGTGTTAGATCCAGCTGAGAAGGGAGTGGAGAAGAGCAGAGTGGGTGAGGATGGAAGAGGTCGATTGATCAGATAATAAAATATTCGCTCGGAAGAAATTCAGTTTGAATCATTTCAAAGATCATCAAAATAAAATATGGCGTTTAAATTTTCATTAAATTATATGAAACCTTAGTTTGCCGAGAATGTTTTGTTTTGTCATCCAAAAAAAAGAAGAATGTTTTGCCATTATTATATTTATAATCCTTCAAAAAAAAAATTAAGAAATAAAAACAATAATATGACACCATCTCTTTTATGTAACTAAGTTTTTCTTATGTTATATAACTAAGCAATTAAAATGATAGAGTCGTGTATTTGCTAATTAAATATAGAAAGTTTGGGTTGCATTAAATAGTTACGAGTTCACTCACATCGTCGCACAATTAAATGGAGTTCAAAAATGAAAAAAATAATACATACAGTATTTTATTTTTAGTTTTTTGATCGGATACAAACAGTATTTGATATTCCAACTTTAAAATTTATTTATTACTATTGTTATCTTAGTATTATTATAATGTATTCAATAAGAGCTATCAATATACGTGTGCATAACTTATTAGTTAAAATTCAGAAATAGTACTACTTTATTCTAATTAGCTCAAGCTTCTTAGCAATGAGATAACAAATTCGTCATCTTGTTTTAGTAATTGAGATAACGATACGACCCTCTTATACAAATAGTAAGATACATTTTTCTTGATGTTCATTCTACTCTACAAGTCTACAACAACACAACACAACACAACACATCACAAATACAGCCATAACCCAACATCTAAAATGCTTCCTTCAACTCTACATTGCACCACCATTTTTACAAGTAAATGGTCGACAGAGATCACACAATTACCGTGCAACATCTCAATCTCATGTTGCGTCTGCACATGATCATCACGTGTCAAGGATATTTAGAAATCTACCCAACGCTGCCTATAGAAATTCACAAAAATCGAAAAAATGGCTAGATTTAAAACACTTCCTCGCGACCTAACCGGAGATGTTGCATAGCGATGCAATAGAGGATCAATCTCAGTAGGAGAACTCATGGCCACGAAACGAGATGTATTTCTTGACCCAGATGGAGATGTCCTCAGCACACGCCTGAGCTTGAGGCGTCTTGAGAAGCATGTCGAGTGTGGCAAATTCATGAACCGCATCTTTATAATCGAGAACCGGAGCATCCACATTGACCTTCCGGAGCTCCTCGGAGTAGGCAATGGCACGATCTCTCATCCAATCATGTTCTGCCACGATGGTTAGGGTCGGAGGCATTCGACTCAAAGGAGGTCCTTCTCTACCAGGTATAAGTGGGTTGGCAGCTGGGTGATCTAAGCTGAACTCTTTCTCGGATAAGACAAGTTTCCACGCGAGCAAGCACATGGCCTTATCAAAGAAGTATGAGTTGGCTAAGCTTATTTCTGAATGTGTTGGTACACTTCCGATGAAGAAAGGGTACATCAGAACCTGGGCAACTACTTTTACTGGGTCCAAATTCTTACCAGCCTCAATGGCTTTCCTCGTTAAATAGTCTGCGATGTTTCCACCTGAACTTACACCGAGGAGTATACACCTGCTTCCGTAGAAATATAAAAAGAACAGAAAGCAATTCAGTAAACAAGTATAAATGAATAATCTGAACAATACAAGATCATCAATGCAGTTCAATAGCCATCAAAGTAAAGCATCTATCATTGCATTTGTCTTGCACGAAGAATCTACAGCCTCCCATAAACAAGAAGTTCAAAGATACATGGAGCTCGGAAAAGTGATGAAAGGACTGTTGGATGATTTTGCCAGTCAATAGCCTCAGGAAATGCAGCAAATGCTAATTTCAGGATAGTTTTGGGAAAAACAAACAGAAAGACTAGATATTTTTATTACAAGACAGGAATATGTTTCCCAATGGTTCTAAAAAGAAAACTTTAGAATGATGATACCCATTAAGAATAATGACCATTTCACGTAGCAACTGATGGTGCCCTACTTCATCACCTTCCACTCTATTCATGATCCGTTAGCAAATCATCTCACATACTGTACATTCACTCTCCGAATAGACCAAATAAGAAAAATACTTGCTTAAGTTACAATAAGTTGAATAAAATTTCACCAAAATACTTATTCAAAAGTGAATTCCACTATAATACTAACTTCAAAAGAGTTTCAAGGAATTCACGGTCATCAGTAATCCGGGTAGATTGATATAGAAACGACGGCATATTGTAATTTTCTTTATCAACAATTCATAACTACATCACTACAAGAGCACAATACAAACTCAAGCACAAGCAATCTCTTCTCTTCAAGTTTCACATCATCCACAGCATTCTTACAAAAGAACTCTACCAATCCATTTGAATCATAATGCATCATATATGTACACGCTAAACTCCTCAAGAATGATAGTCAACATGAGAATAGCAGAATTATGATGTTTATACACACAAAACGAATGGGATCGAAACGAACCTCGAAGGATCTCCATGAGCAGCCAACCAAGGCTCCACCATTGAAGCTCCAAATGCATCTGCAACGTGCAGATTACCTTCCAACGTCCTCAAATCCTCCCTTCCTCTCCTCCCAGCAAACGACTTGCTACACTCAGCCAAAATCGCCTGCTTCCCTACCCAATGCAGCACCTTCAAACCATCCTCAAACGCAGCTGGATACTTATTCTCAGGGGCCAATCTATACCCCACCGCCAATACAATCACCTCACACAATCTTGCAATCCGCCTGCAGAAATAATCGTTCGACACTGACTCATTGCTCCCACTAACAAACCCCCCACCGTGAAACTGCAACATCACCGGCAGCTTCCGGCAATTCCTCCCGACCGGATTATACCCTCTGTAATTTGCATTTTCAGACATCGAATTCGCGTCTCCAAGGCTACCGCCATAGCTCCTCCTCCTAGAACCGTTGTCAACACTCTGGGCAAGCTCATCGATGGAAAATCCCTCGCTGTTGCGACGACTCAGCTTCTTATTCGAGGCGGATTTAACCCTGCTGTCGGGATGATGGAGGCAAGTATCGGGGAGAAATATACGAACGGAGACAGATGTTAGAGGATCAATGTGTAAATCTTTCGTCGCGACGCCGTCAGTGAAGGAAGGATTGGCAGCCGCGGCCGTCTCCTCGTCCGGCCGCGACGTCACCCCGAAGGCTCCGCCGCCGGAGTTATTTTCCAATCGGCTCTGAAGGCGATGCTTAAGCAAAAACTTGAAAAATGCACTGTATAGTTTGACACCAATGCTTGGCATGGCATTTCCCGGGAACGATGACAACCTAATTCGACGATCCGTCGCACATCGGAACGATTAACGGAAATCGAATCATACAGTACGAGGGAGAAACACGATTTTGAACGATTTGGAGATAAAGAGAAAGTACGCTGCTCCTCTCCTTACGTGGGAATTCGATTCCAATTCAGAATTCGATGAGAGAGAGAGAGATGACAATGATGATGCTGGCAGCAGGCGAGGTGGCAAATCTTCACTCTTCATTCAGCTCGTCAAAAATTGAATTAAGTGATAAATAAAAATTGAGGCAAAAATTATTCTACTTTAGACATAAGGAAATCAATTTTTCTTCCAAACTTAACAAAACACAACATTTGTCCAATTTTGATGTGACTTGCCTAAATTACCCTTGAATTTAAAAAATCATCCACTTTCCCACCCCACCTCCCCCTCTACCCGACTCATTCCCCTCAAAACAGCAACAAGAAAGAAAGATGAAGCTCCGCCGATCTTCGCCCCTAACGCCGATCTTCGCCCCACCGTCTCTCTCTCTGCTTTGACGAGCTCCAACGAAGCCTAACCATGTTCGCTTGTCCGTTCAACAGCAGCAAAAAAAGAAAGAAGAAGAAGAACACAGCCAAACTAAGGTTTTGTTGCTGTTCTGGCCTTTTTTTGTCCAAATCCGAAAGCTTTATAGTGCAATTGACCACTGGGCTTTGTTCTCCTCGTAAAGACGAAGAGATGAAGGGGTGGTTCGCTCATTTTGGTTGAGAAACAAGAGAGAAACACGCCGAAGAAGATGAAGCAAGCCGGAAATCGCGAGTTGTACGACGACTAGAGATAAATGATAGGTAAGAAAATCAAATAATTAGAGGTAAAAAATTGACGATTTCTTACCGGGGTAGAGGTAAGAAAATAAATAATTAGAGGTAAGAAATTGATGATTTCTTACTGGGTAGAGGTAAGAAATTGTCTAATTCTTATAATACGAGTCATTTTTAGGGTTTTCGGATTTAAGTAGTTTTTCGTTGTATTTTTATGGAATCCGATGCTAGAGAGAGAGGGAGACACGCAAATTGGAAGAATTATATGCTGGGATTTGAAGGAATATATATTCCTTCAAAAGTTTGCAATAAGAATTGACACTATTACTACATGATCTTCTCGGGGATGATTCTAGAACTACATCTTAAAAATAATGGCAGTAGTAAGAAGTGCATCAATTCGTACTTATATACGAATTGACATCAATTAACATCAATTAGCATCTCGATTAATATCAATTCTTACATACATATAGTAAGAACTGCATCAATTTGTACTTATAGTGAGACAAATTGCATAAATATTCTTACTAATGTAAGTAAGAATTTCAATAATCATCAATTCTTACAATTTGTTTATAGTTAATTCAGGAATAACCCTTAAAATAAGCATTTAACCAGAAAGAGAACCATCAATTCTTACCAATTGCACACTATTTTTTTCATTACCATTCTTATTGTATTTTTATTACCATTTCTTATGTCTTATGAATTCTTAAAAAATGATACACAAAAAATGTGCCCACTGTTTCTTCGATATAATCTAGATAGAAATGTATCAATTCTTATATACAGATCGCAAGAATTAGACCATTTTTTACATAATCATACAAAAATAATCTACATTAATGAATATACTCAAAGCCCATTACAGAGAGTAACTCCAACTAAAATGTTTACATGATATGTAAATATTTCTTAAATATAGATCGCAAGAATTGGATCATTTTTTCATAACCATGCACAAAAAATCATACACAAAAATATGCCCATCGCTTATTCGATATCGGATCAATTCTTACTTTTATAATTCTTATGTCTCATGAATTATTTTCTATCTGATTGAATTCTTATCTATACTAATTAATGAATTCTTACCATTGTCTCTTGAATTCTTACATTTAAAATTGGATTCTTATCTTTAAAATTGGATTCTTACTTTGTTATCCTTGAATTCTTACATGTCAAATAAAAATCTTTTCTATCTCACGAATTTTTACCTATCTGATTGAATTCTTATCTATATAAATGAATTCTTACAACTTTTTCGCATGTTCTTACCATAAAATTGTCATTTGTTGTTTATAATCATTTAGAGTTTGAAGAATTCCAGAAATAAGAACAATGGTGCAATTGTACAAATGATAATATTAAAAAAAAAATTCATTTCAAAATAATGGAAGAGAAGCCATTTCAGAATTTTCAGATTTATGAGGAGAGAATAGAGATAAAGAATGATGTCACCCCAAATATATATATATAATCCTTCAAATCCCAGTATATAATCCTTCGAATTTGCGTATCTCTCGCTCTCTCTCTCTCAGCATCAAATTCCAGAAAATACAACAAAAAAATGCTTAGATTTCTTACCTCTACCTTGTAAGAAATCGTAAATTTCTTATCCCTAATTATTTGATTTCTTATCTCTACCTCGGTAAGAAATCGTGAATTTCTTACCTCTAAATATTTGATTTCTTACCTATCATTTGATTCCGCCGCCGTACAAATCGCGATTTCCGGCCTGCTTCATCTTCTCCGGCGTGTTTCTCCCTCGTTTCTCCACCAAAATGAGTGAACCACCCCTACATCTCTTCGTCTTTTCGAGGAGAACAAAGCTCAGTGGTCAATTGCATCCCAAACATTCGGATTTGGCCGGAAAACAGCAAAAACAGCAGCAAACCCTAGTTTCCAAAACCTACCTCGTTGCTACTCTTTCCCTAGGTGAACCACTGGTCGTCGCAACCGGCGAGCTCCAGCGGCTAAGGGGAGGGGCGACGGAGGACGCAGGCTGACGTGGATGTGCTCCTCGTCTAGGGTTTTTTGGAGCAGAGAGAGAGAGGAGAGGAGATGAGAGAGAGAGAGAGAGAGAGAGAGAGAGAGAGAGAGAGAGAGAGAGAGAGAGAGAGAACGGCGCTGAGACCAGCAAGCATGCCATCACCTTCGCCGCCGTCACGGAAAACCGCCATCGCCGCAGAGAGAGAGAGGAAAGAACAACATGCTACGTTTCTGTTTCTGCAAGTGAGATATGAGAGAAGAGATAGGATAGAGCAAAAGAGTGAGTTTCCTATTTTGAATTGGGTGAGGGCATTTATGTCCACACACAAATAAATTGGCTAGAATTTGATATTTGTTAAGTTTTGGTTAAATATTGATTTCACTAAGGGTATGAGGCTATATGGAGGTATTTTCTCATAAAAATTTGTCTTTGCTTTGCAAAAATTATTTTGCCTATTATCATTTCTCTACGATATATCACTACTATTTAATTAAGGAAAAACAATGTATTATATTAAAATTCAAATTTATAATATTGTACAAAAAGAATTAATGAATACCACCAGTTCAAAAAAAGAAACAACCGTACGTGGATTTTTATAATATCTTGCTCTTTAACCTCATTGTATTCCATGCTTTGCATATACAGTACTACTATGTAATAATACCAAAGTCAAAATTAAAATACAATACAGAATAGAATAATTATCAATACTTGTACAATTACTACATCATCATCCAATAAAATAAAAACAACACAAAAAAAGTGACTAAAAGATGAACCAATTGTCTCTATGAAATGAAACTCAGCTCTAAACAGGCCACCAAAAAGCAAATACTACAACTCTTTCAGTTTCACATCATTCTAACAGCTAAAATTTGAAAGAAAATAATTTTTTAAAAAAATGAAATGAAATTTGATTCTTTAATAAAAGTACCTCCATCTCCATGCAAGCTATGTCCAATCCAAGAGTGTGTAACCTCCTACAGTTGTGGCTGCTCCAGTTGTGTATATACATGAAATTGTGAGAGATCAAGAAGAAAATATGCTTTTTTCCTTTAATTCTTTCGCCTCTGATTCAAAGAATACCCATCCCTAGTCAAAAATTTCAGAGTAAAAGTGGGCTCTTTTCCTTCAACCAGATGATGGGATCTTGGTGCTTGACATGCGAAGAACGAGCTCTGATTCGGTGCTCGTGGCTTTCGTGGTGGCTAATTCCTCCAAGCGTCTCCATGTTGCTTCCCTTTTGTTCTTGTTTTCTTGTTCCCGCGCTTCGTTTTCTTGGTACTTGAGCAAACACTCCTCAAAGAGCTCCGGATCCACATCGGAGAAAATTTTCCGGACATTGAGGGTCAGGCTCTGCACTGCTTGATTCCAGTGATTTCTTGCGTTGTTCTCCAATGCAGGGAAGATGATCGGTAGTATCACTTTACGATTTTGTTTGATCAGATTCTCGACATGGTCGTTGTTCCATAGAAACAGAGCCCTCTCAGCAACCTGCAGAATAAAGAATTTGAAGAGTGATCACAAAGAAAAACAATGAGAAAAACACATCAATGTTTTCATTCCAATAACCAATCAGAATCAAGAATGATGTGTATGCTTAGTTATTCGTGATACTATTACCTATTCGTTCAAAGTTCACACTCAGAAATGTTCGTAAGCATGCACAATCCAAGAAATAGCCACCAATCGACATTAAAATAAGAGGGAAGTTGGATGGCTTGTAAGTATACCAACCTGAAAGTGGGAACTGCTCAAGCAACGAGAAATCTGACGAAAGAGAGGGACCATACTACGCTGGAACTCAGGAGGCTGAGTTGCTTCTAGAACTTCCTCTAGCTCGCCTAAGAACATTCCCTCCTTAGAACTACTTGTGATAGGCCAATATTTGAGCAACCCTCTTATTACGGTATCTGCAAGTTTACAATCCTTCTCCACGAACTGAGTTATGCAATAAGATAGCTGCTGATGATAATTAGATATGCACTTTGGTTTGTGAAGTGGAATCAGAACCCGAATGAGGAAGAGCTTATGCTCTTCCTTCAAAGGCAACGCAAATCCATTTATAATGCTCCCTAAAATCTCTAACAGCTCAGCTATTCCGTTGTGCTTCTCAGTTTCAAAAATGAAACGGTAGAATATATTGTTGATCCCTTTTCTAATAAAAGGTCGGTGCACCATAAATTTCCCATAAATCCGATGCAAGACAGTTTTTAAGTAGTCCCTTTCTCTAGGATCTTCTGAGTCGAAGAGGTCTAATAATTTCAAAACAAAAGAGTGATCAATGTAGCGTTTCGCCAGCTTCGCGTCTGTCTCTGGGGAAGCTACGGATCTGAGGAGAAATTCGTACACAATTTGCAAATGTGGCCATGATGGATCCATTAAAGGCTCATCTTCTTCCAAATCAAACCCTTCTACCACTTTGTTTTCACGAGTCTGTGTTGAGAGTGTGCGGAACAAATTCACAGACACCATCCTTACTATCTCTTGCATAGCAGTTTCATTGAATTTCCCATTTGGTGAAGTGATGTAATCAACTAGCTCGACTAATGTCTGCCGTTTGATGTCTTTCTCTTTCAAACTCTTCGAGGGGTCAGTGAAGTCAAATACTACACAGCACAAACTCAATTTTCTTAAAAATAAGGTTTGCTTCTCGGAATTAGGGACATCTCTGAAACTAGGAAGAGCTTCGTACGGTGCAGTTCCTACATTCCCGTTTACCTTTACATTTGATGGATCGAATTCATGAAACTTACTTCCATAACTCAAACCAGAGTTTGGAATTGGATTAGACCCAAGTACAACATTTGAATTGCTTGACCTAGAACCTGCAGCTAAACTGTTCTTCAAAGTGGTTGAAGCAGTCGTAGAGAGTGTGGAGGATCCTCCATCACGACTATCTGCTAACTTTCCTTGTTTCCGCGGAATCCTATTGAGTATATTCTTAATCATTTCTTGGAGCCACAAATCACAATCTTCTTCAAACAAATTCAACCACTTTTGAAGAATCGCTAGCTAGAATGCAGAGGTAAAAGGATCTAAACCTAGTGAGGCACACCAATCATCAAGCCACTTTCACACAGCTATCTTCTCCACCATCAAATGCAGAACAAGAACTAACTGATGCAATTCTGCTGTCAATTCCAAAGGAATTCTCCTCTGTTTAGCAAACGACATGAAAATGAAAACAGAAATAAACTAAGTAACACAGATAAAATCCACACCAACAAACAAAATTGCAGAGGCCAGATTAGATTTCATCAATCCACAACATAAATGAGATTCATCACCTCTCCCAAGTCTTAAATGAAAGAAACAAAAACAAAAACTTCCACTTCTATAAACAACATAGATCCCAAGACAAGCTCACACACCATTATCAAACTCCCAGATGCAAAAAAATCAAATTTAAACTACAGCTCCACAATATTTCAGTTACATACGTGCTCTAATCACACCAAAAGATAAAGATTAAGAAAATAATGGAATTCAAATAAAATATACAAGATTTGAGCTCACCTAATCAAAGCACCCTTTGCCCAGTTTCACAAAAGAATCAATTTTTATTTGGCCAGATCAAGAGGTGTGAAGATCTGAGCGCGATCTAGAAAACCCAGCTGCATTCTTATCAAGAATCTTGAATTCCGATTGCATTAATTATAGCAAAGCGCGGAATCAAACACCAGTCAGTCGATCAGGTATACAAGTTGAAATAAGTTGAAAAAAAGTTGAAAACTTTGAGAAACAAGTTTAGATACGTAGAGGAAATACAGCAGCCGTTGATGCAATAATGGAGTTATACAGCTCGATTTTAGTGATTGATTGAAGAAATAAAGAAAAATATATTTATGATTTCGGTCACTGACTGTATTATGTAGGCAGTAGGCTTCTAAATTGGATGGGGTTAGGGGGGGAATTGAAAAGAGGAAAGAAATGATTTAAGATAAGAAAATCAAATTTATTTTCTCAACGAAGTATATATCATTATTATTATTATTATTATAAGAAGTACGTATATATCATTATTATTACCGTTTTATACGACAAAATGAAAATATTCTAAATGCAGAAATTATGTTTGACGAATATATTTGTTTTTTATCTTTCTTTTTTTTTTTCTTTTCTCAATACTAAAATTCGAGAATACCCCCTATAATATATATCATACTAATGTACGAAACATACAATTTAGTTTAAGAAAATCTTTTCTTTTGATGTGAAGGTACACTTGAAATAATCTATACCTCTTTTTATTTCGAAAAAAAAAAAAAGAGACAATCCATATGAATATTATGAGTACTGAAAATCAAAAAAAAAAAGCTGAGTGCCACTTTCACTATAGAAAAGATGTTAAGTGCATCACATGATGCAATAATTGTTAAAGTGGTTGAAAATTCACATGAAAAAGACATGAAACTAGAGTAACAATGTTGGTTGTGGTTACCATCAACTCATTAACCAATACCAATCTAGTTATGTTATGGCTTATGATTGATATTCACATATATATTTATTCTTCAAATATAAGCAAAAAGTTACTTCAAATTATGTTCTCGTACTATCATAATATCTCACTATTTTTATTTTTTTTTGAGAAAAATATCTATCACTATTATTACCTATAGATGTTGGCAATTTAAATACCTTCGAAGTAACGATAGCTAATTAATGCACAAGACCAAGACTTGTGTTTCACCCACAATCAAAAAATTAATTTGTTTCACCTGTGCACCAATATTAAGTTCACCGTACTAATAATATTTATTACAAATATAACATAATGAGCTCTATTTAGCAATTATTACTAATAAAGTGAAGGTACAAAAATAGAAGAAAAAATGAAACTGAAGAAAAAAAAAAATCAATAACTCGTAACAAAAAAACTGTAAGAACAGTAATCCACTCCATTGAAAAAAATAAATAAAGAGGAACCCTAAATTCTTTCAACTGTTATAACTTTTACAATGAATGCTTCACAGCATGGTAATAAAAATACAAGTCTTGATCTCAACATCATTCTAAGAGCTAGAGATGAAAAACCTTTGATCACTTAAGAAAAAGTTCCTGCATGTCGCATGGGGCAAAAGCACCTATATATATATATATATATATATATATATAACCTTCTGCATTTGGCCGTCCATTTATGTATGTACAGTCCCTCTCTTCCGGTATCGAATGATGATTTTTGGTAGTTGATCGAATCATCATCAATGGTAATGTGCTTTCACCCCATGCGAACTAGTGGAACTTCAAACAGTTTGGAGCTAAAAGGTTTAAGCAATCAAGAAAATATGCAAATCTCATTTCATGTTTCCACCTCCAACTAAGCACATGATGCATCATCAGCACAGAGAACGAGCAAAGTCAAAACGTTATGCAATAATGTAAGCAAAACAAGCACTGTGCTTACTTAGCTGGATGGTCGAGTAGAGTTAATCTTGCGAGAAACAAGAACTGCTTCGTTGCTTGCACCCTTCATCGTTGCTATCTCCTCTAGGCGTCTCCAGGTTGCTTCGCGTTTCGCCTTAGATTCTTCCTCTCGAGCTTCGTCCTCTTGGAATTTGAGCAGGCATTCCTCGAATAGCTCCGGATCCACATCGGTGAATATTTTTCTGACATTTAGAGTCAAGCTATGGACTGCTTGATTCCAGTGATTTCTCGCATTCTTCTCTAATGCAGGGAAGATGATTGGCAGTATGACTTTGCGATTTTGCTTGATCAGGTTCTCAATGTGATCGTTGTTCCATAAGAAGAGAGCCCTTTCTGCAACCTACATAACAAAGATACTGAGTTATTTTCAAGTGATGCGATCCTATCAATCTTGAAATCATGTTTTTGTTAAGCCTCTAAGACCAGACTGAATCTTCACCAGAGATCTTGAACAAGAAAGCTGTAGTTTGTTAATTTCTGCTAAAATTGGCACCCTATGGAAGTAGTTAAGCTAATCCAGATGTGGTGTCAATGCAGTCGTCAAGATCCAAAAGGAGGTGCAAAGGTAAAGTTAAATCATCCCAAAGAATGACAGAATGAAAATGGGTTCTTTTACTTTGCTTCACTGCAAATTCCACAACTATTTATTTTTACTTCAGCAGCTACAACATACTGAAACACTGATTTAGCAATCTCTTCCATAGTGGGTGAAGTATTTAATTATCCAGCCATAAATTGCAGCCCTGCACTTCTTAAATTCATTAAGTAATAGAATCTTTCTATGCTGCTGCTAAGGACCACGTATGCCGTCTAAACAAGTTCTCATGAGTGAGTTCTTTCATGGGAGAGAAGAAAATATTGACATTAAAGTCGACATCCTATTTGGGAATCCCAAACTTAAATTGCCTATCTTTTTTATCGCCAAAGACAATAGACACCAAATCACACAAAGTACGTAATTAAAGGGACAGTTACAAATATCAGGCAGTAGAACATGGACCAAGGGAAAACCTTTAAAAGAATCCGCTGATTTTATAATATCAGTAATTTGAACCAGTCAATTCACGAGTCACGACTCGTGAGCAACATGAGTACATCACTTTACCACATTGCAGCCTTATAATCCCGACATACTGTCAAAGTTTCAGGAGATAATGCAAGTTTAAAAGGCCCCATCTATTGATACTTTCAGATAAGAATAAAACACGAAGCAAAAGAACAAGAAAACATGAGCATCAAACACAAGTGAAAGTCTTTAGGAGTTGCACTCTGCCAAGATGAGAAAATAATTATTACTCAAGAAAAGGGACGCAGAAACATATAGTGTAGATGGAGCAAGAAACAACAAGAGACAGAAAGGTAAGCAGATTATTATATAACCGACCTGGAAATGTGAACTGCTCATGCAACGACCAATTTGGCGAAATAAGGGAACCATACACCGCTGGAACTCTGGGGCCTGAGTTGCTTCCAGCACTTCCTCAAGCTCACCTAAGAACATGACCTCCTTCGAACTGTTTGTTATGGGCCAATACTTGAGCAAGCCCCTAATAACAGTATCTGCAAGCTTACAGTCTTTCTCTACAAATTGTGTAATGGAATAAGTTAGCTGTTGATGATACATGGGTATGCACTTTGGTTTGTGAAGTGGAATGAGAGCCCGAACAAGAAAAAGCTTGTGCTCTTCCTTCAATGGCAGCGCAAATCCATTTATAATACTTCCCAAAATCTCTAACAACTCCGCAATTCCATTGTGCTTCTCTGTCTCAAAGATAAAACGGTAGAATATGTTGTTTATGGTTTTCCTAATGAAGGGGCGATGCACCATGAACTTCCCATATATTCGGTGCAGTACTGTCTTTAAGTACTCCCTTTCTCTCGGATCTTCTGAATCAAACAGATCTAATAACCTTAGAATAAAAGAGTGGTCCACATAGCGCTTTGCCATCTTTGCATCAGTCTCGGGGGAAGTGACGAACCTCAGGAGAAATTCATAGACTATTTGCAAATGAGGCCATGCAGGATCCATCAGAGGCTCCTCTTCTTCTAAATCGAGACCTTCCAATACTTTGTTTTCACGAGACTGAGTAGAGAGAGTACGGAACAAATTTACAGAAACAACTCTCACAATCTCTTGTAAAACTGCATCATTGAATTTCCCACTGGCTGATGAAACATAGTCAACGATCTCCACCAAAGTCTGCCGTTTGACGTCTTTCTCTTTCAAATGCTTCGTGTGGTCAGTGAAGTCAAACACTACACAACACATATTCAGTTTCCTGATGAACAAATTCTGCTTCTCTGCAGTTGGGACATCCCTAAAACTAGGTAGAGCCTCATATGGAAAAGGCGGACTAGTCCCATTTACTTTGTTATTTAATGGACCGTGATGTTTGTTTCCATGATTTAGAGCAGAGTTCTGAGTAAAATTATTCCCAGAATGACTGGTAGCATTTACATTGCCCGAACGAGGGCCTGAAGCAGAATTGCTTCTGGAAGTAGTCGAAGCATTTGAAGCGAGATTCGAAGATCCTCCATCACCACGACTTTCTGCTGACTTTCCCTGTTTCTTCGGAAGCTTGTTGAGGAAATTTTTAATCATCACTTAAGAGCCACCAAAACCAACCTTCTTCAAGCAAATTCAATAGCAGCTACCGATCAAATAGTACAACACAGAAGCACACACCCTCAGAATCTACCCCTCTTTACACTTGCAATCTTCTCCCCCACGAAGAGTAACAAATATACACGTTGATGTACAGTCACTATCTGCAGCAAAGAATTTATTCATCTACTAAAAACCATAGCAAGTGTGAAAAAAGAAATAGCGCACATAAACCCGCTATCAAGAAAATAGTAAAATCTCATCAATCAATTAAACAAGAACAAGATTCATGAATACCTTATATAGAAAGGGAACAATGCTAAAAGTCCACCTCCCCTAAATATAGAATTGAACTTCAACCTTATCAGCATATCGCTGTCATTTAGTTTATGAAAATTTCCATTTGCAAATAACAAGTCAAAATTTGGACTAGACTAAGATAACTACATAAAATCAAGATAGTAAGCCCAGAAGAAGAAAAAAAGTAACAGGAAACTGAGGCAAGATTCTCACCTCAAATTCAAATTCGTGTCAATTCTAGCAAGACTCCCAACTTACTAAACCAGATCAACAAACATTAAGATCTGAGCACGATCTAGAAAACCCAGCTAGCATTCTTCATAGGAAAAGAGCATCAAAATAGTCACTGCGTGCAGCTATACAAGAGCTCACACACACAGACAGACCCAAAAGTCTATAACTAGTCATGTACAAAGGAGGATTTGTGGGTCATTGACTCATATAGCTGGTTGATTTTGATGGAAAACCAGGCTAAAAGATCGAGTCTTTGTGAGTTGGGAGCAGTGATTGGAACCTGAAAATTTGGGCCCGAGAGAAAGGAGGGGAAGAGAGAGGAGAGAGAGAGATTGGCTCAAGGGGAAAAGAGGGGAATCAATCTCTGGTTGTTGTTCTTGATGATGATGTGGTTTTGCTGAATTATTGTTTTTTTTTTTTTTCTTTTTTCTTTTTTTCTCTTGATTTTATCTCTCTAATTTTTTCATGTCTCCTCTGTCCTCTGTCCTCTCTTTCTATTTCCTTTTATTTCCCTTTTTCCAATTAAACATATGTAATGAATTAATAAATAATTAAAGGATTTCTCTAGCCAAAACTATCCCTTGTTTGATTTATTCATTAATCACGGATTGCATTTGACTTTCATAAAAATTCAATAAATGATTAGTCTGTGCTGCTCCGCAGATTCTACAATGCTACTTACTTTATATTATGGCTAATTTCATTTCTTTTTTATTTCTTTTTAAAAAAACAATTAATCCATCTATGAGCAGGTCAATGCACCCACTGATCATATGGGCCAGTGTTGCCACATAGACAATATTTATAAGTGAAAATAATATATTTTAAATAAAAAAAAGTGAGGCGTTATCATGAAAACTTACAATGCGTCTTTTAATTGTATATCTATTTTAGTAGTTGATAATGTGTCTTTCAATAGAAATTGATGAGTTTTCAAGCAAATTTTAAGAACAAAATTCTATTCTATATGCTTCAGTTCAAATGTGTTAGATTGCATATTCATAATCCATATTAACTAATTACTTGGATGGAAATTTTATTTAAAGTGTCACTATCATTATGCCTATATTGAGATGAGATTATTAGACTTTAAAATGTAGCTAAGTTGGAATAATTTGACAAGAGGAAAAGGAACACTATCAATTATGTGAGTGCTGACAAAGTCATTCATATTTGACAATTTGAAGAAGGCAGATCAAAACCTTATTTTCTACTTACAAATCAAAACTAGCAAGTTGAAATATTTTTGTATTTCAAGTAAAGCTAAACACACAACTTGGAAGAATGCTTACAAGTTGGGATTTATGGTACAAGTGAAATAAACTGCTCCAATTACTGACAATTGAAAATCACCCCTTAGGCCTTGACCAATCCATTACAGTTAACTAAATCATAAGATTAATAAATATATCATCAAATTTAGAACCATCAAGAAATATACCATCACTCTCAGAGGAAGTGTGAAGGAATGTAAAAACAATTCTTTCCACCTGCTCCTCACAAAATGTGGAAATTGAAGAACCAAAAATATAATACTACTGATCAATTCTTACAAAATAATTTCTTTCTGGAAAAATGGAAACAAGATGTTGTAGGAGGTGGTCCTTGGCAATGTTTCTAATGCCAAATCTTCAAGCTACAGCAAGACAGTTCCATTAATTGTACCTCTTACCACAATAAATCAATAATACAGAACAGAATTCAAAGAATTTAACAAGACCACATGGAAACATGTCACATGTTATCAGATTCACAAGCCATGAAAACAAATCGAATTTCAAGTGTTGAAAACCAAAATCTGGAAACTAAATGATCATCTACAGATCGCTCACTTGATATTTCATCCTGTGCTCTGTTCAGATTATCCACCAATCAATGCATTAGTGTAATGTACGAATCAGGTCAGGACAAATATCTACACTCCTAATGACAACGGGATTCTTTATAAACTGGCAGAATCTTTCCCCAGAGCACATTTCTGCCTCTTAAGACCTAAATAATGTAGCCATGAATAGTTACACTCCAGTATGTTTCAAGCCAAATCAGCAATCCTCCTTCAGTTGAGAAATTTTCACGTACATATATGCAAAACAAAGTAGGAGTAGACAGAATCATACAAGTACCACATCAGGGTTGAATCTCCGGTTGAGATGAGAAAGCAAATGCACTCAGCTAGCGAAATATATTTCTTGAATCCATAAGCAGCAAGTTCTTAATGTTTACTGTCAATGCTCCATCAAAGCTGCTTCAGTCTCTGATAAGGGAGCTGCAACAATGGGACAAGGTTTTTCATCATATATTGGTAAAAAGTTTGAGGCATTCGCTTATGCAGGAAAACCAACACACACATGCACACTTCTAACATTGTTCTCTTAAATATAGGCCACTGTTGGCAAAAGTGACTTCCAAAGAAGCTCAACATGTTCATGCCATTGAGCACACCAGGATCGTCAACACCAGCCACCAATTAAGATAAATAAAATGAACTTCTAAGAATGAGCTTTTGCAAATAAACATGTATAATCATCAGAAATTAGAACATAGTTCGGCTTCACGGATTTCACAGAACTGAATGCATGTCGACAAACAAAAAACACCCAACCGTCCAGAAATTGCAAAATAAAGAAGCCTTGTAAGTATTGTGAAGTATGACATACCGAGCAAATCCTCATAGGAATCTGCCAAAAGTGCAGTATCCATTAGCAAAGGAGGAGAGAAAACTTGATCCTCAACCTCATCCATATCATAGAACGACCTATGTGCATCAGAAACTGAAGAATTTGATCCACCAGCGGAGAGGAAACTGTTCATACCATCAAATTCATCAAGTGAATCCAAATCATTCAATGTGTCTGCAGCTCCACTGTACCTTCTCCCAATATTATTGTCCTTAGTGTGGGTCTGAAGTAAGGAGGAATCTGCTTGAGATGTGAATAATTGTCTGCTCTTTAGAGAATTAATTTTGTTATCTTGGACATGGCGAGATAAACCAGCCCCAGAGAGTGGAACAAAGTAGTGCTCAGAACCATCATTAGAACGACTGTCTTGTGAAGTTTCTGAGTTGCTTGTTTTAGACATAAGAGCAGCTTCTCTAACAGACCTCTTCAGATTTTGTAATGAAAGAACATCATCATCTGCAAATATAATATTTTCAGAAAAAGGTTAGGCAGAAACTGACAAATAGATAGCACAAAGAATAGGCAATAAATCACAAACCAAGTGTTGGATTATCCAAGTGATTATTTGATGGAGGCTTCTCTACAAACTTTTTGTCTATAATGGTTTCTGTTAGATTGACTTGAGCCATATTATGTCGCTTTTGCATGTTTACACCCTTTCCAGAAGTAGGGGTCGAACTAAAAAGTGGAGGCAGTTTCAAAGTAGGGGTACTAGCTGATACATTTTCCATCTGAATGGATGACAATCTAGAGGTTATTTCAGCCACCTCATCAGCACCACTTTCCTGCGATTACATAAATTCATCGAGGGCAGTCAGACATCATGAACTCTGGAAAATTCTTCAAGAAACAGAAAGGAAAAAAAATAAGTACATAAGTTACCAACGTCCTTCCACTGCTCTGTGCCTGAATGGGTGAGTTTGATCTAAAATTCATAGCAGGGGGGAGACTAGATGATATGCTATTCACTTCCTCTGTAAGTTCTGAAATTGAGTTTTGTATGGTTGGAGCTACATCCTTTAGTTGATTAATTAGCACCTGCACTCACAGAATTTTGTATAAGACCTCTTGATAAGCCACTCCATAATGTCAGTTCACAGAACAAAACTTACAAGTTTCCAAAGAAAACTATGTCACAGCCATATGCTGTAAGTTATAAGGAAGAACTACCAATTTTCAGAACAATACTTGAACCCTGCATACTTGCAGGTGCACCCATACTGAGTGTGTCAATTTGATTACCTGTATGCTGTCTAGGTGCTGCCGGTGTTCAGAAAGTGTCGCCGCCAAAGACTCGGCATGACTACTGGTACCATCATCATGCCCACTTCGGAGGAGCTCCGGACCCTCTCCATCATTGGCTTTTGACTGCAATAAGTACATTAGAAGAATTAAACTGCCTGCGGCTGCCAGATGTTTACGTTAAAAACAAGAATATAGACATCCTGGAATTTTTTGTGTCGGCAATTGTAACATAGAATACAGTAACATATCCAGATCAATCAGATATTTCACATAACACTAAGGTACCTGGAGCAGAAAACGACAAGGGAAAAAACTGGTTCAGCAAAAGAGCGTACCAGTTGAAGGGACTGTTTATGAATTCGCTGCAAGGCATGAGTCCAACGTCTCAAAACTTCAGCAATATCAACTGTGGGCTGCCCCCTAGTATTTCTTTCATCAAGTCTAGAAAATTTTTCTTCATTTTTGTTTTCCATAATTACATCTGTTTGTGAACTCTCAATTTCCTCATTATCTAATTGTTGAGAAGTCGTACTAGCAGATGAAACTGAAGAACTTTGATCCATCGCTGCCAACAAGGCCGAACCAGAGATGCGATACCTGTAAGAGAATACCCAGCATAAGTCCACTATAAAGCTAATTGCAATCAGTACAACCCATAATGATCTTAGGGATATTACCTATGCTCACGATGAGCTATAAGATCCTCAATTGGGCCTGAAGAAAGGACCTCGTGTTGACCTGTACAAATCGAAAAATATATAGGACTATTCAGTGTTGCAAGTGATGGATCAATCTATTCGTGTAGATCACCCGTTGTAACTGGAAAAAGCAAAGGTGGGAAGATTATGAAGATTGTACTACAAATTAGGCTCATGCTTATAAAGATAAAATATGGGCAGATCCAAGAGTTTTGTTGGCCATCGACATGTAAAATGACTAAAATGGGACACTACTTTTAGAGTGGAATTCTCATTGTAGTTTATCGAAAAGCAAAATAAAGTATGCCAATTTAATATGGTATAAAGTTCTCAAAGTATACAAATAAAAGATTAGTTTTATTAATGAGATTCCTAGGTGTAGTAAATAAGTTAAAGCAAATTAAGAGAACTGCAAAAGAGTTCAACTTACTCTTGCGAGATAACAAAGAGTCCCACAAGCGAGTAGCTCTTTGAACTATATGAGAATTTTGACTTGAGCTAGAAACTAGCTCGTCCCAGAGTTCACCTTCCAGTTTTACTTTGTTTCTCAAATCATGAAGTTTTTCAAGCTCTTGCTGTAAATATGCCTACAGAAGCAAACCATGCAGGTGTTATGATAAAGACTTCCTTCCACAAACAATGTCATATGATTCGCCTTATTCTCAAATATACTATTAGGATATCTTACTTCTTCGGCACATAAACCGCGGAACTCAGCTGTCATTTCATGAGCCAAATCAGACCACATAGCTTGCCTTTGCACTGCAGTCTCTGCATTTTTTAGAAATCTTCTTCTTTCAAGAGCTATTCTCGCCTGTATGGATATTTAAAATAGTATAGAAATCAAAAAAGTTTCTTACTGTTTATCAAACTAAGGTGAACTATATAGAAACAAGAATCCTTAAAGGTAACAGATTTAAAATTCGTTCATAAGATCAACGAAGTACTACTAACTCTGATCTCACAAAAGAGATAAGGAAACTATAAAGTTTAATCATGTAAAAGAATCAAAGCAGTTCCTCTGTTCAAACTTAGATGGGCCATTAATCAACAAATAACAGGTTAGTCTCTCAATAACAAACTAATATGGTTCCTCACAGCAAACTGAAGTAGCTCATTATACCCCAAACCAGACCACAGGGGATAGGAGAGAGCATCTACCAGTTGATAAAAAATGTCAATGTAGATCAATATGAATTACCTTAGTAACAGGAAGCAGTGTAGCTGCATGCGAGAAAGCTACATCAGTTAATGGAGCAGGTTGTGGATTTGATGCAACATCAGCTGCAAATGTTCGTCTATGGACTTCTCTCAGAGCATGCAGTGAAAGCTGCCATAAGAGTTCAACAAATCTGCAATGAGGACAGGAGCATATCAGTATGATATTTCTCTGAGTTATTTATTTATTTATTTTTTTGAAAATGTCTCTAGGAGTTCTGCACAAATTGATACACCCAAACTATGAAAGGGAGCCTTAATCGGTGCACAGAGTCAGTATCTGACGACACCAAGCTTTCACAGTTTAAGTGGCCCACTAAATCCGAGGATACAAAGTGCCAAGTCTTACTTGATTGGTTATGAGTATTTGCAAAACATGTCCCCCGGAAGTATATTACAGCACAAAGACACAAAAGCCAAACTTTCTCCGAAAAGGTGGAGGCGACTCTTTCTACGTCGCAGACCAGAATAAATCCTTCCGATTTCTTCAATAACGAATAAGAAACAACTTCTGGAATGAACAAATTCGTGGTAGTTTGCTCATATCCAATCAAATCGACTTGTCCATATTCAACTTCCAACCTTATCCAGAGATGTCTATTAATAATTATAAACTATCAAACTACATTGAGTTCGAGAGGATCAATCAAGCTAGCCAAATTACCAGATTCTAAATGATACAGCAAGGATAAAGTCCAAAATAAACCCATCAAGGTAAAATCTACAGGTATGAAATAATATCAAACTAATCAGTAGCTGCTGAACCAACCTAGGTCCACAGCAAGTTGCTAGCGATGAAACTCTCGAATTGCTCCTGGGCAATGCACCTTGTGATTCCAGCTCACTAATAATCCCTTGCACGACCTGCAATTTCCCCAGTATCCTACTCACAAAATTACACACGAAGCCTAAACATATGAAAACCCATAAATTGAGCAATCATTTACCTTCCGAAAATCCCTAGACTGAGCCGAATCAAAAATTGGCCACACCTTATCAAAGTCCTGCAGCAAGATCATCCAAACCACTTTTTTAACCAAATGCGAAACCCAGAAAACGATAGGCACAGCTTTCAAACCCAACACCAAAACCGAGAGAAAGAGAAGTTAGAAAGAGAATTTTGCCTTGGCGGATTGAACTGGGCCACGGAGAGATGACAGGATGAAGTAGAGAAGCTGCTCGCCCAATTTGGGGTTGGAATGGCGGAAGAGGCCTACCCGCGGCGTGCCGTTGTTGGAGCCGACTCCGATTACGTTCGGATCCAGGCCGAGCAACAAGCAATTGGTGTACATTGCGCTCTCCAGCTCGATTTCTCTTTCCTTCTCTCTGTCCATCGTCATTCCACGACCGCTGACACCTTCAATGCGTGTGTGTGAAGTGTGTGCTACTCTCCGATGGGGTTTTGTGCTTTTCCGATTAGATTTCGTTTCTCCTCTCCAGTTGAAATTGAATCTTCTTCTTTTTTTTTTCTTTTTTTTTTTTTTAAAGAAAAGAAAAGAAAAGATGAAAGCCCCCTTGGAAATCTTTGAATTGCAGAAAAGTCCGTATCTATGGGGAAATTCGTTTCTACGTTTTGCTTGCTTAAATTGTTTGTAACGTTTATTGTTGGCTTTATGTAAATAATAGTAATAGTTTGATGTGATGTGACCTTCAATATTAATGTATTTTGCTAAAATAAATGAATTTTCTTAACAAATAAAACAAAATAGTTGTAGGGATTACCCTTTATTTTTTTGGGGAATAGTTGAATTTCATTAAGAAGTTGGAGGAGCATTGTGAAATATTCTGTTAAAAAAATGTGAGGGTGGGACCCAGAGATGGAAGGGGTCACGTTTGTAATAGAATTTGAAAAATGAGGGAGGGGGAGCGACCCTAACGTGCGCCGGTGCACTCATTTGCTGCCGGCCAACCTCCGCCACTGTTGCTGTCTTCATGCGGTGGTTACAACGTTATTTATTTATGTTTATATTATATTTTTCTTTCCTCCAAACTCCAACGGCTGAATATGAAAAAATATACTCCCTCCGTTTTTTCTGACTTGACATGTTTTGCTTTTATAAAACAGGTCAAGTCAAAGAAAACGGAGGGAGTATATTTTAAGATTTTTTAGGGGATCGTGTACAAGTTTTTCTTAATTATAATAATTGTCGTGGCATCACTATATACTTAATACAATCATGTTTCATCACCTCCGCAGCTTCAATTAGTAACCTTATTAAAATCCTGAAGAGAATTAAAAAATAAAAATATGGTGATCGCGATTAATAAAATAGTAGGAGTACTCTACTTATTTTATTATTGATTCAAAATTTGAAATTGAAAATTGGAAAGTCGGAATAAACAGGAAACCCAATCCCAATCCCCAAAGGAAAGAAATTAAACCACAAAAGCCCAAACCCAAACCCAAAAAGGAAGGGGGAAGAAGGGGACAGACTATAAAACCCGCGAGAAGGGGCCCGACCCGTTTCAAAAGCAAATCCCTGTATTCCTTCTCAATTCCAAAAACTATCTCGTCCTCCTCCTCCTCTCAAGAATTCGTCTAGTCGGAGGGATTCTTTTATTCGGTGATGATCGATTCTTCACCATCTTGGAAGCGAAGAAGGTTCATTGCTGTTTCTCCTATGGAATCAGAATTGGCTAAGGTATTATCTATCTTTTTGTTCTTTTTCTTTTTTTCTGTGATTTGGGCTATAGAATGTTTTGAAATTATTCTTATTTTTGCTTTGTGGGTCTTATTACTTCTCTTGAATCTACTTGCTAGTATCCGTTGCTTGTTGCAAATTAATGAATTGCATATTTTTTTTTTTTGGTTGAGAATGTGTTAATTTTAGTCAGGGATTTTAAGGAATTTGTTCTGTTGCAAGTTTCAGAAGTTGATTTATGTAGAAAATTAGATGTTAAAGAATCAAGATCAATTTTTTGAGCTCATTGCAGCGGATTCTTGGAATTAAGTACATAGTCTTTAATTGGGCATCGATTGGATCTTGGTTGAGAGCATGCTAAAGCTAAGTAATGGTTTATGTATGCGATATTTATTTTCCACATTGTGGTTTATGATATTTCTTATGGATTTTGATTAATTAAGTTTAGAGGTCTGGAATCTGCTTATGGTTGACTCGTACAATTTGTTCAAGCTAGCATGTATCGAGAAATAATTGATGTTTATGGTAATCTTGATTTTGGTCTCTTATCTTTTATCTTCGAGCCATTGAATATCGAAGCAGCTTCAGCCAAGTGGATAAAAATGTGCATATGGCAGGCTCTAGATTACAATAGTTTTTCATCAAACTTCGTGTGTCTTAGAAGTTGAACTAAGTATTGGTTTTTCTTCGTGTTCAGGGGAGGCTTGCAGCTGCAAGAGAAAAATACGGGCGTGATATTCGAGTGTTTGAAACATCTTTAGCATCTGCTACTCCTGCTAATGTTTCTGATATGGGTATATCCAGTTACTTACTCCTATACTAATTACTTCATGATTTATCTGTTGATGGTATGTTGATAGGTTTATCCTTTAAACTTGTTCAGACGAGACAGATGATTTCTACGAGTTTACAGCAGAGGACTACTACCGGGTTTTGGCTACTAAGAAAGAAGGTAATGCAGATTTAGTTCTGATTTCAGATTAGTTATTCCTAGACTACTCATGAAACCTACTTACATCATCGAACCGTGTGCAGATAAACGCTTGAAGACAAAAAAGATCAGGGATGCAGAAGAGGCTGCTCGAAGATCAAGGATGACGAAGGTATATAATGACTTGGTTATCTTTTGCCAATCATTTTCTATCATTTATAAGTATTATTGGTCATAGTATTTCATTGATAATCGATCAATTTTGAGCAGGCAGTGATCAGAGTGCGTTTCCCTGACAATTTAACAGTAGAGGCCACATTTCATCCATCGGAGACAATTCAGAGCTTATTTGATCTCCTGACCAAAGTGATTGCTCGCCCTGATTTACCATTCTATCTATGTGAGGACGCTTTACTCCATGTTTTTCTTTCCCGGTTTTCACCTTTTTTTCTTCTTTTCCTTTTTCGAGCATTATTAAGCTTTTGATTTTGCTCATATCGCAGATACCACTCCTCCAAAGAAGCAAGTAAAGGATTTCTCTCAGGATTTCTATTCTGCTGGCTTCATCCCTGGTGCAATCGTGTACTTCGCATATGATGTGCCCAAAGGTACTATACCTTTTGCCTATTCAAATCTTTCTGAAACTCAAATATCAGAGTTAGCCCCTTGATTATCTACATGAACTCGTTCCCACATCTAACAGAATCACCATATCTCCTCTTAGTTTGTTCCATCATCTGAGTGTCTTGAGTTTCTTCAGGTGATGAGAGTGCTGTGTACACGGGTCCCTCCCTTCATGAGGAAGTTGTCTCGTTGCAAGGTCTGGAATTTGTAGCAAAAGACGAGGCTGCCTCTGAGCCAACACCAGAAACGAGCCCTTCTGTCGTTCCTGAGCAGACCGAACAAAAAGCTAGTGAGAAGAAGAAGATGGTGAAGCCAAAGTGGTTGAAAATGTGAAACAATACAAATAGTCTTCTCAGATAGTGGATGATCTCTCAAGAGGTGACTGGTTTGTTGATTTGCTAAAATTAAAAGTCAACCCAAAACTTACTGTGAATATTTTCCTTAGTTTAATGCGAGTTTATCACTGTTGTTCTGACTTTTAGCCTTGGCATATGCATCTGGGAATCTAATGTTTGTTATCCATTTGTATACTGGTAAATCTGGTTGAGATTTGATGAACTTCTAGTAAGTTGATGAGTTTCCTTATTATTTTTCACTTAGGGTATGTTCTCTTTTAGTGATAGGGAAAATGAGGGAAATTAAAAGGATGGAAAATATAATCACAAAATGTGGTCCCCTACTTGGTTTATCACATGTTCTCTAATATGGAAAAGGTGTGGAAAATGTGGGAAAATATTTTCACTCCAAGTGGGGATGAAAATATTATCCCAATTTGGTGTGAAAAGGAAGGAAAAGGGTTGCCCGGGGAAAATTTTTCCTCCTGCTCGGGAAAAATTATCATTCATACAGAACATGGGAAAATGTGAGAAAAATGAGGAATATTTTTCTTTTCTCTCATTTTCCTCCATAGAGAACGCCCTCGTATAATATATTGGTTTAAAGTATTTTAATAATAATTATGTTTGATGGAATCAGTGAGTTGGTTTCCTTCTCCCTAACAATGTAGCGAAGCATGTTTGTTAAATAAATTACCCCTTTCGTCCCAAATCAATTATCTCATATTTTGAATGTGTGAGGTATAAAATAATAAAATGATACAATTGATTTAAGACATTTAAAGTATAAAATAATAAAATTGGACAATGATTTGGGATAGCTAGGGTACTAAGTTATTTTTTTCTGTTTCTAAGCTACTCCCACATTCACCTAATTTTCTCAGTAAAGTGATTTACCCACATTCACCTAATTTTCTATGCTAGACAATTTTACTGCGAGACTTGATTCTACAATGCCAATTATAAGAAGAAAAAAAATTAAAAAGTTGAATTTTAAAAAAAATATATATTTTAGTTTTGAACTTATCAACTCTAATATACTAATAGAAGTAAAATTAAATGCTAAAAAATAATTATAAACCCTAATGGGAATGACTGAACCATTGAAAATAATCATAAAATAAAATTAAATTATTATAAAATATATATTTTTAAAAAAATACATAAAATTAATAGAAATTAAATTTTGGGGCACGGTTGAAATACCAATTTAGGACGGAGGATCCCAAGTCCATATGTATAAAAAAAATGCAACTATTTTGAAAAAATAAGTTTAAATCTATCTATATATTTTTATTCTAACACGTTAACTAATTCATAATAATGACTTTTTAAAAATAATAAAACGAGTGTTGCACCAGTGTGTTGTACGGATAAATTATAGAGCAAAATTATAAGATAAAATAAAAATAACATAATAATATAAAAATACATCTAATGACTAAGGACAAGCTGATTTAATAAAATAGCACAATGAATATACCTTATTATAATTTTAAAGACTTTGAAGGAGTACTTCTTTAAACACAACATTTTGAGTCGAAGTACAATTAGCCTCATCATCACTACAACTAATAGCATTAATTAGTTAGAAAAAACGAACATTAGTTGTACATCACTACCCATATAAATTATTTAAGGTAAGTTGGAATTACTTCGACCTCGTTCCCTTTTCTTCCATTTTCCAAAGACTGGCGCTAATAAAAGCAACATACTCCGAAGATCATGGGTTTGAAAAATAAATATTGAACTCACTTACTCACATGAACAAAAATAAATTTTCTTTTCTTTTATCGAAAATAGCAATAGCAGGTTGCAATTCATCAAATTAAAGATTTAACTTACCAACTGCCAACTACTGTAATTACTACATGTGATTCTTGTGAATGCAGAGCAACAACACTTGAAAGAAATTCGCAGACATTTCATTTCAGGGTTTTCTAGTGCAGCCTATTTCACTTCTTCAAAAAAAATGAAAAAGAAAAAAGAAAAGCATATGCATTCTCGCACATCGTTCATCTCTTCATTCTGAATATCAGGAGTTCTACATTTGTTCTCTTCTCTTCGGAATTTTTAAAGCTACCAGCACTTGTACGATCAAACAAAAGGTAGTGAACATATTCGAAGCTACATTGCAGGTTCACTTCAGTGGTTCGGAACTAACAATTCTCTATTTCTCCATTGCAGAAGTAAGAAGCTTGGATTAATCGATAGATCTACATCAATTTTTCTGGATCTAGTATTGCTACGACTAATATGGTATAGATCTAAGAAGAAAACGTGGATACTTTCGTAGATCTGTTAGGAATCGGTATGTATTGTTGTAGATCTGTTTTGAGAGGTTATAAACTAATTATTCTCTTCATCTACTTCGTAGAAGTTAAAAGCTTGGATGAACTCATAGATCTCATGGAAATTTTGTGGATCTAGCAACTTGACAACTAATATAGTATAGATCTAAGAAAAAATTGATTCTCTTGGTTGGTTTATTTTGCAGATATATTTTGTAGGTTCATTTCTCTGATTTTAGACCTAACTATTCTCTTCCCATTACTCGCAGATCTAGGAACATTAGCTACTCAAACCTCTACAAAAGGTCGCAACATGGAGTTGCTGATATAACGACTTCTTGAAGAAGAGAAGCTCCGTCTAACATATGTTAGTAACCACCTTCTCTTTCGAGTAATTTATTTTCTGTTTCATGGTTTTATGAAAAAGGTTTCCCAGATTCTCGTATAAATATGTAGTAGTCTTAATTTTTTTTAATCTTTCAGACTCATCTTTGAATATCTAATTTTTTTTTTTAATATCCTAGATACCACATACTCACTATTATTGTACTTGATAAATTATGTAGTTTTTTGCCCTCATTAGAAAAGATTAACACAAACAGAAAACTGAAGCTCTACTGACGATTGACTTCTTTGTTACGTGAGACAGATTCCACAATACTGAAGGAGAGCAGCAGCAATAGTATCATAGATTAAAAATCAAGTAAAAGGTAACTCTCAATCTGAATATGTTCTCCTCAATATCACCTGATCAACAACTAATAAATGAACATACCTGCTAATACTCTGTTCTCCGATTTTTTTACCACCTATTGTGGCTGACATGGTAAGTTTTTTCATACCAATGTTAATGCTGAAAATGGATCCCACTTCTGGACTCTTGAGCTGCATGAAAAAAGATTTTATAAACTAAAATAGTGAAAGTATATAAACTAAAATAGAGATTTCTCTCTCTCTCTCCGTAACGATGTCAATTTAACTCGAAACATCCGGGTTGGCCGAATTGGATTAGGGTTGTGACTAAGTTGTATTTATCATACTATTTTCTCTAGTTTTTGCACTTCAATATGTAATTGAAAAAATGCTCATTGTAAGCATTGAAGGAAAAAATATATATTTTTAAAAGGAAAAAAAGAAAAAAGACAAGCCACAATTATATGATACTTCGATTAATTGGCTAAACTTTTGTCTGCGGATATTTTATCATATTAACTATTTTATGTCTTAAATTAATTATTTTACTTTTTTTTATACAGTCATTTTTATAGAATAAAAATATGTTGTTGTAATATCCAAACTTATAATTAAAAATCATCATTTTAAAATATAAATTCTAAACTAATACTTTGCTTAATTGCAACAGCGACACTTACGCTGGCGGCGGGAAAGTACTGAAAATATGGTTAGATCATTTACTATGTGTGTGTATCAGTGTATGTGTATGTGTATGTGTGTGTAGATCTATTTAAAATTATTTTGTTTTGTCTTTTTTTAGAAGAATTTCATTAGTGTAATTGGAAGATATGAATCGAAACAAGTTATGAAGATAAAGGTGAAGATTCAGCTTGGTGTGCCTGCTGACTAGGAGGGTTACAGACCCAAGTAGACCATGCTCTCTCCAAGTTAAGGAAGAAATGCATAGCAGAATCCTTCATTTATCAAGACATTGACGACTTTGAGCCTGAGTATGAAGCTGAGTATGACACTCCTTCACCACATGACTTGTTTGAGATGTGTGAGGAGTTCTGTTTAGAGATTGGTTCTGAAATTCGCGAAGAAATCGACAGTGTGATCAGTTCTATAAGGGCAAACCTTCTACCCAACTACAGAAAATGGTTTAAGGTTAAGATTGCTCAAAGAGAATACATTGAATCTGTGTAAGTTTCTAAACTATAAACTATTTCCAGCTTCATCTTAATGTTGTTTATATACATACAATATATTAATTAGATGATACCTGCTAATTGTGTGCAGGAAAACTGTAGATGATATGGAAACATTGGTGGTGGGCACTAGTGACATAAGAAACTTGCTTGTTTTCGTCAATTTGTTTGTAGTTTATTTTTGCTAACTCTTCACTTTGCAGGATTTCAAATTTTTTGTGAATTTCACTTTTGATTGTTTGAGCATGAAGAAATATTTGAAGAACACCTTCGTCGACAAGTGGGCTCGCACAGTGCTGATCTCTATCAGCACTATGTTCGCTGGAAAAATCAGAGGTAATTGTCTAAATTCAGTCCTTTAGTTTATACAATAATATTGACCCGAGCGATGCTCGGAAATATAATATTCTGAATTAATAATTACATTCAAAATAATAATAGTTCTAAACATAAATATTATGCGTGTGCCCTACAATGTTCATTTGATTTGAATGTAAGATACACTTGTGATTATAAATAAATTTGCTGTTTCTGAAATAAGGGACATCGCATTTCCAAAGCAATCTTGCTTTTTTCCTTCCCGTAGTTGGTTGATTGATGGTACCGTATAGAGAAAGCATCGTTGAATGTTTTTTGTGTCGGTGGACTTTTGAGAAAGAGTAATGGTATCATCATAGGTGTTAACATAATATTTATAGGGTTTGTTTGACGCCGTTGAAATTGGATTACATTCTAATCTGCAATCGTCACGAACCTTTTAACTTTTCTCTTGAAATGATTTCACAGACTAAGTGCCTACTGCTTAATGTGTATTTCATCGTTAAATAACTGCTTAAAGTAATTGATTTTACAAATGTGTGATTTTCTTTTTAGATAGTAAATTGATTAATTCATTATTTTGGTTTACATTAATTCTGATCGTTTATCAATCTTTCAGCAAAGTGTATTATCCAGGAAGGGAATTTGCTACTTTCAGTGAAGCTATTGGAGCTGACATATCTACCGATGAGGTGCAAAATCCATTTATTTTTATATATATTGCAGCTATCCTTTTGTCATTAATCGTCTTACTCTTTCTCTTTTTATTTGCTTACAGGTACTCGGTGACACTTCACGCATCTTTAGTGCTAGTGTCATGCTATTATTTAGGTTTTGCGATCATGTAATGTTTGAAGGAAATTTCGACACCAAATTCTCGAAGTTGATCTATGAAATCAAGAAAAAGTATCTCGACTGGAAGAGTACTCTTGGTGATGATGTAAGTATTTCTCTCTTTATTTCATTACTTTGTCAATTATCTTTAGTGATAAACAAATTGTTTGTATCAGACTATTGGCAAATTTGCATCGGTGGATATTCATGTGGGGAATCAATCTGGGAAAGATGAAGGTATTCGATTCTTTACGTTGTTTACACCATACTCCGTACCATGTTATATTAAAAAGTTGACTTCTGTTTTTATTTTATTTTTTGCCAGGATCATTTCTAACATGGGCGCCCATTCCATCCATTCCATGAATATTGCTTCAAAACTGACTATTGTGTTTTATGGCTAATCTTTTTATTTTTGGCTAATTTTCTATTTGCAGTAGGAAACTTATTCGACTTTGGTTGTCCTATGTTTTACCATATTATTGTCCTATGCATCTTTTATTGTATTTGGCAAAATGGCATCCTTGAGTACCTATTCTTGCATATTTTTTTTAATAGAACCTCCTACTTCCGTTCTTGTTTTAATAGGTCCTTTGTCAGTGGAAAGTTAACGTTTCTGTTAACTAAATTCCACTTCATTATATTCAAATTCCAGGTCATAACCTGTCATATAGTTCCTTATATTTTTCTAAATATCATGTATGATTGCTCTGCTCATGACTTCAAAATATTCAGATTAAATTGTATGTTGATATCTTATCAAAACAATGACACATTATTGAGCACATATTTTATGATGCTTTTTTAATTCTCCCTCGTACCTTTCAATTTTCTAGCGAAGAGATGGGTTTGGTTGTTAGTGAATGAGTGTGGTATCCTTCTTTGGTAAATGTTTAGCAATTCCCTATGATGGTTTATGCCCATTATTTTTGAATAAATTTTATGATATAGTAGTATATTATAATGGACTGCAATAGCTCACAACTTAATAATGGGTCGAGAAGGGACGGAAACTGGTTTTGACAAAAGTTTGAACAACAAATCTCAAGTGGGAGATGAACTAAATTCTGAGAAAGTGTATAGATCCTACATGTGATTCCCATTGTGAAAAGGCCAATTCACCTCAACGCTAAAGTATAATTCCTCAACTAGTTTTTGCCCAGTGCGAAGCACGTTCATTATTATTACTGTAGACATTCTAATTGAGCAAAAGATAGTAAATAATATTTTCTTTTATTTAACCTTTCTTCACTACTGGAACCTCATTTTGTGTTCATAGATGTAAATGTAACAATATGTAGGTTATAGGTATTCTATGTTTGAGTACACAATAATTTCAAGAGAACTTCAATATATAAGTTATTCGGTGCTTAATAACTCGTATACCTATTGTTTCAAAAAATAAAAAGTAAAACTTGTTTATCTATTAAATGCATTGATTAATACGGAGAACGATTTTAAAATAAAATCCGATTAACAGCTTACAACATCCTTATATCATTCTGCCATTAATGTTCAGCAAATGGATGATGTTCTTGGAGGTGGTCTAATATATATCTACTACATTAATTAAATAGAAAGTCTAATTGTTGTATTTGTATACATGAATTACGAAGCTCTGAGGTTCTTCATCCATACGAACTCATGACAACGAATGATCAAATTTCTCTCAATCCATCTATCTGAAGAAGCTACTGAAGAAGCTACAAATGTTATTTAGGTATTCGTAGGATCAGATCCATCTTTCAATCGTCAAACCAACTCTTTCTGCACCAAAAGGGGCATCGGTAAGTGGCATACTTGAGGAGATTCAGTATGATTGCTGCTTAGGACAACAAATTAAAGAGAACATAGGCAGTGGAAGTAAAACAGCTCCTGCAAGAGCAAGATCAAACAACCAATGATCCATATATGTATTTTAATTTCATAGTTAATAAAGATAATTATAACGATAACAATAATATATATAAAATAAAAAAATAAAATGGAAGATTATCAAAAAGCCATCATATACTCCCTTTAAAAAGCCTCCAACTTCTTTCTTATCTCAGCTAATTACTCCTTGCAACTTCAAATTGCGTAAGGGGAGGTCTCAAGTCCAGGCATTTGATCTTAATATTTTATTCTTCTAGCTGCAATAACACATCTACATATGACACAATATTTGGATTAGAGATGCCAAAATGAAATCAAATTTAAAGTTCATTCACAAACAAAAATTCAAATAAAAAAAATAATCCACGACATAAAATATTTATCAGATGTACAAATGGAATCAAATATATATCTTCATAAAATTTCACTGCAATTTCACAACAAAAATCATTATTCTTTCTATTCTTCTGGAGTACATTAGAAATGAACTTATTATGCAAGCCAATAACGTCGTGCTGGAAGTATAGAAACAACATATTAAGAAAAAAAGAAGAAAAAATAAACTTAACAACTCTTGTTAGAAACTTTTAGAATTGATATTCAAAATTTATTATTCTGCATACACAGAGACAAACAAACCCATCCATTGCTTGCTCTGCACATAGACAACAAACCTGTACAATTGCTTATAGATGCAACTGAACGTCATTGTACTAATTTCAAGTCGTATCCAGAAACTCCAAAATTAGGCCTTTTGTTCTTCATGCGTTTCGAAATCAAAAACAGGAACATATATACCTCCAATTGAAAACGACGATTAAAAGTCGTTCAATTAAAATTTCTGTTTATCATTTCCATAGCTAATTATTCAAACTAAGTAGCCTTTTCAAATTGAATATCGGAGCGCAGGATAGAAGAATATACAGTATATTTCAATTTTAAAGAAAATAAAAGAGATGGAACATCGATCGACATTGGGTATTTAACGGTTTGGGCTTTTCAAATATCAATGAGAAAACTTAATTACGATTGACACTAATTATTAGCATATGCATAACAATTTATTAAAATATTAAATATTATATGGAAAAATGATTGTATAATTTAGGCGGGAAAACAGTTTTGGCAGAATGATTTTGTTATTATATATATAATAGAATAGATACGGCTTTGCATCAAAGTCATCGAAGTCCAATCAACCATTTTTCATATCAATAATACTCAAAATGAAGCCCAAATAATTATAGAAATACTTTTGCATATTAAATTTCAAGGGACTAAATCCAATCTCAACGAGTTTGAAATCCAACTAAATTCACAATATACTTTAAATTATCCCCACAGCCACAGCGGACCAAATCTGATACGCACCCATAGGCATGCTATCTACTAATCTCGAATCTTCCTGGCAACTAATTAATGATCTAGTGACACCTGCAAGCAACAATTGAACAGATTTATCAATAATGGTAATTCTTTCTTATATATCTCTATTTTCATTTTCATCATCGAAAATCAATTTAGATTTAGCATATGATAGACGGAACCAAATTTCATATCATCATTCCAAGACGGAACTGAGAATCTAGATTCAACTCAGTTTAACGTGGCATAACCAACATTGTACATTATGAAATGAAGCACAAACACAAATGCCATTTACCTTTGACGAGTCCAGCCCCAAACAACTAGCCAAACTTGCTGAATTTATACCTTCAATTGTTGCACATACGCGAGACACTGCAGGGTAAATCTGCAGCAATTTTTCAAGACTTTAGACGATACTATATGATATGCAGCGACTAACTGAGCTAAAAAATAGCATCCAAATGCAAAACCTGCTTGGCTAGGTAATACTCAATATCAATTTTGCAGTTTCCATCTTTTTGCACTTCATCAGGATGTCTTGCCCGCTGGGCAATTCGAACTGAGGAACTACTACAGCCATTTCCCTACAAGTAGACATGCAATAATATAAGTTATCCGATAATATCTGTCACGTCCAACTATAAATAGAACGAAAAGCGAAAACTAAACACAAGTTGTACCAGACCTGCTCGCAGCAAATGATATAAGGTACTGTATCTCCAGCAGAATACCCAGTCACATTACCACCTCTGTTCAGTCTAAGTGCTACCTAAAAACAACACAAGAGAAAGAGATACTCGTCTTCTCGCGTGGGTAAGGTAAATGATTTTTTGTTATGCGGTCTGTACTTGTACATGAGGCTGACTTATGGCATCATCATATGCTTCAGGTGGTTTAGTTAGTGTGTTTTTTATCACATACTCCTCCACCGGTATTTCTCCATTCCTCATTTTATCTCCTACCTGCAGTGCAGTTGCACACAACAAGTATATTGTGGAATAAGACAAGCAAATACTAATACCTTATGACAGATAATAATAGTATATTATGTATATGAGAACATAAACAAATGATCAAAAACAAGTACCTTTTTGAGATAGTTGTGTATCGAGTCAACAACACCCCTGAGGGACCTGAAAGCATTAGAATCACACATATCCAGTCAGCTCTGAACACAATTAATTTCAGACTTGTAGAGAATGTGCAAAGCAACCGACCTGCAAGATACTATTTTACTGGCACAGAAATATTCTAATTCCCTAGACAGTAAACATTTGTCACACTGAACCATATCAAGGCCTTCACACTCATCATCCTGTACCATGAGCAGAGTTGTGTGATGCAACAGAAGAAGACATGGGGTTATATTTGTAGGAGAACTGAAACAGGAAAGTTGATAGAAGGCTACCTCACACCATCTATCATTCTGAAAATGAATTTTGATAGCTACATATTCCTTCCCACTCAGCAGTAGCATCCTTTTGTACAAGCCATCAAGACCAATCTCAACACACCTATATTTCTTGTTAACCTATCAATACAGATTTAATGCAGATCAGCAGAGAAATAGATGAAAATCATCCAATTAATCAAGATTCCTTGTCATTACCAAATTCAAGGTTCTCAGAAATATTTAATGAGAACAACAAGTAAACTACACACAACACTATTCAAATAGTTTAATATAATACAAATCCATGAGCTTCAATTGCCTGAATCTTCAAATGAACACAATCAAGATAAAGAGGAATGCCTTATATTCTCAACTCGCTGTCATGGAATAAATAGGCCCCGTCGTACATAAACACTCTATTCTATTTCTATTTCTACAAGACTGAAGCAGGATCAACTTCTTAGAAACATAGATTCAAAATCTCACCTCACGAATGACCTTACACGCCGCCGAATCAGCTCCACCCATATCATCAAGTCCACTATATATCATTATTGAACCAGTGTCACCACAAATAACCTGCTTAGGTAAAAGAATGTTAATGGGAATTCGTAATGTACCAGTTAAATTTTAAAAATCCAAGTTTTAGAAAACCAAGCAACCTCGAGCAAGTAGGTTACTTACCTCTAAATTTAGAGTATTTTCAACAAGATCAACAATGCTCTGCAAAATCCCATTTCCCTGCAGTTTGCATAAAGATATGTAAGCTTGGATAATACCATCTTCAGTAACAGATTAATAAACCTCTTACTTGTACTGTCGTAAGTTTTGATATGGGTTCTGTATAGAATCTTGAAGAGGAGAGTCCCAGGCATCCACACAGGCTGTGCAACAATCAGTTGAAAGCAATGAAAGACTAGAAACTGATTAAGAAACAGAGAGAAGTTAAGAGGATAAGGAGATAAAACCTGTCCTCTGTCAGATATAGAGCTTGCTGCCTTATTTTGAGTTCTTTAAATTTGGGACCAAGTGATGGACCCTCTTCTATCCATGATTCATTATATTTTCTTTCCTTGGCCAATTCCTCAAGCAACTGCACAAATGCACACATTTTGTACAAGATTTTACATGCATCTATTAGCTATTAAAAGAAATCATTAATATGCTTGATACTAATCCCACTGTTTGATTTGCTTCAATGACGACAAAGATAGGGAAGAAAAAAGAAAGATGGATAAGAATTAAGAAACTAATGTTTCAAGATGAAACTTAAAGATAAACGAAATTTATACATATTTCGGAGCCAAGGCACGTATGTTAGGTAATTTCGCCTTTAATAGCACAACTTAGTGAAACATGATATTCAATAATAACAGTAACCTCTGCATGATATAAATGCCATATCATTATGCAGACTCTTTGTTTCAAAGTTTGCATTTATTAATGCTTGTCAATTTCATATCTTAGATCGTTGAATCTTAATGTGGAATTTGCCGGAACTAAAGATAATTAACTGAAAAGTGAGCAGGACGATCTGCCTTTAATAAAATATGAAAGAAGTCCATCTGAGATGAATTACCTCCGGCAATACTCCAGGTCTATTACTAAACGGTGGATTGGGAACCGATCCATCAGCAGATATTTTAACTGTCGTAAAGCAAATGTTGTGTTCCTGAAAAGCAGATGAAACGATGAAGGCGATTCAACACCCTAAAAGGGTAAACAACAATGAAGGTGACTTCAGCTAGAGAGCATGGTGAATGCTTAAGAGGGATAAATAGAACGAAATAGACGCTACTAACCCGGATAACTGAAGTGTAAAGATTGTTGAAATTCAGAAGGACTATATACTTGTCATAGAATCCTTTCTTTGGCTTCAGCACTACTCCACCAGAGTAGCAAGGTCCCCTTTTGGTCTTGGCATGATAAACGTCAGTAGCCTTGATAAAATTTGTGTCGTCGAGATCGTTCTCATTGCTAGTAATGATTTTAGGAAACTTGTCGGGAACAATATACCTCTTGGCATGAAGTGCATGCAACAAAAGATACTCCGCTCTATTATCCCTATCACCCTGAAATTTGACAAAGCCATTCAGTTTTAGCCTTTTAGGTCACAGGAGTGTCATATGATGATTATCTCTCCTAGCTAAGTAGCAAAACATCACCTGCAGAGTTTTACGCCAAAGATTTCCATTGATGTTGGTCAGCTCACATGTCAGACGCAGAACTTCCCGCTGGAACATGAGTTCCATTGATAACCACGCATCCTTTTCCCCATGCTCTATCTGAAAAATTTGTGAAACATAACTGATACATTTTGATCAATTTCAAAATTAGGGAAGAGGCGTGTCTATTAACTCCACAATCCTATATATTAAAATACAAAACTGCATGCAATTATGGTAAGGTGGCAGTGGCACACCTATACTTTTCTGTCAAGTACATCACACACTTATTTTAATCCTCGGTCCTCTTGGCCAATGAAAACATAAAAGCTACAAGAAACAAGATTTAAGATTCCATAGAGAGTACTCACAAGTTGCAAAAGTAACTTAGCACTTTGAAACATCAGGGGGATATCATGTGGAGTAATTTCCTCGCAGGTCTTATTTAGCTGTGTCGTTGCAACTCGTGTCAGAAAAGGAAAATGATGAATCGAAAGAGATAATAAGAACCACAAAATCATGAAAACACAAGAAACACCTGTTTTAATCGGTCCCCTAAAATATCGCAAGTGTCGCATAAGAGACGGCCAGCAATGCAAGACATGATTCCTCGACGTGATCCAGAACCAAATACTGAATGAAGTTCGGGCATGCCAGAGCGTTTCAGACGGCCTATTTTAGACCACATGCTGCTGGGAACCCTGCGAGCCTGCAAAATGTTAAATGCAAAAATCTCCATGAATCATCTCACTGGAAAAGCAATGGTATCTACTACCAAGTGATAAATGGAAGCTACAAGATTCGACTCAAACAACAAATTTTTTTGAAAAAATGGGTCTGTTTACAATTGAGAAGCATAAATATATATATCTGATTCTTTCTTGAAATAGAATCAGAAATATATGAGTACCAAAATCCCAGGAAGTTAATGTACAAAGGAAAAACATTCAAGTACGAGAAGAAGCCAGGAGGTAGATATGATCAGCTAAAGTGCTGTCAGGAGGATACTGAGCTCACAGAATCAAAAACAAAAATCCTCAGCCAGAGGATGCTTAAATACCTGCATTCTATGGAGAAGGACACCCATGTCAAAGCCAGAAATATTGTTCCCAACTATAACATCACTATCCAATTCATGCAACTCAATCATCAAACGATCCAATAGATCACTTTCACTGCAGCACCAACCATAAGAGTCGTGGAAGATCAGTCAACTGACACTAACATGAGAAATTTTGAAAATTTGATCGGTGGAAGGGGAAGGGGAATCCAGACACAGTTTGCAACAAAACTTACCTGCTTTCACAGAAAATATGTTTAGAACCATTATCATTTGCTTTCCTCTCAGTTATAGCCTCAGTAAAACCCATCGGAAATTTGCATCCCTCAAGCTCACGCACAGCAGTAAACTGGCTTAGCATGCCTGCGCTGGTCCAGTCTGAGGTCATCATAGAAGCATCAATCTGGAAGATTCGTCATTCAATTATTAGAATGCTATCATGACACTATTGTAGATCAGATGTTTGATTGACCGTCTTAAACAGGCCTGAGCAATCAGCAGTACATCCACTTTATTATGCTGTAACAAACTATCCTTATAGTGTGAATCATATAATTAATAGCCGAATCAAAGTTCAGCAGCAATAGCTTCCACAGAATAGTAAGAAAAGATGTTAGCAAAAGTGGGAGAGAACAAGAGACTTAAAAAGTTCAGTTCACTGATCCAAGAAAGATGAAAACTATGAGAAAATGCTCACTTCATGCACTATACCTTAGCCCTATGGCAGCAAATGACAGATGCAGAGATTATTTCATTTACATTCTGTTTCTCATTGGTAATAGTTTTCAAATTTATAGCGGTAACTACAACTGGAGGAATCTCCCGAGCACGATACAACCAAATTGAAACTTGGATGTCCTTTGGCAAATTAATAGCAACCTCAAACTTACACCAGCTCACCTGTTTAGAATAGGGAAAAAATAAATCAGCCTCATGATGAACACAGCAAGGTCCAATAATAAAACATATATATTAGTTAAAAGCCTCACACGTTCAGAAGCTGGGCAAGTGGAGAAGTTTGAGATTGATAGCCATGATGGTCCTTTTATTTTTCTTTTGATTAGGAACGTCTCCAGTCCACTGCAAGTTATATTAATCATTAGAATCCTTCTTTAAGTAACATAAACTGAGATTAGTGTATCTGTATCAATAAAATCTTCATCATAAATAAATTTACCACAACTGAATGTGAACCAGAGTCAGGGAAATTTCTCTTGACCAAGATCAGAGTGGGAGAGAGAGATAGAAAAGTATTCATGTGTGTATTTCCTCCAGATGATTAATGAAGGTTCTCATCATTCATGCACCATTTTGAAGTTTATAGAACACTATATACAAATGGATCTTCTATTAATGCAATCAGAGTGAAACCTCATCTTGTTAATACCTATTGTGAGTTCCAAGCAGCACCGAGAAGTTGTTTCCTTTAAGATCTGATGGAAGTGGTGCATCCTGAAAGAACAAAATACAAAAATCATTGACGACAATCCAGGTGCAGATGCAGAGTTCCAAAGGTTGAAACTCAATCTCAGAGTAAAGAAATTGATTTCATCAAGAATATATTTAACCAGATGGGTTTTAGTATTACCTTGTATGGGTATTTGATCTTCAGAAAATAGTTTTCCCCATGAGGTATGTCTGATCGTTCAAATGCATAGTTTCTCTAGGCAAGAAGTCAATAACCACAGAGTGTGAGGATTTCAAAACTAAGTAGAAGAGCATTAGATTTCGGTGACCTAGTACCGCAGTGACAGAACAAGAAGTAATTATTGTAAATGTCATCAATCAGGTTCAACAGCCTTTTGAACCATATTTGCTATTTCACCAACCTTGGCAGGTGCGAAGCGGAAAGTTGAGATGTTTCGTCCCTGTAACACCTTTGTTATTTCAGCCTTCAGTTCTAATGCCAGCTCCTGAAACGGAAATAACATCAGGAAGAGTATGAATAGATAACAAACAAGAAATCATATTATTACATTAAGTTGAGCTTGTAGAGCAGCTTCAAACTCTTGTAGATCTTTCTCTAACTCTGACACCAGCTCCTGAAAAAGTAATAACATGAGCAAGAGTATGAATGATAACAAATATGACAATTGCATGGCATCAAATTACATGAATTAGAGCTCCTAGATCTGCTTGGGCTTGAAATTCTTCTCGATCTTTCACTAGCTTTTCAATTCTGCCTTTAAGATATAAGGATGGAATATCGGGCTTTTCACCATCCTTCTCATACTTTGTAATTGCATCCTTACAAGCCATGAGAGACGTCCGTGACTCTTCAATATTTTTATCTAGGTCAGCGATTGAAGCATTTTGCATGAATGGAACAGTTGGCACTGCATATAGGCATCTCTCCATATTTTTGACAACAACGCAGCAGCTATGGTATGTGCTTCCTGATTTGACCTTGATCACCACAACAGGCATCAGATGTCAACATGAAGAAAACGTCAAACATAAACCACCAGAGCTAATGGCAGAAGTAAGTTTGGCTTTAACCAGGATATTATGATGAACGGAAAAAGTTTCACATGTAGAATATTAAAGAGTCAGCATATGTCAAACATTCACAGAGACAGATCAAACACATAAGGAGCTTGCTAAAATCATAGTACTATGTTATTGAAACGGAAAATAAAAGCAAACGATCCTTAATTAAATGCCCAGAAAAGGCACAAATAGTAAAGTTAATATCTAAAGATTATCTCTCGCATACCTTTCCAAAGAGATAAATATTCCCAACATTAGCACCAGAGATCTCCTCATGTGCATCGAGTATAAAGAAAGGCAATGAACCATCATTTGGATCCAGTTCAAAGTCCGATTTCTCCTCACGATCAATAATACTTCCCTTTATCGTGTCAGTTTCTTTGTCGGCGTCGGCGTCAATGTCCATCTGAATCTTCCTCTTCTTAGTCTTACGACTCGCAGGAGAAGATGCCATATTGATGCGTTTCTTCACACCCAAATTGCCAGAATCGGCTTTCTTTCTCCTCTCAACGTCACTCTTACAGAACTCTTCTCCTTCACCATCGTGAATATTTCTTGCCGTTTCCCTCTCCTTCTCCGAGTTAGAAAATTTCAAGCCCTAGCCCTCTTTTTATCTTTCCCGTAACCTAACCCTCTTTTTATCCCGTTTGTTTTGGGGATGGGGAAAGGGAATTAAAACTTTTCTCCCGACTTCTCGAATTTAATTAATACTCCCCCCCTCGAGCTTATAAGGCATCTACAATGGAGAGCCCAAAATTGAGCTCTATAAATTGTCACCTAGATAAAAATTTCAAAATGAAATTTTCCACAATGATGGGTTCTAATTTTGGGCTCTAATAATATTTATTGGGTCTCACTTCATCAAAATCAATTACTTTATCATTATTAAATATATAGTTTATCTATTAAATTGTTATTTTTTAAATGACTTATTTTTAATATATATTATTAAATAATTTTAATAGTATGTTTATTTATTATATTCAAAAAAATTCTGAACAATGCAGTCAAATTATCTTGACAGTAGAGTTATTTTCAAATAATGCAGCAACGGTGAAATTGGCATGTCTTATTATTAATTGTTTTATATGATAGGTAAATTAATTTTTATAGCATATATAAATAATTAATTAAGACGACTTTATTGATAAAATGCAATCATTTCAATACTATAACTTCATTTCACAAAGCACTTCACAAAGCTGCAGGTTGAGGCAGTGCTCCCTTTCTCTTTTCTTTTGTTGAAATATTGTAATGGAAAGATAAATAAATATAAAAAATATTAAAAAAACAAAAAAAATTGAATGAAAACAAAACAAAATATCAACAAAAGAATTAAAAGAATGTACAACAAAAAAGAAAAACAATAAAATAATTTAAAAAATTAAAGTGGGACCCAAAAAAGCTTAAGAGCTCAAGCTCTTAATTAAGAGCCTAGGCTCTTATATTTGGGCTCCCCAATGGTGAAGAAATTTAAGAGTTGTCTCTTAACTTTGCCACATAGATTAGAGTCTCCCCATTGTACATGCCCTAATGAGCTAATTTGTATTTTGGGATGTCTAGTTTATCTTGAGCTATTTACTAATATAGAAAGATAAGGGCTCAATTAGTTACTTAATTAGGCCCTAAATTTATTTTTTTAAATTTTTTCATAAATAATAAATCTGAAGTTATAAAATATTAAAAATTAAATTAAATAATTAATTATACTTAAAATGATTATTTTATTATTTTAATTACCCTATCCTAAAGACCTCTGCCTACTTTTATTATAAGCTGGACAGAGGGAGTATTACGGAGTACTGTGCTACAGAGTACTAAATTTTTAAAATTTTAATTTGGTAAGATGGATGGAGGGAGTAATTTGTATCTCGTCAAAATTCGATCGGTATCAATTTTTTGTACTCATCATCAAGACCCTTGAAGACACTTGAAAACGCTTGAAAAAATTGTAACAACTTGAAAAGATGATAGGGAGTATTATATATTTTATAAAAATATGAATGATAGTATTATGATAATTTATTAGAAAAAGTATTATAAAGTCAGATCAAATTATATAAGAAAAATAGTTTAAGGTGGTGTATATTTAGCTTAGCTCGAACTGAGCGAGCCAACCTGAATAGCCCAACAAAAACATGTGGGCAAAAAAAACTAAAAAAAAATATATGTATATATATATATATGTAGTAGATCATATAAAAACTAATTATTACGTGAAACCTGCAACCTATCATAAAATGTTGCATTTCATGCATAAAATGATGCATTTTGTGCATAAAATGATGCATAATAAAATATATTATTTTATATTATATTTATGCATAAAATGCATCATCATGATAATTTGCATAATAAAATATATTATTTTTATGCATATAATGCATCATCATGAAAATGCAACATTTTATGATGAGTTGCAGGTTTTATATATATATAGATGGGTTATGGTGAAAACTAATTATTACGTGAAACCTGCAACCCATCATAAAATGTTGCATTTTATACACAGAAGTGTTGCATTTTTATCATAAAATGTTGTATTCTCATGATGATGTATTATATGCATAAAAATAATATAAAATAAAATAAAATAATATATTTTATTATGCAAATTCTCATGATGATACATTATATGCATAAAAATAATATAAAATAATATATTTTATTATGCAACATTTTATGCACAAAATGCATCATTTTATGCATAAAATGCAACAGTTTATGATGGGTTGCAGGTTTCACACAATAATTAGTTTTCATATGATCTACTACCTATATATATATATATATATAGTATATATATATATATACTGTCAAGAATCTGTAACAAAAAACACGATATGTTTTTTGTTATAAAAATCTGACAATTATAGAAATCGATATCTATTTAAAAAAAATAAAAAACTTCGTGGTGAACTAGGGTTAATGTCAACATATTTAACTATCAGATGGGGATTGTTGGGAAATAATGTTAGGATATTTTGTAAAAATAAACTTAACGAGATGATCGTGACTTGGTTTTGATGAGATTCCAAAACTCATCCCAAAACCTCTTAGAACAATTCATGAACCGTTGATCAAGCGGTATCTCCTATCATCATCTTCTCATAATCCATATTACTACTATGAACTATCTAGAAGAGTCGAGGGCACTGTAAGAGGCTTAGTCGAGGGTAGAAGAGTCAAAAAGTTGTCACTGACAACACACACGTGTATTCACCCTCTTTACATGTGTGAAAACTTGCTCAGCACGTGACCAACAAGGATGGCATGCTGGGATTTATTGTATAGCTAAAGCAAAGCCATTGTTTTAGTGTATACAATGTGTATTCCACTATTTACAATCACTTATCTGGAAGAATATAGTTGAGTAAGAATATGTCATTTGTCTCACGTTAAAGATCACGTGGACGACTTGATCGTCAGGAGATTACGTAGATTAATGATAATTATGAGATATAATTTGATATCACAGTCAAGATAGCTTTGACAAAGCTATTGGTTTAGACTGCAGCAGTAATAGTAGTGATGGGTCTCAATCACTAGTTGTGTTGATACGGTGGAACGTATTGAAATGATCGACATGGGATAATGTTCTTCTGAACTGACCTTAGAAATAGGCAAAGAGCTAGAGATCTCGGATTTTAGAAGGCAGAGCGTCTCCTGATCAGCGGCGGTATTCTTTTGCGATGATTATGAACTTCTTTCTTCAGTTGAGTTCGCGTCTCCTGACTATACTACCAAGCTCCTCAATATTTCAGCTTGTTGAACTACTTTGGAGTATTTAACATCGTCCTACACTGCGCCATCTTTTCAGGGGACTAACCTAATGGGTTTTTGATGGAGAATAGTTATTAATATTTATATATTAGTTTATTTATTTTAGTTGTTAGGGTTTTTATTTAATTGTGTCTTTTGTATGGACTTGGCCTATTTAGTTAGTTTATATATACGTGAATTCTCTTTGTATTGGAGGGAAGTTGAATTTTGATAAATATAAAATTAGGGTTTATTTTCCCTTGTCTTGTGTTCTTCCGGTATTCAATTGTGAATCAACGGAATTTCTATCTATTTGCATTCTTTTCCGGTATTTTGTTAATCTTAATCAACGGATTAGACGCTTCCCCTGCATTAGCTGGTATCTAGAGTCTTGCTACGATCCTCCTATGCAATGAAGCATCTTTTTGCACATTTGGACAATGATTATGCTAGATTTGATTTGGCTACAGATTATTTGGGTCCTCCAATTTATGATGATGATTCTTCTATCTTTCTGTTGAATGAGTCTAGCGATTTGTTCTATGATGATTCTCATGTTGCTACATATACAAGTCCTCAAATTTATGATGATTATCGCTCATCTCCTTCGCACTTGGATTTGGATGTGTTTGGTGTAGATTTCGTTATTGGTGATTATGTGTATCCTCTTGCGTATGACGTGTCCGGAGATCTATTTCTTGATGCATCTCGCATTGAGGATTATATCAATATTCCTATTTATGATGACCCATGTCCTATATTCCAAAAAGAAATTTTAGTGGTTGATATTGCGAAAGCTATAATGGTGACGTACAATTATTTCCCATCAAACCATTTTGTTGACAACATTGACCATCACCAATTCTTTGAACCACGATGCTCTATCAATGGTTATTTTTGTCTGTATAAGTGTAACGCCCCAGTTTCTTAAATAAAATAATTTGTACGGAAAAATATAACTTCATTTATTAATTACCAAAAAATAGACTAAATAATTCTTAAAAAAAAACCAAAACAAAATACTTGCAAGCGGAAGTTTTTAACTAAAACATTATTCAGGAATTAATCTAATTAATTCCAACACCACCATCATCTACAAAAGAATATATGTAAGCATGTTCTTCTTTTTATTCTTATTTTTAAGTCCGAAGACGAAACTTCCTTTATTTTACGTCCGAAGACGAAACTTCTTATTTCTCATTAGCTCGTAAGCTAAAGTTGCATATCACACATATCAATTGAGCAAAACGTATAATAAGGATAAACACGAAAATGCAACTTTTTTCCCTACCTTAACCCTTCCTTGACTCCTTGAAAACTTTGAATCTGCAATTAAACTGTTAAGTCCTACGCGCTTCGCCTAAAAAAAGAAAACGTGTGCAAATTCACGTGACAACTATTCATAAATTCATACATATAATAGTAAAAGAAAATGAATCTAGAGGTGACAAATGTACTAACACTAATGCTATTGATATACGTGTATATGCAAATAAGTTTCATTATATGAAAATATATGTATCTCATACAACATTACTTATACTATATGTATTATGTATTATATAAAAGTACATTTATATTAACTTCATGCATAATATATTAAATATATATATAGTCAAGCTTTATATCTAATAAAAGATGATTTGGCATGCAAGATAATTACTACTCCAAGGATATAACCTATAAATCTTAAGAAATGATGACTTGAAAGAAAAAGAAAAAAAAAACGTTGTAGCATGCATTACGTATATATATAAATACATGCACACAGTAACTAAGAAAAAATAATTGAAAAAGCCTTTTGAGAATGAAATTGTCGGTAGCACTATAAGCGAAAAGGAAATTGACGGCTTAATCGGTGGAAATGATAACCATTAGTTGACTACCTCTCCACCTTCGACTATAGATACAAAATTCAGAGAAACAACCGAGAAAGCAAAAAGAAAAAGAAACGGCTGAAGAAGAGTAGAAGCTATTGAAGACAATTGGTTAAGTCAGAGAAGGAACATAGGAGCGATGAATATCGGAGAACGCCATTGCTGCCGGAGAGTTTCCGGAGCCGACGCCGACGCTACCTTCGAACTCCCTCCTTTCTGATTTAACTTCCGTACTAGGAATTTAGTTGATTACCTCACGACTGCTGTAAAATCTTTGCTCTGAGGTGTGAAAAATGAGAGAGGGGAAAGCTGTATTTATAGTGAAGGAATCGGGAGTCCTTGAGAGTATGGATTTCGTTGAAGCTTATCATTAAAGGGGTTTCGTTGTGGGCGGATGAACAAAGCTGAAAAATCGAGAGATATTCATATGATTTCTTGAGCATGAAGTTTTGAAAAGAGTCCCTACCCAATCTACTTCCATTTCGGCTGAGGAAATTAATTTGGCTAAATATTCATCATAATGCTATTAGGCTTAAAACAAGTTTGGGCTGAACTTATTAACACTTGGGCTTTAAACTAAAATTTAGATATTTCTTAATTATAGAAGATGGTTAACATAATAGGCACTTCTTAATCATGCATAAAAAAATAACGATCCAATCATGGCTAAAATCATGCTTTAACTTATTTTCTAGAGGCGCGATTTACGGAGCTCAACAATTTAATCACACATAAATAAATAAAATAAATAAATAAATAAGAAAATGTAGCTAAAAATATTTGGGGTGCTACAATAAGCGAGATGATATGATTTGCGAAAAGGTTAATGCTAAATACAAAGTGGACGTTGATGTACGTCGACGTGAGGTGCACTTTGAGTTTTTGATACCTTTCACAAGTGATAATTCTTTCGGAGATAAAGCTGCTTCCGATTCGAGGACGAATCATTTTTATGCAGAGGAGAATGATGGAGAATAGTTATTGTTGGTCACGAAAGTGACTCACACACGTAGAGGGGGGTGTTTAACTTCTCTTGCGGTTTTCGTCCCTTTTCAAGTAGACGCTCTGAAAGTTGTTGATGTTTTCAAAGCTTCTCGCTTGAGTGAGTGTTGTGCGGAATGTGGTGAGACTTAGAGTTTCTTGCAATTAAAACTGTTTTGATTGTTTAGAGCGTAGTGTGCAGATTTGATAAATCGAAAGCTTGTAAATAAATTAAAGACATAAAATAAAGCACACTGAGAGTTATATAGTGGTTCGGAGCAACTCTCCTACGTCCACTCTTGTCCTCGACGGGACGAATACCTGCACTCGGTATTCCTTGTTTTATACTTCCAAGGGAAGTGATTTAGAATCAGTAACAGACTCGCTCTAAATCCTCTACAGATTCACGACTCTCAAGAAGCCAACTACAACTTGAACTTTCTATGAAATATACAACCTTCCACTTAAGTATGCAAACTTAAGCTTCACAAACAAGATTTCGGCTAAACCAAAACTACAACCTTACAACTCAATCTAAAATATAATAGACTTGGTTTTGGAGTTTGTTTTCATTTAAAGTGAGAAAATCCTTTACAGTGAAAAACACGAGTAAAGAATAAGGATTCTCAAGACTAGGTTTTGGATGAAATCGGTTGAACCTAGTTGTAGAAAGTAGTTGCAAAATACTTAAGAAAAGCTAAGTTTTCTTAAGGACACACTAAAGGTTAAAAGAGCTTGAAGAACTAGTGAAATTTGAATGCTTTATGCTCGAGTTCTTGCTTGTGAGATTGAATGCTTGTGCGTGTGTAACCCTTGTGCTTTGCAACTCCTTCTATTTATAGTGAGGAAACCTACCTCCCGTTAGAGAGTGAAGTGACGTGTGTCCCTCAGTTGACCGGAAAAGCTGCATTAAATGTTAGGTGCTTTTCAGAGTTATGTAGAAGGGTATGGTAAAACCCGGGTAAAGAGGAAACCTTAGCATAGGAGTAGGTGGTTCAGCGACAGTCTGAACATCCATTTTCATGACTTTTACAGCATTTACTTTCCGTTGAGCAATTCTGGGTTGACACATGGACTCTGCAACTACGGCGCATTTAATGATACGTACGGAGAGACTTCCGACGTAAGTTTGAAATTCAAACTGTAGAGTCTGAGTCAACGTATCTCTGGACTGCTTCGACGCTCTAGATGCGGCTTCAAAGTTGAGACACTTTAAGTCTGACTTCTTTAAAGCGCTTCTCTTTTTTTGCTCGCTCTGAGCTTCATATGTTGAAATGTTTCGTCTGCGCTCTGTGAGACTTCTTTTTGCGGCTTTTTCGATACTTTAACTGCTTCTATAACTTGCACTTTAAAACTGAAAACTTCCTAACATATAAGCTTTATTAAAGACTAAAATTCAAAGCGTGATTATTATATCATCAAAAATAATAAGGGAAATAACTATGAGGGTTTTGGAATCGAATCAAAACAAATTATTTATAACTTTGATTCTAAGTTTCTCCTTAACAAAATATCCCAACAGTTATTAATATTTATATATTAGTTTATTTATTTTAGTTGTTAGGGTTTTTATTTAATTGTGTCTTTTGTATGGGCTTGGCTTGTTTAGTTAGTCTATATATACGCGATTTCTCTTTGTATTGGAGGAGTTGAATTTTGATAAATATAAAATTATGGTTTATTTTTCCTTGCCTTGTGTTCCTCCGGTGTTCAATTGTGAATCAACAGAATTTCACTCTATCTGTGTTCTTTTCCGATATTTTGTTAATCTTAATCAACGGATTAGATGTTACCCTTGAATCAGGTTTGGGATATGTTTTGGAATCTTATCAAAACACAAATCATCTCATTAAGTTATTCTTTACATTATATCCCAATATTTTTAAAATTTTGTTAACTATTCAAGCTTGACTGTCACATCGCGGTTTTCATGTTTTGAAATTAGTGGAACCGAGATGAGACTGGGTATGGTTAAGAAAGATTAGCGAAGGTTTGCCGAATTATATAATTGGGTCCAAACCTTGATATTAGCCCGAGAAATTTGGGCAGCATCTCCTTTATGCCAGGATCAATCCCTTGTGAAACAAAAGCCAAAAATAACCAACAACTGACTTTTATTCATTTTATTTAAGCTTACCAATGAGGTCTGACCACATCGTGCTATTATTGAGGTTAGTAAAAAAAATAATAATGATGGGGGCAGACCAGACCACTCTACAGTCGAACTGAAAGTAAATTGAACTTAATAACTTAGATGAACCGGACCGCACTACTGTTGTGCAGAAAGTGATTTTTCTAAATTTGAGGTGTAATGTGCGTAGTAATAATATATATATACTCCAGAAAGGACCAGAGTTGTGTAAAGTAAATGAATAAATAGAGAAGGTATAAAGAATAGGCCAAACGTAATGAACAAGTAAGTTGACTTATTAAATGAAAGCTTTTATTACTAGAGAGTCTAATTAAAGAAGGAGTAGGCTATATAGGGGAATTTCAAGAGTTCGTTCTAGAATATTAATTCTCGAGAAAATGAAAATAAGTTAAAAGGTTAAAAAGTCCATATTCATTTCTAGCGTTTTCTCTCCTCCCGAGCCCGTATTATACCTCAAAAGGAATTTAAGCACGTTTGAAGGAAAGAAAAGAAAGAAGAGAAAGAAGGATAACATCTGATATTCATGTTACACTTATAATAGTGCTCCCGGAACATATGCCACAGTTGGATGAATTCGGCCCTCCCTGATCATAACGGTCTTGCAAAATGTGTAGTTAAACAATTAAATCGGGGCTAACCACTCCTCTCTAGCGGCGCAGTTTTGCCGAATGGTTTGTTAGACCTATCCGAAAAATCTGATCATAAATAAGAGCATTGCACATAGAATGCCAGATATCCACAATATTTCCCTGAACAAGCCTGCATCGAAGCTCACTAGCTCAAATTAGTAAAAATTAAGAAATAAAGAATTCTCACGTTCACTAAATATTCTCTGTCCTGATAGTCCTTAGCTCTTGGTTCAAGATCTTAGAATTGTTCCTTCAGGTAATATTACTACAATAATTTACAAGACATTTTTTAACAGAAACGTTAAATCAACAGAGAAGGAAAAATCATTTTTTATTAAGCAATTACCCTACAAACTTTTATTATCAAAACTTCTACTTCGGACGTTCACATGGATCCAACAGAGAAGGAAAAATTGTTCAGAATAATTTTGAGAGTAAAACTATGTTAACAAATCATATATCCTATGGACATGGTACATAGGTGACGGCATGAAGCCGCGATGGCAATAGACATAACAATATATAAATTTTTGAAATTGTGACTTCGTGGATTTACAAGAAAAAATTGAACGACATAGTAAGAGTGGAAAAAATATGGTAAGATAAGAGAAAATAAGCGATATAGAAATAATCATGTTATGAGGGGAACATAAAATATAAATACAGAGGTAGTAAAATCCGAGAGGTGAGAAGTATGATGAAGAGGTAAGTGAATGATGTTAAATTTATTTTTAATTTTCTAATTTTTTAATAATCAATATGGTGTCCTCTTAATTAATAAATTCTTCGTGCATGTAGTCACACTTCGGTATCACACCGATTTCATTATATTTTGGAGCAAATTTTAGAAATGAGTAAAGTTTGTATTATTTATTCTTGAACTTTATTTATTTAAAAAAAAAATAGATTTTAGGATAAGTGGGATTCTTGTCTAGCCAAGCATATAGTTTGGTATCTTTTAGGGTAAACTGCAAGATACTACCCTGTATTTTGGGAAACCTACACGAAATCCCCTTATGTTTTCTAATTTGCATAAAACACCCACGTGTTTTAAAAAACCCTGCACGATTAACCCAAACCGTGAGCACCTATCGCCATTTGCTCACTTTAGCATTATTTTGTTCGATTTTTTCGATTGTTTTATATTCTAACACCTTAAAAATTAATATTGCAATCATTAAACTTCAAAATTTTAAAAAATCGACACTCGATTTGTCATATTATTCGTTTTTTAAAGTTTAATGGAAAAATTGCAAATCGAATGTCGATTTTTATAAATTTTGGAAGTTTAATTATTGAAATATTAATTTTTAAGGTATTAGAATATAATACAATCGAAAAAATCGAACAAAATAATGCTAAAGTGAGCAAACGGCGATAGGTGCTTATGGTTTGGGTTAATCGTGCAAGGTTTTTTAAAATACGTGGGTGTTTTATGCAAATTAGAAAACACAAGGGGATTTCGTGTAGGTGTCCAAAACACAGGGTAGTATCTTGCACTTTACCCATATCTTTTACAACCAAAATTTAGTGAGAAGACTTTTATACACTTACCTTTTGGTCAAAATGTAAATGTTGACTTTAGCTATTAAATTAAAGAATTTGTAATACTTATTATTTTCTTTTTCTTTCTAACTAAAAGCACGTGGTTTTCTTTTCTTATGAATGCGATCTACGTTGTTGCTGCTTGAAGAAAGTGAGACGAAAAATTGAAGAAAAAAAATCTATCTCTCGTTTATTGCGACTTTGGAGGTGTTGGTGAAGTAACTTCATTTATTTTATTGTAAGAGAGGTTGTTCGTAAACAATAAATTCCACAATAAAAATTAGGGGTGTTCACAGTTTGATTAAAACTATAAACCAAATCAGACCAAACCGTATTATATGGTTTGGTTTGGTTTATGGTTTGAAATAATATGGTTTGGTTATTTATTTTTCAAAATCATGGTTTACGGTTTAGGTTTGGTTTTTATAAATATATAAACCAAACCAAACTGTAAACCGTAAAACCGTAATATAATGATAATAAATATTAGTATCAATTATTATTTTTGACATATTATATTGTCTTTTATTCTACCACCATTGAATGTTGAAAAATATTAATTAAAATAAATAAGCTAATACAATTTAATCTAATTTTTTTTATATAGAATAATACTTTCAAATATTTAGAAGTTCTCTTTTTACGCAATTAAATATATTTTTTAAATTTTATTTAAATTCTTAATTGTTTACTTTTGTATGTGAATATTAGATTGTAGTTTATGATTTTCGTGGTATAATGAACCTTTTTTATTGTCAATAGATCTAGACATAGCAAGAACTCCAGAGACACGACACCCGCCCAATCGATCACCATGCCCCCAGCAGCTGTGATTCTTGCATATTCGTCTTCCTTATCCGGCTAAAAGATGGAGGAATAATATCAACAAATGTTGGTAAATTTTGATTTTATAAAATAATATATTTTATATTATTATTTGAAATTTTCAGTACAAACATATTTTAAATAAAAAAGAAGCATATGAAAAATATTTGAAAACCGAAAACCGGAACGTACCAAACCGCATTAATATGGTTTGGTTTGGGTTGGTTTTAGTGCTAGTATGGTTCGGTTTGGTTTCAAAAAGTTACCAAACCGTATTTTACGGTGTGGTTTGGTTTAGACATCAAACCTGCACCAAACCAGAATGAGATGAAATCTGTAAAATTGAATACAAATGTTGGACGGCAAAAATTTGTAAAAACGAATCGGCTGAGATTTTTCGCTCGCGATGTTTGCTCTACAATTATCGTCTGAAAAACACGCAAAGGTAGAAGGTAAGAACGAAGAGGGCAGTATTTGAATTTTTACAATAATTTTGATGATATTTGAGATTTTATGGTGATATTAATGAGGTATAATAATGTTATATTATGTTTATTCATGCTTTAGACTATATTAGAACAACAAATTTTCATTAAACGGCGCATACGTAAGCTAATTATGGCAGACGATTGAAAAAGGTAGAATTCCAAATTTTACGTATTTGTTGTTCTTGATGACACGGTTGGACTATTAAAGACACAGTCAAACAATACTAGCACACTTGAAAACACACTAACGTTGTTGAAATATACACTAACACGGTTAAAAACACACTAACACAGTTGAACGGTAATAGCACGGTTGAACATATTTTCTATTTTTCTTTACGTGATTTTCTAATTTTTGAATTTAATTATTATTTTTTACATGATTTTATAGGTATGTCGTTGCAACGCTTGATTATACGTCACAATGGTCATTAGGAGAGATCCGAGTATATAGACGGAGATGATATTCTTGTGCACATGTCTATTGTGGAATTGACTCGTGATAGACTATTACAAGAAATTCGAGAACAAGTGGACTTTAATAATAATTTGGAGTATTCATTGTTCTACTTGACTAACAGAAGTAGCAGCGGAGGAAAAATCAAAGTTGCTTTAAAGACACACACTGATTTATATCGGATGATCGTAGAGCATAAAGAAGAACCGTCTGTTTATGTGATTGAGAAAGACATAATAAATCCTCACCCCAAGGTGAATTGTAGAGATTTGCCGAGCCAAGAGGCTTCAATCACACTTCTCTTTTGATTTTCGTAATATTAATATCTTGCTCTTGGGGACACAGTTGACCAATTTTACAGATACACAGTTGATAAAAATCATAACTGTGTGACCCTAACGGTGTCATGCCCAAAACAAATTGAAATAATCACTATTTTCAATGGGTATTTTATGATTCCAACTCTATGTAACCGTAAAATGAATCAAATTATATCAAATGCATCTCAAATTAAGAACATACACAATCAAAATAACAATCATACTTCTCTTTTGTTCAATTCTCTATAGTATGAGTATAAGAGTAATAACTTACTTAGGGAAGTTTGTGTCACGTTATTAGTAGTAGTTCATTACATGATATTGTAATGAATCGAATAGTATTCATTTACTATAAGAACTTGTAGTTACATAAAATTATCTCAAATTAACAACACACACAAGGTCTTGGCAATCACACTTCTCTTTTGATTTTTGTAATATTAAATTTTTTGTACTTGTGGACATGGTTGACCAATTTTACAAAGACACAGTTGATAAAAATCCTAACTGTGTGACCCTAACCGCGCCATGCTCAAAAAAATTGAAACAATCATGATTTTCAATTGGTGTTTTATGATTCCAACTCTATGTAACCGTAAAATGAATCAAATTACATCAAATTCATCTCAAATTAACAACATACACAATCAAAATAGCAATCATACTTCTCTTTTGTTCAATTCTCTATAGTATGAGTACAAGAGTAATAACTTACTTAGGGAAGTTTGTGTCACGTTATTAGTAGTAGTTCATTACATGATATTGTAAAACCAACAAGAATAAACATAAACTAACTCAAAACCACGGTTCATAATAACACAATTTGTCAATAAACAGACGCCCCTAAACTAAAATTAATCTCGGTTCATGGAGGCACGGTTCATAGAGGCACTGTCCATGTAGGCACAATTGCAAAATAAAGGAACACAGTTGCAAAATAAAGAATTACTGAACCAAATTCATAAATAACTAAAAATTCATCAACACAACATGCATCATCTACATCAGGGGTGCACCGAAACTAAAGATTCTACTTGCTAAGCAGTGTCATAATATGCCATATAATTCTCTTCCGCTGCACTTGAGTGGCAATGGGCCCACGATAAAATCCGATCGAGGTGCTGATGTGTCTTTTTATTATTTTATTTTTATAGTTTTAATAGATTTGATTAGCATTTTATTTGTGTTTTTTGCGTAGGAATTTGTAAGTTTTGGAGAAGGATGAGTTTGGAGAAAAGTCATGAAATATTGGGATATTTTTACAAATGCAAGAAGAATTGGGGAGTCAAGAATTAAGCAAGGACTTATTTGTATTAGTTTAGGATTTGATATTATTATTATTATTATTATTATTATTATTATTATTATTATTATTATTATTATTAGTTTTTATTTTATTAGAAGAATAGATATTCTCTTTGCCGGTAGACAAAAAGAAAAGGGAAAGTTATTCCTTAGTTTAAAAAAAAAGAAGGGAAAACCGCTACGCAGAGGGGGATAGTTTTTAGTTCAGTTTTCTTTCTTTCTTCTCGCTAGTACTGGACGGGAGAAAGAGGGCCCCTTAATTTCAATTGCAAAACTCTGTTTAGTGGATCGTAGCTTTTGGAAAAAAACTTGGTAGTTTTACTTTCTTTTCTTATTGTGAATAGTTTACATGATTGGCGCTTGACGTTACTCTTGGGTGGAGAAATCAATTGGTACTTTACTTCTTCAATTTGTGAATCTACAAAAGTTTTATGCATGATTATTAGTTAATAATTACTTTAACTTTAATTCATCTTGTTCTTTCTTACGCTCTTAGGTATAGTATTATTGTTATCAATATTTTAGTTCTTATCGTTTAATTTTTTTACTATGAGTGGCTAGATTTTTTTAATTTGGCTAGAATAATGAATCACTAGGCTAAAATTCTATGAGACCTAATTGTTTGATAATTGATTTATGTGGATTCCGAGTTATTCCTTGTGTTTATTGTTTATTTCCGATTTTGTTTAAGCCTGATCAACTTAAATTTAGTCGAAATATAGTCAATTAGTCCCCCAATCCGTAATTGTTGGAATAGGGCTAATTTGTGGCAAAGCTATTGTATCAGTAGTAGGAATGACTCGGTAGACAAGTTTTTACTTGCGTTTTTGGGTAATTTATCTAATATCGGGTTCCTTCTTGTTTAATGCTATCGAAACATTAAATCTAGAACTGGTGTTACCAACTAGGTTATGTTTTGATAAGAGATTTAGCTAGTTTAAGCGTCTCTTGCTAGCTATCGAAGAAGTACGTAGGAATTGGGGTACGTCCGTTGCATTCAAGGTATCCTATAACCGATTGATCCATAGCAATTGATTATTATGAGCCGATCAGAGCCATTAGACTAGTGAGAGTTATTCGAAGCCGAATTATTTTTATTATTGATTTATATCACGCTTGCATTTAGTTTAGTTTCTTGTTTTCGTAGTTATTAATCAAAAGCTCACTCTTTAAGGCGTGGTGGCTACACCGAATTTAATCTTTAGGAAATTTAAGTAATTAACCCGTTCTCTGTGGTTCGACCCTACTTATTGCTTTACTAATCATAGTTCTTAGTATATTGCAGGAATTATTTGGTGGTAAACGACGTCCACCAGGTGCATACAATTGTACACCTGATTTTGTCATCTTGCACTAAATGATTTTCTAGTGGCATGAAAACCAACTTGAGCTCATCAACACGCTTTACTTGGCTTGGATTCTTTGTCCACCAGCCAGCTTTCTCTAAGAGGTGAGCCATTAGCCGAGTAATGGGCTTCAACTGATTCCATACATACCTCTTTCCAGCAACAGTTTGCTTCAAAGAATCGTACACCTTAATTTTCCATTCACCAATGCAAATTTTAATCAAAAGCCAATGATTTTCCCCCGACATTGCAAATGGACAAAAACTACACATAACCAATAGAGAAACAAAATAAATAAATAAATAGTAATTACAGTCGCTTATTTTTATGTATAATAAGTAATTATGAAAGTAAATCACTTACGTGCTCAGCATTGTACCATGGTGTTCCAGTTGTGTCCTCAACACCGTTAAACCACTCTAACATCTGAGACGGAGGGTTCCAGTCGAGATATCTTTGATTTTCTTGTAATTTATCAAAGGTCTTGGCCTTTGGATGTAGAGCTTTCAATACAGCTAGCATGCTCCCCTATGACGGTTAAAAGAAGATGTTAATATTTAAGAAAAATAATTTAATAAAAAAAATTAATTCAAGTCAAACCCCTCTAACAAATTCAGAAAATTAGCAACTAAAGAAGCATGAAGTTCTAAAATTAAAATATAGAGCGAGATGTGTAGAGAAAACAATACAAAATTATATTCAAATGAAAAAGAAAATCCACTCACCGGAGGTGGCACATCTGTCACAAATTGAGGTTGACGTCTGTTAGGGTCATCGTCGGACTCAGTGATGCTCTCGCCGCGAGCCATAGCCGGAAAACAAATCTGATATAGAGCTCCGTGCTCGTCGCAGTTAGGCACGTCATCGTTGCTGAAATCGTCGCCGCTAGGCACGGCGTTGCCGGACTCGCTGCTCATCGTCGGTGGCGGGTGAACGGTTGTGGAGATTGCGTTGCAGCCATGTGAGATTTTTTTTGAAAAGTTGAAGAAGATAATCCCACTTACGGAGTATCTTTTTTCCTTTTCTTTATTTTTGTTTTTTTCCTTATGAATGATTCTTTATTTTTGTTTTTTTTACTTTTCTTTAATTTTTGTGTGGACCTATCATTAAGGGTACTATAGTCTTTTTATTTGATTTTGGTTATAAAAGATACCAAACTACATGCTTGGTTAGAAAAGAATCTCACTTATCCATTTTGGTTATTTATGACCATTGTCACATTTTTGTTTAGGTCAATAATTTTTGGTTGGATTGTGAAGTGATATAATAAGTAAATAGATGTTGTATTAATGCATTAAATGAATTAAATTAGTAGGTCCATTTTCTAAAATGCAATATAGACAAATTTGGAAGACCTACTGAGAATAAATTATACTCCTATATGCAAATTTTGGGACGAATGGGGTATCATTTATGATTCCTTTCAGTACTATGAGAATAATTCAAAATATTTGGCATAAAATAAAATTTTTGATAAATGTACGAGTTTTCTACATTTTCTTAACAATAATTATATTGTATATCAGACAACAAAATTAATTAATTATTTTTTATTATTAAAAAGTTCATAAGTTAAAACCATTAAAATATTTTTAAAATGATGGTAAATGCAAAATCCAATTTACCATGTGAACCGCATGAGTGTTTTACTAGACATATACACATGCAAAAATCATAAATTGATCTTTTTCATAAAAACTTCAATGAAAGAAAGATCACGACCAACATACATATTTAAAAAATTAAAATAATACATGATACAATTTATTTCGTGCATTGCAAGGGTGTGACACTAGTAAAATAAAACATTCCTTCCATCTCACTAAATATGTATTAAATTAATTCATTTTGAGTCTATTAAAATAATAAAATGATACATATTCATACATGACGGAGAGAGTATAACGTATTTTACCCGTGGGTCGCATAGGGCCTTCCGCTGCATAAAGGAGCATATTTAATATTGAGAAGAGTGAAATTAAGGTAAAGCAGTATGCTTACCTTGATTTGATTTGATGAAATTTAAGAAATAGTTTAAGATTTAATTTAAGGAAATTTAAGAGCATCTTTCTTTTAACGGTAGTAGAGCCTTTTTTTTGTAGTTCCATTGGTTCTTTTCCTTTGGGGAATATTTGGTTTTTTTTCGTTTAATTTATTACTACTATTATTGTTGGATTTTGTGTTCGGTACTTCCGGTAAATAAGGTTTCCATGTCGGTTGTACTCTTTGTCTGCTCATTATATTTGTGTTAATTGTCATAAATAAGTAATATTTTGTTAGTTCGGATCTTCTATTGCATTTGTATGTGACATTTTTTTTATTACATTTATAGATAATTGATATGTGGCATAATCAATGATTTAGAATTTAAGATTTATATAAGAAAAATATATACCCTAACATTTGAAATTTCTAAACCCTAGGATTTGCCATATGTTATTAATCTATCTAGAGCATCTCCAGCCAAGAGCCCCTTTTAGGGGCTCTCGGCCACTTTCCGGTGGGAAGGGGCTCTCCCCCGATTTCATCTCCAGCCGAGAGCCCCCCCGGGCTCTCTCAATTTTAATATATTATTTTTAATTCGTTATTTATTTGATTTTCGATATGTTTTTTTAATTCGTTTTTTATTTCATTTTTCGTTCGATTTGATTTATTTATTTATTTTTATTTCAATTAAAAAAGTAACAAAATTTTTGGATTTTTTTTTATTAAATTGAAACAAACATTGGTTTAAACAAACAAAGTACAACATAATTTGAAATAATTTTAAAAATACGCAAACTAATTTAGGCCCCTACGCGCCCACATCTCTTCGACCAAATCGTTGTAAAGATCGTTGTGTTTGGCTCTATCGCGTAGCGACGCTTTGCGCTGCATGTACTCCCGAAACGAACTGGGAGCTCCTCAATTCGCTCCACCATTTGCAGAAGTAGAGGCTTCCTCGTCAGGTGGAGCCTAATTTGTCGTGCTTGCTCCTTCATCCTCGATTATCATGTTATGCAAGATAATACAAGCATACATGATATCTTGTATACTATCACGATACCAGAGTCATGATGGGCCGCTGACCATGCCCCAACGGATTTGTAAAACGCCAAAAGTGCGTTCCACATCTTTGCGCGCCGCCTCTTGCAGAACTTTAAAACGCTCCACTTTTTCGTCAGTGGCGTGTGGTGGGACTGCAACAAAAATGGGCCACTTCGGATAAATCCCGTCGGTGAGGTAGTAGCCCATGTTGTATTGCCTTCCGTTGGTGAAAAAATGAACCGGAGGTGTTATTCCTTTGATGATGTCGCTGAACACAGATTGATTGAGAACGTTGATGTCGTTGAGCGCTCCAGCTACCCCAAAAAAGGCGTGTCATATCCACAGATCGTATGCCTCAAGGATGATGGTAGGGTGACCCTTATCCCCACGTGTGTACTGGGCCCTCCACCCCATTGGACAGTTCTTCCATGCCCAGTGCATGCAGTCGATCGAACCGAGCATCCCTGGAAAGCCGTGGTGAGCCTCGTGCATTGCCAAAATTCGTTGACAATCATCTCCGGTTGGCTTCCTCAGGTAATGACCACCGAAGATGGTTTGAGTCGCCTTAGCAAAGTGCTTCAACGAATCTATAGCGGTAGTCTCCGACATCCGCAAGTACCCGTCGAATTGGTCGCCGAGACCTCCGTAGGCGAGTTGACGTATAGCGGCGGTGCACTTCTGCAGTGTTGTGAAACCCGGCCTGCCTATTGCATCATCTCGTTGTTGGAAATACTCGACGCGATTCTCCAACACCCCCACGATGCGCAAGAACAGATGCTTCAACATCCGGAAACGTCGACAGAATAAATTATAGGGGTATGTGGGCCTCTCAGCGAAATAGTCGGAGAAAAGTTGCTTTGCTCCGGTGACTCGATCTCGATCGATCATTCGCCTAACGGGATACCTTCGGCGTTTTGTCGACTCGGTGGCTTTTTCCTTCTTCTTCTTCTTCTTCTTCTTCTTCTTTCGTCTTTCTTCTTCTTCTTCTTCCTTTCTTCTCCTTCTCTTCGCTCCTCTTCTTCTTCTTCTTCTTCTTCTTCTCTTCTTCTTCTTCTTCATCTCTTCTTCTTCTTCGTCCGTCTTCTTCTCTTCTTCTTCTTCTTTTATATTTTTTGAGCAATTTCGGCATTCTCTGGATGTGTTGGTATATCGCTCTTCGAGTTCGTCGTAGGATGAGAAGGAATCGATGAAATTTCGGAAGAGCTTGACATAGTGATGGAGGTGAAATTATAGAAAATAGGGATTTTTTTAGATAGATTTGTGTGATAATTGTGTAGAATTATGTATAATGGTGTAGAAATTGTGTATGTGAGGAGCGTGAGAATTTATAGGGAGGAAGGAGGAGTAACCGTTTCTTCCAACGGCTAATGCAAAATTTTTAATTTTTTTATTCCTGAAATCATTTAAAAAAAAAAATTAAACTGGTTGACGTCATTATGATGTCAGCACAGCCAGGGGGAGAGGGCACGAGCCGGGCTCGAGGTTGCGGGTAGGGCTCGCCAGCGCGGCCCGGGCTCGATCTCCTCGCATCCAGTGATCTGGAGATGCTCTTATGCAATAGATATGCAATACAATTTAGCAATAGAGGATCTCATTCGATATTTTGTAACTGTAGTTTTTTTTAGTTGTAAGATAATGATTATTTGAATTTTATCATGTAGATTCCGGTGACTGTTGGGCGAGGCAAAAGATGTGGGCAAGATGATTCTATATGGGTGAAAAAATTGATTCTATTGAGAGCATAATTTAGAAAAATTTTAAAGTGACCATTCGGCCAAGTTATATATAGAATAAATTAATCCTAAAAAAAATAGATATAGAATAATTATCATTTTTTTTTTATCTATTTAATGAAATGAACCATTTTTCAAATGAAGCAGTTTGAAAAATTGGAGGCGAGTCTCATGTAGATATAGAATTTGCTCTCATACCCACCGTAACACATTTAGTGTGCCCACATTTAACGTGGCAGTGCTACGTTAATGATTTTTTCATTTTAGGACTCCTCAAAAAAAAAAAAGTGAGTTAATTCGAGTAAAACAAGTGGAGTATTATTGTACAATCAGTACATATGTAAAATTGCCAACGTGAATTAGAAATTTGTATTGTTGATACTTATGTAGCAATCGAGTTAAAACTAGTTATATATATATATATATATATGAAATGGTTCGCATGCAAATAAATCCTAGTGTGAGAAACGCGAATTATGCTTAAAGCTATACAAAATTATACTTATGGTACATTTTGTGCTTATAAGCACAAAATAAGCCATAAGCACAATTATGTACCATAAGCATAATTTTATATAGCTTTAAGCATGATTCACATTTCTCACACTAGGATCTATTTCTATATGAACCAAACTATATATATATAAACATGAAGTGTTCAATTTGAAGTAATAATCATATAATCCTCAAAAATATGTATGTATTTTTTTGTTCACTTTATTTCTTCTCATAAACAATCATGCTTGAATGACTCAGGTCGAGTAAATAAGACGAAAAAGTATAAGACCGCCCAAAGTGCGGGTGTAACTCTAGTTTAAATATTGAAAAGAGTGAAATTACGGTAAAGGAGCATGCTTACTAGAAAACACCCACAATTTGCTCACGCGTGTAAAAGTTTGCATTCCTGCATTCCCAAAAGGCCAAGAGTAACCTCTTGATTCTTTTTTTTTTTTTTTCTTTTGGGTAAGTAAAAATTTATACTGATGAAATAACAAATACATGAGGTCCAAAGAATTCAACTCGTATGAGAGTTGAATCCCCATCTGAAACTAGAAAACAAGGCCTAGACACTTGGCCAGCAAGTCAACTCAATTACATTTGACGAAGAACCCCAACAATGAGGCTATACTAAAGTAAAGTGAAAATCAAAAAATTGATGGAAAGGGGATCCGGTATGATCGGATACCTCTGCCATCAATCCAAAAGTAGCAGCCAACTTCGTATATATATTCTTCATGGGCACTGGGTAACGCTGATTTTGTGGGGGGACGGCCGTCCCCAGCGGGGGAGGACCCATCCCCACGGGTGGGCACCCACACTAGGGCCAATACATGATGGTAGGCGTCCAGGCAAGCATCAAATGGCCAGCCAAAGGAGATGCCTCGAGGTTGTAGCATAAACAAGCTCCATACTTAGTTTTTGAAAAAAGTATGGTTCTTCAGCATATTAACGGCTACTGCTGGAGCTAGCCTTTTTATTGTAAGGACTATTATAAGGGGGGATGGTGAGTGAGAAGGCCGGTGCGGCCCATGACCGTGCCATGGCATGGCGACGTCCGAGAGTCGCCCACTGCCACGATGTCCGATATAGTGGGTGTGGTGGCGCCACCTCCGGCCTCGCCGGCGGCACCACCAACTCCGGCGACGGCAGGAAACCCAAGAAGCCTGTCGTGCGTGCCCATGGGCGTCACCCCCTACGCCAGGCACCAAGAGGGAACAAATGCACGTGAGCCCGAAGAAAATACGATAAATATGGCTTAGATTAAGCATGTTACGCCTTGCACTAATAGGGAAACCGGCAACTAGTTGCAAGGTGCTGAATGGCCGAAGCATTAGCATTCATATCGCATATGCCGACGGCCAGTGGGATAATGGGCGCTCGGGCGCGTAGTGCACGCTACGGAGTAGCGGGCGGAGACAGCCAATTAGGCGCTGGACGCACGGGCGCACGGCACGCGTTTCCAAGAAACGGGCGGGGGCGCACGGGCACGGAGCGCACACTACGGAGTAGCAGGCGGAGACGGCCAATTAGGCGTTGGACGCACGGGCGCACGGCACACGTTTCCAAGAAACGGGCGGGGGCGCACGGGCGCGGAGCGCACGCTACGGAGTAGCGGGCGGAGACGGCCAATGAGGCGCTGGACGCACGGGCGCACGGCACACGTTTCCTTGAAACGGGCGCGGAGCGCGCGCTACGGAGTAGCGGGCGGAGATGGCCGGTGAGGCGCAGTGGAGTAGCGGGCGGAGACAGCCAATGAGTTACATGGCTTCTGTTAAAAAAAAATAAAAAAATAAAAATAAAAAAACGCTAGAACGGAATTCTATTGGCTGGGAAAAGTGCAAATAGCACTTGGTATACATGTGACTTGATGGTGAATATGACTTCACTTGGCCTGTTCCTCTTCCCATCAAATGCAGCTGCGTTTCTATTTTTCCATATAAAATAAATTGTGGCAGCCAGGCTAAGCCAGCGAGCTTTTGTGAGGACATTATTTGCCACTCGATCTTTCTTTATCCATTTAGCTGCGCTAAGAAGCGTGGTTGAGTTTTGTGGTATCTGCAGCCACAACCGAATTTCCTCCCATATTCTTGAGGAAAATCCACATTTGAAAAAAAGGTGGCTCGATGACTCCAGGACCGTACATTGGTGGCATGCATAATCAATGTCAAGGTAGTGGAGATGATCATTGGTTCTAAGCTTTCCTTTAAAAGCCATCCACGAAAATGAAAGAGAATTTTGGGGGAATGTAATTTTTCCATATTGCCTTTTTCCATGGTTGGATGTCTCCTTGATCGCGCAATATATGATAAATGGATGAAGTTCGAATTCTCCCCTCCTCTTTACATACACAAGAAAGACGACCAATCGTGTGCGGGATAGACCCGAATTTATTGATAAGCAAGTCCCGTGTCCGGATAATATACTTCAAAAGCGGTGAAGCAGTGATCTTGGGCGTCCAATCCCAAATGTTTCCACTTAAGATGTAGAATGAATGGACCCATTTAATCCATAAAGAGTCCCTCTTAAGATGTAGGTCCCAAAGAGTACGACTGTGGAGCGCAAGGTTCCAGATTGTGCAGTCTCGGAACCCTATTCCCCCTTCTTCTTTCGGAAGGCACAATTCTTTCCACGCAATAGGAGGGTGTTTAGACCCCCAGAGAAAAACTCGACATAACCTAGTGATCCTTTGCAACACAGCTAGCGGCAAGGGAAAGATCTGGAGCCAAAAGCATTCAACTCCTTGGGCCACAGCCTTAATGAGCTCGGCTCTGCCCGCATATGAAAGAGTGTTTGCCGTCCAAGCACTAATATATGCCGCAATCCTATCAATAAGTGGTGAATAGTGCACCACATTGTATACCCAAGTACCGGACTGGAAAATCTCCGAGGGGGAAGCCCACAATTCCTTTGATGGCTTGTATATCATCATATGGAATACCTGCAGTAAACAGTGATGATTTTGCCGAATTTATCTCAAGGCCCGACTTACGGTGAAAGTCCGCAAGAGTTTGCATGATTATCTCAATAGATGGAAGGTCACCTCGGTAGAATAACATGAGATCATCTGCAAATGCCAGATGCGTAATCTTAAGCTTTTGACACCTAGGGTGAAAGTTGAAGTCCGAGTCCGACGTCCGGATTTTAAGGGACCGAGAGAAATATTCAAGGCAAAGGATAAACAGATATGGCGACATTGGATCTCCTTGCCTAAGTCCCCGGCGCCCCTTGAAGAACCCGTGTGTGCTGCCATTGATAGCAATAGAAAAGGATGTTGACGTAACACATTCCATTATCTAATTTGTGAATTGAATTGGGAACCCAAGACCCACAAGCACTTCCCAAAGAAAGTCCCAAGAGATGGAGTCATAAGCTTTTCGGAGGTCGATTTTGAGCATACATCTAGGCGATATACGTTGCCTTTTATAGTGACGGATAAGCTCCTGAGCAAGAAAGATGTTATCTGTAAACACCATGCATCATATGTATGCCATTGCGCCTTGTGATTTTCTCCACAAAGAACATACATTCATTTGATTTGTGCAGTTTATGAGTGCTATGGATGATAGATTATTTAGTATGGTTTCAAAATAAACACTTTATTGTGCTAGGCATTAGGTTAATAGTTTGTGGTTTCAATATGGCACCATTAGTGGTCACTCGAAAAGAGAAATCCATTTACATGAAGTTTTCATAATATTTAAGTTAGTGATTGCAATTGAATTTGATATAAAACACACACCCGCACACTATTTTGATAAACAGAGTTAGATTTCGGAAATCTGATTTTTGGAAACTACAATATGAAATTCAACATAATAGAATCCATACGATGACAATTAATGAGTTTTCACGACTCAAATATAAAGAGGAAAACTAGAGTTTGAGATTCTCAAATCCAATACCACTACACTCTGCGACAAAAAAGAGGATTGCCTTGTTGCTTCTTCACAAGAGCACTTGCTTCTTCACAAGAGCACTTACACTTTCACAATTAATGAGTTTTCATGACTCAAATATAAAGAGGAAAGCTAGAGTTTGAGATTCTCAAATGCAATACCACTACATTTCTGCGACAAAAAAAGGATTGCCTTGTTGCTTCTTCTTCACAAGGGCATTTCCACATTCTTCCTCCACATTGGTATCGAAACTGAAATTTCAAACATAATATAAGTGACAGCTTTCAAAAGCAAAAAGAAAAACAAAGCAACATAACTATAATTTATGATCACTGATTTACCTCTCCGTTTCCCATCTTGGACAGGAATGTAGACCAAGGCATACCTACGTAATCTTACCTCCTGATGCATCAAACGAGTATATTGTACTATTACACAAATCAATCATAATTTATCTAGGAAGAGAAAAGGTAAAAAAGAACACATACAAGGGGCGGGGTTGGGGCATTTAATAAAGGAGCTCGAGTCACCCAACTGTAGCCCGGCCAACCCATGAGTTTTCTCAGTTCAGATCTTAGGTTGGCCATCGTACTATCCAAGTTCTGCTCGAACATTTTATCATCAGCAGCTTCAAACCGTAACATAACAGCAACATGGTGAACTTGAGTGTGGATATCCCCGACAATCTAGAAACAACCATACAAGCAATCAAAACCAAATCCTCATAAAACAGATAAACAATCTATACTATATAAACGAAGTGTTACTTTCTCCTCCACGATTGCCTGAGAATTGAGAGCTTCAGAAAGATTTTTAAATTGACGATCATTGCTGTAGGTTTTGGACACTCTCCAGGCACGGTAGAGCCTATTAAGCTCACCGCTAATCTGACCGATCCTTTCACAAATAATTGCTATTCCTGTTTCTTTATCTGGAAACACTCCTATAGTAACAGTCGTGTGATACTTGAAGACCTTATCCTGGGGCTCCTCCTCGAGAAGTTGGAGGCTGGCTAGCGATAAACTGCAGATAAGAACAGCAATGAGTTAATTTAAAATGATATTATAATATGCAGAGGAACATTGAAATAAGATTACCTGCATGCCTCTTCGAACTGCTTCTTCACAAAAGCCCAACGTCTATACTCTTATAGAAGTTGGACTCTGTACATCCAAAAACACTTTTCGGCTTCACTACGCAGTTCATGAACAGGATCAGCTAAACTAATCTTGAGGGAATGTTCCTTAGTCAACTTAAAATGATCTACATCAAAATTCCTATTGTCACCCTCATCATCATCATAGTCCTCAAGATTGCTTTCATAGATAAACTTCTTGTTTTCTGCAGTAATTTCATAGCCTCTCTTCAAGCGTTCGTACCAGGCAATAAGGTTAGTGATGCAGCCATTCTTTACAGCTTTGAATAGTTTATCTACCTCACGTTCAAGATCCGTCTCGTGTTCGATGTATTTTATGCCAACTTTAAACTTCAACTTAGCCATCGGGTCAGAGTAAGAGATCTCTGAAGAAACAACTGCCCTGACAGGCTCCATCTACAAAAAGTGGCAGAGCAGTAGAGCACAACACAAATCAGGACTTGACTCGAGCAAATCTATTATATATAAAAGCAAGTCCATTGTACCAAATTGGTTTCCCGCCTAAATCAAATTGTAACAACACATTTTGTTGCTGCATTCAAATTAAAAAATTCAAATTTAGATGTCAAAATCTGCTTCTATACTATTATCTTTTTATGCAAAAAGTCCTTCAGGTTAGTTCCATTGTTGTTTATGCTTCCGAGTTCTTTATTTATTGTCAACCCCTACTACTCCAATACATATTACAATTACAATGAAATACATAAAGAGTCGCTGCAATGCAATGAAACACGTAATACAAACAGGTGACCTTCAAATGCAGAGCCTGCTTCATAAGATTGCTTTTGTCTATGGCTATAAACAAAGATACCGTTATCTATTTTAAGGAATTCATAATTATGCTTATATATACAACATTCAAGAAATATTCAGCTGTAGCATGGTTCCAAATTGTTGAGTTCCCATATCCAACTTAACTTTGTAAAATCTGCAGCACGACGGAGAATAGGAGGACAGATATGATTCAAGCCACCGAGTCACCGACTATTCTGAAATTCAAGTAATATTAACGCATATGTGATTCGTGCTACACATGCGACTGTTCTTTTCTACTATTTCTTTCGATAAATAAAAATTATAATGCTACACAGGAGACTGTTATTTTCTATTTCTTTCGATAAATAAAAATTACCAATAGACCGAAGGAACTGTAGTTACCTCGAAGGGTGAAGTAAAGCGCCTCCGGTATATTTTAATGTAGAATGAACAAGAAGAAGACGAAGTTTAGGTTTTGTTGTTCCCGATATGTTTATTTTTAATTTATTTTCGAACTTTCGTAGATAGCATTGTGCATTAAACCCAAAATCAAGCTAATTGGGTTGGGCTAAGCCCATGTTTGATTCAAGTTTTTTTTGTATGGAAATATAATAAAGTAATTAATTCTATTAGTTTTTGTTTGGTTTGAGTTAGGATTTAACATTCGGGTTTGGGGTCGGGTTTTTTTTGTAAAATTGGAAATATACGAAAAAAAAATAGATTTTGAAAAAAAGACCAAAACCCGAATTCAAAAACCCGAACCCGAAAAATCAAAATTAATTTCGGTTTTCAGTTTTTCCCTAAATTATTTAAAAAATATTAAAAATTATATATATATTTTGATTTATTTACTTCTAACTTTAATCAACACACCTAATTTTCATCCAAAATCAATACTAATAATATTTTTACTACTACGTAAAATCATAATATCAAATACTCCGTATTAACTAATTTCATATCAAATACAAACAAAATATACAATCACCAATGATAAATTGCAAAAATATATAAATAATAATAATAATAATAATAATAATTATTATTATTATTATTATTATTATTATTATTATTATTATTATTATTATTATTATTATTATTATTATTAAAATAAATAATATTTCGGATTTTTGATTTTTCAGATGGTAAAAAAATGACCCGAACCCGAACCCGAAACCCGAATTTCAGTAAGAAAAAAACTGAAATTCTTAAAAAAACCTGAATAACCTGGACCGAAATTTCGGTTCGGTTTTCGATTTTCGGATAATAGCGCTCACCCCTAGTTTGAGTAATACTACCTCCATCCCACTATACTTGGCCACTTTCATTTGATTGACATTTCGCGCACGCATTTCCACCGAAACCTCATAGTATCCCGTAAAAAAAACGATACTTCAAAATTATATTTTAAAACCAGTACTAGGTTTCGGTGGAAATGCGTACGCGAAATGTCAATCAAATGAAAGTGGTCAAGTATAGTGGGATGGAGGTAGTATGTTATTCATTTCCCTTACTTGGAGGTAACCCAATCCATCATAGGTTATTCATTTCCCTTACTTGGAGGTAATCCAATCCACCATATTGATACCGCTTAAAAAGGAGGGTAAAGAAGGAGAAAGAGAACCTCCTTACAAATGACTCACTTTCTAATATTGAACTAAATACTCAATAAAAACAATATTTTAAAACCCGGACCGGACCGGCCGGTTTAACTGCGACCCGGTCGACTATTCGGTCCGGTTCTGTAATATCCGGGTTGCATTTCTAATCTGGAGTGAACTGGTCAAACCCGCGAACCGGTTCAACATATAATTTTTTTTTGAATATATGTACTCACTAAGATTTGAACTTGTGACCTCATAATTGATAGACTAGTATTAAAACCAACTGAGCTATCTATCAATATATGGTAATGAAGCAACTATAAATATATTTAATAATATATTATTACCTCCATCCCAATAGATTAGTCATAGTTTGAATATTATACAAACCAAGGTTTGGTCAATAAAGTTGGAAAAGTACAAATTTAAGAGTAAATTAGTGTGAAAAAGTACAAAAAGTACTAATTGGGCACTAAAATCTAAGTTAAATATTTCCTTATTTAGAAATGTGACTAATGTAATGAGACAGACCAAAACGGAAATGTGACTAATGTAACGGGATGGAGGTAGTACTACTGAATATTGAAATATTTTTTAACATGTTAGGTTATTAGCAATCAATATTTCTTAAATTATTAGTTTAGGTCATTTGTATTTTTTTAAATAAAATTGGCAGACATAAAAAAGACGATTATGATAATAAAAAGAACATATTAAAAAAAATGAGTTGGAATTTTGTAAATATTTTATTTTGAAACTTATCTTAATATATATTAAGATGTGAAAACACTTCACTTTATTCATACATAGTTTTGAAATACTATTAATTTTTATATTTTTATAATTAATTTTCAATTGATACAAGTATAAAATTTAAAACATGTTAAACTAAAATATTTATATATTTTATAAATAATATATATAATAATATATTTACGAGTCATCCGGTTATTTGAGAACGGGTCAACCGGTCGAACCAATGACCCGGTGACCCAGTTGAATGACCGGTTCAATGTCCGGTCCGATTTTCAAAACATTAATAAAAGTAACCATTATTATTATCATTCACTTACTAAATTTGATTCTATTCCCTTTCCATTACCCAACGTGAACCAAACTAACATTTGGTAATGAACTTAGTTGTGATCTTGGACTTTTGTTTCCAATGTATTATTATTATTATGCAAACAAATTAAATTTTATTTTTATCTATTAAATATTTTTTATTTTTAAGAATTATTAAATATTTTTATTTAGTTCATATAAGAACCAATCTTCTCTATTTATTTAAGTAGATCTAAGGGCTGTAAATTAACAATTAAATTAGTGATAACCGTTTTTTAATTAATGTAGGGTTATTTTCGTCAGTTCGATTAGAACTAAATCCGCATATCCCTATAAGTTAGGGATTTATTTATGTTAATTTATGCATGTCCATGTCCATGTACGGTTATTTTGTGAAAAGATTTTTTAAATCCTTACACTTTCTTTTACATTGTGTTCAATCATTTTTTTGAAATTAGTTAAACTAAACCAAACCATTTGTTTCATTAGTACTCCAATTTCGTCTAAATAAAAAAGCGCATCATAATGTATGTAGAGCTTGAAATGATTTATAATTAAGCGCATTATAATACCAAAAAAAGGCATTAACAAAATCATAAGAAAGTTTCAAAAGAAATCATAAGAAAGAACAAATAATAATCAAAATCATAATAGATAAAATCATTAAGAAAAATAATTCAATTAAACAATGAAATTTTATGCTTATTTTAAAATTTTATTAGTGTTGATTTTCGTATTTTTTTTAGTGTTGGTTTTATGCTTCTTTTAAAATAATTTTATGCATTTTTAGTGTTAATTTCATGTTTTGTTGGTCTCGATTTCGTGCTTTTTTTAGTGTTGATTTCGTGTTTTTTTTTAAAAAAAAATTCCCATGCTTTTTTTAGTTTCGATTTCAAGCTTTTTTAGTTTCAATTTCATGCTTAAATAATTATTATATGATGCTTAAATATTTATTGATAACCTTTTATTTATATTAAAATTATTCTTTTTACGAATATTAAACCCTAATCCCTAAAACCCTACACCCTAAAACCATCAAAAGCCGGATACTAGATATAAAAAAACTAAGGGTTTTTTCAAGGCTAGGGTCTAGTTTCCGAAAAACTGACCACTATATAAAAGCTAAGTACGGAGGGTATTTTGGTAAATTTTCTTTAACTAATTAATATATTTTTTTCAAATGTAAATAAAATTGTGATTAATTCCAAAATTTCGAATGGACGTGTCTTCCACCGCTTCAACAATGAAATGTTTCTTCCTAATTTCCTATAAATATATTCTCTTCACCCCATGTGGGGCCGATAAAGCCCCCAGCAATGCACAATGCAGAAGCACACTTTTACGACAAAGCAATTGTGTGCCATCCTTATAGGGAGAGGATCCGGTGCTGTGTGCCTGCCACAGCACCAATGTTGTGCATGAAACGAGGCCGTTTGGCCCTCATCAAATACTATGTTTTGTTTTGTATTTTTTTTCCCCTTTTACACCAACTCATTTTTCATAGATTATATCACAATTAAAGTTTATTGTTTTAGTTTTTAATGTAATGATTAGCTAAAAAGTAAAATGAAATTATTTGATACACTCTAAAATATAAAATATTTTTATAAAGTAGTTAAAATATAAAATAATTAAAATAAATTAATTAGTTAGGTTATAAGTATCAACCCTTACAAAAATGATTTAAATAAAATTAAAATAATATTATAGTGGTTAATTAAAAAGCAAAAACATAAAATAAAAAATGAATTAAATTAACAAAATAAATATAATAAACTGAACTAGAATGCAATATTGGGCACAAAACCATGCACAGCATTTGGTGCTGTGGCAAGGCACACAGCACCGGATCCTCTCCCATCCTTATAAGGTAAAATGGCTACGATTTTGCTTTTGTTAATGACTTTTATTATAGTTTTCAAACTGTTCAAGTTTAAAAAATGAATTAATGTCTTCAAAATCAATAAATTTCTTGAATTTTCGTCTTGCTTTAATATGTATTCTTTCTGATATCTTTTGACAAAACAACCGAAATATTTACGATCATAAAAAATATTGATGAAACCGTTGTCGGATCTATTATCATTTGGAATTTTGAAAGAGAAATGTGCAACATAATTTCTTATGGAGATCTCTCTTTTGATTTTTGTGTCTATCTCAAATGTTTTTTTATCCAAAAAATATATGTTAATGTTTTAATATTAACATTCATCGGTTATTTTTATTTAGAGATTAACATGGGGACACATACTTTCACGACGAGGTGTCTTACCTCCGACATATATCTCATTCTTATCCCTATCATATCTCTCGCGCTGTAAACTTCTTTTTCCAATTACTTGCAAAACGATAACAATAAAAACGATAACAATACTTATTTGTCAATGTTTTTGCTGTTGAAGAAGTAAAAAAACGGAGGAAAAAAAAACGAGAGATGATTGGGAAGAACTATGAAATGACTTGACACTCGATTATTAAAGAGAATAAAAATAAAAATATATTCACAATATGGACTACGTAATATAAACCAATAATTGATAAAAGCATCTTTATATCGTATTCTCCTCCAAAGGAAAATGTTAGATCTGCATGTTTTCCAAATATTATTCACAAATCACACTATAAATTTTGGTTGCTAAAAATTGGATTGTAATTTTTTTTATTTAAATCTCAATATATTTTTTTACAAATTTGTTCATGTAAGTAATTAAGACTATTAAAATAGTCACACCCTTCCATGAAACAATATTTGGAAACCTTCTCAGTCATTTATGAACATGAACAGAAACAAACGATTAGAAGAAGAAGATAAATTTAGCTTACATTGATTTAAATTGGAATTGAACTAACTAGTTTAGTGCCCGTCGAAATTCGACGGGGTCCAATTTTTCAGTAAAAGTTAAAAAATATATTTAATCACTTGTTTCAAAATGATAGTACTTTAAAAATTCATTTAAAAATATACTTTCTAGTGCAGCACTCGTCGTAATTCGACAGAATCCCTTACAATTTTTAAATAATATATATAAGAAATATACTCCCCTCAGTCCAACAAAAGTTGTAGTATCCCGTAAAAAAAAATAATTTAAAATCATTTTAAAATCCATCATCAAGATGCATGAAAACGTGTGCCAAAAAAGAAAAATACTACCTCCGTCCTCCATTTAGTGACCTTCTTTTTTCAGCATGTGTGGCACACATTTCTACGCTTATCGTTGATGAGTTTTAAAATGCATTTTTGAAGTATTCTTTCTTTTACGGGATACTACAAGTGTTGTAGTATCCCGTAAAAGAAAGAATACTTTAAAAAATCATTTTAAAACTCATCAACAATAAGCGTGGAAATGCAGTGCCACATATGCTGAAAAAAGAGGGTCACTAAATGGAGGACGGAGGGAGTATCAATTTTTGATGGACAGAGAGAGTATATAATGAATTTTACGTGATTGTATTGTGGCAATTTATAAGGGGAAAAATGTAGCATTTATTTAAAAAAACAGGATGATATAAAAAAAATAGGTTAGAAGAAGAGGTGTAATTCTAAAATCGGATAAAGAGGTGTAATTCATTCATTGTTCTATGTAATTCAAAAATCGGATAAAGAGGTGTAACATTCATCGAATTATTCGAAAGTTAAAAAAAATATTTAATGATTTGTTTCAAAATGATAGTACTTTAAAAATTCATTTAAAAAAATATAAAAAAAAGTGTAGCGCCCGTCGAAATTCGACGGAATCACTTATAATTTTTAAGTAAAATATATAAGGAATATATTCCCCGTCCACCAAAATTGTAGTATCCCGTTAAAGATTTTTTTTTTTTTAAATCATTTTAAAACCCATCATCAAGACGCGTGAAAACGCGAGTCAAAAAATAAAATGATCAACTTTTGGTGAACAGAGAGTATATAATGAATTTTATGTGATAGTATTACAACAAATTTATAAGGGGAAAAAATGTGAGCATTTATTTTAAAAAAATAGGTTAAAAGAAGTGATGATATTTTCTCATGTAGCTATATTCTTTTTTTAATATCAAGTCATTCATTGTTCTATGTAATTCAAAAATCGGATAAAGAGGTGTAACATTCCTCGAATTATTAGAAAAATTAGTCAATTAGGTGTAACATTTCTTAGGTAGCTGCTCATTTTGAATGTCAAGTTATTTATTTTTTTTAACTCTTTTATGCATGGGTTATCGTATCGATTCTCTAAAAAAAACCAATATGATTAACTTGCATAAAATACCTATAAATCAATTGAAAAAGTTATAAGTCCAAACAATCGAAATACAAAAATATAAAAATAGAAAAATACAAGAATAGTTCAAGATAGATAATATTTCTGAAGTCACTCGTTGTTTACATTAATAAAAAAAATTAGGTCAAAAAATATGTAATTTTTCGAGTAGTTTAATTTAATTGCAAAGAAGTAGAACTTAATTTTTTTAAAAGTTGTAATGAATTTAAATGTCGGGACGAATATAATTTTTTATTTTAAGATTATAGATAGGTTGGTTATGATCCATTCTAAAAAAAATAGCATCAAACTGAATTTGAAAAAATAGATAAATGAGGTCTAGCAGCCCGTTGATTATTGTCAATAGAAAAATAGATTAGGAGAGATGTGATTAGGGGGAAAAAAAAGCTCAATTAGAGGTATGATTTTTTCGCATGGTTATATTCATTTTAACGTAAAGCCGCCCGTCGTTTGATATAAATATTGATTGATAGAATGTCAAGCCACCAGTCAATTAGATGGTTGTTAAGGAAAGTTGACATTTCTCGGATATGTTTACTTGTTTTCAATTCAAGTCGCCCATTAACTCTTTTAAATGTTGATTAAGGATTACTCCATGACATATATCTTTTCCTGTGAATGAAGTCATCTTCTCTTCATGTATATAAACTTAGTAAAATTTTATTTTGAGATGACTCCATCATGTTTGAGTTTTCCTATTGATGAAGTTGTCTCTCTCAAAAATCGATTTGAGATCATAAATTAAACAAAAATCAATTTATTAATAAGACAAAATCATAAAATTAAACTTTTCAAAAATTTAAATATTTCTAAAATAAATTAATACTTTGTATATATTTACTCCCATAATAGTATTATTTTATCTATAAAGGAAGGAAATAAAAAATATGGGCGATTTTTTTCAATTAGTTCAATAGGCTTTATCTATAACTAAAAAATTATTGCCATAAGAATTTAGTTATACGTATAAATATATGCAAATAATGTGATCTATATGTATTATATATATCCGTATAAACACACACACACACACACACACATATATATATATATATATGGATGGGTTATGGTGAAAACTAATTATTACATGAAACCTGCAATCCATCATAAAATGTTGCATTTTATGCACAAAAGTGTTATATTTTTATCATAAAATGTTGCATTCTCATGATAATGCATTATATGCATAAAAATAATATAAAATAATATATTTTATTATGCAACATTTTATGCACAAAATGCAACATTTTATAATAGGTTGCAGGTTTCACGTAATAATTAGTTTTCATATGATCTATTACCTATATATATATATATATTATAATATTTGTAAACTATTTCACACCAATTTAAATAAATAAAAAATTTATAATATAATAATAATAATAATAATAATAATAATAATAATAATAATAATAATAATAATAATAATAATAATAATAATAATAATAATAATAATAATAATAATAATAATTGATTGAGTATAAATAGATGATTTAAATTATGAGACTTCGATTCAAATTGAAATTCTATGAAGACATATATATTAATCATATTAATATATTGATTAATTAGACAAAATTATGAGAATTTAGCAAAATAATCAAGAAAAATCGTGGTTGATCGACCTTTATTTTGCTATTATATATATACTAGTGTACCGCCCGTCGAAATTCGACGGGATCATTTTATATTGTAATTTTAAATTAAAATTTAAAAGATAATCCAATTATTTATTTTAAATTGATAAAAAAACAAAAGTTCATTTTAAAATATTAATATGAAATTATATCAAAAGAAAAAAAAAAGTAAATGAGAGATAATATTTTGCATTTAGCATTACATATTTGCAATATCAAGCCGTCCTATTAATAAAAAATCAATAAAAATTTTTAAAATTAGAAAATTAGATTAATAAAAGTTTTCAAGTAGTCTTATTTATTCAAATTTTATTTTTTCAAAATGTTCGTCATACATGTAATAGAAAAATAGATTTACTAGTGATATTATTTTTCAGGCATTTTCGTTTGATGCCTAGCCGCCCGTTGTTTGGTTCAACCATTTGAAGTTAACATTTGTCGAAAGTTGTATGCATTTTTAAGTAATATTTTTTGAGTTGTTATATTTATTTCGAAATTCTCCTGTTGTTTGGGTCAACTGTTTTGATGGATAACATTTGTTCTGTTGCATTTCTCAAGTCAAGTGGCTATATTCATTTTGAATATGAAGCTGTCTGTTGTTTAGATTATCCTGAAGTCACCCGTTATTTGGATTATCCGTCGAAGATATAATATTTATTGGGTAATTATATTCATATTGAATATCGAGCCCCCCATTGTTTGGATTATCTTGAAGTCGCCCGTTGTTTGGATTATCCTTCGAAGATATAATATTTATCGGGTAATTGTATTCATATTGAATATCAAGTCTCCCGTTGTTTGGTTCAACCATTCGAGGGTAACATTTGTTCGGGTAATTATATTCATTTTGAATATGAAGTCGCCCGTTGTTTAGATTATCCATTGGAGATATAATATTTCTTGGGTATTTATATACATTTTGAATGTCAAGTCGCTCGTTATTTGGTCCAACCATTTGACAGTAACATTTATTGGCAGTTGTATTCATTTTTAATGTAATATTTTTTGAGAACTACGTTGCCCGTTGTTTGGGTCAACGATTTTGAGCGATAACATTTGTTAGGTTGCATTTCTCAAGTTGAGTAGTTATGTTCATTTTGAATATGAAGCCGCCCGTTGTTTGGATTATCCATTGGAGATACGGGTCTACTATTTTGAGGGATAACATTTATTGGGTTGCATATAGTTATATTCATTTTGAATATGAAACTGCCCGTTGTTTGGATTACCAATCAGAGATATAATATTTTTCAGGTATAAACCTGCCCGTTGTTTGATATAAATATCGAATGATAAAATGTCTAGCCGCCCATTAAATTTTGAATATCAACTCACTCGTTATTCACAATAATAAAAAAAAACATAGATTAATGAGGGTAGCATTTCTTGACTAATCGAACATGTTCAATTGTTTGTTATGTCAATGCACCCATTATATGTGTAATAGATTAATGATGAACATTTTTCGACAATAATCACTTTATGTCAAATAAAAAAATATTAATTGATGAGATTATTAATGATGAATAAATTTAATGATAAATGAAATTAATGATGAATAAATTTAACTCGTGGTATGTATAATACTTATTTAGTTAAAAAATATATATATTTATTAATGATGCATATCTTGTATGAATATCATATTTTTTTTATATTAATTGATTGATGATGAAAATTTATGAAAATTTAGGAAAGTATTATATAATATGCATATATATGGAGATATATTATTATATAGTATTTATATTGATTAAATTATTTTCTAATATAGCCAAAGCCACGAGAATTTAGGAAAATAATCACGAAAATTCTATATAATTCCACGTAGGATGGAGATCCGTTTTCGTATTATATATATTGATATTGATAGATGGAAGTGTCTATTTATTAATCATGAGTTTTCTTAATTTTTAATTCATTTTCTTTGGTCGATGATTAATGATTATTGCATGTGATTCTCTTTAAAGATTTTCTACTGATTTTTGTCTTTGATAAAGTTTGTTTGATTATGGAGTTATGAATGCCTTTCTAGAAATCAGAGGATGTTGGAGAGATAGACCAAAAAAGATGGAGGAAATTTTTCGTTTTGATTATTGTACTACTCCGTATTATTTTGTATTTATTTAATTATTATGAAAAATGAAATACAAAATATTTATAGAGATTTAGTTTAATTTAATGATTATTTTATAGGATTGACCCATCCAAGTAGGGTTTATAATGGGGGCACACTCCGGTGCATTCGGATTTTAATTGGCTTTTATTCGTGTAGATTATCATTTTTCTGTATAAAGATTGTTACTTTAAAAATTAACACTTTTATTCGTTAAATAATTATGTTAAAGATGGACACTTTTATTAGTGTAGATTAGCAATGTTATTATAAAAGATTGACACTTAGACTGGATGCACCGTGCATCCGGATGCACCCAAGTTTTTGCCATAATGTTTTTAGTATTTATAACTTCACCCAAGTTTTTGCCATGATGTTTTTAGTATTTATAACTTTTATTTTTATTAGTTATTTTAGGGTTGATAAATTCAAAATTATGGTATATAAGTTTTAAACATTTTTATTTTTATTTATGAATGTCTATTATGATTTACTATATATTCGTACTTTTTATTATTAGATAAAAAAACAATTTTAAACTAATAAATAAATAGATCAAACATTTCTAGAGATTTTAAATAAATAGATATCATTTTACCTATTATCTTACATAATTGATAAAACATTATTTGAATTATATGAAGAAAGTATTTGCCATCACATGCTAGAATGATGAGTGAGTTTTGTAACATGTTATATCTTCAAGTTGAACTCACAGCTCTGATAATTTTCTCTTAAAAAGACTTGACGCCCATCCTCTCAACCAATTAAAAACTAATAGAAGAATCATCGGAAATGACATGAAAATCATTTTTTAAAAATCATCAAATAGGTGGTTGTAAATAATCTGAAAAACTCATCTTGGCACCGTTACACCGTACGGGTTTATCGGAAAACTCATCTTGGCATCTTGGTAGTTAAATACGTATAGTATCCCGTAAAAGAAAAAATACATAAAAATTTATTTTAAAACCCATCAATAAAAATCGTGAAAATACTTGCCGAAAAGAAAGGGGTCGGAAATCATGAGCCGGACGGAGGGAGTATATCACTTGAAGTTAGTTGATCTTGTAGAGCTGCTTGAGACTCTGCTATATCTTTCTCCAACTCCGACACCGACTTCTGAAAGAGTAATAACAATAACAGATCATCAGCATTCAGCAAGAGTAACAAATATATATGACAGTATAGAATTGCATGGCATATGATATGATCATCAAATTACATGATGTTGAGGTGTTTGTGCTTGGGACTCTTTCACTATCTTTGCGATCCTGCCCTTACGATACAGGGATGAAATGCGGGATTTCTCCTCACCATCCCTCTCCCTCTCATGCTTTGTCATTGCATGCCTCGAGAGACATATATACGTGAGTTTCTCTCTAGTTGTTCAGCAATTGAGGTATAGTGTATGAATGGAACAGTTGGGATTGCATACACACATCTCTCCATGTTTCTTATAACAATGTGTGCCTCCTGCTGCTGATTTCACCTTAACCTTATATATATACAGTCATCAATCAGATTTGAAGAACACATACAGAAAAATTAAGAAAGTTAGAAAGATATAACATTCACAAAAACAGATAGTCTAGATACACCTTTCCGAAGAGAAAGAGATTCCCAGTATGGATGTCGTCCTCGTGTGCATCGAGAATGAAGAAAGGCAATGAAGCATCATCTGGATCTGGATGGAGTTCAAACTTCGATTTCTCGTCGCAATCAACAATGCTACTGCTATTACTTCCCTCCTTTCCCATCATACTTACCGATCGACCTTTAATTAATTTCTTCTTCTTTGCAAAACCCTAGACAATATATAGAATCAACAATTATATTTATATTAATTTAATTAAATCTTTCTTTTTCCCAGCTGTGCTGTGATCTTAATGCTTAATTAATTGGTGGATGATGGATTGCAGAATATATTATTCTTTCATCGTTATTTAGGAAATGAATCACCATATATATCGACGTATTATTATGACACGTGTGTATAATATTTGATACTACGACTACGTTATTTATGAAAGGAATCAAAACTATTGAAACGTACGGTACGACTAGTAGTACGGACCACCTACGACCAAACTACCGTGCGTATTATTATGTCAATCGCTTTGGCGGCTGAATTAATGCCGCGCGCCACCAGCCAACTAGTATCTATTTTGAAGTTTGGTGAAGCTACAATGCAAAGTACAAACCTCATCACTCCATAACACACATTCACCTCACCTCTGCTCTGCTTAAAATTCGTATCCGACATCAAACTTAGAAGAAGAAGAAGAAGAAGAAGAAAGGTGATTTATTTCTTCTCTTGCCGTCTCTTTTACTTTTACTTACCTAATTTTTTTCTATTTGGTGAACTGCATTTATATGGGAGTTGAGTTGGTTGATCACGATGTGATCCTACCTTGTCCCTTTTTTTTGTGTTAATTTATTTTACCTGATTCTTGTTTTGTTTTGGTTCAAACAATTCAAGTGGTCAGTTTTTTAAATCATAATCATCAGAAATATTTGTAAATGATTGTGTTAATTATATGAAGCAGTGAGTTAAGATGATTTGATTAATAAAAATACAATCTTGGTATTTACAGGAGATTAAATTTTCATCAAGAACTCAGATATAAGTCCTTAGATTTGGGAGAATGGCAGCACGCGGTGAATGGCAGTGTGAGAAGAGAAGTAGTAGTACTAGTTCCAAAAAAAATGAGTCTTTTGCAAGAGAAGAAGACATTAATGAAAATGGATGCCTTTCGATTATTGTTCTCGGTGCTTCTGGTGATCTTGCTAAGAAGAAGACATTCCCTGCTCTCTTTAATCTTTACCACCAGGTTACTTTGATTTCATGTATCTCATTCTTGATTATATATGCTTTTAGTTTTACAATTACATGATTTTGAGATAAACTTTTCAGTTAATGATGTTTTGGGCTTAACTGATAAATGGTGTTCAGGGATTTTTGCAATTGAACAATGTTCATATTTTTGGCTATTCAAGAACCAAGCTTTCTGATGATGAATTGAGAGAGAGAATCAGAGGGTAGCTTCAATTGATCTCATCCTTATATTGTACATATAAAAAAATTATGTGTTACATATGTACCTCATTGGGAATTCTTAGGAGCTAAATTGTTTTGCATCCTCGGCTGTATCATAACCCGTTGTAGGTATCTTCCCATGGGGATGGGGAGAGAAAGCAGCAGCGCCACAGTTTCGGAGTTTCTTCTTTTGGTATGAAATTGCATGTTGTGATGATGAATTCTCATAAAATTAAGATGTGTTATTTTTGCTTATCATGAGCTATATATTGTAGATTAAATACGTCAGTGGCGGTTATGATTCCCCGGAGGGATTTCAAGAATTAGATAAGGCGATAACTGAGCACGAAATATCAAAGAAGAGTAGACAAGGATCATGCAGGAGGCTTTTCTACCTTGCCCTTCCTCCCTCAGTATATACACAAGTCTGCAAAATGATAAAGGGTTATTGCATGAATAAGTGTATGTAGTTTACTACTATCAAATCACTCTCTTTGATTTATTAAGCAAATTCTACTACTGTGATGTAGTTAGTTGCTAGTTTCTGAAACGAGCTTTTTCATCATCAACGGCTATTTTTCCAGCCGATCTTGGTGGATGGACTCGTATAGTGGTTGAGAAGCCGTTTGGGAAGGATTTGGCTTCGGCTGAGGAGCTGAGTGCCCAGATTGGAGAGCTATTCGATGAACCACAGATTTATCGTATTGATCATTATTTAGGAAAGGAATTGGTTCAGAACTTGGTAATCTTCTACTGCTAAGGTGGTTAAAAACATAAACCTTACTGCTTTTACTTCCTTATCTTGAACTGGAACTCTGCAGTTGGTGCTTCGTTTTGCAAATCGCTTCTTCTTACCTCTTTGGAATCGAGACAACATTGCTAATGTACAGGTAAATTATAGTATGACTTATGCAGTTGTATATTTTCCCTAACTTGTGATGATTTAGACCTTGTAACTGCTGTCCATCACATCAATTGAAGTAGATTGTGTTTAGAGAAGATTTTGGGACCGAAGGACGTGGGGGATATTTTGATCAATACGGGTATGATCTTTACCCTTTTAGCTACAGAACTCACACTTTCTTCTTCCAATCGATGCTGCTATTTATGCTCGATCTGCAGGATTATCCGAGACATTATCCAGAATCATCTATTGCAAGTAAGTTTTGTTAGTGAAGAGTATTAATTTTCCCCAAGTATTAGCCTACATTTTCTTGAAATCTTAAAAAATGTTGCAGGTTTTCTGCCTCGTTGCCATGGAGAAGCCCGTTTCCATGAAGCCGGAGCATATTCGTGATGAGAAAGTGAAGGTAAATTCAAGAAATCACTCTTTTCTCTTTAAAAAGAAGAAGAAGAAGAAGAAATCAAAGTCATTTTCTAATTGGTGTGTTGAAAAACTAGCTTCTATTAAACAGGTTCTTAAATCAGTCAATCCTATCATAGATGAAGATGTCGTGCTTGGTCAGTATCGAGGCTATACGGATGATCCAACGGTTCCAGATGACTCAAACACTCCGACTTTTGCAACAGTGATTCTACGCATACACAATGAAAGATGGGAAGGTACACATTGCACCTCAACTATTTCAATTAGTCTTCTTCTTTTTTTTTTCTTTTTTTTCCTGTACTGAGATAGTTCTTGAATCTTGATGCTCATTTCGACTACTTTAGGCGTGCCATTTATACTCAAGGCAGGAAAAGCTCTGAACTCGAGGAAAGCAGAGATCCGTGTTCAGTTCAAGGACGTGCCAGGCGACATATTCAAGTGTATGTGCAGTGAAAATCCATAGTTTGAACTCTTTCATTAATCTTTCTGATTTCATAGACTTGCTTAATGAAAAGAGTAACTCTTTGTAGCTTTGAAACAAGGAAGAAATGAATTTGTCATTCGTCTTCAGCCTTTAGAGGCCATGTACATGAAGCTAACGGTGAGTGCTTGTGCAATGCATCTCTATCTCTCTCAATTGTTTGATTCTTTTCCTCTTGCGTGCAGGTGAAGCAACCGGGCTTGGAGATGACGACTGCTCAAAGCGAACTTGACTTGTCTTACAGACAACGGTACCAAGGTGCTGTCATTCCTGAGGCGTATGAACGGCTAATTCTTGATACGTATGTTTCCATTTATCGTGTTTTCATCAATGTAAATTCCGGTTGCATGTAATGAGATTGGTTTATTGTTATATTCACAGAATAAAGGGTGATCAGCAGCATTTTGTTCGCAGAGATGAGCTGAAGGTTAAATCACTTCTTTTTCATATGAAAGCAAATATCCTCTTTCTTTACCATATTCATAGCTTTGTCCTATAGGCTGCTTGGGAGATTTTCACGCCTCTTCTTCACCGGATAGACGAGGGAGAATTGCAGCCGCTACCATACGAAGCAGGGAGCCGAGGCCCTGCAGAGGCGGACGAGCTGCTAGAGAAAGCCGGTTACATGCAAACGCATGGCTACATATGGATTCCTCCAACCTTGTGATCAACAACTTTTACCAAGACAAACCTTTGCATTCTACTAGTATAATGCATCATTATATTTAAGTTAAAATATGTATCAATAAATTTTGTAATTGCAAAAGCATAAAAGGCGGTATTGTAAATACAATGTATCATTCCCAATAGAAAGTACAAAAGATTTCTAGTAATAAGAAATCAAAACATTTATATTACATTACTGTACAGACATGTATAGAATCAGACATGCTCCAATACTAGTGGTAAACATTTACAATCACAAGCCACTTAAACTCGAGTTAAACAAGTTGACGTGTTATCAATATTTATCCTTCATCCGCTTGCCTTCTTGTACAATTTACAAACACCGCCGCCTCCAAATCGCTCCAGCTTCAGCTGCAAAACACGAAGTTCCGAACCAACAATAGATACATGTCATTTATGTGCGATTCCAACGCACGCATCATCAGGTGGTCTAACATGACTTTAACCAAGCCACTATGTCACCCCGTGTTGTTTTTCGCTACCATTTTAGACCCCTTCTACATTTCATATTGATGGAGTTCATGAAACAGTGAAGTAAGCCAAACCAACCCACCCGCTTGAATTGCTAGGCTATCCCAAATCTCGAACAAGATTGTCATATAACATATTTTCCCAGTTGTTCGTTATCTCAAATAATATCGTCGTCTAGTACTCAATGGTTGCTTAGCTGTGGAGGAAAAAGTGATACCTCGCCATCTGATGGAAGTAATACTGCCCGGGTGGTACCATGACTCCGTCCTGGAAAATGATCTCCCCCAAGCAGTCGAAACAAAGGAAATCAAAATAGAACGTCTCCTCATAGGCTTTGTCATCTAAGCAGCACCCACATCGAATGCAACGAGCAATGCAGAAAATGCATCCTCTGCAAGGCTTGGTAGAATGTATCTTAGCTTGACAATTCGCAGTCGGGCAATCAAAGACTTGTCCCACTTTTTGGCATCTTGGGCATATTTCAATGTCAATAGCACGCTCGTTCTCTAAGGACAGATATATCTCCCACTTGCGATAAAATCTTGGTGTGTAGTTGCTCGGCTTTGCATCCCTGTCTTCCCCCAAAAGAAGCTCAAACTCCTTCAAGTGCTCGCTCGTTAAACCAAGAGGATCGCCAATCCTAAGACGTTTGATACCATGCAAGGCAATGGAATTAAAAAGCTTTAAATTGTGCAAGAGGCCTTCACCGCTGAGTTTACCGGATCCTACCACACTTAGCTGCACATACAAAAATAGAAATATATAAATAAAGTGACAATAATAAGACAATGTGAAGAAGCTGCAACAAAAGAAAGTTAAAAGGTGCTCACAAGTCAAAAATCAAATGACACCTTATTATCAGCTATGGAGTAGTGATTCATAAGACTAAGAAATACTACTATAAGTTAGAAAAAAGAACTATCATGAAACCGACCTCTGTCAATTCCAGATTTCTCTCGAGCACCTGCTTCAGCCCATCCATGCTGATCTTAAAGCATTTCATGAGGCTCAAGCAACGAAGTTTACCTCGTGCCCTGTCTGTTAACCGCAGAAGATCATCATCAGTGATCTTCGAACTCAATGGAGACTCAAAGTGAATACTTGTCCAAACATATGGATCTTTTTGAACTGCATCCCGCAAGGATTTGCAAACCCTCTCGATAGAAAGAAGGTCTGTAACACCAAGATTAACATACTGAAGAACAAATATTACAATATCTACACCAACACTCTCATCCTTCACTTGCTCAATCCCATATTTCTCACAACCAAAGCACATTACCCCATCCATGTCACCTTCTAACAAAGTACAATCATCATATGAAGTAGTATCTACGGCCTCGTTCTCCAACGAGCTAGCCCAAACGAAATTCAATTCAGCAAAGAACTTGTAATCATCATTTATGTTATCTGGTTCAACTTTTAGATTGCTATAACCATAACTACAATCTCCGTCAGCTTCATCCGACTCAAAGCCATAAGCTTTTAGACCAAAATCCTCCATCAAACCAGTAATGGCTGCTGCGAAAGTGGCCTCTATATCGAAATCCATACCAAAAGGATCTCTAGGCAAACTTAGATTGAAATCCACGACACTTGGGTCATTCGACATGCCAAATGGATCATGTGGCAATAAATTAACAATATCTTCACAATTCTTTTCAGATTTCAGACAATCAAAATCCATAAAAAATCTCATCTTTTCTGCATCTTGGCATTCCTCCACCAAAAACCCATCATCAAAATTACAATAAGCACACGCAATCTCTTCCTCACTCAACGCCATAGCTTCTCCCCAAGTTCTATATTCAACAAGAAACCCAAATTTTTTCAAAGAAACACAACACCAATTCCCTCCCAGACTGTAAAAGTTAGACAAAAACAATAAAGTTCACATCTTGCTACAACCCAACTTCATCATACTCACAATTATGACAGTGCAATCCCAAGAAAACAGAAAAAAGTTAACCACAAAAAGTAAGGAAACACAAGATGGGCTTGATGAAATCAAGAAAATAAAGAAGTATGATAGCAATGCCAATATAATAGCAGCAAAGCAATCATGAGCAGAAAGAAAACATATTCAATCCGTAATATGTGCAAATAGATATTTGGCTCAACCGAAGAGGAAGAGGAAGAGGAAGAGGAAGAGGAAAATTTTATGTGGAGAGACGTAGATGTAGTGTGGTATTCTAATTCTAAACAAATTACTGAGTTGTGACGGGAAGGAACCAACAGAAGCCTATTAAGGGGGAGAGATGCAAACATGAGAGACAAAATCGGACTAGTATATTCAGAGAGAGAGACGCGTGGTGGGAATGTATTAATTTGTTTTTGACTTATTCTTTATTTCATAATTTTCACCCTATTTAATATTGCAATCATGCTGACGAGTGACGAATGACGATGCTAATCTTTGATGCTCAGAAAAAGAAATTATTTATCTTTCAAAAGAAACAAGAAAACAATAAAACTTATTTTTGATATCTGGGATCAATTATACTCCTATAAAGCTTAAAAACAATCTAGGGATTAATTTCACACATACAAATATTTTTATATTACTATTACTATAAGATAAGTATATATGAAATCTTTTTGCTCTTTCTTACACTCAAGGTGTATAGTATGGCCAAATATACCTTTGCATGTGTGTTGTATTTTCCTAGAAAATAAAATTCCAAGAATTTTGAGGTTGCACGTGATTCTTGCATAAACCCCATCCAGTCAAATTAAAGCAATATGTTTAAATATATTTATTTGTTTTTCCTCGTATTGGATATATTTTATTTGCCTGTTAAAGTGACAATATCAAACAGTCCATTAGGAATAACACATATTATAATTGTGTTGATAACTATATTCCACAATAGTTATTTAATTAATTTATAGCTGATATTAGGAATATATGCATGATTCAATTGATTATAACATGTCCTAACATGGTAGATTATTCGAGTAGCTTTATTTATAAAAAAAGAGAGAAGGAAATCGGCATATAATCAATAATGGCATATATGGCTCACAAGAAATTAAAGCAAGTAGAATCAATTTTTGATCTCAAGATGATCAATTAATTCTTTCATAAGTAATTGTGGCAGATATTTTATAAGATCAATTAATACTTTTGGAATTCGACTCATTTTAAGTGTATACGAAATGAATTTATGACAAACATAATCGCTCCAACAATTTATATGATGTATTATTATTCATCCTTTTAATTAAGAGCTTCAAATTAATTTGATTCGTTCAACTAATCTTTATTGTTCTATGTATTGTCTCTATCTTTCTTTATTTACAATTGATTGCATTTTGGATTTTAATATGATGAGTGTGTGTGGTAAGCTCTTCCATAATTTCATCTATGGAGTAGTAATCTTGACCGGTGATTTGCTCCAATCTGTGGACCACTAATTCGTGATAATTAAGGTCGATAAGTACATAATATTCTAATATTCGGTACTAATTCTTAGCCAAATATTGAAGTTAAATTCTGATAGTAAAAAACTGATAAAATTAACTAGATAGTGCTATTAAAGTTTGAGGACAACTAAAGCAAAAGAATATAAGGAATTGATCGTGTAGGCTTAGGGGGTTAAACCTTGGATGGAAGTTGTTCCTTTCCTTGGCCTCAATTAAATTTTGTACTATGGTAACAATTGAATTAACGTAGTAACGTAGTATGTAAATTAGATTCCATTGCTTTACTTGGAGTGAATTCTAAGGAATGTTGAGCTTGTAAGGAAAGACAAGAATACACCGTGCCATAGCTGCAAACAATCTTTCAATTCTACCTTTGCTGATTAAAATATTCCAAAAATTAAGATAATTAATTTTAACCTTCATTCATAAGTTTACGGATCATTATATTTTATTAATTACTGCATTGTATTATGGAAATTAACATGGATTATATATATTGTTCGACGTGTTGGTAAAGCTAGTTTTACTAATTGGATTAAAAATTATATTCTAATTAATGTTGAAGTGTAGCCTTGATTTTCAAATGATTCTTCATCTTATAATTCTAGTCAAAAGATAAGCTTTTAGGTTAGGCAGATATTCATGCATATCTGCAATTAATGATACTCATGGTGTGAGAGAAAAATAGAAAATTAAGCGACAAGATATGATATGAGAATATATTGAATTATGTATAATGATCTTTTTTGTACACACACTCTTAACTCCTATATATGTTTTCTGTGCTTGCGTATGATAATTATTTTTTTAAAAAAATTACTTATACTTCGTTGTTAATTAATAAATTGTGTCATAGTTTATGTTTGTTAGGATGAGGTTAACAATGTTAACATATTGGATTAGGATGTAGTTTAATTTTCATGCATTGCATAGTCAATTAATTGTCTTAAATGGCTTTTAGATGTATTGTGTAATGCAACAATATATGTATGCATGCGTATGAAGAATTAAAGTGTAGTTAATGAGTTAATATATTCGTTTAATTAATTTGGGTTACGTATCACTCAATTCCAGCTATAACCTATATATAGTTGAGCAGAGCAGAGCATATCCTTTTTCATTAATGAATTTAACCTTTTTTTTCAATCGAGCCACAACTAATAGAGTGTATAGACGTATAAGCAACAAAAAAAAAAAAAAAACCGTAATCACGAGGGTATATAATAATAATAATAATACAATTTGTCAAGGAGAAAGTTAAAGAAATTGATATATGGGCTTTAGTAGGGTGACATAAATTGGGTGGGTTTGAATTGGGCTCGCGATGGTTTGTGTTGGCGGCTCTCTTTCTTTCTTTCAATCTCCAATGGCTTCATTTGTATTGTAGACAAGCAATGCATTGGTGACCACTTGCTTGCTTGCTCCTCAATCTAATCTAATAATAATATTAATCCTAGTCAGTCCTACTATAAAAAAAATGGATCAGCAACAAAAACAACCTCAGTAGTCAGTACTCAGTATATATATAATATAAAGCCATTACGACGACGTACACAAACTAACAAACCAACTCCTTCTCCTTGCCTTGGTGAAAACCTTTCCCTTTCCCATCATCCCCTGGGACCCACTTCGGCCCAATGGGCTGAGCCCACCAACCACTCCGATCCAAGTTCACCGGGAAGTGCCACGTGGGGCCAGGCAGGCTTCCAAGGTCAAGGGAGCCCACAGGCTTAGGCTTAGGCTTAGCTCGTCGTCGTCCACGTCAGCACACGGAGGCTTAGGCTTAGTAGTAAAATGGGTAGTAACGTCCGTTTGATTCGTGAAATGGGCGAGAGAAAGCCTCTCCTCCAAGTACTCTCTTGCTTATACACATTTGTAGCCTTACTATAAATAAATAAATAACCCTCCTATTCAATTTCCATCCCTCCTCCTTAATCTCCACTTCCACTACCTCTCTCCTTCTCATCAATTACTAATATTAATTCATTCTCTTCACTGCTCTACCTCCATCTATTAATTTTAACTCATTTCTTCATATACCATGGCCAAGATCAAGATCGGAATCAACGGTATAATTCATTCATGAATTAGATTTATTTACCTACATATATATATTCTGTAAATTCGATTAATTAATTATATTGATGTATAATAATGATGACTGTACGCCAAGGATTTGGAAGAATCGGGCGTTTGGTGGCGAGAGTTGCCCTCTTGTGCGAAGATGTTGAGCTTGTCGCTGTTAATGATCCCTTCATCACCACTGATTACATGGTATGTATTTTAATTTCAATTCTTCTTCTTCTTCTTCTTCTTCTTCTTCTTCTTCTTCTTCTTCTTCTTCATTCATTCATTCATTCATTCATATCATATATTATTATTATTATTATTATTATTATTATTATTATTATTATTATTATTATTATTATTATTATTATTATTATTATTTTAATTAATTTTTGAGATTTATTTACTTTAATTGTTACCTGCGCTACTATACCTGCTACGACAGACGTACATGTTCAAATACGACAGTGTTCACGGTCCATGGAAAAAGCATGAGCTCAAGGTTAAGGATTCCAAGACCTTGCTCTTTGGTGACAGACCAGTCACTGTATTCGGCATGAGGTCAGCTTTTCATCTCCCTCCCTCATCCACTTAATTTCTCAGCTTTAATTAGTTACTCGCAGCAAATTAACATTTAATTAATTAATTGGTGCAATGCGTTTGATGAATAGGAACCCTGAAGAAATCCCATGGGGTGAGGCTGGAGCTGAATATGTTGTGGAGTCCACTGGTGTTTTTACTGACCAGGACAAGGCTGCTGCCCATCTCAAGGTCGTCTACTCTACTCTATATCTTTTACTTTCAAAATCATATATATATATATATATACTCTAGCTAGCTAATTAAGCTACATGCATGATGTTTGATTTTCTAATTAGATAGTATATAGTTTTTGATCGACGTTGTGTTTGATTCAATTCAATTCAGGGAGGTGCAAAGAAGGTAGTGATTTCAGCCCCAAGCAAGGATGCACCCATGTTTGTTGTTGGTGTGAATGAGAAGGAATATAAGAAAGATATTAACATTGTTTCTAATGCTAGTTGCACCACCAACTGCTTGGCCCCTTTGGCTAAGGTATGCATGTTTCTTCTTTGATTAAAGCGAATTATATTGAATCCAATCCTGGATGTATATAACTACTACTACTCATCAGTTATATATATAACTTTTCTGCATGCATGCATGCTTTCATTAATTTAATTTAATTTGTTGTATGATATATTGATTAGGTTATTAATGACAAGTTTGGTATTGTTGAGGGGCTGATGACCACTGTCCACTCCATCACTGGTATATAGCTTTAATTTATTAATTTCTTTTCAAAGTGTACATGCATGAGTGATGACCGGAATATATATATTGATTTATATATTCTCACTAAGCTCACCATCATGATCATGCATTCAGCAACACAGAAGACGGTTGATGGGCCTTCGATGAAGGACTGGAGAGGTGGAAGAGCTGCTTCATTTAACATCATTCCCAGTAGCACTGGAGCTGCTAAGGTAATTACTCTTTTAATAATTGGTAATGGAAATGAATGAATGAATGAATAGGCATGGATGCATGCATGCAGGCTGTAGGGAAAGTACTCCCAGCACTAAATGGAAAGCTTACTGGGATGGCTTTCCGTGTTCCAACCGTCGATGTTTCAGTCGTTGATCTAACTGCTAGGCTTGACAAGCCAGCCTCATATGATGAAATCAAAGCTGCTATCAAGTACGTACACTACTAATTAAATTAAATTAAATTAAATTAAATTAATGACCACGATATCCTATCCTTCTTGTTTTGCTAGCTATAATTCCCCTTTCATTAATTATTGGCAATTTCTTCTTCAACATTCTTAATTTGAAATGGCGCAGGCAAGAATCAGAGGGTAAAATGAAGGGGATCCTAGGATACACAGAAGATGATGTAGTGTCCACAGACTTCATTGGTGATAGCAAGTCAAGCATTTTCGATGCCAAGGCTGGAATTGCACTAAATGGCAACTTTGTTAAGCTTGTGTCTTGGTACGACAACGAATGGGGATACAGGTAATTAAACAATTCAACACTACAAACTTATATAATTATTAGATTTTGGTTTTTTTGGCTACTGATCGATTTTGTAGTATATACATATGTATTATTAATGTTTGATGGATGTGCAGTAATCGTGTGGTCGACTTGATCCGGCACATGGCATCTGTGGCTTGAGCTGCTGCTTGGAACTGTGATGATGATTTGATTTTAATTTCATGCAAATTTGGTTAGGCATTCGGGAATAATTTAGATGTTGAAGATGAGTGAAGATATATCATGTATAAGGGGTCTTTCAAGTTTTTGTCCTATAAATTAGATATATTGATGCATATGTAGAACCTAAATATATCTGTTCAACTCCCATCCTACTTTGATATTGGTTTTGCCGAATTTTGTTGAATTTGCATCGAATCATTATTTATACATATAGTATATATATATAACAACTTTTTTATTTGTTTTTTGCGTTATCATGTCTGCATTGAAATTTGTCGCATACTATATAATTAAATAGATTTTGGGGAAATAGACAAAAATAACCACTTTGAGATAGTAAAGATAATTCTTGTTAAGTTTTTTAATAAAATCTTCACTTGTTTTTATTTATTTATTTGTATAATAAAATTCTTCTTATAGATACATCTATATATCCATTGAAATTAAGATAAAACATATCTTCGCAAACACCAATATCCAACAACAAAAAAACACCAATATCCAACAATATATTTGAAAACTTTATAATAAACACAGGCACACACTCATTTATAGATCTCGATTTGTTTGTTTCATACTTTCATTGATAACCTAAATTAAATCTGCGAGAAAATAAAATAAAATAAAAGATTCTAAACATATATAAGCATTTAGGTAGATAATATGGAGGCACTTCCATAATCGAGATCGTACAAAAATGGCAGAATATTTATTTGCTAAATTTGAGAAGTATTATATTTTGGTAACAAAATCCAAGTCTATATATATATCGCAAAACCCTATCTATATATATTTTATTCTTTAGACGATGTACTTACGCACGTCTCATTTTCATTTCATTTACTTTCTCGCAAGTCACAATAATTAAGGTACTTGTTCTCTGTATTGCATTTCTTTTATTTTTAATTTTGGATTGGTTGAAATCATCACTTGATTCTGATTATAATTGCAGTTTAATTATCAATTTCCACCAAGAAGTAGAAGTGATCACCCCTCATGGATAATGGATATGCAACTTTGGTATTTCACAAGTTTCTTTCTTCCATGTTCCGTGTTATTTTTTGCGAGTGCATGCTTTTGAGTATTAATTAATTAATTAATTAATTGCAGCGTTGTACTCTGAAAGTGCATCCTCGTTGCGACGCATGCAAGAGGCATACCATGGAAATACTAACATCTATCGTCGGTAATAATTAATTCATTAAGTACCTATAATATTATAATTTATTAGTATATTATATCAATCTCAGTTTCCTTCTTCTTCTTTTTTTTTTTTTGTTAATAATAAAAAAAAAATACAATATATATAATATATTTACTTGGCAAGGTGCGTATGAGGTAACGGTGGATTCGGAGAGAAGAACGACGACGATCGTGGGGCAAGTGGACCCCAACTTTTGTATCAGAGCTATAGCACGATGCAATGGGCATGCAGAAGTGGCGTGGGCAAATATCAGCCATCCAAATATGACGCGCGGCACATCCTACGGCTACGACGACTACTACGGTGGTTCATCGTATTATCTTGGGGAAACACGAAGGGGCATTCCACAACATTCTTACTACGATCGTATTTCAAGGCCTCCTCTTCCTATCGACTATACACCACCTTATAATAGTAATAATTACTACTATAATACTGCTGCTCAAGATTCTACTATGAATTACTGTACTATACAGTAGTCACTATACGTACATACATACATATTGCATTTCATTAATTAATACTCCCTCGTTCCCATTCTAATAAAATTATTTGAATATTAGAGTGTGCGACAGAGGGAGGGACATAGGGACATGTATTGCATTTCATTAATTAATACACCCTCGTCTCATTCTAATAGAGTTATTTAAATATTAGAATGTGCGACGGGAGGGAGCTCTAGCTAGGCATTATCATCTCTACTTCCTTCTATATATAGTAGTTATAACTAATTAATTAATGTTCCTTTTTTTAAAAAATTCTTTTTTATTGATCAGACATTCTATGTACTGTACTCATTAATTTTGTCATTACTAGTAAGTCTATAGATAGGATTTTGTGAGTCCAGTTTTGGGTACCACCCATGCCATGGCGTCTCCTGCTCACATAATTAATGAGCCATCTTAAAATCAAATATAATAATTATATTAAAATAATATAAATGATGATAAAGTATGATGATGAAGGTGGGTGGTCTCTACCACTTAGAATTGTTTCTCAACAGCCGGGCCGACCCAAAATGCGGTGCGGGTCCGGCCCGTCTAAAGATTGTCATCTTTTTCTACACAAATATACCATTCCGATCCATAATGGATTCTAAAAAATTAAAATTACCCCCACCCAACCCCACAACACACTTTTTGCTGTCTCTTTCTTCGCTCTACATACATTTATGATTTATATACATACATCCTTCTCTCTCTATTTTCTAACAATCCTTCCCTTTCATATATTTCAACACTATGTAACGTACCAACTACTATTATTGGTATGGTACATCATTTTACTTTAGGGGCCCAAAATTTCCATATTAGTAATTTCATTTTTGTATTTCTATTTAGATTTGTGTAAATCCAAATATCCGAATTTCGGTATGCTTCGCCTTCACCCCCATGTGAGCGCGCAAATGGCGTGTCCATCCATCGTCGACTTTTTGTTTTATTTTTATTGTTTAAAGATCGAGTTAAGGTGATATCAGAAATTAAGATATTAAAAAACAATAATAAATTTAAAAAAAAAAAAAAAAGTAGAAAATACATATACTATAGAAAGAATGAAAGAAGGATGAATATGGAATAGGTAGAGGTAGAGGTAGTGAATCATCCATATCCTTCCACTTCCATCCCCGCTTTATTGAAGCAACTTCTAAAGTTAAATTAAAGCTGCTTTTTTCCACATGCATATGCTTATGCCATTCCCTTCTCTACTTCTCTTTCATTTTCATACAATAAGTTTTTATATAAATAAACCATAAATATATGTATATGGACGTTGAAATTTGAAACGTAGTAGTAGGGATTGATTGGAGTTATTAATCTATCTATATATATACTCCCTCCGTCCCCTTCTACTTAAGTCAATTTCTATTTTGGGACGTCTCACTCTACTTGAGTCATTTCCTAAAATAGAAATAATTAGGTCCAATTAGTAGTGTAATTAAGGGACTTTTAATGGCATAATTAAGAATTTTTGTTTCATTACAGTGTTTTTAAGTTTGGAAATATGAATTTATTCCAATTTTCTATTTTTCAAAATTTAATAAAATAATTTAATAATTATAATTGACAAAGTATTATTATTATCTTAATATCCGTGCCCATTCTACCGGGCTCAAGTAGAAGGGGACGGAGGGAGTATATAAAAGCCAAGTAGTGGCTTGTGAAGGAAGATGCCGCCATTTTCTTCTACATATGGTTATTAGAGAGTAATATAGGGTTTATAGAGTAATCATCTTTATAATTGTGTTTTTTTTTAATGTATAACAAAAAAAAATATAAATTTTAAATAAACTCATGTGAAAAGAATATAAATTTTTTTAGACTTCTTAAAAAACAAATCCTATAATAATGATTGCATGTTGGTTTAAATGTGTATTTTGTATAGCAATATATAAAATAAAAATCGCAAATTAAAATTTGAATAATGATATTGTTGTTTAGAATTTATTAAAAAGATAAATAATAAATTAATAAATACTTGACTTGTGAATACCGAGCACGGGTACAAAACTAGTTGGAGTAAAAATCAACTTCTTCGTGAATACCGAGGCCTAGATTTGGCGCCAACGATAGATGTGGACTGGACGGACTTTAACTTCTTCAACCTCTCTCTCTCTCTCTCCCATCGCATCGCATGCAATAATACGACAATACTCATTCTGAGAAATCAACATTTATTCATTTACTACACTTTACACCTCATTATTATATCCTTTTATTTTATCAATTATTTCTATTCAAGTAAGTAGTATTTCAGTGTATATATCGATCTAATCAAAGTTTTTAAAGCATACAAATTTTGTTTCAAATATACTACTATAAAGTTATACATTAGTGAAGTATTTAAACAATTACTTTAGGATAAGAAACAAAATCATGCACTTTAGGGAATTGGATCCCAGATATACATACCGTGTTTAAAATAAAATAAAAATAAAAACAATGATCCGGATTATAATCATGACAGGTAATTTTAAACTTTTGTGCAAATAAAAATATTTATTATGTCTGTTGGAATGTAATTATACATTTTATTAATTTTCACCTTGAGAGATAAGTAAATGGCACAAAATTAAATCATCATCATAATTAGTTAATACTCCGTATTATTACGAATAAATAGGAGTAGTATTGAATGAATGATAATTATTGCTATTAATGAGGAAGCATGACTATAATTTGAAACAGAAAATAATGAAGGGAGTATGAAATCGATGAAGATACTAGTGCTGATGATGATACAAAAGGGTGTCGCATGTTATTAATTTGAAATGTTTACGTTAATTGATATAAATTATGAATTTCAAGCACTTGCAATTAACTTTAAACCTTTAAGGATAATTAATGACTACTATATACCCTCTCTGTTTTTTTAAGTATCTCAGACGCCAAATTGCAAATATCAAGAAAATATGTAAATTTACATTTTAACCTTCATTTATTATTTTTTATTTTTTTCTGAGCACCAACTTATGTATAACATTAATTATAGGGGTAAGATCGGAAAAATATAGTTATTCTGTCATCAAATTTCAAAATGGAACACTTAAAAACAAACAACAAAAATAGTAACTAGGATACTAAAAAAAAGTGAGGGAGCATACAATATCACTCAAAATACTAGTATCTACTAATTCATATTGCATTTAACCCAATAAGAGACCTTTATTAAATTTTCTGCTTTAGATGGTAAAAACATATACGAATCGGTTTGCAAAATCCAACTTTAATTATGTGTTTTCCACCAAAAAATAATTAATAAATTATGTAAGTGTCACACCAAATTAAGAAGCCTTAATTATGTTCTTTCAAAAAAAGAAGCCTTAATTATATTAGTAAATATTTCAAGGATATTTTTTTAATCATATAAATACAGACATATTTAAAAAAATCTCAACAAAGATCTTACACCAAATTAAACCATTTTCAATAATACTCCCTCCATTTCGTTTAAATTGGCTCATTTCTTTTTGCCTTTTTTGGCACGCTTTTCCACGCTTCAAAACGATGGGTTTTAAAATGGATTTTTGAAGAATTCTTTCTTTTACGGGATACTACGACTATCGTAGTATCCCGTAAAAGAAAGAATTCTTCAAAAATCCATTTTAAAACCCATCGTTTTGAAGCGTGGAAAAGCGTGCCAAAAAAGGCAAAAAAGAAATGAGCCAATTTAAACGAAATGGAGGGAGTATAAGATTTATGGTCGTTCTCACAGAGATAAGGCAAGGATGTTGAGTTACGATCTCAATTGCCATTCTCAAGAATCACTGTCCATATCTATATCCTTTATTTAATTATTAAAATAAAATAAAACTTTGTTGCAAAAACCCGAGCCTATGCCTAACTCGCATACTCCCAAATTTTGCTCTTTACCCCAAAGAAACAGCCTTTTCTTTGGACGAGGTAAACGGCGTTGGTTCACTCTTTATTTGTTTCTTTCTTTCCATTTTCTCGGGTTTTTTTTTTTTTTTGGTATTATTACCATGTATATAAAATATTATTCCAAAATTAGAGAATAATATATAGAATGCGAAATGAAATATATATATATATATATATATATATATATATATATATCTTAAAAAGATTGCGAGACCCTCAAAAGATTTGTATTAGATACCACGAGATCCTTATAATTATATAGTCTATCTATAATGCATGCTATATATGTTAATAATATGATTTCGTGTGTGTATATTATGTTGATTATTATGAAAAAAGATTAGATACTATTCTTGAAATAAAGTATTAGAAATCCAATCACAATGGAAAATTTATATAATGCGCAATCTAAAAATTCTTTCTCAGATTGGTAGAGCACATTACATAAATTAATTCATTAATTTATAATGAATTTTATTAGGTGAGTCGGTCACATATTTGGAAAAGGCACCGGCCAATTAAAATCTTATAATTAATGAATTTCGTCAATATTCCAAAAAGTTCAACTGTACATATGCTTGATTGGGTCCAAAGTTTCTTTAGAAAGGTGAGCTTTTATTATTAATAATTAATTTCTCCATTAATCCTTATTATATTTTCAAATATCACGATCATATATTTAGATATACATAAATTTTGAACCCGATTCATCGTGCGATATTTTGGATTAGTTGATGATGGGCATGATTAGAAAAGTGAATCAAGATTTCTATTTTCTGAAAATTCCATACTTTTTCTTATTTCCTTTTTGTGGGTGAGGAAAATGATGGCTTTCTTCTCTAGTTAATTATGAAATTCTGTTTATTTATCATCATCATATATATCTTCAATAAACAATACTCATGGTGGCATGTGTTTCTTCTTTATTCTTGTTCTACCTTTTCCAGAACTCTAATAATGCTCTCTACCATCTTTCTCTTCTTCAACTGTTCCTAACTATATTTTATTGCACTTTTCCAGATTTACAACTTTTATAATTACTTCTCTCCATCACCAGTTTTCATTTTCCCCCCTCACTTTTTCTTTACCCCCCTCCCCTTTTGTCTAATACTCGATTAAATTCTCTGATAAAAAGTTTAATACTAGAGTAATGCTCCAATGCCCACCGTGGGCATACTTAATATGCCAACGGATGACGTGACATATATAAGGAAGATAATAAAAACCTACTAAAAATAATTAAACACTACTATAAAAAACTAAACCCTAATATAAAAACTAAACCCTAATATAAAAACTAAACCCTAAAAGGAAAAATTACAGACGTGGCACTGCCACATCACCGGTGGACACATTAAGTGTGTTCAGCGTGGGTAGGAAAACATTTCTATTTAATACTAATAATTAGCTAGAATTGCATATGTGGACTAGACAATTTCAGGGCAAGTGTTCTTTATTTATTTATTTATTTATTTTTGTTTAGGGCCTAAAAAGTGATAGAGCCTTCTCTTCTCCCACCTTATTCTCTCTTTGGTACTCAACCACCTCTCTATCAATTGCAATTTTTCCCACGAAAAGTTGTTGCTGCACTATTATTCTCTCAGAATTTGATACTCAATTCAATTCAACACCTCGTTTTTTGGTGTAATTCGCGTGACCCTCTTCGTTAAAACAGAAAAAGATCCAATCTTTATAGCTGGAACTCCAATTTTCCCAAGAATTTTCGCTTTGACTGAGGATTCCGACCACCATAATCGGGGAGTTTACGGTTTTTCGGATCGTCTGAAATGTCTCCTCCGACATACTTTCCTCTCCGGTGGGAGAGCACCGGCGATCAGTGGTGGTACGCGTCTCCGATCGACTGGGCCGCCGCCAACGGCCATTACGACTTGGTCCGCGAGCTTCTCCGCCTCGACGGCAACCACCTCATAAAACTGACGTCCCTCCGCCGCATACGGCGGCTGGAGACGGTGTGGGACGACGAGGAGCAGTTCCACGACGTGGCCAGGTGCCGCTCCGAGGTTGCGCGGAAGCTGCTGTCGGAATGCGAGATCAGGAAGGGAAAGAACTCCCTCGTCGGCGGCGGCTACGGCGGGTGGCTCCTCTACACCGCCGCCTCCGCCGGCGACATGGGCTTCGTGCAGGAGCTGCTGGAAAGGGACCCGCTTCTGGTGTTCGGAGAGGGAGAGTACGGCGTGACGGATATCTTCTACGCCGCCGCGAGGAGCAAGAGCTCAGAGGTTTTCAAGGTGGTGCTCGATTTCGCCTCCGCCCCGCGGTTCGCTGCCGGCGAGGAGCAGAGTGGGGAGATCCCTCAGGCGTATAGGCTGGAGATAATGAACAGAGCGATTCACGCCGCCGCGAGAGGCGGGAATCTGCGGCTGTTGAAGGAGCTCCTCCGTGATTGCTCCGACGATGCGTTGGCTTATAGGGATGTTGAAGGAGCTACTGTTTTACATGCGGCGGCTGCCCGCGGCCAGGTCCAGGTATACTATATACATATTTATCTTTTTATATACTACTATAATATTGTTGTAAATTAAGGTTCTTGATTTATAATTAATGCTGAAATTGCAGTAGAAAGAATGATAGGAAAATAATAATAATTAATACTGTATTAATAATAATACAGTGTTGTACTACTATAATATAGTATCTCTGTTACCTGCCTGGGTTCATCCATTTGTTTTAGCAAAATCAGGGAGGTTTCGCTCTTCATATTCATATACTAGCATATGTCAATCCAATGCATTGATTATGTTGCATCAAATTCTAAAATTAATTAAATATTTTGACTTTGTAACATCAATCAATTTCAAAAGGTGATGTGCTTGTGCTTGTGCAAACAAGTTGGATAATCTGATCAAAATTTGCCTAATCACCAACTAGAATCTTTTCTTTTCTTATCCATCTTCATCAAGAACTGGTGGTCTTTGCTAGCTTTCCATGGGGATTCAGTCTTGTTGTCACAAAATGCAGGTTGTGAGGGATCTTGCTTCATCTTCTAGCCTAATCGAAGCCAAGGACAATCAAGGCAACACGTCCCTCCACGTGGCAGCTCAACGAGGCCATCTAGCCGTAGTCGAAGCTCTAATCCTCGCCTCACCTTCATCCATCACTGCCACAAACAATGCTGGAGAAACCTTCCTCCACGCAGTTGTCGCCGGTTTTCAGACCCCCGGTTTTCGCAGGCTTGACCGCCAATTCGAACTCATGAAGCACCTCCTCTCCGGGAAGCTTTTCCCCGTTGAAGATATCATCAACACCAAGAACAACCAAGGCAGGACTGCTCTGCACTTGGCCATTTTAGGCAACACACACTCTAACTTAGTCGAACTCCTCATGACTGTGAGGTCCATTGATGTGAACATACGCGACATTGATGGCCTAACCCCTCTCGATATCCTCAGACAACGTCCCCTCTCCGCCTCCTCGGAGCTGCTGACGCGCCACCTCATCTCAGCTGGTGGGATCTTCACTTCAAAGGATTACTCAGCAAGAAGAGTGATTGCTTCGCACATCAAGAGGCAGAGTATGGGGAGCAGCCCAGGCACATCTTTTAGAATTAGTGATGTTGAGATCTTTCTGTATACTGGTTTAGAGAATGCTTCTGATGGGACCCCCCGCAGCGTGAACTTGAGCTCGTACTCGCCCGAGGTAGTAGTCGTAGGCCAAGAATCGGAGACGCCTAAGGCGCCTGCTGCTGCAGTTCCTGTGACTGCAGCACAACGCCTCAAGCGCCTCCTGCATTGGCCTAGAATGAGGAAGGAGAAGCTCAAGAAGGTTCTAGAACCTTCCGGAGGAGGAGGAGTTCCGGTGCCTCTGAGGGAAAGGTTCGCGAAGCCCTCGAGCAATAAACGAGCTCTCTCAGTCCGGAGCAGCCAGCCTAGCCCTACTGCAAAGAAGAAGCTGGCTTCTGGAGTTATGCATGGAGTGATGCAGGCTATCCCGCATTTTCCTGCAGGGAATCATAGGTCGCGTTCGAGTTCTTTCTCGAAGCTTTCCTTCTCTTCGCAGAGCTCGATTGAAATGCAGAAAGGAGTGCAGGTCGAGCACGAGGGAGAGAAGGGCTTGTGCTCCAGCAACAACACCAGCTCGATGCAGAGACATGGTGTGGTGAATAGGAGGGTGATGAATCAGTACCTTTGCTTCGGTGGTCCGAGCCATGTAGTCGAGGCTAAGGCTATGGAGGCGCAGCCGTACGACGTGTATGAGAGATCGGTGCTGGCGGCTGCTTGAATCTTGATGATGGGTGAGGTAGAGAAGAAGAGGAAGAGTTTTTGTACAAAATGTTTAAAGGTTGGAGGAGCTATGGATGTTTGAATCTTTTAATTTCTTTAATGAGAAATGCTTTTAGTTATTTTGTTGGATGATGATAGGTTGTTTTTTTGACGTTGTTAGTGATACTATAAAATGTTGGAAATCATATTACAAAGTCTTGAATCACTCACTCAATCGAAAGAAATACAGTAATAGATAGAAATCATCACTTATCAAATCTTGGACCTTAGCTTCCTTGAATCTTGATAATCCAAAATGATTGGACCTAGCTCCTAAATAAATAGTTGTTGATAAATTTCAAGACTCAGCCCAATGATCAAGGTTCAAGGAATTAAATGTCCAAAATTTTCAATAAATTTGAGCCCAATGAATAATCGACAATTACGTGGCCCAAAAATATTGGACCTGACATACTCTTCCATTGAGCAAATCCTAAAATAAGTTGCAATTTGGAATTACATGAAGTTAGTAGTGTTGTATTCATTCATAATGAAGCAAGAAACAAATATATCAAAAAACAATAGTCGCAACAAGAGATAATACATATATTAGGCCGCCTAACTATATAAAATGGTGATGATCGAATCATGGATTGAAATTCACATGCAACTTCTAAATCAATACAGAGTTGTAGTATTTTACATACTCATCACCACGGATAGTTGTAGCTTGTTTTCATAATTAATAAGTAAATAGAAATAAAAGGAGGAGGAGGAGGAGAAGAATTAAGAAGAAAAAAAGGAGATGTGAAGAAATTAAATTGGATTTTGATATTTCCCTAGCTACATCATTCAAGCATCACAATTACGTTAAGCAACTTGACTTGGTAAAACTTCACTTGATGTCACATTATAGAAAAAAATAACAATAATAGGCATTAGGCAAGGCAACAAATCAAAATAATTTCATGAGGGTCGAAATTTCCAAATCCATCAATTTCCCCAGGCACCCTTTTTCCAATCAAAAGACTTTGTGTTAACATCAAATAAAATAAGTCCAACCATATCCATCCAAATTAATGTACATGAATTTCGAATGAATTTTATAGTATATTATAAAGTATTTTGTAAATTTGAAGGAAATTTTGTCTTGTAAAATGAAATTATAGTCTTCATGAGCAGAGTGTGACTAATTGAGTCTGAGGGTAACTTAGTCTTGGTTTTGATGTCACTGTTTTTATTATATATATTTTCAGACATTCCGTTTCATTACAACTTTGAATAAATTGCCGCTAGCGGTTTCGTTTTTTGCATTTCTTTTTTCGGGAAATATATTTTTATTGAGCAAAACTAATCGACTGAAATATCACCGAATTTTCAACTTCTTGAGATCAATTTATTTTGTATTATGGAGCAGTAGAATTTAAGTCATGGCTCATGGGCAAGTGAGTCCATAGCTTTTTATTAAGTTGACTTATTAATTGATCTCATGAAAATAATTGAGCCAATTTTGTAGGTTTAGTATATTTACTCCAAATATATACATGTCACTCACATTTGAGGCTATGATGCAAATTATATGACAAATAAATCTTGGATGAAATATTTACAAGGGTAATTTAATTAGGTCATACCTTTTCTTTTATTTTTTGCTATTTTAACTATGCGAACCCTTGCAAACTGCAATTATTTCTTGAAATATATGAGTCATTTAATTAAGATAAATAAAAAGTAGTAATATATAGTCTGGTTCTCGTTTTTAAATGAATTAAAACAACTAATATATGGATAATCATGTGAATGCAAGCAATCGTGCATAGATTTATGATATGGAGTAGTATTATTAAAATAATTAAATAAGTCAAAATTGAGGAAAAGTCAAAGTGAGCATGGCCTATTAAATTCAAAAAAGTAAATGGACCATTAACTTGTTCATCGTTGACTGTAGACTTCCAAAGTCTTCCTTTGTACAATTGAATTCTGAAATTTCCGCTCTCTTAATCAAATACTCCAACTTTAATCGTACATTTTACTATTCGAAAGCAACTCTACTACAACTTTAATTTCCAAAAACAAAACTTGAATTAATGGCTTCAAGTTGAAGTTTTAAATTTGAATCCTCATTTGCACACCCAGATTCTTTCGACTCTACTTGTTTGGATAATAATAATAATAATAATCATAATAATAATAATAATAACTTATTTTCAATTATATATCATCTCATGCTCTGACTAAATGGACTTCACGTACGTTAAATAATTATTTAAAATATTAGTAATTGGATCATCAAGTTTGAAAAATGGATTCTTAAAATGATTCCCACACTCAACAAAACATTACTATTTACCAATTGATTGAGTATAAACGCAATTTCACGGCTGTCGTAATCTACATCAACGGCCTCCATATTCTTTGACTATAGAATTAAAAATGAGATTTTTTAAATTAAAAATACAGTAGGAGAGATTCCTGGAAGGTGTGAAATATATGTATGTATGTATGTATGTATAAAAAAGGATATACGTTAGTAATAGTATAAAGTAAGTAGGTAGGAGAGTGATTCTATGAATGACTTTGCAGGGCAAAAATAAATGTGAAGTCAACGTTTGTCATCTCTCAAAAGTTTTATACACATTTTTGATTTTTGCTCTTCAGTTTGTGGGCTGGAAAATACAAATCAACGCAGCAAAAGTAGGCACAAAACCATGGAATTAGACAGCCCGGCCACGTGTTAATTAGTTTAATTTGAATAATCTTCTTTTCTTATTCTAATGTGGAGCTAGTAAAATGATTATACATAGAATTTCAAGATTATGAAAACACATATATATCCAATGAATGTTGCGTTTAGTTATAATGTAAGCATTTAGAAGATTTTATCATGGATCAAACTCTTATTGCGTACGTGTGATGTAAATCTATCATCTTTTTTGTTTTAGAAATATGATTTTAATTTGTAGATATTTGTGTAGAGGCATGTCTCGTGCACACTAACTATTGCTAGTACAAATCCAATATCACAATATTACAACTAATTAGTCATCAAAGTACTGATCACGATTCATGATCGATCTTAATTGACTATTGCACATAAAATGATATTTACATTAAGCGCACCCCTTTCTAAGCGCTTAATTATATATACCATCACAATTAAATAAAACAATTATGTAAAAACTATACTCCAATCTTCTCTTCATAAGTATTTTGAAGGCGACTGCTGCAAGTGGACAATAAATTCACACTTGAGCCACTCCAATAGTATTTTGTATCTAATTTTGAACTATGCATATAATTTCATGTTCTCATACTTACTATGGACATACTTAATGTATCTAAGACTTATGTGGTAGTGTCACCTCAATAAATTTTTTTGTTTATGACTTAGTTTTTTTTAGTCAGATTTATTTTTATAAGATGTAGTATTAAATTTAATTTTTTTAAATATATCATTGTCACGTCAACCGTGAGCATATTAAGTGTGTCTACGGTAGATAGAGAACATTTTTCTATAAATTCATACAATTACTAATCGAAAAAATTTTTGCAATGATCAATGTGTAAACATCAAATTAATGGAATAACAAACGTTGACTATTAGTGGCAAATTGGCTGAAATTCTTCCAAATGGAATATTGTGCATGTTTTATACTGAAATATTCCATAACTTATGGTGGTATATACATACATATTTTTTTACATATGTATGTTGGGGTTGATTTATTATTGATGACACCATGGTATAGCTGGTTTCTTCAAACATGACACATGATTCATTATTTTAGTTTGCATTGAATAAATTATTTTAGTGATGCAAAAATTTCTACTTTTACCTAGCTAGCTCCATGGCAAATATTAATGCATGCCTTCCCTAAACATCCATTCATAATTAAACAAGAACCATAATAATTAATTAAGAAAAATTAAAAAAAAAAAATACTAATGAATGAATGAGGAAGCTACCTAGCTAGCTAACTTCATATTACCTTAGTTGCTATAGACAATAATTTAAAATACCAAATTACATTATAGAGTTGTTGGTCATGATTTAGTATATAACAGTCTGGTTCTGCAACTATATAATGATGTGTCATAGATATAGAAATATATATCTCTTTCGTGCATATATAGGCCAGTAAAGTAATATGTATATATATACAAGAAATTAACCTATTTATTTTAATTTATTGCACATGGTGATCCTCCCAACTATGGCAAAATCTATTTATAAGCTGTCACAAAATCTGGCAACAAATTAACACAATATTAATACTTCGGGGAGAGAGAGAGGATGACAGTAAGAATTAAAAGAAACAATTACTTATATTGTTGCAGAGGAAAAGGGGGAAAGGGAAAGAAAATAGTAAAGGAGTAGTGTAAACTAGGACTAGGACATTCCTTAATTAAAGATTGAATCAATAATTACATTGTTGGATGAAATGTAATTTTCCCAATTAAATTAATCTGATGAAAATGAAATTTTTTATAAGACCAAAAAACTCATATCGATCGACGTGTGGAGATTAATTGGTTAATTAGTAGTAGTAGTAGTATTTTATTTGCTTTATATATGTGGAAGTAATGAGCTGGCCGGTTCTTCAATTCGATCATACATGGATTTACTTGAGCCAATCAAACATGAGCTCGGATTCTGGTTGAAGCTATATATATACTGTGTATGAATGTAGAATAATCTTAATTCACCCCTCTTTTTTTTAAAAAAAAATAAATATAATTAATCATCCCTTTTAATTAATTTATTGGCCAGTGTGAAAACAAAATAAAATTTAGATATAAATGCGATGCTATATTGAAAGAAGAAAAATTGAAGTTGAAATGGAAGAAACATTTTAGCCGGCTTGTAGGCTTAAAGAGTGTGTGGGGAGATTCGAGGAATTTTCTTATACAGCCAACGCGTTTAGTATTATTGTATTGTCTTCTTGTCTTTGTTTCCAATTTTTTAACTACACATTAATTAACTAAAAACGTCTCTCTCTCTCTCTCTCTCTCTCTCTCTCTCTCGAGCTCATATAACTATAAGCCTCAAGTAGTATATATATACATGTAAGTGAGGATCAGAGTTGAATATTTCTTCATCACTTCTCTCTCTATTTCTTCTTTTTCTTCTTCTTCTTCTTCACTCACAAACACATATAAATCCATTCAAATTATATACTATAATTTGGTAGTAGTAGGTGGTGGCAGAAATTAAACAAGTGAGAAGTAGAAGGCCATGGGAACTGAGAGAAGCAACGACGATTACTCCAAAGTAAGTAGTCTCAATTCCACCATACCATACAATATATATACTCATTTATTTCTCTTTTCATTTCTGCAAATTAAACAAGTAGGAAGAAAAACTCCAGATTATATTAGTAGTATATTATACGACTTACATGCAATATATATATATATATATATACATGCTTTATACTGTATATCTTAATTTTCAGTTTCATTACGAGCCGCAGCTGCAATTTTTTTTCTCATAATCCCATTTCTTTTACATACATACATACATACATACATACATGTTTGCAATTGCAAAGGAATGAAATGTGTAGCGCATATGTCCACAAAATAAAGGCAAGTAAGTCAACACCACCACATTTAATTTAATTAATTAATTTCAACACAACCTTCATATTACGGCAACTTTTCTATACGGTTACTATGTATATAGTCACTCACTCGCATTTTCTCAGTTTTTTTTTTTTTTTCTTCAAATTTTATCTTTTACTACTTCTTGTGACTCCATTCGTCTTACTTTTCAACGTACTGGCCTCACCAACAGTAGTATTTTTGTCAATTATAAATAATATATATAGTGTTTTCAAATTATATTAATAGTAATATGAGTAAATAAATAGATACAAATAGAATAGAAAATACATAGAGTGGGGGAGTAATTTAAGAGTCCCACGTTACGTTACGTCTAAATGAGTCCGTTGATTCTGGGCAACTAGAGAAGAGCCAGCTGTAACGGCTTTGGACTACTTTTCAAAATTTCATACCATGTGCTTTACAAACACAATAGTTGACTCAAATCAAATCTCATACAAATATTACTCCTAAGGTATAATAATAATAATAATAATATGTTAATTATAGAGCTAGTGCTTATCAAAAACCAAAAGGGCCCAAATCTTTGAGTTCACACCAGAAATAGATACTTTTGGTCGACACCCTTTTCCAAGTTTTGAGGACCTATTTTAGTTGGCCAGGAAAGAAAGGAAAAAGATTCCCAACTACGGAGTAATTATTAGTGTGTGAAATTTGAGGTAGGTTAGTAGAACCCACCCACTGCGTAGTGCATACGATATGATTTAACTTCCAACACTATTATTCATAAATGTTGCAAGGATTTCCAACAATTGCTTTATAAATTCATATGAATTTCTGCTTGTAAAATAAAACTTACCATGCAATTCTAATATGGGACAATAAATTAATTAAATGAACACAACCACAGGTGGATAGTCGGACCGAAGAAGAGAAGGCAATAGATGCATGGTTGCCCATCACTTCATCAAGGAATGCAAAATGGTGGTACTCTGCTTTTCACAATGTCACTGCCATGGTTGGAGCTGGAGTCCTCAGTCTCCCTTATGCCATGTCTCAACTAGGATGGTATGTATACTAATCCCACTCGCATCACATACATCTGCATAATAATAATAATAATAATAATAATAATAATAATTCACCCTCTTCTCAAATACTAGTTATAACTTATACTAGTAAACAATAATTAAACCGGTTTAACTTTTCAGGGGCCCCGGAGTAGCGGTCATGGTGATTTCTTGGATCGTCACCTTCTACACATTATGGCAGATGGTTGAGATGCATGAAATGGTACCTGGGAAGCGTTTCGACAGATATCATGAGCTCGGACAGCACGCTTTCGGTGAGAAACTCGGTCTCTACATCGTTGTACCTCAGCAACTGGTTGTTGAAATTGGAGTGGACATTGTGTATATGGTCACGGGAGGAAAATCACTCAAGAAATTCCATGACTTAATCTGCAAAGACAAACTCAGAGACAGTTGCAAAGACATCAAGCTTACTTATTTTATAATGATCTTTGCCTCTGTCCACTTTGTCCTCTCACATCTCCCCAACTTCAACTCCATTTCTGGGGTTTCTCTCGCTGCAGCTGTCATGTCCTTGAGGTATACATACATATAACATCTATAATATAAATTGTTTTATACTACTCATGACATCAAGTACCTGTCTGATGGCGGTTTCTTTAATTTTGAAGTTATTCTACCATTGCGTGGAGTGCTGCGCTGAAAAAGGGCGTTCAGCCAAATGTCGAATACGGCTACAAAGCCAAAAGCACAGCTGGAACTGTTTTTAACTTCTTCAGTGCTCTTGGAGATGTGGCTTTTGCCTATGCTGGTCACAACGTTGTTCTTGAAATCCAAGCAACCATTCCTTCCACACCTGAAAAGCCTTCCAAGGGACCTATGTGGAAGGGAGTGATAGTTGCTTACATCGTTGTTGCCCTCTGCTACTTCCCTGTGGCCTTTATTGGATACTGGATGTATGGAAATTCAGTATCTGATAACATTTTGATATCATTAGAGAAACCAACATGGCTCATCGCCATGGCTAACATGTTCGTTGTGATACACGTTATCGGAAGCTATCAGGTGAAACTCTAGTGTTTCTTTCACATTATTGCGTAATTCTTCCTCGTACCAAAGAAAGTCACTAAAATTTTTACATGTGGATGCAGATATACGCGATGCCAGTTTTTGACATGATAGAGACGGTACTAGTCAAGAAACTAAGATTCAAGCCAACCTGGTATCTACGTTTTATCACAAGAAACATCTATGTTGGTATGTTAAGCTACCACCTTCTCTTCGTATTACTACTGCTTGCATTAGTTTTCGCGTTCAAGCTTATTTTGTTAGTTATGCCACTTAGTAACAAAAATGTGTATCCTATCAACATTTCAGCATTCACTATGTTCGTTGGAATCACATTCCCTTTCTTTGGAGGACTCCTCGGGTTCTTTGGGGGATTTGCTTTCGCACCTACCACATACTTCGTGAGTACACAACTGAACTGCTCATTGACACTTGAGTATTTTAATGATTTGAATGCCTTTTGTTATAAAATAACTCAAATGAATCAAAATTTTCCTGCAGCTGCCTTGTATCATGTGGCTTGCTATCTATAAACCGAAGAAATACAGCCTATCATGGATTGCTAACTGGGTGAGTTTCTACTCATAATACCTTTTGCTCTTACAAATCTTTCTTCTTATAACTAGCTGACAATGGCTTTTGGGTTTTTGGAATTCAGGTTTGCATCGTTCTTGGAGTTCTTTTGATGGTTATAGCACCTATTGGAGCACTAAGGCTAATCATACTACAAGCAAAGACCTACGAGTTCTACTCATAAGCTTCTAGAGTGTTGGATCTTGCTGCTGGTGAAGAAGGGTTGATCAATGGGTTTTTGGTTACTATATAGTGAAGAATCTTGAAGAATTTAAAACGACAATGGATGTGTCGATTGTTAAAGGAGGGTTAGAGGCTTCCAAATTTATGTCTGAATTTATTGCGTGTGTATAAACCTGTATGCCGATGATCTAAAGTTATAATGCTTTTGTGAATTGACGACAATATTGCAAGGAATTTTTTTTAAGTACAATCATATGCTAGCAAATGATGATGGCTGTTTTCATTTAAGTTTAAATTTGATTTTTCTTGCAAACAAATCATTGTTAGATAACATGACGCAGATGATAGCAAGCTCATTTACGGCATCGTGCATTCATACATAACAATAGACAAGTAGAGACATAGTCTTTATGAAACACAAGGAAAGCCTTTTCAATACAACACACAGACAGAGAGAACAATACAGCACATAATAAAGAGTACTACAGTTTTCGAGGCTGTTTTCACCTTAAAATCAGAAACTAGTTGAAGATTGCCTTTGGCTGGCGAAACTCTCCTCAAAGTTTCCTTCGTCACTTCAGGACTCTTTAATTTAATTCTTCTCCAAGCTGGAAAGATAAAGCATATTTACTATGCAAGAGTACAAAATAACTTTGATGGATGGAGAAATCAAAGATGGCATACAATAAATTTTGTCCAGTGTGAGCTTACATTACATCTCTATATGGTGTCAATCTCTATGAACTTTCATCGAACATTGTTATCCCTTCTATAAACAGCTAAGAAGCCACAGATCATCTTCTATTAGAATGTAAAACGACACCCAAAGTTTGTATAGCTATCATCGCTCATCAGTGATGACTGTACAAAGTTTAGAATCTTGAACTGGTATGAATACTTTTTACCTGGGAGACTTTGTTTGCTGCAAGATGCATTGTCTGTTTCTATATAAGTTGCCGTACCCTTGTAGATTCTCCTCCCAACTGGCAGACAAAATTGTTATTTTATGTTAAAACTACCCTGTCCTAATGACAACTACATAAGAGCCATTGTGTAGTATCCTCAATCTTCTCTACATTTCTGAGGTGCAACAGCATGGAATCAAAGGAAGGAGCTGACGACAATGCTTCTATCTCTGCTTCAACACCAGCAGATGGAGACACATACAAATCAACTAAAGTAACCGCCATTCACTCCACAAAACACACACACACACACACACACACACCACACAAAAAGATCTGGCTCACAAGATATCCAGAAACTTTGGTTTTAGACAGTTCAGTACCCTCAGTAGCCATAACATAATGAACTGCGTGAAAAAAATTGTTGCGGAGAACTCAAATGCTGTCAACTATAAGCTTCTGATAGTTCTATGAATATATGATTCAATATTTCCGTCCTTAACGGGACATCTTTACAAGCGACACTCCAGTTCCATTACATGATTCCGATATTTCTTATTTGCTAATTACAGGAAGATTACCGATCAGCGGAGCAAAAGGCAATAGATGATTGGCTGCCAATTACTTCATCACGAAATGCAAAATGGTGGTACTCAGCTTTTCACAATGTTACTGCCATGGTTGGTGCAGGAGTCCTTAGTCTCCCTCATGCCATGGCAGCTCTTGGATGGTAGGCATACCTTCTACTCAAGGATACCTTCCTTCATTACAACTGGTTTAATCTTTGCATTCTGCTATAATTGAGTCCTCAACCTTTCATTTGGTTGAATTTGATCTCCAAACACGGATCTAACAGAAAAAACTAAAGTTTGAGGACTCGGTTATTGCACAATTTAAAACTTACAAAGGAACTGAAAATTCAGATGCTTTATATTTTCATCAATTTTCCCATCAAAATGTATTCCTTATGCCCTACCTATAAGTGACTTCAGGGGACCAGGAGTTACTGTTCTAATTCTCTCATGGATCATCACCTTATACACTTTGTGGCAAATGGTTGAGATGCATGAGATGGTACCTGGGAAACGTTTTGACAGATACCATGAACTTGGCCAGCACGCATTTGGTGAAAAGCTCGGCCTCTACATCGTGGTCCCACAGCAGTTGGTTGTTGAAGTTGGCGTCAATATAGTTTACATGGTCACTGGAGGCAAGTCACTCCAGAAATTCCACAAAACTGTGTGTGAAAGCTGTAAGCCCATCAAAACTACTTACTTCATAATGATATTCGCCTCTGCCCATTTTGTTCTTTCCCATCTTCCAAACTTCAACTCCATCTCTGGGATATCTTTAGCAGCAGCTGTAATGTCATTAACGTAAGTGCTCAGTATCATTGACAATTCCCTCCTTATTCTGAAAATAATGCAAAAATCACAAGTGGTAGATTTAGTGAGAGAAGTCTTAACAATTCCAAATATACAGTTACTCAACAATTGCTTGGACAACTTCACTTCACAAGGGAAAGCAAAAGGGAGTCGAGTACGGCTATCCTGCAAAAAGCAAAGTTGGAACAGTGTTTGACTTCTTCACTGCCTTGGGTGAGGTGGCATTTGCCTATGCTGGTCACAATGTGGTGTTGGAGATTCAGGCAACTATCCCTTCAACACCAGAGAAGCCTTCGAAGAAGCCTATGTGGAAAGGTGTGCTCGTTGCCTACTTTGTTGTTGCGTTGTGTTACTTTCCAGTTGCTCTTATCGGCTACAGGATGTTTGGTAACCAAGTCCAGGACAACATTCTTCTCTCATTGGAGAAACCTCCATGGATCATTGCGTCAGCTAACATGTTTGTGGTTATCCATGTCATTGGAAGTTATCAGGTTCATTCTCACTTCTTATTTGGCAAGATTTTTATCATTTTCAACCACCTGTAGACTAATAATATACGGTTTTTTTTTTTTTTTCACAACCACCTGTAGACTAATGTAGACTAATAATATACAGGTTTTTCAAAACCACCTGTAGACAACTAACTTACAGGTTTTCATTTTTTTTTTTCAACCATCTGTAGACTAATAATATAAAGGTTTTCATTTTTCTCTGCAGATTTATGCCATGCCAGTTTTTGACATGATTGAAACTGTGTTGGTGAAAACACTGAGGTTCAAACCAAGCTTCTGGCTTCGTTTCATCTCACGTAACATCTATGTAGGTCAGTATTAAAAACCAACCCAACATTCCATCCCAAACAGAAGTATTTGCCAGTTTTGAAGTTTTCATGAGCAGGAGTATAACTTTACTCAAATGTTTTCCCCAGCATTTACTATGTTCATTGCCATAACATTCCCATTCTTCGGGGGTCTGCTGGGATTTTTCGGAGGTTTTGCTTTCGCCCCAACTACTTACTTTGTAAGTTATTCAGTAAAAATACATCTCAAAAAAAAAAAAAAAAAGAAAAAGAAAAAAAGAAGAAGTTATTCAGTAAACTCAGTTCTCAATACTGTTTTGATTCAGACATAATTGGCTTAATCTTTTATTCTCTCCGTCTGTTTCAGTTGCCCTGTGTCATGTGGCTTGCAATCTATAAACCAAAAAGATTCAGCTTATCTTGGTTCACCAACTGGGTAAGTAAAGCACAAAGTCTCTAGCACCATATATAGAATGACTATCATGTAATCTAACTATGCTTCTCTGTATTTCAGATTTGCATTATTCTGGGCCTTATGCTGATGATACTGTCCCCCATCGGAGGCCTAAGAAATATAATCCTGAAGGCTAAGGAATATGACTTTTACTCTTAAGCACTTCCACTTTACTTATGAAAGCTCAGTTAGAATGTAATATCAAAGAGTGCTCAAGTGAAATAAGAAAAGTGATGCAAATTTGACTGCTTAGTCAGCCATCAAGAAATTGATACTGGGAAGGATGCAACATTCGTCCCATATAACTATTTATGACAACATAAAATGTGATGCATGCAGCAGCACATATGGAGAAATATAGATATTCAAGATGATATAGCACTACAAAATAATTAAACCATTAAACAGTAAGTGGCACTTCAAATATATCACAGTTCTGTCATTTTCTTGTGAGTAATATGCAAGTAGTGTAGATGCTGTTCTTCAAAAGTTGAAAGGATAAAAATTGATTAAAAACAAAAGTACTAAACCTGCAGCTAGGAGGTTAAGTAGGTCAAAGTTGTTCTAGCTTGCAGTATATGCAAAGGAACCTTGTTTCTCTATAATACAGAATTTAAAACATAGAGCACATACAAAGAAAGAGACACACTCTACAACCCATAACTGCAACTTGAGACAAAATTATTGAATGATGTGTATGTAGAACGAATTCACCTTAGTAGGAACCACTAGAACAATAATTATAGTAATATTTTAAACAAGTCAATCCAAACAATAATGGCGAACATACTCCACCAAGAAAACGAAAGATTGTCCATATTGACACAAAATATGAGAGCTTCCACATGGGGCCAAGAAACCAGACTTTTTGCAGATCACTTGTAATAATATAAGTTTGACAGCCACCAGCAACGCTAATCACTCATTCACAAGCCATATTTATTTCCAATTTTCACCATCAAGATTACCAATTACTACTGGAGAAGCACCCTCAACGAAATACATCATGACAAAGGGTTAACATAAAATCATAACATCATATTATCATTGCAAGAACGCGACAGCAGTATATTGCAATTCCGCTTGTCCAAGCTCATGTTACATAGATAGAACACAATGTAAAATAAATAAATAAAAAGATTCTAACTTTGTCTTTATCTAACCTTCTTTTCAGCATTCTTATTCTTTTCTCTAAAGAAGACAACCCAAAGATTCACAATCCACAATATACTGACAGAGATGGCCACGACTACAATGAGGAGCCACGAAATCCAAACCCATTTGGGTATCACAGCATCGGCAGCGCCGGTGAGATAGAACGCAAGCATCCTATACACAAAATAAGGGCCGAAGAAACCCCTCACAACAGAATACAGAGCATAAAAGGGAGGAGACAAAAGATCATACACCTTAGCTGCAAACTCCACGTCCGACCTCCTCGCGCTGGCCAGAGTCCACACGTTCTGGCAGAAGCTTGTAACCTCCGCCAGCACCAAGAGCACGAGAATCGCGAAGGCGCCGTGATAGACAACGTAGCGGCAGGTGACGAAGACGAAGAGCGTGGCCAGGTGGTGGCCGATGAAGAGAACGTCGGTGGGGAAGAAGATGAGATAATGAACAAGATCCATCAGGAAATAAGCAATGCTGTAATCCAATACGAGGCCTTGAAACGGCGTGTTGGGGGAGTGGAAATCACGGGCAGGGTCGGAGAGGATAGCGCGGGCCGCCAAGAAGACGGCGGGGGTGCCATGAGCTAGGGATATGGCGCAGCTGGAAGCTTCGGGGCGGAGCTTGGAGGGCCAGCTGCGGAAAAGGATTGAATAAGCAATAAGGTAAAGGATCAAATAGCCAGCGAAGAAGAGGGAGAGGGGATTGGAGGTTGGTAGAAATTGAAGGTCCATGGTTTTGGATTTTGGATTTTGAATTGGTCCAAAAATCCAAATGGGAATATGAGTTGAAGTTGAGGGGAGGTGGAAAAATCAAAGAAAAATCAAAGAGAGGAGTCTTGTTGATAATTGATGCGGCGGCGGAAGGTGGCGTTAGGTACAGAGTTGGTGGAGAAATTGAGGTTTTTACAAGATTCTCATAACCACCGCCTGACTCAGTTACTACTATTATTCCAACTCTAAGGACTTACATTATGTTCTAATAAAAATCTAATCGATTCAGAATTCAGATTCCTCAACAAAATCGAGCTCTCATAATTACTGGGCTAGACTCGAGATAAGGTTTATTCCAAATTTCCGGATATTTTATTATTTAACCTTAATTTTTGAGTTATCCAATTCAAAACGCGTGCTTTAGAGAGTTGACAATATATATATATATATTTTTAATTATATATATATATTATAATATTAGAAATTGAGTCGAATTTGAGCCCAAGTTTTCTTCTCACTCGAACTTCTTCATCCTTGTGTAGTTCTAATCTTTTCTTTGATAAACGAGCATGAATATTTTGAGAAACTGAAGCCATAGTAGAGAATAGAGATGTGTGTGTATTGTATTCCATCTTATCTTAAGAATGCAAATTCAAATTTTTTATGAACATTGCTTCGGAAATGGAAAAAAAAAAAAAACTTTGGATTATATTGCACTTAATTTAATTGTAGAATAGGCAATTCGAACCTTGAAAAACAAGATTTTTTTTTCTTTTCTTTTCTTTTTCTCACTATATAATTATAGGATATGATTTTGGTCGGTGATAACCAAGAAGCAAACACTACTCAGAATTATCATCAAAATCAAGAATCATCCAATTTACGTATGTAGCTTTTGGTTTTACAGTAGCTAACAGCAGACGAGGCTAATTAATTAATTGATTAATCGATCTCCCCTTCCTCTACATCTGCTACTGTTGCTGTTGCTGCTACAGCATCTTCTTCCTCATCCTCATCCATCTTCATGTACAATCCGAGCTGTTCTAAGGGATTATTGCTTCCAAACTTGAAACTCCCAAACCCCACATCCTCTTGTTCCAACTCATCTGCCCTTTCCTCATCTACACAGCTACCTACTACTAGTTGCTCACTCCTTAGCATTTCCAGATCTTCAAGAAATCGAGAGTTTTCGTTTATTTCTACCGTCTTCTCCATCTGCATACCATCATCCCGCAACAAGCTTTAGCAGAGATTTACATGAAAGGAACAGAATACAATTACCATTCGGCTGTGACCCACCTTGAGCAGCGCTTCTCGCTGTGCTTCTCTCTCAACCTCCCTTCTCCTTTTTTCTTCAGCTGCAGCTTCCTCTTCAGCTCGCTTACGAGCATCTTCTGCAGCTTTTGCTTCTGCTTGCAGCCTAGCCTTTTCTGCTCACCACCAAACATGCATGTTAAAAAATGAAATCTTGCTGCAATTATTACACTAAGTGCTCGTTTGGTTCAAGTTGGGAAACGGAAAGAGAATGGAATCAAGTCAAGTAAGGGAATGGAAACAATAAGAGTTACTTTTATTGAGTGTTTGGTTCAATGATAGAAATGAATCCCTTGTGAGGGGGATTCCCTTACTCTTGTTTCCCCTCCTCCTTGAGGGGTAACAATATGGTAAATTGGGTTACCTTGAGTAAAGGTAATGGATAACATATTACTCAAACCAAACAAGTAATGTGATCTCTTAATTGTTTCCCTTTCCTAACCAAAAAAAGATTGAACCAAACAAGGGCTAAGAGTATATATACCTCTCTTTTTGTGCATCTCAAGTTCCTCTCTTTCACGTCGCAGTTTCTCAGGGTCCATTTTTTCGTCCTGTCAGGAAAAGAAACTACTGTCATGCTGCTGAAACTTGTAGAGTAGGAAACAGTGAGGATCTTGAGAACCAACTAACCTGACTGAAAGTTTTCTCTCGAGCTTTTAAAATTGTGTCCAAAAATCGGTTCTTCAAGATAGCAGCCCTATACAATTTGTCTGGGGACACCTGCCTCTCATCTTGTGCACCCTCGACTGATATGTTTGACAGTGACAGGTAAGAGACGACAAATAATCATATAGCAAATCCATCATACTGATCTCTTACCATCTACTTGACAGTCTGAATCACTTGACGAGGGCTTCACTGAACCATGTTCAAGGTGATCCAATTCACTAGCAGATGCTGCTGCAGAGAATCAGACATCTAATTCAACCATGTATTTGTAGCATTCATAATTAATTAACGAGCACAGAGACCATAGCAAGATGACACGACATGCATTATCTCTGAAATTACTTTTCAACAAAGGGCATCAAGAATCCCAAAAAAAACCCATCAAACAAAAGCTTATTGAGAACAGAGAAATTCCAAAATACCACCAAGTGAAAGCATCACCCATTCCCACCGCCACCGACCAAAAGAAAATCAAAATCCAGAACACTTACGTTGTTCGCCAACCGTGACGCCCATTTTTGCTGAATCTGCAGTTTGACACATATCATCCTGGAACAATGATCGAAGATGGATAAATACCCACATGCAGCATTCACTGACTCGGAATTTATACACACTTTATAATCGGAAGGAGAGCAATGATGCAAGACAGAAACAAGAAACCTGATCTTTCTTTACAGCTGAAGAACCCTTGGAGCATTCTGAACCTAAATCAGATCCCGGACCTGCAAGATTAGAAATATGAGGAAAATTTTCAGGTTTACTTGCAGCAAATCATAACAAGTGCACAATCAACATGCCAAGTCCCAAAAGATCTGAGGCAATTAACCATGAATAAAGGAATGGGTGTTACAGACACCTAAATAAGATATGCTACTGTAACAGTTTAAAAATGTCATCGTTAGATGGTACACCTGCTCTTAGTATAATTTCAAAGAGAGTATAAGAATCTTCCAAAAAGGAAAAAAGCAACAGCTAAAATTAGGAGAAGTATAAAGCCTTTTCATAAGGCCAGAGTATCATTAGCAACCTGGAAGCCAAATTGAAACGTACACAATTAACACATAGCTGCAGGTTTTAAGAAAAGAGAAAACATGCCATCGTAAGAAAGAGAACCGGACAGTTGTATCCTCTTCTAACCATATACACTCACAAGGATTACTCAAAAAATCGACAAATACAACTCCACCACCAAATAACAATCCTCCTCATCCATCACCCTAAATCTAACACCAGCTCTCATTGCAACTATTTGGTTAAATTGGTTCAGTTTTCCTATTTCAGTCTGGTTAGCATTTGAGGATATTCGGTTCAGTTCAGTAACTTTTCTAGCCAAAACTGACCGAAATAGCCAAATACTCACCTGTAATTTGAAGAATTATCCTATTTCTTCAAATTGTTTATGAAGCTCTCACCTAAATACCAAATTCTTAGTCCATGCAAGCGGGCGAAGATAAGATCTATATATAGCAAGTCCAATAGTCTAAGCCACAAACAGAACAGAATATTACTTTAACCTCTTAAGCATTGGACCTCCTTGAATGAGGCATGCCTTTCACTGTTTCACCCTGATAAGCTACTAAATACTTCAGATAGATGAACCATTCTTTATTAGCAGAGCCAATATTGGTAAAAAAAATATTATATCAGTGCCCAGTGGTGACTCTAGGAATTATAACTCGGGGGTGCAAAAAATAATTATACAACATTAATAGTACCATTTTATAATATATATACATAATACTAGTATTTTTTGCTAATATATATACATAATACATAATACTAGTAAATTTTATTTTTTTTTTGGGGTACAGCTGTACCCCCATTGCCCAAGGCTGGAGTCGCCACTGCCAGTGCCAAACACAAAATAGACAAATAATTTTGAGTTAACATATCTTGAACACTAGAAACCATCACAGATGCCTGCACAGTTTCCACCTCCAACAGAAGTTTATTCACAACAAGCAGTAACGAGTAAAACTAACTTTGAAACTAGACAACATCACATGCACGGAAACAGATGTTTCAGATTACAATGAATTGAATTAGCATAGAAGATCCATTCAAAAGTTAAAAGAATGTAAACCAGACAGCATTTCCTAACTCAAAATCCTACACAAAATATAAAAAGACCACAGTAATTTTACTGGGTATTCGGATCAACCTGCTTCATTATATTCTTCAGCTCTGCCACCTAAGTCTTTTTCAATCAAAACTGGAGGGTAGCTAGTGACAGGAGCCTCATTTCCTCCAATATCAACATCCTCGTCAATGGGATCATTATCATTCCCTTAAGGTAGTCAACATGACATAAACAACATCAAATTAGCAACATGTTGGCTTCAGAGAAGTAGCACTTAAGCACAGAGCCAATTTTCAAAAATTAGAACCTTTGTCGACTTGCAGCGACGAATTGCTAAGCCCTGACACATTTGGGAGCTGAAACAGGAGTGAAAAAAAAGTCAGTTATGATGTAAAATCAACACGTATACATACTTAAGCAGGGTCTTCACAGCGAGCGACAAGATGATCTGAAAGGATAAAATAAAGTACCTCAATCTCGCAGGCTTCGGATCGGGCAAGGTTCTTCTGGTTATCAGGCAAATGATCATCCAAAAGCTTCCTCAAGGTAAGTAAGGTGTCATCGCTAAGTTCATCAATGTCTATTTCAATCTCATCCTCTCCACCATCACCTTTACTCAAAGTTTGTGCCCTCAGAAAATCAATGACCGCATCAGGAAGGTCCCCGTCAAAACTTTCCAGTTCCATGCTCAATTTATGTTTTTCCTCATTAGACATCTTACTCTTTATAGGTTCTTGTATTACTTCATGCGGTCTAGGACTGAGCTTCCTCTTTTTTGATGGCGCCAATGTCTTGGGCACTCCAGTTTCCTCAATAAACCGTGCTTTTTCAGGGGCTGGTGTAGAAGCATTCACCACAAGTTTCTTCTCGATAACTTTCCATCTAGTTTCAAAAAACTGACTAAGTTTCTCAGCAAGAACATGGACCACATGCCCAGGAGGATTATAGGTCTTGGCATTGGTAAAAGTAAGTCGGACATCAGCTACGAATTCCGAAGGACTAGAGTACTTCCCCGAACTGAGTTTGCTCTTTACTGTTCCCAAATCCATTGGGGTTTTAATTATAGTTTTATAATCCGGAATTTTCAGTTTCACCACATCAACAGGCTCGTTGAATATATCATTAGCATATTTTTGTGACATCAGCTTCTTCAAGAGACCCTCACACTGCTTAAGTGTTCCATTGCTCAGACTCATGGGTGATTCATCGCTAGCTGATTGAAACCTTCCTGTTATACCTCGATTCCAGCCACGGTTTTTCTTGCCGGGGGCAGCAGATGCCAGCCCTGCCGATTTCTTCAAGTTACCAAGTTGCAGCCCTTTCATTTGTCCATTAGTATAAACTGTATAATTGACAATATCACTAGAGTCTGCCATCCTAAAATTATTTACAGATTTTTTCTTCTGCGACTCCACTTTATTTTGTAGGAGTCGAGTCTGCTCAAGCTCTGATGTTAGGCGTAGCACCAAACTCTTCCTCTCATATGAAGACAACTTGGACAGTGGAATAATTTGCATGGGTACAGTGAAACCATCCCTCGAGGCTGAATTCAAATCAACCCATTTTCTCTTAGAAGCAGAAGAACCTTCAATAGAGTCAATTCGTCCAGAGCTGCCTGATCCTTCAGATTCATAATGTGGAGCAGCACTAGTTGAATACCCAGGGGGAAATCTATCCTTCTTGGCCATCATTCTAGCAATCAGCCCACTTACACAGAATTCTTTTACCCGCTAGTGCAACAAATAATCTGCATAAAGGATTGGGGGAAAAATGCATTCATTGGTACATCGATTTCAAAAATTTACTAGAGATGTAACCTTCCAAGCTTGCTTACACACTTCCTTCTTAAACAAGATTTAACTGAACTGTTTCAAGTTTTTGCGGTAGAAAATCGAGAAATAACTCAAAGCATGTATTAGCTTGCTATTAACAACTAAACTAATAATCCCGTTCAGCCCAATTCCTCTGAAAATCACTCAATTTTTACCTTACTCTAAAAAATACAATTGGACTGAGCCGTGTATCTTAGCTTCAATAACACCGAACATAATTTACCAGTAATACAAGCTCGAACAAATAACAATTACCTTGGGAAAGAAATCCAATCCTCAAAGAGCAAGAACCCAGCAGCCAATGCCCGGAAACGTACGGTGATTTTTCTTATATACACCACGATTAACTAACCAACAGTAGAAAAATTGAATAACTTACAGAACGAACCTAGGGATGGAAAACCCTAGATCAAGAATTGAAAACCCCAAACCCAAGCTAAGATGACTGAATGGATATAGACGCGTGAAAACGAGTACAGCTTCGAATCCCTAGAAGAAATAAACTTGGACTGAATTAATGAGGTAGCCCCCCAAATGAAGCGCGCGAGACGCTGGGGGAGGAAGAGCTACCCGAAGCTTCGGAACTTCAAAAAGAGTGAATATCTATCTTTAAGTCTAGAGAGAGAGAGAGAGAGAGAGAGAGCAATCAATCACTCTTCTTTTTTTCTAGAGAGAGAAAGAGAGAGCGGGTATCTTTGAGTGTGGGCGGCTGGTCGTTTACTTATATAAGCGGGGGAGAGGGTGTTCACAATTTTCCACCGCCATAGTGAAAAATCTGAGCCGCTCATTTTATGTGATCCAACGGTGATGGTTTTGCGTAAGATATGGGCCGTAAGATCTGGATCTAAATAGGACTACATTAATTACTATTATTCATGTAAGCCTCTTATTTATTGTGTTTAGAAGCTTCTCAAAATTTTTATACTGTATAATCTAATACTGTAGTTACAGTAACTCAAAAAAAAAAAGTACATATAAAAAGTTGAAGTAATTAATATACATATGAATATATATAAATATTAAAATTAAGATGTAAGACGATAGAGTTATTTACTACATACTTTAATTTAATCTAATATTGGCTACTAATATTTATCTCTCATCTTGCCATGAAAGTATTCATTATGGTTATGGGAATTTCCTACCATTACAAATTTAGATTTTTTTTTGTTAAGATTTAATTATTTAGATTTAGATTTTTTTTTTTTTTTGACTTTAAAAAGTCTGTAGATTTTTTAAAACCACAGACTCTATATAGAGTATAGTTAACTTTTTTTATTAATTTAAATGGATTTTTATAGACTTGACGGGATTGTGGAATACAATTTTTTTTTATTATTGATTTACATGAATTGTGGAATACCCTCACTTTCTTTTGCTATTTTCTGATATATATGCCCTTTCATTTATAAGAAACATGTGAAATTGAGAAAAACTATTTTTTTTAAAATTATAGAATTCTGAGAATTACAAAATATATATAACCCTAAACATTGAATAAAAATCTAAAACTTAAAAAAAATGGAAAATAAAAAAGCTGAATATTGCCGTCGATCACCCTCCCCATTGACCGCCGTCAACCGCCACCACTACCTGCCACGAGGACCACTGCTTCCAACGAACACCAATGATCGACATCAAATCAATTTTCAAATAATTAAGAAATCCTAATTCCCAATCTACGCTTGGAATTATGGCGATGATGGTGCTGTAGCCTGTATGCAACCCTAATTGGCTTTAATTTTTTCTTCCTCGTAGTTAGTCTTCCACTAACTAAAGTATTCTAACTCTCGTGAAATAATGCCACTTTCATGTGCTTCTAGCCACGTAGTTCCCAGTAAATTTGAAATTTTTTCGTTCCCCAAAAGAACAATCTTCATATGCATTTCTTGCTCTCGATTGCAGAGAATGTGACGAATTGTCAAATTCAAAATCAAAAGCAGAGAATTCAAAGCTATAATTCCAAGTGTATGGGTGTTCATGCTATGATTTTTATAATTTGCGTACGGCTGACGACAAGGATGGTGGAGCCATAGAGGATTCTTGAAATCTCTGATATTTAGGAGAGATTTTAGAGAGTATAATCTATTTGTATTTTTAGAAGAGAATCAAATAAAATCTATAGATTATTAAAATTCATAAATTATTGAATACCTAAAGATTTTTTTAAGACTTTTCAAAATCTATATTGAATACCTTAATATTTTTAAATACTTTTGAAAATCCGAATTGAATACCCCAAAACTTTGAAAGTCTAAAAAAATCCTACATACTTGACGACCAATGCACCCCCTAAAACGGCGATTAATTTCTACTCCGTATATATTATTTCAAAGATCTCCCCCTACCACTAACTTCCCATATGTGTACTTTATGGACTTTCAATAATTGCCATACATTAACATGTCACAAACGCGAAATAATTAGGACGAACGAAAATTTAAATAGTTAGATAATCATATGGACTTTCAATTTAAATAAATAAATTCTTAATAATAATATCAATCAAATAATTAAACTAAATCAAATGACATATTCAACCATCTAAACAAAATATTGCTAATGCATATCTAAATTTAATATATATAAAAAAAAATGTACTCTCAAGATCAAGAGTTTTGAACTTAGGCTCTTCTATTATCTTGTTTGAAGTTGAACAAGTTTCGAAAATCAAAATCAAATCATTGTATACTTGGCAAAAAAAAGAAGCGATCAAGTGTCATTAAAATCCATGGATGTTGAAAAATCAAGATACCCGAAACCAAAATCCTTGATAAAATCAGACTCCTTAGGCTGATGAACAATCCTCTCAAACATGGTTCCTTGACGATCAACCATGGCTTCCAACACTTTATCTTGGCACACACTTTCTCTGCAACAACCTCTCATCTCTCCCTCACCTTCACCTGCACCTGCACCACTGAATATAAGCTCCGAGATCCGATCCTTCTCCGTCTGCCTAGCATACTTCTTCACCTCCATTAACGTTATCAAATGGTAGACGTAAACCATCTTCTCTTGCCCTATTCTGTATGCTCTGCATATGGCCTGTCTTTCCACCGAAGGGTTCCAAGAGACATCGAGCAAGACGACTCTCGAAGCCCCGACCAAGCTAATCCCTTCGCAGCAAGCTCTCTGCGAGGCCAAGAGCACCTTAGCCTCGCCGTTCTTGTCGTTGAAGGAAGTGATCAAGCTCTGGCGCTGCTTCATGCTGAGGTCGCCGTCGATGTACATCACTTGGCGACCCTCATTGTAGGCGAAGTGGGATTTCAGCAGCTTCTTGATGTGGAGCAAGGGCTTGATGAACTCGCTGAAGATGAGCACCTTTTCATTGATTCTGGAGGAGATATCGATGAGGTTGATCAAGAAGTGAGTTTTGACTCCGGCTTTGGGGTCGGATTCGAGTGATTTGAGCTTCCTTTTGTGGTGAGAGAAGGCGGGGTCTTGGGCTACAAGGGAAGGGTGGACGGAGATGAGGGAGGCTAAGTGAGATTGTTCAAGAAAGTTGTGGAGGCGAGCGACGTTGTGATCGAGAAGCTTCTGCTGCAGAGGAGTGGGCTTGAGAATGATGAGGCAGTCCTTCATACCTGGGAGAGTTTGCTGGAGAATGTTGCCTTTGTGGACGTGGACAAAGGGTTGGATCAATGCTCTTAGCTTCTTGATTCCTTCATCATCGTTTCTACTACTTGCTCTTCCTCTTCCTCTTCCTCTTGTGATGGAGTTGGTGAGATTAGCCCACTCCTCTCTTGCAGCATTATTATTGTTCTTTCTCCTCCTTCCTCGTTTTCTGCAGCTAGCTTCTCCTCCTCCGATGTGTGTCTGTGTGTGTAACTGTTGGGAGAATGTAGGATTGACTAGGGAGAGAGTGTTGAAGAGTTCGTCGAAGTTGTTCTGGAAGGGAGTACCGGAAAGAATAATGCGCCTCTGGGTGGTGACTTTAGTGAGAACCTTCCACATGAGGGTGTGGTCGTTGCGAGGAGTGTGGCCTTCGTCTAGGATCAAAAGGGTGGGGGACTCCAGGAGGACTTTCTTGAAAGTGTGGGAGCGGGTGAGCTCTTCGAAGAGGCGGTAGGCGACTCCGAGGATGCTGCCGCCTTTGATCCAGGAGCGGATCTTGATGGACCTGATGTAGTCCAAGGTCTTGGGGTAGGGGTAGTGTTGATCGGAGATGGCGGTTTCCTCCTCGTGAGAGAGAGTGGATTCGTTGAGGTTGTGGAAGGAGATGGGGGCGTTCCATTTGATGAGCTCTTGGTGCCAGGTGAGGAGCATGCCACGGGGGGCGATGAGGAGGGGGCGGCAGGTGGGGTGGAGCTTGAGGAAGGTCTGGAGGAAGACGATGGTGAGGCGAGTCTTGCCGGTGCCAGGGGCGTGGGAGATGATGCAGCCGCTGCCACCGCCGTTGGAAGCAGGGAGGTTGTTGAGGTGGATGCCGCCGCCTATGTTTCTCCAAAGGAGCTCGAAGCCTTCCAGTTGATGGGGGTACAGCTCTTTATCTTTATCTTTATCTTTATCTTTATCAGAGGGGGGGATGAGATCAAAGACTGTACCTCCTCCACTTTCTCTTCCTCCTACTCCTCCTCCTCCTTCAACTTGTTTAACTTGTTTAAAAGAAGAAGGAATATTACTACTAGAGGAGGAGGATGAGGAGGGGATCGGCTTCGAGGGAGAGGGAGAGGGAAAGGGAGAAGGAGAGGCAGAGGGTTCGGCACACTGGAATGGAAGCAAAAGAGAATCATGTGTAAGGAAAAATGTGCATCATTACATTATAGTCCTAGCTAGTAATAAAGTAGTGAAAAAAGAGGAATGAATGATTGAATGAATGGTGGGGTTAGCTTACAAAAGGGGGGAGGACGTATTTGATGTCGAGTAAGAGAGAGAGGCAGGAAGTGCAGATGATCCCAATCTCTTCATCAACATAAGGAAGGTGCTCCCCTCTACTGCATTTTCTTGCCCGGCTTTCTTCCACTTCTTCTTCTTCTTCTTCTACTGTTTCCTCCTCATCATTCTGCATATATAACACACACCCACACCCACACCCACGTATTCATTCACCAGTTACAAGAAACATTACTAATACTATAATATTGGAGATTTTCAATTCAATTCGTACTAGTTGCATTGCAATTTGCATATATAGAGAATTAATTAATACTAGTAATACGGAGTAGTAGTAACTTACAAGGACAGTAGTGCAAGAATCAGAATGAGAATGAGAAGACTGAGAAAGAGAAAGAGGTGCCTCCGATGATTCCCAGAGTCCCAATTCTAAATCATCAAATAGTCTATCAATCTCCGATTTCTCACCCACCAAACACGACGCCGACGACTTCCCTTCATCATCATCATCATCATCAAACTTGAACTTCAACGCCAAATCCCGATCACCATCTTCTCCAATAATAATACTACTATTCTCTCTCTTTATTTTTCTCTTTTTCTCTCTCTCAATATCTATATCCAACACGCTCAAGAAATCAATCTCTCCTGCTGCACCCCCACCAACCCTTTTCTTCCCCACTAATCTCGTCTTCTTCTTCTTCTTCTTGTGCTGCTCATCATCATCAGATTCAGATTGAGATTCAGAATCAACTACTACGTCATCTTCAACTTCATCATGCTCAATAATATTATTCATCTTTTTTTCTTCAACTTTATTATTGGTGGGATTCTTGATGGTGCGGTGGAGGTTTCTGTAGTAGGCGTCCAACCGCCCCCTTGTCCGCCGCGACACCGTCTCCATCTTCTTCTTTCCTAATTACTATTACTATTAGACCCACAAAGAAGTAAAGGGATATATATATACATATATATGTTATAGATGCTAGCATCGTTTACGAAGAATTGAAAGAAAAGATAAAGAGAGAGAAGAGAGAGAGTTGACGATGGAAAGGGCTCCAATTTCGCAAAGTTTGTATAAATATATATTTAGAAGAGATTTACGAAAAGATGCGCCTTTACTTCATCACAATCAATTTTCTGGATTTATTGGATTGGACTTTGGATTGGATTCAATTTAGGGAGGCCTTTGGGTTTAGTTAAGATTAGACAAAAGATAGAGTGAGATTTATCTTATATATAATTCCGCAGCGGATTCGGAGCACCACGTTATGTGGCAAATTATAATTATAAGGAGGGAAGGATTCGAACTCATGATCTCCAACACAATAGTCTATATCTTATACCACTTCACCACATCATTAATTATTATTTAAGACATACAATATACTTCGTTCCGGATTTGGAGCACCACAATCATGTGCCTACGTGGCGTCTCCTACATTCTCCATTAATTATTTATTTAAAATCTATATATTTATACAAATTAATTCTAATTTTATATTCTATATATTAATAAAATTTCAAATATATAGAATTACGATAAGAATATGTATATTGATATATTTGTAAGTTTATAAGATAATCATTAAACTATTTATAAATTCGTAGTGTCAGTGCGCACAAATCAATTCATAGTTGTTAATATAACAATGAATAAAATTTTAAACTATTGATTTAATTGTGTTTATGAGTAAATATAGATGCATTTTAGATAAATAAGAATGAAGGATGGAAAATATCATTTTATATTGTATTTCTATTTATTTAAAATATCTCGTCCCACATCGAAATCTCAAAATTAAGCACATACATATAGTTGCATATAAAAGAGAATTTAAATAATATAATCATGCAAAATTGTTTTGGTATTTCTCATAGAAGTAAAATAATAGTAGATGTTTGCATTATTTAAATTGACCATTTGACACTCAAAATAAGTAGAACTACACAAGAAATAATTGGGTCTCTAATTAAATGAGTTACGCATGCGTTTGGTCAATTCGTGCTTTTTACCCATATTTATCGGGCTATTCGGGTTGGCTCGCCCAAATCGAGCTAACCTAACTTTCAGAATACATTTTTAACACAAAATTTAAGTATCGTTTCAAATTTTTTGATTAATCCAATTCTTTCATGCTATTTTCGAGTTTGTTAATATATTTTGGCCTTAGCAAAACTTCAATTTTGAGGTGGCCCGTTGGCCAAGAAATTTGTAATTTTTTTTTATTATATATCGATAGATAACTACGTTTGTCAAAATTTTAAAAATAAGTAAATATACATATGCTATTAGACATACAATCAATTTTGAGGTAGCTTGTTGGCCAATAAATTTTTGAAATTTTCGATTTGAATCGATCAGAAAAATTATTTTTGAGTTAAAATGTGACATCTCACATCTAATAAGTATGTGATGTCAAGACAGTATATGTACAGGCTCAATGGACTCTCTAACAACTTGGGTTAACCATTTTAGCAAAGCGAGTACGAACACCAAGTAGTTGCTACAGTATAAGTATAGGCTCAATGGCCTCTCCAGCAACTTGGGTTAACCATTTTAGTAAAGCGCGGACGAACGTCAAGTAGTTTTTGCTAGCCAGCCCATTGAGCCACCGTAGCATAACGGGCTTCCACCCCATGGTACCGGGGCATTACAAATATTATTAGAGCCGACCCCGGCGAGCTCCATGGCCCCAGGGGCGGTCCTACATGTAAGTCATGATGAAGACGTCGTATATTCAACGGGGGGAGATTGTGACATCCCACATCGAATAAGTACGTGATGTTATTTTCGAGTTTGTTAATATATTTTGGCCTTAACACAACTTCAATTGAGGTGGCCCGTTGCCCAAGAAATTTGTAAAAATCTTTTAATATGTATATATGTATACTATTAGACATAAAATCAATTTTGATGTGGCCTGTTGGCCGAAAATTTTCGATTTGAATCGATCAGACTAAAATATTTTTGAGTTAAAATGTGACATCCCACATCGAATAAGTATGAGATGTCAAGACAGTATAAGTATGGGCTCAATGGATTCTCTAGCAACTTGAGTTAACCATTTTAGCAAAGTGAGGACGAACGCCAAGTAGTGCTATGCCACCATAGCGTAATGGGCTTCCACCCCGTGGTACCGGGGCGTTACAAATGGTATCAGAGCCGACCCCGAGTGAGCTCCATGGGCCTGTGGGCAGTCCTACATGTAAGTCACGATGAAGACGTCGTATATTCAACGGGGGGAGACTGTGACATCCCATATCAAATAAGTATGGTTTGTCTGTCAAAACAGTATAAGTTTGAGCTCAATAGACTCTTTAGCAACTTGAGTTAACCATTTTGGCAAAGCGAGTACGAACGCCAAGTAGTTGCGCCTATTATGCACCGTAGCATAATGGGCTCCCACCCCATAGGCCTAGGCGTTACATAAAATATTTTGGCTCTAGACCAAGAAATTTTTAAAAATTTATTAAACGGTTCAACCATAGTTCGACTGGTTCAACTGCTCGAACCATGTAGAGGTGACCAAATACAGGTTCGGGTACGGAACCGTACCCATACCCGGCGGGTATGGTTCCACATAATTGTTCCTGTACCCTAATCGCCGTATAGGCGGGTGCGGGTACAAATACGAGTACGAGTACAACCCAACGGTTCCAGCGGGTTTTATAATTATTATTTTAATATTAAAAATTCATTTTAAATTCTATTAGTTGCACCTCGAATTATTTAAAATAAAAAATATATTATTTTATTACAAAGAATCCAACAATGTAAACCAAAATCAGGCTTCTAAATAATGAATTAGAGTATGTCAAGTTATTTAAAAATTTAATCTTGAAGGACAAAGCATTGTTAAAATAAATTTGGTTAGAATTTAATGGAAAAAATGCTAAAGTATGCTAAAGAGTGCATTCTAATTGAAACTAATTAATAAAAAATATATTTTTATATAAAATACATATTAAAATGAAGGGTCAGCTGGTATAGGAACCAGCGGGTCGGGGGTCCAACTTTTAGTACCCATACCCGAACTGCCGCCTTCGGCGGGTACGGTTCTGAACCCAAACCGGCGAGTACGGGTATGAGTACAAACACCAGCCCTCCGGTACGTGTACGAATGCTTGTACGGGTCGACGTGTATGATTATTTTGGCCATCTCTAGAACCATGTCCCGAAAAATGTTCCGTGAAGGGTATTTTTTCTTCGAAGTAGCAACGTTAAGGGTGTTTTTGCTACTTTTCTTTAAAAAAAAAAAGAAAAAAAAGAAAATGAAAGTAAAATATTTTGAGTTAAGACTATTTTCAGTTCCAGTTGATCAATTTAAACTATTTTTGATTTATAATATTTTTAAATTTAAGACATTGACAATATATTATACACGTTTCAACGATTATCAGGTCATCCTTATCGGGCTGGGGGATAGTTTTTAGTTTGGGTTGATTAGGCTAAACCGTTTTTCAGTAAAAAAAAAATAAAATTTGGCCCTAACACTATTTTGGTATGAGGTGGCCCGTTGGTCAATAAGTTTTGAATCTTTTTGCTCTAACACTATTTCGATTTTGAGGTGACCCATTGGCCAAAAAGTTTTTGAAATTTTTTACCCTAATACTGTTTCGATTTTGAGGTCGCTCATTAGCCAAATTTTTTTGAAACGCTCTTAGTATGTATCAATAAATATATTATTTTTTTTATTTTTTATTTTTTTTAGACTCAAGTTCAATTTTGATATTTTTAAAATTATTTTAGTATGTATCGATAGTTATAATTGTCAATTTTTTGTAGCAAAAAAATATATTTTTAATTTCAAACACTTAACAATATATTAGGCACGAAATCGATTTTGAGGTAGACCTGCCCACGGGCCGAGCCCGCCGGTTTCGGGCCCGGCCCGGCGGGCCACGGGCCTCGGACAGCATGAACCTAGCCCGGCCCTAGACTTGTGCCGCGGTTTAGGGCTCGGCCCTAGGCCCGCCGGTTTAGGGCCGGGCCAGAACCGTAGGGCCTAGGGCCGGCCCGGCGGTTCACGCACATGGGAAAGGGGATGGGATGGCTGAAGGCTGAAGGCTGAAAAACAGAGCAATGCTCTGTTTCAGTGAAATGCTCTCGGCATTTTCGCCCTTAAGGGCTATTTAATTATTATTATTATTATTTTTTTTCTTTCAACTTTTTTTAAGATTTTAAATTTTATTCTTTTAAATTAATTAATTTAATGAATAGGAAATGTTAATTTGTCAACTTTTAATGTATTTTTTTTTAAAAAAATATTTAAATTACTCATTAAATTGTTGATAATGCATATCAAATTATCAATTGATGGAGGTTTGCAAATTGCAATATTGATGAAAAAAATTACAATATTAAATTAAGCTCAATTTAATCACTTTGACAATTGAATAAGTATTTTTACCTTTGACAAGAAAAATACTAAAAATTATAATAAGGGACTTGAACTCAATTTAATTTCAAAAATTGAGTTGCCTACGTATCCTCATTTTAATAGAGGAATCAAAGTCGACGTAGTTCTTATTACAACACAACGGTTCCTATTCCGCACCCGATGCCGATGCCGATTGATCCGTCTCGGTGAAGGCTTCATCTTCGCTCTCATTCCGATCATCCCATTCCGGTTCTTGAGCTCTAAGGTCGGCCCTACACCAATCATCGAGCAACATGGTAGCTTCAATGTTTGCCGGCTTCATTGTTGATCTTCTTTGATCTAGCATAAGACCTCCGGTGCTAAAGGCTTGTTCAACGGATACGGTGGATGCCGGGACGGCAAATAACTCCTTCGCCATCATGGAGAGTATTGGGTACTCCACTTTCTTCGACCACCATTTCAACACGTCGATCGACGGACCACTATCTTCAACACCAAAAACAAAACGAGTTTGCAAAAATATATCCAATTCACTATTACCTTGGCTCCTTGGATTATTATAGGTTCTATTTTGGTACATTCCTTGCATTTGTCTAACTAAAGGATCCATTGAGTCCATTGCAAAGGGAAAATCAAATGAAGGCATCATAGTAGAAGAAGAAGAAATCTCCGTATTATCTTCATTACTACCATACTTTCTCCTATATTCATCAAAAAGTTCTATCAAAGTCCTATGTAGATCATCCTTCATATCTTGCACATTAGGAAGATCAAAAAATATTTGTTCACCATCAATTACAACATTACTAAAGTCCATTTGCAAAAAAACATCATAATAAATTTGTAGCATTTGACAAACACCTTCATATCTCCATTTAGGATCCAAACATTTAGCAATCAAGAAAACTTTCGGAATCTCCCTAAAATACTTTAGCCATTTTTGAACCATAAAATAAATCACACCTTGCAAGTTTGGCCTAGTAAAACAAGCCTTAAAAGACATGGCAATATACATGCAATGTTCCAACACTTTAACGGAAGTACAATAATAAACACCCGATAATTGTTTAGTAGCCATATGAAAAACCTTCAATAATCCATATAAATCATAACATGCATCCCAATGACTCTCATTAAGAACTAATTGAGCCGTGGAAAATTCTTTCCAAAAAAATCACATAAATGACCCTTATACTCCATCGTACTATTAAGCATCTCATAAGTAGAATTCCAACGATGAGATACATCGGCTTTGAAACATGTATAAACAATATTCTTTGAACGACAATATTTTTGCCATTTTTTCCCCAATGTTTTTGATTTATGCAAATATTTAACGACATTTTTAATAGGAACAACGGACTCTTGAAAAATCTCAAGCGCATCTTGGACACATAAATTCAAAATATGACAAATGCATCTAGAATGAAAATATTTTCCATCAAAAGATGGTGCACATGCTTCAATGAGTTGAGGAATACTAGCCGTGTTCGCCGTTGCATTATCAAAACCAACCGAAAAAACCTTATTAACCAAACCATATTCATTTAAAACGGTGATAATAATCAAAGCAATATTTTGAGCCGTGTGAGGCTCTTCAAACTCCCTAAATGCAATCAAACGTTTTTGCAAAGTCCATTTTGCATCAATCCAATGACATGTAATTCCCATATAACTAGCCCTATTATATGCATCGGTCCAAACATCGGCACAAATAGAAACTTTATGACCCAAACGTTGTAAATATTTCATCAAATCTTTTTGTTTTTCCATGCATTGACGCCTAATCCTCTTAAGCATTTGAGTTCTAGCAACTTTACTAGCATTGGGACCTAAACCTTCTTTATAGGATGCTTCATACGTTATTCTATCGGCATAATTAAAAGGTTGTTTCTCCATAGCACAATATCTAGCACATGCATCTTCGTATCGACCTTTATCAAATTTAAATAAAATAGGCGTACCCGTCTCCGAAGATGAAGTGGTACCTCGAATTTGAGTTTGAGAAGTAGAGATTCCCCACTCACTCGGATGCGTGCTCTCCATGTGCCTATTCATGGTGCCGTAGCCTCCCTTTTCGATCCACTTATAAATAGTTGTGCAATAGTTGCAATACGCAAGGAATCTCTTTCGACCATCGGGTAGAGGAGGTTGGCCTTCGATCTCCGGAGCATCAACAAGTCGAAAGTGTTTCTTGAAGATGTCGGACTTCGGTGCTTTCTTGGGTTTTGATGAAGGAGGAGGAGGAGGAGGTTGATCGTCTTCGTTGTCGTCGTGCTCTTCATCGTCGTCGTTGGTGGAGCCATGAAATTCGAATCCTTGGGTTTCCATCGTATTCACCATTTCCTCAAACCTCGCATCATCTTCTTCTTGGGCTCGAAGTCTTGCATATTCTTCGGCTTGTAGTCGTTCGGCTACTTGCCTTGAGATTTCCTCCGATATTTCCGTCCTTCTTGACCTTTGAGTTTGTCGGCTATTTCCTTCGTCACCACCGACCACCTTGCCCTTACCCTTGTTTCCTTTGGAAGAAGACATAATGTGTGTGTGTATTTATGAAAGTGAGAGTGAGAATAGAGATTGAGTTGAAAGAGTGACAATAGAGATTTCAAGAAATGAGAGCTTGAGAAAGTGAGAGCTTGAGAGAGTAAGAGCTTGAGAGCTTGAGATAATTAAAATGAGAGTGAGAGCTTGAGAGTGAGAATGAGAGCTTAAGAATTAAAATTGGGTGTTTGATCTTTGAATATACCATGAATTTATAGGAGGAATGGAGGAAGAAGGTGTTGGAGGAGGGGGAAGATGACAACCAAACGGCTAGGAGCCGTTGGTGGGCATGCATGCATGCTGCAGCAGCAGCTGACCCCTGTTTTCTGCCGTTGGGCCCGCCGGTCCGGTCCCGGCCCGTCGGTCCTGGGCGGCCCGTCGGGCCCCAACGGCTATAATAAGCCCGTCGGTTCAACGGCTGGCCCGGCGGGCCAGCCCTACGGTTAACCGGCGGGCCGCGGTTCCTTCCCACGTCGAACCTAGCCCGGCCCTTCGTCGCGGTCTAGGGCTCGGTTCGGGCCCGTTGACCTGCGGTTTAGGGCTCAGCCCGTTGACTTTAGGGCTGGGCTAGGGCTAGCCCGACGGGCCGAAAAGCCCAGGCACGTCTATTTTGAGGTGGCCCGTTAGTCAATAAAATTTTAAATTTTTTTAGTATGTATCGATAACTATAATTGTAAAAAAATTTAACAAAATTGTACATTTTCAATATAAAACACTTCACAATAAATTAGACATAAAATGAGAATCGTTTCAAAATTTTCTGTTGATCGGGCAGACCTTCATGCTATTTTCTAAACATAGTACAACATATTAAAGTATTTTTTAATAAAATTTAATTTGATTTTGTAACACTTTTTTTTAACAAATTATCATAATACAATCATCTTAATAAATACTACAATAAAATAACACCCCGTCGAATTTTGACGGGATACAAACTAGTTTCTACATAATTTAACAGCCAAAATTATGATGTTTGAAGGCATCCTGCTCGATTAAACACCAACTATTGGTGTATCCTCATACGCTAGAGGGCAATATTGATTACTAATTACCAATTCACCATTTTGTCTATTTAATTTTAAGAAATGATGAATTCTTCAAATTTCAAGCAATTGTTCATTTTTATTACTATTTTTTAACTCATCTATTAGTTTTTGGAGATGAATATATGATTTTGGTTCTACTTTTACTGCGATTAATTAATATTTTTATTCCTTAAATGCTCTCATAAAACTACCTGAGGGTCCTGATGGGATATATATATATATATATATAGAGAGAAATGATATGCTACTCACCTCCCGGTGGGCACCTTCGTGGGCACCTCGTCGTTTTATGACGTTTGCATTGCTTCTTTTTTTTTTAATTTTAATTTTTATTCTATATTCTAGTATCTTAGAAATTAATTTAGAAATCATAAAATCTAAAAAATACATAAAAATCAAATTTTAATTTATTTTATTACTCATTTTTTGAAGTTAAAAATAAAAAATAACAAATTGAACATTGATTTTTAGATTTTATGATTTCTAAATTAATTTCTAAGATACTATAATATATAATAAAAATAAAATTAAAAAAAAACAATGCAAACGTGATAAAACGATGAGGTGCCCACGAAGGTGCCCACCGGGAGGTGAGTAGCATATCATTTCTCTCTATATATATATATATAGATTGGATATTATAAGAACCCTTTTAAAACTTGTGAACTAGGAACCCATATGGACCATCCATTTTAATAGATGAGTGGTTGAGATTAAATGATGAGATTTGACAGTTTTATTAGTAATTAGGGGTATAATTGTAATCTTAAATTAATTATATTAACCGCACCTCCTATATTAAAGGGACACACTTTTTTTTAGTTGCTTTTTAATTTTGAATGGAATGTTGTTTTTTTCGTTCTTTTTTAAGTTATTGTTGTTGTTTTTTTTTTTTTTTTTTTTTTTTTTCCTTTCATGCTTTGAAATAGTAAAATTATATATTAGGATTTAATAAGCTTTCACAATTTGCGATCAATTAGTACAGTATGAGGGTTAAAATAATAAATAAATAATATATAACCATTGCATGATTTGTATTATTATCGATTATTTTATTGCTACTATATGATTAAATTAAAAAAAAAAAATTATCGGGATGAATTATATTTCTGCAATGCTTATTTATGTTTCTCACAATGTTTATTATTCATTGTAATTAGTGTTAAAATAAGTATATGATTTAAAATATTTTATTTTGTTTTTGAGCATCGATCAATCACTATTTAAGCATCATGTTATAACTATTTAAGCATCAAATATAAACTTATGGATGCTAGACTTGTAATATTAACAAAGATCTCTTTTAAGCGTCAATTAATAACTATTTAAGGCTTTAAGCATCCTATAATAATTATTTAAGCATTAAATACACTTTTACTTATAGATACTGAAAATTGAATTTGAGCAATATAAGAAAATTAAGCAAGCATACATGAAAAACAATTTAAGCATTTTAGTATAAATACTAAATCAAAAAAAGGATAATTACACTATTTAAGCATCACATGATAACTTTTTAAGCAAGATTATGATTTTGGTTACCTAAAAGAATTTTATCTACTTAATCGCAAACAACGTGGATATAAAAAAAATATTTACCAACAGTTCATGCTTAATTTTGATGTAGATAGCTTATTAGAATTATGGTAAGCGCTTTATTGCATGAAAAAGCATGCAAAAGTTAAATAAGCATGATTGAAATTACTAGCTAATTTTAAAGTTAGTGAATGTTAAATCTTACGGGAATATTGAAAAAGCTTTAAGAAAAAGTGAAATAAGCATTTTAAGGACATGAAATAAGCTACTGAGCAATATATATAAGATGCGTTCATGCTTAATTAGTAGAATAATGATGCTTAAATATATTTATCACAATGCTAAATCTGACACAACTCTCTTTTAATTTTTCTCTATAAATGCTTATAGTTCACTCTTTTGATTTGTAAATTAGAATTAGCAAACAATAAGCATGACAAGAACATAAATAAGCATTTTTCTTAAATAATTATTTTCTTCACTTTTTAAACTTCATTGTCGAAAACATAAAAACAGGTGCCCAAATGGTGCTTCTAAAAAAGAACAAGCATTTGAAATCAATTATTATTTGAAACTCAATTAATTATTATTCGAAATTCAAAGCTTTTATATAACATCTCTTTGTTCCTGTTTCTTCTTAGAATAATATACGTCTAAATAGATTATAATTAATGCTTAAAATAAATATTCATCATGCTTAAATAGGTTGTTATATGTGTTTAAAATAACATGTGTCAGAAAGATATTTTCAATGCACAAACATACAACCAATCATGAAATTGGAAGCATGATATGTTACCAGGAAAAGCATGAAAGTTATGAACAAATTATATAAATACACGAATTGCTAGATTTTGAACCAGTTTCTTTTATTTCCGGTGTCATTCCGTTGCTTTAATACCCATCTTCTCTACGTGTAGCAGAAAAAAAAATTAGCAGATCAGTTCCGTCGATGCAAGAAAGAGACGAGGAGAATGCGTTTGATAAGCAAAAATCCATCCTTTTTTTTTTCTTCAAGGTTTCGTGGGTAGAAGCAAAAATCTAGAGAAGATTGAGTCGCGACGTTAATCTGGAAGAGATTGGTTTCGGAAGTGGCCGATATTAAAGGAATGCACAATCTTTCTTATTCGTTGTTTTCCTAAACTACCTTTTAAAATTATTAAAAAAAGGCATTAAATCAGTAAAATACAAAATGTAGGATTTAATCTCCACCGTTAGATTGTGTAAAAATGATGGCTAGGATTAGTTCCTAGTTCTCAAGTTTGAAGATAGCATCCATAAGATCCATCCCCTATATATAGTTCAATTCAGGTGGAAACTATATTTTATATAGTATCTAAAAACTTTTTTACACCATTGATTTAAATAGAATCAATGGCTGAGATTAAATGAATCTAAATAATTTCATAATAAATAATGCATATCAATTATCGTTATCATATTATTAAAGGGTAGTAATGTAAAAATTCTCTCTTTCAAACACGCTGCATATTGTAGCCGCTGATTTTGTGGGATTCATTCAAATCTTTCTCAAAATATAGATATGCATTCTGTGTTTTCTTTTCGTTTTTTTAGTGTAATCTTGCTATCAAAATCTTTAGTTTCCTAGGGTTTCCGCATTATTCAGCTAGCCTACTTTTTTTTTGTGCGAATCAAGGAAGAACATGGCGAGTGATGATAGAGAAGGTTTGTTCATTATTGATGCATTCGTTTATTTTAGCTGGATTCTTAATGAAATTATGCACTGCCGTTATTTTTATGGTTGGTTTCGGCATTGTTGGATTCATGAATTTGCAGTAGGTTGAATTAATGAATCATGCATACCAACTGTATGAGATAATGCATAAGTCATTTTTTTATGCTGCATAGCCTGGACACTATGAAGACATGCGACACTATTGTTTGTTTGATTGTATTTGTATTTAGAATTGATTATTTAGAAATTGAAATCGTATGGCGTTTATTTTATAGGTTCAATAAGTTCAGTTTTTTTTTATACTAATGCATATATAAGTTTTTGAATCTGCATATATGATTATACTTTGTTGCATGTGACGTAGTTTTCTGAGATTGACACTTATATGTAGGAAGAAGTAAGCTTAGTCATGATAGGCAACAGTTGAAGTTATTTTTATGGTTGATTTCGGCATTGTTGAATTCATGAATGTGCAGTAGTTTATATTATTGAATTGCATACAAACTGTTTGAGGTAATGCATAAGTCAATTTTTAATGATGCACAACATGGATAGTATGAAAACCTGTGACATTTGTAATGGAGATATATCTATATTGTTTGTTTGATTGTATTTTGTAGTTAGAATTTATTGTTTATAATTGAAATCTTTTGAAGTTTAGTTTAAAGGTTCACTAAGTTCAGTTTATTATTGATAACCTAAACCACTCGGAATCAATGGCGGATATTAAATGAATCAATGGCGGAAGTGGTTATTATTGATAACCTAAACCAATCGGATAAGGATGCACATAGCGAAGTATAGAAAGCTATCTCAACAACTGGTAAGTGTAATTGATACTGATGAAAGTTGACTCCATTACTCTGCATACAATTTATTCTAAAACTAATATATTAAATATTTTTGTGTAAATTACAGGTATGGCTGTCTACATTCTTCCTTAATGAAAAGGGCTTTATAGAAAGATCAAAAATTGTCGAGAGGGCGACTATTCTTGTAGCTTCTCTTCCATGGGTGGATTCGGATAATGGTTCTGATTGTGAGATATATGTTATGCGACACATGGAAACGTATATGGGGGAAGGTGGCACCAAGTGGAAGCATTGTTTGAGTTGGAAGATAAAAAATCAATTGAATTATCTAAGGGTGAAGTACTGTGCAACCATCGCTGCAGCACAATGCAACGAACTGAAGAAAGATGCCATTGAGGAAGCTGAATTTTACTACTCCCTTGCTTCTAAGGAAAAAAAATATGATTTGGAAGCGAAGCTAATTAATTGGCGTCCACAAGAGTAATTCTATGGAATATTTTTTTTCAAGACATTTTAGTTTATCATTGCACACAGAACATGCTTTATTTATAAACTATATTTTGTTTTTTATATGTGAATTGAACATTTGTTATTATTCCACACTTATATTTTTTACGAGTTTTACTTAAATTTAGATAGTATGCAACGTTGAAGCTATATATCTATGGGTAACAACAAGCTTCTGTATTTTAATTTTTTTTACCAAAGGTATAATTCTTTTAATTGTAATCGATTGATCATGCATATAATTGCATAACTTTATGCACATAATTGCATACCATTATGCATAATAGCAATCATCATCTTGTCTTAATAAGAACTGGACATAATATTTTAAAAACATATCTTTTGTAGTTGTTGCATATCTAACCGTTTTATTTCTAATTTGCTATGAATAAAAGATACAAACATTAATTTACTATGAATGGGATCCTCTATCCCAAAATGATATCTCAAACTTTTATTTCTATTACTTTTATATTATTTTTTTTTATAAAAAAATAAAAATACTACAATATGGTAAATTATAATACATTTATATTTTAAAAAATTAGATTTTTTAAAAATTATATGATTTAATTTTAAGTTTATGAACTCTAGTATAACAGTGAAAGTAAATGATAAAAAATAATTATAAACCCTAATGGGGACGGGTGAGCCCTTCGGAATAATCTTAAAATTAAATTAAATCATTATAAAATAAATATATTGAATAAAATGCATAATATTAGTATAAATTAATTTTTGTGACACGATTGTAACACCGAATTTGGAACGGATTAATTGTGCATATAATTACATAACTTGATGCACATAATTGCATACCATTATGCATAATAGAAATCATCATCTTGTTCTTCCTAAGAATTTTGACATAATAATGACTTAGAAAGTTTATCAAATCATATTTACTAAATGCAGGGCTAATAATGTATCCGTATTGTTTAAAAGAAATTCCAAAAATTTTGACACAATACAAAATGCATCGAATATTTTTGACGAAAGTGCAATTAAAAGAAATGTCAAAATTGTTGCCGATCAAACTAACAAAGCAAAACACATTCTAATAAAACTCTTAAATGGCAAAACGTGTTCAAAATCTAGATACCAAAGTAAAACAAATGAAGTATTTTAAAGAAAACATCAAAAATAAGCATAATCAAAATGAACTCATGCAGCCAAGGGAACAGATTGCACATTAAACACGTAATAAACAAAATCCCCACGTTTAAGGAGAATCAGTTATGGTATATTTTAGCAAAAGACGGTTGTACCCTAAATATGTGTGAATTCTAATTAAAAATAATCACACCAACAATAAAAATATTAAATCTGACTTCTTATTTGTAACCGTTGGATGACAATAATCATAGTCTACTATTCGTTGATTTTTTTTTTGATGTGATGCATTTTTAGTAATGTTTTGTTGCATATTTCATTATTTATTGATGCATAAGGGAGATTGAACGTGTATGGGTTCCCCGAAAAGTCAATTATTTTGATATTCTTTTGAATATGTGCACATTTGGAATTGTAGAAAAATTATTTTTAATGTGATGCATTTTTAGCTGTGTTTTGTTGCATATTTCATAATTTATTGATGCATAAGGGAGATTGAACATGTATAGGTTTCCCGAATAGTCGATTATTTTGATATTCTTATGAATATATGCACATTTGAGACTATTGTACTAGCGGATGAAAGATTGTTTCAATGTAATGCATTTTTAGGTATTATTTGTTGCATATATCATTATTCATGTATGCGTAAGGACGATTAAACGTGTATTGGTTTCATGAAAAATTCAATTATTTTGAATTTTTTTTTTCTGCAGATCTTGAATCCAAAGAGTCGACTGACGATGACTTTATTGTGGGAAGCAGTTCGAAGATGACAAAAATCGGAAAACAAATTAAGATTGTTGGGATTGAACTTATTTACTTATTTGGCACAAACGTGTTTGAGCTTTTTGCTCGAATGCTTTTAATGCAGACTTATTTTATACTTTTAAATATTTTTTCAAATTATATCATTATTCATATTTGACTATATATTATGCATTTATTGACATTTATTATGCATATTTTAGTTTAAGCTATTGCATATTTGTTTTAAGTTTGCTTTAAGCTATTGCATATTTTAGTTTAAATTATTGCATAATTATTCTTATAATTATGCATGAACCATAGTTGGAGAAAATAATCCATAGAATTTAAAAATAAGCACTGATTGTGGAAACTAAACCCTAAAGGGACACTCTAATTGTATATCTGAACCATTAAACCTCATTGGAAAAAATAATCTTAGAAAAAAATTATTCTCTTATCCGTAGCTCAAAAAAATCATATTTGGGAAAACTAAACTCTAGGCTGTGAAAATTAAACCGTTGTCTGAAATCTAAACCCAAACCGAAAAGACTAAACCCTTATCAAGAAAATTTAGATCCTAGCTAGTTGGCAACTAAACATAATACATGTATCATAATGCATTTCTTGTCATTTGTTATGTATATTGTTGTGTACGTTCCTGCACATTTTAGTAAGTTATTGCATAATTATTCATCAAAATATGCCTAAGCTCTAGTTGGAGTAAATAAACTATAGACGATAAAAAATAAATCCGATTGTGGAAACTAAACCCTACACGGGAATTTAAACCCTAAACTATGTTTGGAAAAACTAAACTCTAGGATGTGAATACTAAACCTTGTCAGGGATCTAAATCCTAATCGAAAAATTAAACCTTATTACCAAAATTTTGCATATTCTTTTAAATACTTGTGCATGTCAAAAAATAAACAAAAGAAATATAAATAATTAATTTTGAAAATTTACAATCATTATATAGGGAGTGGTTCACACTAATGTACTATCTATTATTATAATGGGTTATTCTCTAAATTTTGAAAATTTACCATCATTATAAATGTATTAATCCATCTACAATGACAATGCATATCGTTTTTTAATAATAATAATGCATTTCTTTCACAAAAAGAATGCATCTCTTTCACAAACATATTGCATTAAGAATAATAAAGTATGAATTTGTTTACCTAAAAAATTGCTAACCTAGTAACGTATATTGAAGCGGAAATACTAAAGAAACATCATAAAATTACTATAATCAATTATGAAAAAAGGTGATTCGTACAGATTTTGTACTTAATGAATGAAAATCACAAAATAAAATACAAGGTTAAACTTTTATTATTTGTACAACTAGAACGATGACACGAGATTAAGAATGGCATACAATTTAAGATTCTTTGTAACCGTTTATTTTAAGTAAATGCGTGCTGTGAAAATCCCATTAAATAAGGAGAGATCAGTTACATAATATACAAAATGACACAATTATCCTAACTAATGCGTAAACAAGACCTAAAAAATAGTTAAACTGTCATAAATGAATTAATTATTCAGATTATTTATAACCATCGGATGACATAAACCAAGGGCCAAAAAAAGTTTCTAGATTTCACACAATATTTAGTTTTCATTAGACCCTAGTTTTGGAATAAAAGCACAAAAAGCCGGACACTAAATAATAAACCTCCTAAGGATTTATTCAAGGGCTATGGTCTATGATAGGATGCGGCCCAATGGCCCAGATCAGCTCGGCCCATCCAGAGTGAAGGCCAATAAACACCAGTCAACAAATCCATCTACATGCCCCACGATTTCTCAACCACCCGCCATGGTCAGAGTGCGACGGGACGTGTGAAGACAGCACCCACGATTTCTCTGCCACCCATAACCTCAATTCTCTATAAATAGAATTATCTGGGAAGATAAAGGGAGGAGGACTGTATTTTTACTAGCAAGAGAAACTTCAATAAAAACATTCTCTTTTCCCTCCGTGGACGTAGATCTACCCATAGATCGAACCACGTAAATTCTTGTGTTCTTAGCTTTCTATAAATCTCACCATCACAAAAACACTCCAAAATCCACGATCGAACAGTCTAGTTTTCGGAAAAACCACTAATATTAATAACATTAATAATTAACAGTAACAAAATATGAAATCAAGACTAAAAAAGCATGAAATAGACACTAAAAAAGCATGAATAAGCATGTCAAAACCCGGACACTAGACCCTAAACCCTAAACCCTAAACCATAAGGGTTTATTCACTAGTGGAAAAAAGGCCTAATAATGCATTTACTTTATGACACTTAATAAAAAATGTCACCACAGGCATTCAAACGGTACACTAGACTATAAATGCATTTTACTTACAAGCTTTTAAGGCATTTTCTTTGTAATGCCATTATAACTCACATTTTGTGACATTTTTAACTAATGCACCAAATATAAAATGATAAAGCAAAAAAGAATTAAAAAAATACCTCAAAGGACGGAAAGAAAAAAGAAAACTCAAAACCAACTTTTCTTTTCTTTTATTTTCTCTCCTCTTCTCCGCTGCTTCACAGTGCACTCTATCATATCTACATAAATCTCAATCATTTTTCTTTTCTTATAACATCCGAACAATGCTTATGAGATTTGGGATCTGGAATCAATTCGAATTTTCAAGATAAGGCATGCGAAGAGGAGTAACTGGCGACATCCACATGGTATAAATAGCTGACAGAGGGGACGCACATCATCTGTTTGTGGAAAGTTCTCAACGAGAACCAAAGATTTGTTTCCGAGTTCTAGTAAGATTTCACTTCTTACTCTTCTTCTTTGATCTATGCTGTATTTTTTTTCGGATGGTAAGATAATTTAGGGATATACGTCGATAGTGTACAATTAAATGGTAAATTCGACTTATTTTAATATCCAAGAAACGACCCCTTTCTTAATCCCATTTAATGATGGGCTTCTATTTTTCTTTTTTCATTATTCTTTATGTTAATTTTTTTGATTTCCAATTACGGTATTGTCGTGGGAGGAGTTTTGCTTCTTAAATTCGTATTTTTTATTTTCCACTTTTTATATGCGACCTTGTTCTATTAATGTTTTCTTTTCTCATGATGGAATCCGGTGTGTTCAGCAATTGTTGAGTTATGGATTTCGTTCTTGACCAATGATAGATTTTTGCTTCATTGCGCATAAAGTTAGCTCCTTATGATTTAATTTAAGTCGAGTAATATCATTATCCTTCTATTTTTGAATTGTTGATGGTAAATCCTAAGGACAATTATAATTACCTTTTAGGTATAGATGATCAGGCATTTATCAGAGTAGAGATGATGCATATGAACATTTGTTGGTGTAACACATTTTAATCAGATGAATGAGAGTATACGATCAGTATCTCAATCTGGTATGTCATAATATCTATTCATTTGTACTCTAATTTGTTATAATAACAGTGATTGTAATTGCATTAGTACATTATCTAGTTTCCGAAAAACAACTAATAACACAAAATAACCACCAAAAGCCAGATACTAAATAATAAACCCCAAAGGGTTTATTTCACTAGTCCCTAAATCCTGAGGGTTTATTTCAGGGCTAGGGTCTAGTTTTCGAAAAACCACTACTAACACCCAAAACCATAAAAAATCGGACATTAGATAATAAACCCCCCTAAGGGTTTATTTCAGGGCTGAGGTCTAGTCTCCGGAAACACCATTAATAACACTCAAAACCATCAAAAGCCGGACACCAAAAGCATGAAATTATCACTAAAAAGCATGGAAACCATCATCATCCTCCACACATCGCACGCCACTATTCTATTCCGCTTCTGCCCCTGCTTCGTCTGTTGTATCATTCTCACTCTGCATGCAAAGGAAGGGGTAAAATAGGGCAATTGCTCCTCATCTCTCACCACCAACCTCACCATCTCCATTGATAGGATAGGCCCAATGGCCCAGACCAGCTCGGCCCATCCAAAGGGAGGCCCAATAACACAAAGTCAACAAAGATCAACCACCCCACGATTTCTCAACCACTGCACAGGCGGACGTGCGAGAGCAGCAACATCCATGATCTCTCAACCACCCTTGACCGAAACTATCTATAAATAAGAGTCATTTTGTAAGAGGAAGGGATCGGCACTGTACTATTTAGAAAAGATACTTGAATATACATATTCTCTTTCTCCTCCGTGGATGTAGATCGACCCAAAAGATCGAACCACGTAAATCCTTGTGTTCCCAGTCTTCTACAAATCTCACCATCACTAAAACACTCTAAAATCGACGATCGATCACTGGCGCCGTCTGTGGGAAACGAAAGAATTTTGTGAAACCGATCAGCACATTTTCGAGTGAAAATACGATGGTAAGACCAACCCGCTCCGCCACCACCACCGCCGCCGCCGCTGCTACCAAGGCGAAACAGAAACGAGCCGACCCCTTCCTTTCCAATCCACCTTACATGCCGGCCAATGAGGAAGAAGGTGACGTTAGTCAAGCTCAGAAAACTGCTTCCCAGATCCAACGTGACCAACAGCCCATTCGCCGAACTCCTGAAGGCCACCCGGAGGATGTCCCATCTGGGGGTTCAGCTAGCGGCGACGGACCAGATCAAAGTGGCAGCCAACGCGGAAATACCGAACTCCAACCCGAGCTGGGAGACGCACTGAAGGCGTACCTGAACCTCCACGAGCAGGATTTTCGCAAGTTCGCCGATCAACACTGACAACAAAGCCAAAGCAAAGAAGACGAAGTAGAACCGTCACAAAGGCCATCCCTAAGTCTCCAGATCGTTGGAGACAGGGAGGCCGAAGTTCCCCAAAGGCGACAAAACAATCGCCGTAGGAACGATCGCGCTTCACCTCGGCGCGGTTCAACGTCACCTCGTCAAAACGTCGTTCCTCATCGGCGTGACGAAGGGAACGTCCATCAGAGAAGATTCGACGTTGAGGCCGAACTTCCTCGAAGGCGACATAGTAATCGCCGTGGGAACGATCACGTTTCACCTCAGCGCGATCCGACACCACCTCGTCAAAACGCCATTCCACCTCGGCGCGACAACGAGAACGCCTACCAAGGAAGATTCGCCGTCTACGGTCGAATCTCGACTCCCTTCACTAATAGGATACTCTATACTCCTCTCCCGTCGACGTATAGAGTACCTCCTATCCCACCTTACAACGGAACCCAAGACCCCAGCAACTTTCTATCCCGGTTCCAATACAACATGATGAACCAGGGGTTGGCCGAAGACGTTTACCTGTGTAAAGTCTTCCCCGAGCTACGGACAACGCTAGGAGCTGGTTTGATAGTCTCCCTAATTGCAGCGTAGGGTCATATGCCGACCTACTGGACGCCTTTGAACGTCGTTTCTTCCAAAAAGCCGAGGCAAAGATCAGCCCAGCCCAGCTCCTCACCTTAAAGCAAGGGCGGGGAGAAACGATCAGTGATTTTCTAGCCCGTTTTTATAACGAGAGCCTAAAAGTCGATCGTCTCTCCGACGACGTGCTTATCTCGGCCTTCCAAAATGGCATCCAGTCCGGAACTCTCTTCAGAGAGCTCGTAAAGGCACGTCCCGCGACCTCCAGGCAGCTATGGAGGATCGCCGACACATTCGCCGAAGCGGACGAGGCCGATCGGAAGAAACGGGCGGCAGATCGGCCCGAAAACAACAATAAGAGAAAAAAAGAGGAGCGCACTGACTTTGGGCAAAGCCGCCGAAGTGCCCTCGAAAGGTTACAGCGAGGACCCCTCGAGTCCCGCCTAGGACCTCGACCCAACCAAGACCGAAGTCAGTATACACCGCTGACAAAGTCCAGGGCCGAAATATATGAGCTCCACTCAGACTTGTTCGAGAAGCCATCGCCCTTATCCCGAGGTGGCTCGAAGCGCCGATCCAAGGAAAAATACTGCAAGATCCACAATGACTATGGTCATGAAACTGAGGACTGCAGGGACCTCGCCTCGGACATAGAGCATATGGTGCGCGACGGTACCCTCAAACTATACCAAAGTCGCGACCAGAAAGAGGCCCGACCTCAAGGGAAGGGCAAGAGAAAGAAAAATAAGGGAGGCCATAACTGCGCCTCCAAAACCGACAAAAGGCCAAAACACGATGACGAGGATGAGGATGAAGATCAACCCCGATATGATGCAGTTATCACTGCCATCACCGGACTGCCTGAAGGCACGACGAGGTCATCGTTGAAAGCCGAGGTCCGAAGTCAACAACGGGAAGAACCTACCCAAAAAAGGTTCAAGAGGGAGGAGGTCGTCACCTTTTCAAGCAATGACCCAGTTCCCCATGCGGTACCTCATCAAGATGCCACCATAATCGAGGCCGTGGTGGCCAACAAACTGGTCCACCGCGTATTCGTTGATAGTGGAGCATCTGTGAGTGTGCTCTTTAAAGACTGCTTCGATAAGCTAGATATCGAAGAAGCACGTCTGAGGCCAGCACCCATGCCATTAAAGAACTTCACACAACAAGAGACGACGACGGAAGGCATAATTTCACTGCCCGTGACGGTTGGAAAGAGCCCGTTGTCTACTACAAAGATAATCCACTTCTTCGTCGTAAAAGTCAGCTCCCCCTATAACATCATCTTAGGGAGGGATTGGCTAATAGCGACAAAGGCAATCTGCTCGGCCTACCACCTAACGATTAAAATTCTGTCTAGAAACGGAGTGATCACTCTTCGAGGAAACCAGCAACAGGCTAAGGAGTGCATGCAGGTCGCACTCCGAGGTGATAGGAATCAACACCCCCAGGCATAGCAACTACAGAAACCCGAAGAGGTGGAGCCGACGTCGCCTCCATCCGTCGAGCCGGTAGAAGACGTCGCATTATACGAAAATAACCCTGCCAGGGTCGTCAAAGTAGGGTTCGTCGGCGAAAACGAGCTCCGAAGTCAACTTATCCGGCTCATTCGGGAATATAGAGATGTCTTTGCTTGGTCGCCGCTAGACATGACCGGGGTGGCACCAAGCATCATCACTCATCACCTCAACATCGACCCTGCAATAAAACCAGTTCGGCAGAAGCAACGAGCCTTCGCAGCTGAACGAGGTCAAGTGATTCACGACGAGGTTCGCCAACTGCAACAGGCCGATATTTTATTCGAAGTAAAATATCCGACCTGGTTGGCCAACCCCGTGATGGTGAAAAAGCAGGGAGGCGGGTGGCGGATGTGTATTGATTACACGGACCTTAATAAGCACTGCCCAAAAGACTGCTACCCCCTCCCCAACATTGACAAGAAGGTCGAAGCTCTTGTTGGCCACAAGGTGTTCAGCTTCTTGGACCTACACAAGGGATACCACCAAGTCCTCATGAATGCCGAAGACGCACCGAAGACCGCCTTCGTCACGGACTTCGGCATCTATGCATACAAAAAAATGCCCTTCGGACTGAAGAACGCCGGAGCCACATACCAAAGGATGGTCGATAAAACTTTTGAAGCCCACGTCGGTAGCATTGTCGAAGTATATGTAGACGATATAGTCGTAAAAAGCAAGGAGATCGCCACTTGTGTAAACGACCTTAAAGTTGTCTTCAGCCTACTTCGTAAAGTAAACCTAAAATTAAACCCAGAAAAGTGTACTTTTATGGTCCGGGGAAAATTTCTAGGGTGTTGGGTTTCACGCGAGGGGTTAAAAGCCAACCCTTCAAAAGTCCGAGCTATCCAAGAAATGCAAGTGCCGAAGTCAATCCATGACGTGCACAAACTGACGGGCTGCCTAGCCGCCCTAAGTCATTTCCTATCTAAGGCCGCCGAAAAACAACTCCCATTCTTCAAGATACTAAAGAAGGCGCCGAACTTCGAATGGAACGACGAGCACAGGAGAGCTTTCGATGGCTTAAAGAAGTATCTCGCAAATCTCCCTACATTATCTGCACCAAAGAAGGACGAGGTCCTCTCTTTATACCTCGCCGCTTCGAACGAGGCAATCAGTGCAGTCCTGGTACGAGAAGAAAGACGTCATCAGCTACCCGTCTATTTCATAAGCCGAGCCCTAAAAGGACCGGAGACGAGGTATCAGCCATTGGAAAAGGTCGCACTTGCGTTGGTGAATGCAGCAAGGAGACTCCGATCGTACTTCCATGCACATCAGATACAAGTGCTGACCGACCTACCACTTCGGCAAGTGCTTACAAAGCCGGAAGCATCTGGGCGAATCGCTAAATGGGCTATAGAACTCGGCGAGCATACGATTTCCTTTGTACCTCGCCAAGCAATTAAAGGGCAAGCCCTGGCCGATTTCCTGGTAGAAGCCAAGTTCACGGGTACACAGCAATCCGTTGAACCTACTGAGGATAAATCAAAGGGTGAGGCACCGAACCCACAACCGCGAGACTGTTGGAAGGTCTACGTGGACGGGGCATCTGGTAACAAAGGAAGCGGAGCCGGGGTTTTACTCATCAGCCCAGAAGGAAAGGAGGTCACCCACGCACTCCGGTTCAATTTTCCGACCACAAATAACGAGGTGGAGTACGAAGCTCTAATCGCTGGACTTCGCCTAGCCCAAGCTCTCCAGGTAAGGGCCATTCAAATCCACAGCGATTCCCAAATCATAGTGAATCATATACTAGGTAAATACGAGGCCAAATGAGAACAAATGAAGAAGTACCTTCATAAGGCCAAGATCCTACAACAAGGCTTCTCGTACTTCGAGTTGGTGCGAATCCCAAGAGGGGATAACGGACGAGCTGACGCGCTAAGCAAGCTCGCGTCATCATCAACAATCTCTCCAGTGGAAGAAGTACAGCTCCGAAGTATCGATGAAGCCGAAGTTAATATAGTAACCGAAGACGGACCGAACTGGATGACTTCACTTCGCAGCTATTTAGAGATAGGCGAGCTCCCCACCGATAAGGTTGAGGCTAGAAAGCTCCTGGCCAAGTCCATCAAGTATGTCTTTGAACAGGGAGTGTTGTATAGAAAATCCTACCTCCAACCTCTCTTAAGATGTGTGGGGCCCAATCAAGCGAACTACGTACTGCGCGAGGTCCATGAAGGTTCCTGCGGCAGTCACATCGGAGCCCGCGCCCTGACCAAAAAGATCATGAGGTGGGGATACTATTGGCCCACCATGCTCCAGGACGCTACCGACCTCGTCAAAAAATGCCCGAAGTGCCAAATCCATACGACGGTTCCAAGATTGCCACAGACCGAACTGGCCAGCATGTAAAGCCCTTGGCCGTTCATGCAGTGGGGAATCGACATCGTCGGTCCATTCGAAAAAGCTCCCGGCCAACTACAGTTCCTCATCGTGGCCATCGACTACTTTACGAAGTGGGTCGAAGCCGAGCCATCGGCGCGAATCACAAGTAAAAACGCCCTAAACTTCGTTTGGAAAAACATAGTTTGTCGCTTCGGCATACCTCACGTCCTCGTTTCAGATAACGGAACCCAGTTCACGGACAAGACGTTCAGAGAATGGTGTGACGAACTCCACATCCGACAGAAGTTCACCTCGGTAGCCCATCCTCAAGCGAATGGTCAAACCGAGGTTACGAACCGAACAATAGTCAAGGGGTTAAAAACCCGGCTGGATAAGGCCAAAGGAGACTGGGCAGCAAACTTGCCCCAAGTCCTATGGTCGTACCGAACCACCCCGCGGACGTCACACGGTGAAACACCATACAGCTTGGTGTATGGAACCGAAGCAGTGATCCCGGTAGAGATCGGTTTACCGAGCCCCCGAACGCTTAACTTCGCGGCCCAAGACAACGAAGACGGACTTCGAACTAACTTGGATTTGCTAGAAGAAAAACGGGAACAAGCCTACATACAAGAAGCTCGATACAAACAGCAAGTAGCTCGGTATTATAACAGCCGGGTGAAGCATCAACAGCTCCAAGTGGGCGACTTCGTACTTCGGAATAACGAGGTCAGCAGGGCGGAGAAGCTCGGCAAATTAGAAGCCACCTGGGAAGGACCGTACCGAGTTCAAGAAGTCCTCGGAAAAGGGTCGTACAAGCTCGCCCACATATCTGGTGAGCCCATACCCCGTACATGGCACATTACCCACTTGAAGAGGTACTTTGTATAAACAGAGGGTGATGTCCAAGTTCATTTAGGTCGTAGGAATTGAGTTATTTTGATAAATTTTGTCTTATTTTGACTTCGTAAAAATTTTGTCTTATTTTGACTTCGTAAAACTTTTTGTTTATTTTGCATGCATTTTGCATCTCTCATTTATACTAAGTATCTCGATTTTAAAAATCCTGACGAGGATACGCAAATAAACTCCGCCTCGGAGTCACACCCAAACGCGCGTAAGGGGACCACCCCTATCGATAAATTCGACAAATAAGGAACCTAAAAAGCCTAAACTTCGTCGTTAGACGAAGTGGCCACCTAGAAAGCCTAAACTTCGTCGCTAGACGGAGTGGCTACCTAGAAAGCCTAAACTTCGTCGTTAGACGAAGTGGCCACCTAAAAAGCCTAAACTTCGTCGTTAGACGAAGTGGCCACCTAAAAAGCCTAAACTTCGCCATTAGACGAAGTGGCCACCTAGAAAGCCTAAACTTTGTCGTTAGACGAAGTGGCTACCTAGAAAGCCTAAACTTCATCGGTAGACGAAGTGGCTACCTAGAAAGCCTAAACTTCGCCATTAGACGAAGTGGCCACCTAGAAAGCCTAAACTTCGTCGTTAGACGAAGTGGCTACCTAAAAGGCCCAAACTTCATCTCTAGACGAAGCGGTCGACCGAAAGCCCAAACTCCGTCACAAGACGAAGTGACTATGAGAAAGCTGCCTTCGTTGAATACAAGGGAACCTGCCTCGGTTAAAGGCAAGGATAGAAAGCTTAAACATGCAAAAAAAAAAAAATTTATTTTTTTTATTTGAATAGAAATAAATGTACAAGTGTTACATTAAGAAGACGAGGAACCCGGAGGCTTTGGCTTACTAAAGCTAAGCCAATCTCTAGCAAAATCCCTGCCGGAATTAAAGTTCAAAACATCATCTATACTAAACCTGCCCCGACCTCGTCCAGAAGCCGAACTTCGGCCTCTACCTCGGACATTCTGGCTCGCCGACCCGACCCCGTCCCGACGCCGATCGCCGCTCTTGACTATAAATTTCTCGAGAATGGTGTGTCACAATCTTCGGGTCCGGGTCAGCAGACCTCGAAGATTCACCTTCCAAAAATTCTCTAGAAGTACGGTCGAGCAACCTCGGATCCGGATCGGAAGAAATTGAAGTCGCAGAACCAGCTTCTAAAGACAGACGCCGCTTCAACTTCGGAAAGCGATCAAGGACTGTCTCATAAATGCTCGCCACACGAATGAGCTCTTCAAACTCACCTCTAACCTGCCAGGATTCACTCCCATATTCCTCCCTGTAACTTCGGCATCGGGCCTGGAGCTCCTTGACCTTATCGTAAGTCTCGGAAATCGTGGATCCCCCAGCTCGGTGAATTATGGTCTCGTACTCCATATGCTCCTCGACGATCTCCTTGCAAGTCTTGATGTCATCCCGAGCTCGCTGGTACTGGTCTTCAAGCTCCATGTATCTGGCATGCATCTCATCAAGTTTTTCCAAAGAAGCCCGAAGTTTCACCTCGGCCTCGATCTCAGTGTTATTAGCCCGCTTCTTCCAGTTCGAAACATCGAGCTCGGCTACCTCTACAGCTCGGCGAAGCTCGGATATTTTTTGAACAAGGCGGGAGGCATCATAAAACTCGGGAGCAGACTACAGAACAAATACAAGCAAGGTTCAAAAGGAAATCTTTTTATTTATATATAACCAAGCACGGTGAAAGAAACGCCACCCTAACGGTGACGAAGTACAAAACTAAAATAAAATAAAAAAAATAAAAAAAAAAAAAAAAGAGGGAAAGAAGCCAAAAATCGTGAAGTGTCAATTCACTCCATCACGATTTTCTCCTTCTAGGCCGACCTCTGGTTCCTCGGGGTCGTCGCGAGCTGGTTCCTCGGCGGTCTGTGCAGCCGGGGTCTTCTCGAGGTCGGCAATGACCGTCTCCAGGAGTTCATACCTGTCGGCGGGACATCGCCGAATAGCCCCTTCAGTGAGCAGAACCCTCTGCGCGGCGAGCTGCTCGACCACCGGGATTGAAGAACCGTGCTCCAAAAGCACCCCGGCGAAGTCCTGCAGCGTTTCCTCCTCCGTCATGACACCATACCCGTACTTGGTTTTATCAAGCTCGGGGATGTCGGCGGCGATGTTGTCAAGCGCTACAGAGACGATCGGGGTACTCAAGGCACTCGCCAACTGAACGGCCATTTGGGAGAAATGCCTCGACCGGAAGACACGTTCCACCACAGCTCGGAATACGTCTCCCTGTCCAGCCACCACCCCGGCAATCTCGCTTGTCAGCCGGTCCACTTCAACCTCCAGCTCGGCGTTCCTCTTTTTCGCCTCTTCGGCGGCAGCCAAAGCCACCGCCTCCCTCTCCTGTGCTGCCTGTGCCGCGGCTTCGGCGGCACGGACCCTGGCCTTCAGCCGATCCTCCGTAGCCGCAATTTCGGCAGCCTGTGTATGGAACTTGGCGACTCCACTCCTAATGAAGCTCGCCAAGCCCTGCAAAACCGCCTCGGCTCCCTAAAACCCAAAAACAAAGGAGAGAAATTAAAAAGGGTACAATCACTATATATATGTATGTAATATCCAATTTTACACTTACATCAGGGAATCCTTGGCTCGAGATCGTGCCACTCTCGACGATCGTCACTTCGCCATCCAACGAAGGTACGGTTCCTCGAGGTCGTCGGCCGACCAACTGCAGTGGAGAGGAACCCCGGACAGGCGCGTCCAGCTGCGAGCTCACGGATACCGACCTTGGAAGGTCGGTCGTCCTCTCCGACGACGTCGCCGAAGTCACCTTCTCCACCACGGAAACAGAGGGCTTCTGCCTCTTCCTCTTATTCTTGCCTTGTAAAGCGGCCTGGAAAGCTTGGGCATCCACTACAAAAAAATATATATATGTCAGTAAATAACGAAAGAAATCACGAAACGCAAATCAGCGAAGCAGAGCCTCACCCAAGTCCGCGTCAGACACGGAGTTATACGGGCTTAACCCATGATTCGCAAGCTCGGCCTCGGCATAATTCCTTTCAACGAGGCCAAGGTTCACCAAGCTCGTCTCAAGCTCATCGGTCGGTTTCCCAGTGTCTCGAGGAGCGAACTTACCCTTCATCCAAGGGTATAACGGGACACCTTCACACCGGCAAAAGAAGAACTTCTTTTGCCAGTTCGGCACCTTAGAAGGCGTCCCCAACTTGAACCTATTAATAGGGGAAAGGTAAGCCCACCCCGTCGGACCAAGCTTAGGCCTAAAAAACCTAAGGAACGACTCTACGGTAGGCGTACCTCCACGTCGGCTGACCTCGAAGCAAAAGCCGATGATCTGCTTGACAGAGGGTGGTTGCAACTGACCTAACGCCAGTTCAAGCTCTTCTAAGAGCTCGACAAAAAAATGGTTCAAAGGGAACCGTAAACCGAAATGAAGGTAATCTTCATATACGGTAAAAAAACCCACGGGAGGCGAACTACCCCTATCAACATCGCGAGGTAAAAGGAGTTCGACTGACTCGGGAAATAAAAAACTGCGGGCCAAACCCTGCATATGAGATACAGACATGGTGGAGGCCACAGCCAGAGACGCGTCAGACCCGACCAACGACGGGAATTCAATTTCCCTAAACGCCGGCGGGACTAACGCGCGGGTATATACATTTAGCCAAACCTTCGCCGGAAACTCCCTAACCGGCGAAGGCGAAACCTCTACGTTCGCACTATCAGTATCTACTGGGAGAAAAGAAGCATCCATTGTGAAGGAAATTACTTACTTGTCACAGATTTTCCGATCAAAAATCACCGGGAACTGACTGGACGGCGGCGGCGGTTGCAAAATTTTGAGGCTTAGGGTTTTCTCTCTTGCGCGAAATTGGAAATCAATTGAGGGGGAAAAATATTGTTTAGCGTACATGAGAAGCTTTTAAAAGCAAAGGCACGCCTTTTCAAATCCCGTCTCTTCATCTGCTCCAACAAAAAAGCGACGCGTGTCCTACCTACGCTGACAACAGCAGTCGCACCTCACATCACGTCCATTCGATTCTGACCTCGTCAAAACGAGGCGGTATGTACTTCGACTTCGTCGAAATACCAATTTCGACGGGTGCAAGTGCAATTCAAACTCGACCTCGTCAAAACAAGGCGGTATGTACTTCGACTTCGTCGAAATACCAATTTCGACGGGGCAAGTGCAATTCAAGCTCGGCCTCGTCAAAACGAGGCGGTATACATTTCGACTCCGTCAAAATCTCAATTTCGACGAAGCAAGTACAATTCCTCCACAATGACCTCGCTGCTCCGGTCTTTTGGGGGGGGAAGTGATAGGATAGGCCCAATGGCCCAGACCAGCTCGGCCCATCCAAAGGGAGGCCCAATAACACAAAGTCAACAAAGATCAGCCACCCCACGATTTCTCAACCACTGCACAGGCGGACGTGCGAGAGCAGCAACATCCATGATCTCTCAACCACCCTTGACCGAAACTATCTATAAATAAGAGCCATTTTGTAAGAGGAAGGGGTCGGCACTGTACTATTTAGAAAAGATACTTGAATATATATATTCTCTTTCTCCTCCGTGGATGTAGATCGACCCAAAAGATCGAACCACGTAAATCCTTGTGTTCCCAGTCTTCTACAAATCTCACCATCACTAAAACACTCTAAAATCGACGATCGATCATCCATCTCCATCTCCGACTCCTCCCCCGACGTCCTTCCGAACGCATCGTTTACCCAAACCACCTTGTTTGCACCGTCCGATACGAAGCTCGGACAGTTTCTTCATTATCTCCGCCGCATCTGTCAATCCTATTCCGCCATCTGCGTACGTATCCGTCACGCGTTCCACCACTATCCACGTCATCGCCGCCGTTACGCAACCCACTTCATCATTGTTACCTCCGACTCGATATTGATTTCGATCGCTGCTCCCGCTCTGATCAGATCTCACCGGCAGCAGCTGCAGAGTTATCTCCGTTCGCTCCGGCGACGGACCGTCTTCGACTTCTGATTTCTCTGGCGGCGGACCCTCGCCTGATTTATCAGATGGTATGGTCTTCTTACCGCGAACCCTAACGTACTTCCTCTTAGTCCTCCTGACGGCTCCGATCCTTGAAGAAAGAGTATCTCCGGCGGCGGCAGGTCTGGGCGCGATCGGCCGGAATCTGAGCATAAGTCGATTGATCGCAGAATAATGATGAGTGTCCATGGATTAAATTAATTGAGAAATAAATGAAGCGATGATGAGGTTTGAGTTTGAGATAAAGGTGATGGATATCTGAAAAGCTGAAGTCGGTAGATTCATGTGCGATGTTGGAGAAGAAAGCGAGAGACTAGAGAGAGAGAGAGAGGTGATGGGAGTTTAGGTTGAGTACTGTGGGAGGAATTGAATAGGATGGAGGTGGGAGGGAGTTAAATGGAATGATGGCATAGATCATAGATGAGAGAGGACACGTGGACATGCATGTTAATATTCTTGGTTAATTGGGAAATACTTAATGTATTTAGTAATTACAACTGTAGTAAATAGCAATACTATTAATTACTAGCTCTAGCTACTGTACTGTACTGAAGCTTCCAAAGAATAGGCACGTATGTATGTATGTATGTATGTATGTATGTATGTATGTATGTATGTATGTATGTATGTGAGTTCAATTCAATTAGCTAGGTTCATAATTAGGAATATGCATGTATGAATTATATATGTTATGAAGTTTAATTTTTGCAGTGGAGACTGCAAGAGACATGCATTAGCTACTTCGGAGTTCTTGTTAATTATATGTATGTATGTATGTATGTATGTATGTATGTATGTATGTATAGTTGCTTGCTTGCAAATTGCAATATTGCATCAAAGAAAAGGACGTAGTATACGTGGAGGGTTTTGGGAGGGTAGATAGATAGAGATAGTAGTATATTATGGTAACTTATTGAGCTAGGTGTTGCGCGCTAGCTCTTCATTGATTGACCAATTAACAATCAATGAATTGAAACCTGTAATAAAATGGCCTACTATTGTTCATCCTTGCAATTATTATTATTTATTAAATTTGATGTAACAAATCACATTCTCAAAGACACGTGGTATTACCAGTTAGAGTATAGTTGTGGGTTCCTTGAGAATTTGGCGACGCAGGATTTGCTGAGGACTGTGATACATACGTCCATGATAGTAATTGATAATTCAATATATATGTGAAAAGGACACAGCAAGCAAGCCAAGCAGTAGTATTCTTCTATCACAAAATCAAGCAATACTAAATCATCAGAACGTACGTTTACGCCACAGCTACCTTAAAATTATCTTCTTTTTTCAAACCATGTGTGTGTGTGTGAACAGAAAAAAAATGGAAATCTCGGTGCAAATATATATATCCTAGCACAGCATAAATTAAATCGCGTACGCCGTCTGATTAAAGTGCATTTTCCTTAGCTTTCCACATTGTTAGATCCGGGTCATTAATCTACAACAAAAATAATAAAATATGGACGAGGTGAAACACCTTCGAACTCCAACTTCAACTTGGGTTCTGTTGATGCCGGAACAAGGCCTTTTCCGAACTCCAAATCTCTGCAAAAAAGACCCGAAGGAGGTTCTCCCGGAAAGGGACTCCGACGCTCAAGTCAGACTCAAGCGTATAAAAGATTCGAGGTTCTCTTGGGGAAGAAAACCTCTACAAGTATAATATGAGTGAGTGTGTGAGCTTCTGCAATTCCTCAGATAAACTTCAAGAGAACTAAGTGCGATAATGGAGAGGAAAGGTTCTCGAAATCGCGTACCTTAAGAATGAAGTAAACGTCTCTATTTATAAGCTGAAAGAGAGCGAGGATATTACCGTATTTCTGGATGAATTCGAAGGACAAGATGGTCTTTTATTTGGAGACAACATCTTGAGTGCCCGTCGAAAAAGTGCACTTTTCTGCAGAGAATCATTGTCCTCCGTCTGCAGGCGAGCAGCCATGTAGTGTGGTCCCAAACGTTAGTTGAAGGATATTCTAGGTTTCTCGACTTTTAGCCCATAAATAGAATAGCACTCCTGCTTATGAAGCATAAGCGATGCTAGCTATACATGCTCTTGATAAGAGTCATGATTTAGATGCAATATTTATATTTTATAGCCCAAGGGCTGGCTTCTGCTTCTGCTTCTGCTTTGATCAAGAAGAGAGAAAAAAGGTGAATAATAATCAATTATGACACGTGGCCATAACTTATAAATTATTTAATCCATGCTATGCAGGCATTAAATAATTTATATACGGGATTATTGAACCATACTAATATTTTCCCTAACACACAGCATGCATTAAGCATATATGTATAAGCATGCATGCAATGCATATCGATCATCAATAGCTCAAACAGCACCTATATTCTCAGGGATGAATTAATTACTACGGAGTATATATTTATACGTACGAGTGCGACTCGCTCAACTCAAAGAGATCTTAATTACACTCAATTAATAAGTAGTATCTGATGTGGAGGTGTAGGGAGATTTTCCTGTGTACGTGGGGGGTTGAATTTTATTTGTTTATTTATTTATAAATTAATTAAAGAGAGATGGAAGGGCTAGGAAGGGAGCAAAGCCAATAACAATGAGAGAGCGGACACGTAACAATATCATAATACAGTACTATAACATTATGATGTTGATAATGATAAATTGATAATGACGTGTTGACATCTCTCGATCGAATCATAATCATAATCATAATCATAATATATTATGGTTGCTTAGATAGGTTGCAAAGCGTTTTTTGTTTCTTTGTTGGGTTACTTAATTTATGACTTTCTTCGCATAATAACTAAATTTAAAGTAATATCCCACTTCTCAAACTATATTAATTACTGCTTCAACGACAATTCATAACACCGATACCCAAATTCATTTCACTTTGCCTACACGCATTACCCAATAAATCCAATGTTGTAATATCATCAATCGTCCAATTTTCATAAAGGAGCCCCCATACAACTTAATGCATTATACAAAACAGGTACGAATGAATTCCTTATTCTTCTCCACCATGTTGTAAGGAAAAAAAAAAAATACATTGTGCATTACCAAAAATGGCCAGCCTGTTTTAGGCAGCACGCAAAGACAGTAGTAGTACGCCAGAGTAACATAATTATTGAGCATTTAGTGTCCGCAGCAAAAAAATGGCAAAAGAGGCATTTAGTTGATAACGTCGAGCACCAGCTTGCGGGATTTGAGAACAGACCACCTCATACGCCTGTAGTAACCTGCTTGAAGAAGCGCCAGTGATAGAACAAAGATCCACTTCACTCCCATCTGCATCAAATTCACAATATATATATGGCCATATGTCAAAAAGTGGGAGAGAATACTTGCCATCTTTTTTAATTTTTTTTTTTACAGTACATGCACACTAAAGGTCTAAAACTCACCAGCTTCCTCTCTTCCATTTCAGGCTCCGCAGCCCAGGTCAAAAATGACACGACGTCTTTCCCCATCTACAAGGACAAGGAGAGAATATAAAGGACGAGATAGATCATATCTTACAGGATGAAAGCAGCACAAGTATAAACAATTTTAACATAATTTTTTGCATATAAGTGTATATGAAGATAGGTTCATGCAGCCTAGACTCTAGAGTGTGAACTAGAGAACTGAAGAGCTCACCTGAGCTTCTGTTGCAGGGGTACCATCTTCATACTCAACAGCACCATCATTAAGCATTTTGGGCATGGCAATAGCACCGCCAGGGAAGTAAGGATTATAGTGCAACCCTTCACGAATCTAACAGAGGATGCATCTATTTAGCAACTCAGGATATATGCAAAATAGACAATCAAATTTTATTTCAAGAAAAGGAGATATTGCCAAAAGGAATTTTTATCAGTTATGGTCGCTTTTGATACACTTGGCTCAGAAGTCAGAGGTTACAATTGTTAGATTTATACAGACAAGATTCTGGGAGAATTAATGTGAGACTTCATCCTAAATTACATCAAAATGCAGTTGCAGAAGGCAAGTGCCACACACAACCCATACACTCGATCAGAAGCTACAACTAGTGATGTATTATTATTTATTAGTGATTCAAAACAATGATGGACCTACGTATGATTTGGCTTAACCAAGCACCAGCCTTGTGAAAAGTTGTCAAGAAACATACCTTCTAGCAAGAAGACGTGATGGTTTATGAGGAATGGATTTGTATATAATGTTACAATAGACAACAGCTTAGACCAGTAGGATCATACACAGGCAGTTTCTTCCCCCAATATACCGAGTTACAAAAGAAAGAGACCACTTGTACATTTTTGTACTACTAGTTATATTTATCCATAATCCATTAGACCAATTGCTAGTAAAATGTCACATAAGCCAGTTGTACACAAAGAAAATTAAAATGAACTTACTGAAACGCCAGCAGGAGGATCACGGTATCCAGTTAGAAGAGCAAAAACATAGTTCTGACCATTATGACGAGCCTAAGAATGCAAAATTGCGCCATTAGCCAAGAAAGGTACAGAAAATTTCTAAATAAATTAAACTTGATGTAAAGCCAGGAAATACCTTGGTAATGAGACTTAAATCTGGAGGATAAGCCCCTCCATTGGCAAACCTAGCAGCAGACTCATTTGCATATGGCTGAGGAAACCGATCACTCAGTTTCCCAGGACGAGTAAACATCTCCCCCTCATCGTTAGGCCCATCCACTACCTCAATTTCAGCTGCCATAGCCTTAGTTTCCTCCTCTGTATATGCAACACCTACTAAGTCACGATATGAAATCAGGGACATGGAATGGCAGGAAGCACACACTTGTTGGTAAACCTGATGACCACGGCGAATCCTGTTTAGAGTTGGCAACAATACGTGAGTTCACTTTTGACACATAGGAAGTAGTTTAACAGCACATCAATGCTATTTAAACTAGTTGTCGAGGACATCTAATACTATCGAGTTGCAAGTCTTGTAGCAAAACCATATACTAACATTTCTCAGTTTAATCTGAAGATGATCTTGATAAAGTAAATAATACAATGATAGTTACTAGATAAGGATATAAGAACTCACGATGCATGATCATAGGAACTTAGGATGCCAGCATGTGGCCAAGGGTAGTTTGGGGATTCTAAACCATGTTCCGCCTCATCACAGGATGCGATTGTTGCAAAACTTAAAAGTCCTGATACCCCTGCTCCAAGGAGGGCCAATGTCCTCAAGGACCTTTTGGGAGCAGATTCAACACTCTCATGCCCTTTCTTGGAAATAAGAGATGAAAAGGCCGGAGAACTCTGAGAGGATAAATTTGAAGTATTAACTTTCAGTGGTTTGTGGTAATAGAACCAACAGAGTAGATATAGAAAGTTAAAAAGTTCTTACAGCGACTTTCGATTGAAGTCTCTCTCTCAGCAACTGGTGAATTGCTCTACCTCCAAACATTGTAGATGAGAACCCTGATCATTAAAAAGAAACAACGGTACACACTTAGTATATGCTGCACACTAGTCAACAGATCATAGAACACAAAGGAAAAGGAGCTGCACTTGGGGGGGTACCGACTTGAGGGAATTTTCACATCCCTCACAAATTATGAAGGGTTTTTGGATACAGGTAAATTTCAAAACCACAAATTTGTCTGCTGTAATTTTTTTTTTATCCATATGCCGTTCAGTTACTATGCATATGGAAGTGATTCTTTGACTTCCTCTTCTTTCCTATTTTATTTGCATGCAGCTATGTGGAATTGCATTAGAGGGGTTGAAAAACATCATAAACAATAGTATGGCTTCATGGAGCATGAGATATCATGAAACACCAAATAGCTTCTATCTAGTGAAACTAGATTTGTATCCCCGCATTGCCGGGGATTGGGAATAATAATAACTATTTTGCATAAAAAATTATCACTTCAATAACTATATATACAAAAACAAAATACTCCCTTTGTCCTCCATTTACTGACACTCTTACTATATTGGAACGTCTTCTATTTACCGAGTCTTTCCATTTTGGGTTGTAGATCCCACAATCACTTTAACACTTTAACACTTTATCACTCTACTTTTTAACACTTTAACACTTGAATACTATTAAAAAACTTAGATGAACCCACAATTATTCCACTTTAACACTTTAACACATTAATTTATTACTATATCATCAAAATGCAAAATAACTTGTGCTCAGAATTTTGGTTCACTAAATGAAGGACGGAGGGAGTACATAATTTAAATGTTTAAATACATGTTGTAATTTTAGCATAAGAATTTATAAATAAGAATTCTTGAGTTGTGATTTATTCATAAGAATTCTAGGCAAATTTAATTAATGCAAATAGTTTTTAAAGTAGTTGCTAATTCCTAAGTTATAATTAATAGAAGTTTATGTAGATAAAATGGTTATGGATGGAAAACTTAAATAAAACTATTTACTTTAGTATATATAATAGATATGTTGTAAAATTACATCAAGGGCACTATATGTTATCCTAGATATCATGCAACAATTTTCAGCACCAATTCTTTGCTGTCCCCGACAAAAGCATGATCTCCCCTAATATTATCCTGGCTTAAAATCCCTCAAAAAGGCAAGTATTGTACGCACCATATTATCCTCAAAAAGGGAAAATATTATCTGCACTCTTTAATTTAAGACTAAGGTTTTCAGCTTCCAATCAAATAGAGCAGCCATTAAATATGCATCAGAAATATAAGGTCACCCTTCAGGTATAAGACATTGTATGGTTTTTTTCAGGTGACAGTTATATATCTTTTTAAGGTTCTAAGTTGCAATTTATCCTCTTTTTACAGCAGTATTAAAGAAACATCGAATTTCATGACCAGAATGAAAGCGATATGTTTTAAGTTAACAGTCCAATTGGAAACGTAGGTCACATTCGCTCTGGCTTCCCATCCATAGGATATCATGTGAGAACCGAGATATTAAGAAACGAACAAGTGCGAATCAGATTATGCGAGCAAATGACATCTTTATAGATTCTTACCTACAGTGCCGGAGAGTAAAAGCGGGGGGTAAAACAAGACTACCAATTTTTACACTATACGGCCGAATCTCAGCACAAAATGCACATAAGATTGGCATTCACCATACTCAGATACATAAAATCACATAAACATACAACATTTACAGCTCCAATCGAATTTTGATATGTGTATATATATATTCGATCCAAGAAATAGGCACAACCAATCTGTCGCGATAAGCAGAATCAAACCTTGACGTGAAGAACAGATCGAGAGAGAGAGAGGGCCTACCTGGAATAACGGAATCGATCGGAAGCTATCTCTGGGATTGGGAAGATCGAAGAAAGGGGCGGAGGATGAAAGCAAGCAGTCGTCGGAATTAAATGTTTGGGAAATGGAAAGAGGTCTTTTTTTGCTTCACCAGACTGGCCTGGGCTGGGCCTCGTGTGTGCTTCATAGGCCCAATTCTGATTTTCCTTTTACATCTGCTTTATTATTTTCTTTTCTTTTTTTTCAAATATATATATATATATATATATATATATATATATATATATATATATATATATATATATATATATATATATATTTATTTTTATTTTTTTTTTCGTTTCTTTTGCGAATGTTTTATTAATTCATTCAAATTCTATTTTAGCTAAGCAAATGATCCATATTTTTCTTTTCTTGACTTGAAATGCAATCGACCAAGTTCCTTTTTTTTCTTTTTAGAATGCCAAATAAAGTACCGTAATCAATATATATATATATATATATAATACGATTACGGATCGTAATCCTACGTGGAATTATCTTGATTTTTTTTGAATATATTTTCCTAAATTCTCGTGGCTTTGGCTATATTAGGTAATAATTTAATCAATTTATACATACCGTATTACAATATATCTCCATATTATCCATATTGTTGATATTTTTATAATTCATTAATTCTATTTAATTTTAACTATCCCACATAAACTATTTATAAAACCTCACCAACAAACAACCAATATAAAAGATACACCACATTTTAATTCACAAATGTAGTTCATGAGGATTTAATATTATTATGATCCAATATGATGTGATTTGGACATCTCACGATATTGTTAATTATAGTCAACATTTTTAGGTCTACTATTTTGAGAGATAACATTTGTTGGGTTGAATTTTTCAAATCGAATAGACGAAAAATAGAGAAATTTCCATGTAGAATTATAATCTGTAATCAAATACGGAGTATTACTTTAATTAATTTACGTACGTAATTTTCAAATATATATTTTTTGATTTTCGTTAGCAACTCTCATAAATGTAACTATAAGTTTATGAAATTTAGAATATAATATTGTAATTCAAAATCTTTTTTTCTATTAATAAGTGATTTTTATAAACTTATTTGTAAGTGCATGCATACAAATTTATAGCATTAATCTATCCATCATCACAAATTTACTCGACTTGAGAATATAAAATTTAGAATATAATATTGTAATTCAAAATCTTTTTTTCTATTAATAAGTGATTTTTATAAACTTATTTGTAAGTGCATGCACACAAATTTATAGCATTAATCTATCCATCATCACAAATTGTATATCGTGATGATATACGTATAAGTATAGTAATATTTGACTAAATATATTTCATTAATTTTATTTACATGTAATCATTCCGCGTCGATTTTTTATAAAACTCTCTCAATAAAAGAAATCATATATAAAAAGACACCACATGTTCATTAATATCCATCTCAAATTCCAAGTTAATTAAGAAATACAAATCTGAGTTTGATTTTCTATTAGTTATTTTTTTTACTTCATATTCAATATGAATATACATACTCGACTTGAGAAATGCAACCCAACCAATGTTATCTTTCAAAGTATTCGAGAAATGCTGCAACTTTACTCAATAATCATCTAAATAAAGGACAGTTTGACATTATATCCTTCAATACTTGGCAATTTTTTCACTTAGTCTTTAATTTTTTTTAGTTTGATTAATTTATTTTATTTGGTGCGATTTTTATGAGCCCAGCGAGCATTTCTCTAGATACATTTTAGAAAAATAGGACCAAATATAGGATATAAGAGATGCCACGTAGACATGTGTTGAACATGGTGCAAGTTTCAGATAAATAGTTAAAAAAATTTAATGCTAACAGGAAAATTATACTATTGAAAAAGAATAAATGTCAACTTTATCCAATAATCATCTAAATAACGGGTGGCTTCACATTCTATCCTTCAATATTTATGTCGAACAACAGGCGGTTTGTTATATCTATAATGGATAATCCAAATAATGGGCAACTTCATATTTAATATGAATATAATTACTCAAATAAATGATACCTTCAAATGAGTGAACCAAACAACGAGCGGCTTGATATTCAATATGTATACAATTACTCGATAAATATTATATCTCCGATGGATAATTCAAACAACGGACGACTTCATACCCAAAATGAATATAACCACTCGACTTGAGAAATGCAACATAACAAACGTTATCCCTTAAAACAGTTGACTCAAACAACGAGAGACTTTTAAAATAAATATTACTAAAAAAATATTACATTAAAAATGCATACAACTTCCAACAAATAAAACCTTCAAATGATTGAACCAAACAACGGACGGCTAGATATCAAAACGAAACTGCTTGTAAAATAATAACATTGCTGAATCTCTATTTCTCTACTACATGCATGACGAATGTCTTGAAAAATCAAAATTTGAAAAAATAGGACTATTCGAAAAAATTTATTAATCCAATTTTCTATTGCCGTGAAAGGGACGGCTTGATATTGCAAATATACAATGCTAAATGTAAAATATTGTCTCTCATTTACTTTTTTGATATTTTGATATAATTTTACATTAATATTTTTAAATAAATATTTGTATTTTTATTAATTTAAAATAAATAATTATATTATCTACTCAAATTTACTTTAAAATTGCGATATAAAATGATTCCGTAGAATTTCGACGGGCGGTACACTAGTTAAGAAAACATTTAGATTAGATGGTTTGGCGGTGAAGTCTGTTTTGTATATTGGCGGTGAGTGGAAACCATTGGCGCCCCACTCTTTCTCCCACTCTCCATTCCAAAGATGTTCTGCTTCAGCATTACTATAATTTACTTTGCTCGCTCCATCATTCTCTCACTGCGTTTCTTGGATCTCCAATCGTTATGCTGTCTACCGGAAAGAGAACTTCTACAAAATCCACAGCCATTTTTACGCTTATATCTCTTATTGGGATCGCTTTGACGGCGGATTTCTTATGGGCGTCGTCTTCTTCTTCTTCTTCCTCGCCGTTTCTGTCGATTGCTTCGAACTGGGCTCAGGAGAAAAATCTAAACTTGCTCGTTCCCAAATCCAGAAACGACACTGAAAAACGGGAGGTTGGTACCATTTTTTCGTTTATGCTGAGGATGCTGCCTTTTGCTGATTCTCAGCTGTAGGTGGCGATGCTAAAATGCGCCAGTCTTTGTTTTTTTTTGTTCCATTCGTTGTGCATTATCTGTTTGTAGAAATTCCTAAACGGGTGAATGTGATAACCGCAGACCGTCGAAGATCGGGTGGAGACGTATAATGTTCCTGAACGAGAATTGTCTGGTACTTTCGCTGATTTACCCGCTCCAGAATTAGAATGGGAGCAAATGCCTTCAGCACCGGTGCCGCGATTGGATGGTTCTGCGGTTCAGATTGAGGATCTTCTATACGTTTTCTCCGGATATGGAACACTCGACCATGTAAAGACTTTCATTATCGTCTTCCAATCTTGAACTATCTATCTTATTGTTTTGATTGTTATGCTTGTGGTAGGTGCATTCCCATGTCGATGTCTACAATTTTACTGCTAAAAAATGGACTGAGAGATTCGACACACCAAAGGAAATGGCGCATTCTCATTTGGGGGTGGCGAGTGATGGTAGAAGATATGTGTACATTGTGTCTGGGCAGCATGGTACTCAGTGCACGGCTCCTCCTATATCTCTTTCATTTGTCCTCGACACCAACACGAGGAAATGGAAGAGCTTTTCCTCATTACCAGCTCCTAGGTACTGCTTGTCTTTAGATCATCACTAGCTTCTTTTCAAAATTTATCAAATGTTTTGCTTTTAACTGAAAATTCCATATGAGGAACTGTATCTGTGCTGTGCCTAGAGAATTTACAAGTTACAAGTTATGTGGAGCAATTGCTATGTTGAATAGAATCTGAGTTGTAACAACTACGTACAGATATGCTCCAGCAACTCAGATTTGGAAGGGAAGACTACATGTAATGGGTGGTAGCAAAGAGAATCGCCATACACCTGGAACTGATCATTGGAGCATTGCAGTGAGAAATGGTAAAGCACTTGAGAAAGAATGGCAGAAGGAAATACCTATACCCCGAGGGGGACCTCATAGGTAACAAGTGTTCACTTTTAGCTAGGTTTTATCTGCAAATGCTTACTTTTTTAAACAACTTTCATAAGATTCTTGTTAGAAAGCCGTATTTACATGTTACACTATGGGAAGGGTAGGGGGTTAGGCCCGACCTCTGTAAGTACACTGAGAGAAAGAGTTGCACCTTAAGTTACACTCTAGTACAAAGTGCCTATAACCATTAGAACAGCAAATATAAGTATATAACTAGGAGCTCTTTATAAAATTATGAAGCCTTCCCCATGTCCACCTTTTGACTTAGTTCATTCGCTCGGACAAATTACTTCTTACTTCCAATCACTCTGTTGATATGCCAACAGGGCTTGTATTGCTGTGGGTGATAAGCTTTTCGTTATCGGTGGTCAAGAGGGCGATTTTATGCCAAAACCCGGGTCACCTATCTTCAAATGCTCTAGGAGGCATGAGGTTCACACACTATAGACTTTTAGCCTTTAGTGCTATATTTTCAACTTTTGGAAGAAACCTTATTCTACATTTTGCTTTTACTGCTTTCTTGCATCTCTAGGTGGTTTATGGGGATGTTTACATGCTTGATAGTGAGATGAAGTGGAAAGTTATGAACCCCATGCCCAAACCTGATTCCCATATAGAGTCTTCTTGGATTATTTTGAATAACTCCATTATCATAATGGGAGGGACGACAGAGAAGCACCCCGTGACTAAGAGGATGATCTTAGTGGGTGAGATCTTCCGATTTCATCTGGATACCCTGGTATGATCACATTTCACTCTTTCATTTCTTGATAAATTTGAGACATCATTTACTTGAAAATTCACTCTCCCTATCACACTGTCTGAAAATGCTGCTGTAAATTGAAAGACGTGTGATCTATAGTGCAATCCAACAAAAAACAAGAAACACAACTTTAACATTCTATCAAATCTGTCACATTGTGAAGTATGTATGTACATTAAGTTGAGTCTGGATTGGCTAATTTAAAGTTGGTATTTTGATTAATTTCGCAGCAATGGTCTGTCATAGGGAAGCTCCCATACCGCGTGAAAACCACGTTGGCTGGTTTGTGGGATGGATGGTTGTATTTTACATCTGGGCAGAGAGACAGAGGGCCTGATAATCCTCAACCTAAGAAAGTGATAGCAGAAATGTGGAGAACTAAGTTGAGCTTTTGATTTGATGATCTATTTTTCCTTGTTTCCACTGTAACTAGCTAGGCTTTTCTAATTTGTGTTGATTTTCTTTTTTCTCGAGAAAAAAATGTGAATTGAAATACCTGCTAGTTCAGTTTGCTCCATAGCTACAGGTTTACTTTCTATCTAAAATTTGATTGAACTGACCATTTTTTGTAAATCTTTAAGAGCTGTGCCCAGTTGAATTGATAATCAAAATGTGCGAGTCACGTTTTACTTGTGTTACGGCGGGTTTAGTTGTTTATTATTGCTCAGAAGGTCGACTGGAACACTACGTATTTAAAATAATTATCGGTACAGTGAAGAAGAGGAATGAGATTCTGCCATACATTTGCTCCGAAATGAGAGCAGAAAAGTGGCACAAGTAGCATTTGCTTTGCGCTCAAAATTGATAGCTAAAAAAAGTATTTACACGGTTGGGCAAATATTAGAATACTTGCCCGAAGATGAGTGTTATATAAAAATATCCACTCTTGCAACAAACAAATGCCCATAATCTGTGTTGTGTAGGTATCGAAACAATTAACGAATAGGGCAATGCCAAATTTTCTAGTTCATTAATAGTGGTATGCCGGTCATCTTCCAACACAATGCCGTACCTAAAAGACAATGAAAAATAGGTGAGTATCAAAGTGGTTGATCTGGGCATCACATGAATACGATTGACGAAACAAAAGCTGCTTAGGTTCAAGTTGGGTGAAATTCAGTAGTTGTTCTTGCAGAAGGATTTCAGATCATTTATGTGAGGAAGATGCTGAGTTGAGAATATGTCGTTAAGCAAATGAATGACGTAGCAAGATCTACCATACCCTAGATGCACATATTGAACAGCTTGCAAATTATCTGCAACATAGTGCATTTGAATGAAAAAATCTGGTATAATGAGTTCGAAGGAGTGGATTTTAACATAAAGTAACATTATGAAACTGGGACACGAGGTATTCATAGCAGTCTTGAAACTTAGTTCAGAAGTTTACGGTCCATGAATGTCATGAAAATCTATGAGATTCCAACATATTTGCATAATTCCAAATATGTTTATAAAACATTAAGGACAATCCTTTCGACATCACTAACCTCCTCGGTTTAGGCGAATTTGAAACAATATCACAAGTTGATGCCATCAGCAAAAAATAGCAACTCATTGACTCTGCAAGATGAACATCTGAGATTATAAAAAACAATGAGAAACATTATAAGTATTTGCAGTATAAGAGAGAAACTATTTGAATGGGTGGGAGGTGGGAAGAGAGAAGGAGAGATACCATTTCAGCATTGGAGCATAAGGAGCAGGACATGCGGATACAGAGTCATCAGGCAACTGTTTTATTAGGTCTACCGTCGCCTGTAGACATGCTATCAGTATTTTTTTCTCCAATCTCACAAGTTGAGTTGCTACTCTTCGTTTGGGATTCAAGTTACTATCTGCAAGCTATGTAGGTAATCAGTGACGGAGCCAGAAATATTGACAAGGGGGGCCCAATTTAAATAATTATAAGTAAATATTAAAAAATAAATAAATAAATAAATATATATATATAAATTAAAACAAGGCCAAACATAAAACAAAATATTTAAAATGGAATATTTCAAAATTCTAATAAGGGTACAATTTATTTATCGAACTATTCAATTTTTCACAATTGTGTTGCGTGTGTCGATCGATACGAAATATCAATTAAATGTCCAAACTAACGATATTTTCATTGTTATGTATATAGATAGGAACACAAATATAAAATGGAGAATAGTTTCGCAATTAAATTATAAATTGCTGAGAAAAACTTAGAAAGTCTTTGAAAATTTAACATTATTTTTCTATCTATAATTCTTCAATTACCATGAATACCACACCAACAACAACAACAACAACAACAAAAATATAATATCTTAGTTTTAAAAACTACTAGTATTATTTATAAATTAATATATATTGCTTAAAATATATATATATATATATATATATATAATACTAAAAAAAAATTAAAAACAGACCCGGGCCCAGTGTCCCTCCGTCACTGTTAAGGTAATAGATGTCAACTGGAGCATAGAAAGAAAAAAAAAATGTAAGTTGCATAACAGAGAAGTTGATTTATAGTTACCAAGATCTCATCTTCATGAAGAGTAGTAGGATAACCATCAAGTCTTTTGACAAAATATACAGCAAGTTGATCCAGAACAGCACGTTCCATACAAGCACTCACCTATACATATCAGTAAAAGGTTCCGAAGCGGAATGAAAACCTGTTGCTTATGCAGCATAAAAAGGGAGTAAACATATTTCAACTCCTTCATGCTAACAGATGAAAGAGCAAGCATGTGTTTTCCAGTTTTCCTGGCTTTGGCTTCATATAGCAACGATATATACATTGATGTAGCACGTCAAATCAAGCTTACCGGACATATTGGGCCTTGAGAAGATAGCACAGATTGCATCTCTGACGGATCATAAACATATCCCAATCGCAGATAAGGAAGCATGTCCATCACAGCCTCTTTTTCTTTTCCAACAACAACCTGTTATATTTGTATAATCTCAATAGAAAACAAAATCTTCAAGGATATTACATGTATACTCTGACAGATCTTAACCTGAAAACTATGAACTGATGCTTTCTTGTTTCTTTGTGCAGCTAATCTCTTATCTTGATATTGAGGATCCTCTGTATTCAAAGCAGCCTAAGGTACAGAACAAGATGATGTAGTGATTACTATATAGACCAACTGCATGTACAGAAGAACAGGCACAAAATTTTACCTCCACCACCAGGCGATCATAAGTATTGTCTTCATCCACAAAACCGTAGTTTATGAGTAATCTTGAATTGGGCTGCGGCCCACACCTGCAAACAAGAAAAAACCTCCAAATTATGATAAGCTCATTGGAATGATTGAATATGCTAAAACAAGGAACTAGCCACCTCCACCCCAGGTCAATCACTGCTTTTTTATGCATGTGTGAATGTGTTATGAGAGAGAGTTAGGGGGCAATAACCAGACAACTATAGGTTCCCCAGCTTTATAGGGACGATCAACAACAAGTTGTACAGCTCCATCAACAGCAGTCAACATCGCTTTGCAGTTGCTTTTATACGACAACAATGGGGGCCCAAGGGGAACCAATGCAAATCTCCTGGCCATACTAACTCCCTGGGTTAAAACAGAAAAAAAATTACCGTTGGCAACTTATGGGAAGAGTTTCTACTAATGCCATAAGATAGATTCATCTGAAGTTGATATTACTGTGAAATTCACAAGAAGATTTTACACGTAGAATATGTTCCTATGCACAACAAACCTGCAAATGGACCACACAGGATTGAATGGCAACAAAAGCTTGTTTGAAAATCTCAAAAGGGAAAGCCTCCGTTGGGATATCAAATGGATATTGCTGAGAAAATTAATAAAATTCAAGATTAGAAAGGAATACCGCGCTTCTGCAAAAAGAGAAAACAAAATTTCTTTTGGTTGATTTTATATAACTGTCTTAGTTGCAGAAACTTGCCTGAAATAATGATCCAGCCATGAACCAGACGGTGTCAAGCTCATTGTATTCTCTATTTATTCCTTCAGCCCTCTCCAAAATTTCAGCCTGAATCGTTACAACATGCAAACTTCAATTTCCCACATAGACAACGTTTGGGAGATAACAAACAATTATTTTGTTTCAATAACTTGAAGCAACGGGGAGCAGAGTTTTAGAATACCATTATTGGACTGCCTATCAGGTACTCCAATTCAGCCTCTGACCATAAAAGTGGTGATTCAACAGCTAGCTGCCCTCGACCTCTCTGACGATCAAGTTCTTTAATGTATGGATACCAGAAAGACTTTTTACCTTGCTTCTTCTCATACATTAGGTATAATGCAAGGCAAGCAAGCTCTGACAATTTGCTCGTGGTTAGAAATTCAGCTGCATAATTGAAGACAATCTTGTAGTCAACAAATCAAATTAAGAAGAAGATTGATAAGCAAATAGTAAGAGATTAGAACACTTTAGAGCAAATTTTCTTTATTTTTTGCAGGGGCGGGGAGGAAGAGCACCAACTGAATTAAAATTCAGAAGGCTTGGGCATGAACAATGTTTATAAGAAAGAAGCGGCAAGGACCAAATGCGAGATCAGTTGTTCATGCCGAAGGCCAAAACATTAGTTACTCATTTAAAATTGAGGTTTTACTAATGTGTACTACGATAAAAAAGCAAATGCCATATACCAGCATTACACTAACCAGCAACAGCAGAAACTAGTATTGGTTTTTGCCTTGTAAAGATCAAGGGTGAACTACTAATTAAATCCTCAAAAACCCTGTAGATCCCTCTCATTAACTAGGAGTTCAATAGCTTAAAAAACAGATACCAACTTCCATTCAAAGCTCAACAGGACTGAGAAAGTCCCCAAGGTCTCTTCATTTTGCACAAAAATGAAAGAGGGAAATATATGTTTCCAGCATCCGCCACCGTCTTACCAACACTTTCATTTCCCAAAACTTTCCCGAGCGTCACCACCAATGAATCAGGTACAGAAAATGCTACCTCGCCTTCCTGGTCACAAAACATAAAATCTTCAAACGAATTAATCTGTTTCCCTAGGAGCTACATCAAGTTCAATAAAACGAACAAATCAAGCGCCAATTTGAAATATTTGTTTCAGTTGGCAGAATAGTCAAAATAAAAGATTTGGTGCCCCTCTAAACATTGAAAGAATAGCTAAAATGCAAAATTTGAAATAGGCAAGAATTCAATTCCATAGAAGAATTGAGAAAATGCAGAGTGCTGACCTGGAGATCTTCACGGGCAGCTACATAATGAATCGAGTGATAGTTGGAATCGTGGGAAGGCCTTTCCTTGAGCATAACTTTGCTGGGAGGAAGGCCGTTCTTTTCCATCCAAGACTTGAGGTCGCCGTCATCTTGTTCCTTTTTGCTCGTAATTTCGCTGGATTTCGTAATTGTGTCGGAATTAGAAGCAGCGCACATATTTCTACATTTTCTGATAGTATTCCGTTTGTCCAGAGAAAGTGCAATTGCGAGACGAGAATGGAGAATCAGGGGCGGGGGGCGAAATGGAGTTGAAATGCAGCGCGCGCTTTTCAGTATATCCATGGAGACTGGGGCGGGGAGTGGATAATTAGGGTTGATGGAAACGGCAGTGATGAAATATAGGAAGGAGCTCAGTTGCAGAGTTGAAGATATTATCGTTTGTCTTTGTCATACGAGTTTGGATTGACCAGCAATAGCAATAGCAATAGCAAGAGAAAGAAAGAGGCGATGCGATGTAAAGAATATCAAAAATCTAATCCGAAACCACAAAACGGATCGGGTTCTGGTTAGGAGTGAGTGATTATTTGGAAACATTGTAAAAAAATAAAAAATAAAATAAAATAAAAAAATAACTAAACCGCCTAATTAAATTATAATAGGCGATAATTAAATCAATAAGTATTAATGGAAATACAGACACTATAAAAAAAAATACCTCTAGAATGAGAATGTGGTAAAAGAATAAAATAGACGTTTATAAACAAGAAAAAGGGAAAGAGAGAAAATCTTGTGAGCACTTAGGAATGTGAAAAAGGAAAGGAGAAAAAATTCAGGAACAAAAGAATAGCAGAATTGGGGTGATGCTAAGGAAATTGAAATTAGAGGGATTTTCCATAAGTTGGGAGTAATAGCCATTGCCTAGCTGTTTGGAGTATACTACTACTATAAGAAAGCAAAATCTAATGCTTGGATTTAGTTTAAAGAAAATATAGTGATAGATAGCTAGTACGTGGAAATAAATAAAAAAAATCTAGGGAGAGATCTCTTCCCTTCTCTTCTCCTCTTCTCTTCTCTTCTCTTCTCTTCTCTTCTCTTAAGGGGATGAACTCGATCTCGAGCTCTAGCCGGTGCGCAGCGTGCAAGCATTTGAGGAGGAGGTGCCCCTCCGATTGCATATTTGCTCCCTACTTTCCCTCCAACAATCCACGTCGATTTGCTTATGTTCACAAGATATATGGCGCCAGCAACGTCGGAAAGATACTTCAGGTACGCAAACAATATACTCGTACATACATATATGTAATGTATGTATATGAAGGAATGATGAATAAAGTGTGTGTGTGTGTGTGTGTGTGTGTGTGGATGGTGGTGGTGCAGGATCTTCCGGTGGAGTGTCGGGGGCAAGCAGCGGAGACGTTGTGGTACGAAGCGTTGTGTAGGATAAAAGATCCGGTGTACGGGATAGCAGGAATGGTGAGTTTGTTGCATCAGCAGTTGAATGTTGCTCACTCCCAACTTGCTACCGTTAATGCCCAACTTGCCGCCCATCATCATCATCATCATCTAATTACCAACCACAACCAATCCCAATCCAATAATGCTGCTACTACTACCAGTCTTGAACTTGATCATCTGTACCAGCAGCAGCAGCAGCTGATAGAGAATGGTAGCAGGTTTAGTCCCAATTACTATACTCACACTCCTGCTGCTGCCGCCATTTCACTTCTTCCCACTTATTTCGACTAAACTAATACAGCTATTACGGCGTGTAGGTGTAGTGATGTGCTTTTCAATAATATTGTTATTCCTTCAGGGATTATTATGATAGAATCACATTTAAAGTTATCAAATTTAACATCGCATAGCATATGGCTTTTGTCATCTAATAAGTAGTAGTAGTAAATAAGTGTTATAGATGTAATAATTGATAAAGGCAAAAGCGATATCAACAACGAGAACTTGAATAAGACAAGCCTTAACAAAACAACACATGAACCACGTCTCTCGAAAAAATTGATATCAACCTTGTTTCAAAATCCGAGGGAGAAAGTACAAAAAAAAAAAACATAAAATCGGGAAATAAGCTTGCAACCTATGCTACATATACACCAGCAACAACACACAATGGCAAAGCATGGAAAAATACAAAAGAGAGAAAAGGGGAAGTGATGAGCAATGCTAGTTAACTTTAGTGCTTCTTCTATCCTTGCACAGCATATGCCACTCCTGCAGAACTGCAGCTTGAAGGGCTCGATGTTCCACCTCTTCTGGCGTTAGCTTGAATAGCGTCGTTGGCCCCTTCTTCTTACCTTCTTCCTCCCCATTTTCTTTATTCTCTGTTTCCTCTTCATCCTCCTCTACCTCCTCTTCCTTGTCTTCTTCAACCCCAGGTTTTGGTCGAGGCCGTGCTGCTTTTAGCAACGCTATTCGTTCCATTGAGTTCCTCAGCCTCTCTGCTGCAGCTGCTTTCACTTCATCTTCAGGCATGTATTCAACAGCCCCATCTGTCAAATCATCCATCCACCCTTGAAGATCTGACCCTATCTCCTTTGTGATGGATGCATCTGAAGCTCGGACCACAACTTTGCAGATCATGGTCGTGGTCTCGTCACCAAGGTCAACGTTTCTGCTAACTTCACTAGCACCGAATATCATCATGCCAACAAAACCTCCGTACCAAGTTTTAGCAGCGTAGCACAGCTGTATATTTCGCACAGATTCAAGTCAGTATATTACAGTATTTATAAAGATACTACTTGAATTAGGTTTTGGTTGCAAACTTGTAACTAACCTGAAATCCGGCAACTGTCCGGATGATATGGGAGCAAACTTTATGGAAAGGCTTAGAAGAGAGAGATTTCAAGCCGCTAAGGAAAGGAGACTCCCCATACTGCTGTGCTGCTGTAGCCTTGAAACCACTTCCTTCGTATGTATAGGTACCTGTGCATTCCACTATAGCAGGCAAACTAGGCCACAAGCGGAAGTATTCAACTGGAGAGATTTTATGAGGTAAAAGCAGCTCGGTGAGAGGAATTTTGTATGGCTGGCATCTCAAGATTACCGGTTCCCCTAATTCATGCCTTAGATTCCTCTTTTGTCGAACTATTTGTGGATCTTCTTCAGAATAGTCACCTTCATAGTCACCCAGAGCACCAGTACCATAAAATGGGTAGTAGAGGACTTGGACCGAAAGGGCAGATCGCTCAAACTGTGAAACTCCAACAGTCACACTGCACAATACTGGCTCCTGCATACATACAAATCAAGGCCTTCAGATATTATCATATTATCAACTCTCAACACCAAAAGACGTGCACACACACACATACATATATATATATATATTTGTACGTTACTAGTCAAATTCAAGATGATTGGTTTTAGTTTTCAAACTCCAAGCTCTTGCTATCAATTTTGCACTTCATTATGCTGGAAGTTGTTATATTAGCCGTAAATGGAACATATGAAAAAAAAGCTCTTTTACAACATCAATGAGTGTTCAGAGTTTAGACATGTTATTAGAACAAAAGTCTTGCCAAGCAACCCAATTAAGTTTGAACTGGAACCTTGAATGGTAAACTAAGCCAAGTGAAACGAACAGCAAGCATTTATCAAGTAACTTATTCAACAAACCTGTGAATTAAGATCTCGCAACTGTCGCACAGCTTGAGGAGACCCATTCATGAAGTACAACCCACCAGATAGTCCAACTCGAATGTCAACCCTATTTAGTTCAATCTCGGTAAGGTTCAAAACCTGAAGAAATGTTAAAATCATTAGTCTGATCAGACCCTTTCAAAACCCAAATAAAATGAGCAATTGGACAAACTCAAAAGAAAGTGTTAGGACTAAAAAAGCATACAAGCTAATTAAATTGGGAGTAATTACAAGCCTGCTCATTCTAGAGTAGCTCAATAGAGATGATCAATATCAATTCAGCATTTTCTAAATGAGCTCAATTTTAGTTCATGATAACCCTAACTCTCCAAGAATGGAAGAGTTGACTAGCAGCCAAACATAAAAAAACACAAGAAGGTGCTGAACAGAGAAAGCCTTACCTTCAAATGCAGAGTAATCCTTCCATCATTTGGATCTGATAAGTGATATCCTTCAACATAGCATGGATCACTGCTACCAGTCAAAGTGAATGCATTAGGAGGGACCTTGATCAAACTTGAGTTGATGCCTTTTGTCAACAGAAGAGTTAATTCATTGGGATCAGGTCTCCAAAGTTCTAATACAGCCTTATGAATCAAACCCTCAAGTTTTCGGTCCTGAGCTGCAGATGCATCATAGAACTGAACAGTTAGCTTGTGGTTGCTGAATGGGTAGTCTCCTCTGGCATCACTAACTCCTGCCCATCTGAAAATATATACATATGGCAACAAATCAGAAAAATGGCTTCATTGCAAGAAGGCATTTAGATACAAACTAAGTAATTCCTTTGGACAGCATCATAAACAATCTCTACCATCGAGAAATGCTTGTATTGTTCTGGATACAGGAATTGGCATAGGTAAAAAATAATTCCCGACCCCAAATTGTTCAACCAATCGGACTGCAAAATTATGAATTGCACAAGGTATATGGAATCAGTCATGATCTACTTAACCAAGGCCAGATTCTCCTCCAATCCAATCAACTATCAGAATTTCTAGTTCAGAACCAGTTTTTGGCTGCAAAATATAAACCCACCAGTGTTGCTAACCTATAAACTCTGGTCGAAGAATAACCAATGGAGAGTAAGCTTAGCCATCTAAGATGCTAGCCTTGGCTAGAGTTAAAATCCATAGGTATGCCAGAATGCAATATTTTGTTATTCAGTGCTGAAACCCAGGCAATGAAGATCAATAAAAAAAAGATAAGCATGCAGATCGAAGAGATAACTGAGAAAAGTCTTGATTGAGTCATTCTTGTGTGTTTTCTATATAATTACATCACTATCCACAATTGTATGGATATCCTCTCTGTGAATGCATACTTCCATTCTCTAACACAAATTCACAAAAACTACACACAGAAGTAAATATAATAGGGCATATAAGTACTTTGCAAATCTATACTTCCTCAACAGTATATTCTTGATATGGTTATGCATTTAACTTGTTTACAATACATAAATAAGATGATGGTCTTACTTGTCGTCGGAATGGTTATGAACATATTTAATTCTCTGTAGCATTAAACGGCACTGGTGCTTATTGACTGAATCAGCTGCTGGATTGCTCCTAAACTCTTCAAGTTCTTTAGTCAACAAAAGCCCAGCCCTAGCATTACGTGATCCCAAACGTTGTGCACAAAGAAGAACAGCTTGAACATCTTGAAGCCGGTTTGTTGTACTTGCAGATGAATCTATATTGAACAGCACTTTATGGATGTTTGATATGATAATATTCAATGGGTCCTCGGGATCATCAGCAAGAAGGGGGTCCAATCCCTCCAAATCAATGTGTTCTGAAATAGCCCACAGTACACGGCTACATATTCTAGGGGTGTTTACCTGCCACACATAATTGTTATTCGACAAAATACTCTTTTGATGAGATATTATAGTAAAAGAATATAGGGATACATTAAAAGTTCAATGTATATGCTATCAGATGGAACACTGAGGAATAATGGACATGCATTGCAATCTAATACAAAGCAGCTTATAGAAAAGAAACAGATGGGAGGGGGGGGGGGAGGTGTAATACAACAAAAGTGCTGAAAAGCCAGATGATAACTTCTACAAACAATAATATTACCAAATTTCCGTGAATCTTATAGTACTAGAGTGCAGATTCAGTATATGGTCAAAATTCTAAGATAAAACTCCAACACATCATGTTAAAGGAATTTTAAATCAAACCTCGCGGAGATCTTTAACAAGTTCCCGCTGCAAATTTTGAAGCCTTGTCTCATTCAATATCTGATCTTGTGATGCTCCATCTTTGACCCTTTTAACACCACCTCTAGTGTCATAAATATGGCAAAGCCTTACAAGCAATTTAAGATAGCAATCAATGGCATATGTTCGGCCATCACAATCCCATTTAACACATGGCCTGCACACTTCCACCACTTCCAGAGCTGGTTCTGTCCAATTCAAAGCACCATAACCAGTTCCGTAAGCTAAGGCTCCAATTACCCTGCTCTCCATGCCTGAACTCTTCTGTTCAGGTAACGGCAAGGACAGCTGGAAGCAGCTCTCTACCAGCATGGCTACTAATTCTTCTCTAAACAAACTCTTACTAGTGACGCTGTTAAGGTCATCCTTTATACTAGCATCTTCAAAAAGTGAGGCAATGTCTGTTCCTGCCAGAGGTTTTTGACCTCGGCGGACACTCTCCTTTGCGAAAAGATCTACACAAAGAGCAGTACGGCAAATACATGCCAAAGCATGCATGCGGTCAGATTCTGCTCTCAAGTTCCTGACCATAACAAGAAGCCTTTTAAACAATGAAACCTGCACCAATGAGCAATGGCACATCAAAACTGGTTATCACATCCTCAATCTGATTGAACTTATAAGCATCGACATCAAGAATAAGATAACACTATAGCTGTAATTTAGAAACAAGGAATTAGGTTATACTCCCACGTAGAAAGTTGATAAAAGAATGTAGATGAAATCAAATTTCAAGAGCCTCAAGCCATATTAATCTCTCTTCCTCTAGATTAAAAACTGGTCAAAGAGAATATATATAGCTTCCTATTATTCTTCAGAAAACGCCTTAATTGCTGAATATAAACCCATCAACTGTAAGAAAACAAGAAATGTGCATTTGTTGCAACAGCACCAAAATATACAGACTTGTTCAGAACTAGCATCAGATTCAAACAACAGAGATCAACCAGGAAGCGTACCTGCATGCTTAGATCAAGAAGATGTAGATTAGTTACAACGGCTCTGACGATGCTCTCACGAGCAGAGGTATACTCTTGTCTGTCCCAAAGAGTAAGAATCGCAATGGTTGACGCGGAAGCCCACTCAGGCTTCCCTCCAGGAACATCAGCTAAGTACAGCATATTAATTCCCACCTCAAATATCAACGCAGGATCTAATGATGATGCCAGAAAAGGTGCCAAATGCGACACCACATCGGAAACTCCCACAAATCTCTCTGCACTTTCTGAATTTGAAGTTGTGTCACTCCTACTCTTTGATGACATTGATAGCTTCTTGATCACCTCTATCGATCCCGAAGCTACTGCTTTCACTGCATAAACTAGCGGATAAATAGTCGCTCTAAAACTCTCTATAGGGAGAATTATCGAACGAGACATCAATGCACTTCTCTTCTTCCAAACAAAATCAACCATAGACGAAATCCAATTTGATCGAATTGCAACAGAATTTTCAGTATCAACTAACTTATCTCCAGCTAGCCGACTCATCTTCTTCGATTCAAATTCCTGAAACAGTTTTCCAATGGATTCAAACGCGACTTTCGAAACGGTATCGGACTTATCGAGCATGTTCTGCGCGATCCGGTTCCACCAATTTGAGACGCGATCGAGCAAGTTAATATTATTCTCACACAACGTCACAAGATCGTCACGCGCGAGGATGCAGCCCAGAGTTTCCGTAATCGAAAACCGCAAATTATCGCTAGGCGAATCAAAGCAAGCTGAAATCTCCTTGTGGCAGTCGTTAATGAGTTTGCCGAGGCGGTAGGAGGGGACGGCCGCGAGAATTGAGACGGCGGCGGCGGTGACATCAGGATCGGGGAAATCGAGATCTTTCCGAACGCCCGCGGACACGATTTCCCATAGATCGGGAGTGAGGCGAGTGGAGCGGATAAGGTCGAAGGCAAGCTTTTTGGAGACGGCGGAGGCAGGTGAGGCGACGATCTCCTCAACGGCGGATTTGGCAAGGACCGAGATATCGCGACCGGCTGCAGACTGTTGTAATGCTTGAAGTAATGCGCCGGACTGGCGAAGCGCGTCGTTTGAGCGGAGGTCTGCTTGGATCTGAGCGAAAAGTATATCCATAATTCAGAACTTGAACTGGAGGTAAATTACTTCAGCTGAACTGGCAGAGCTCGAGGAGCATCCGCCGCATTATCTTAGAGAGAATTTCAGAGATTGAACCGCGGAATGGAGAGGCGCGGCGGAGGAGTTGACGGTGGACTAGTTTTTAGCTTTTAGTACGGCGGAGCTCTTCTCAGTTAAACTGAAAACGCTACATAATTTGAGAAGACAAACTAATAGTAGTAGCGCTTAAGGGTAAAAAATTCCGCAATTACCTGTCTTTTTTTCTTTCTTATCCTGAATAATAATAATAATAATAATAATAATAAATCGAACGAAAATCCAATCAAGTAGTACAGTATAATATACGAATTCTTTTCAAAATTCCAGCCGAAATACATATAACCCAAATGTTGCTGCTAACGAACATAATACTCCTACTATAAAGAAGTGAGCGTCGCTGCCAAGATCCACATCAATGGCGGATTACCATTTTGTGTACAAGGATTTGGAAGGGACTTCCACGGAATGGGACGATCTACAGAGAAAATTCGGAAATCTGCCTGAAAAGCCACCGGTGTTCAAGCCGCCGTCTTTCGTCCCGGCCGAAGACGACGATTCCAAGCCCAAAGACGAGACCTGGATCGACGGCAAAACTGAGGAGGAGCTTGAAGATCTCGAAGATGATCTCGACGACGATCGCTTTCTTGAGGATTACAGGTATTGAATCCATGTCAAATTTTCGCTGCCCTAGAACCTGAATGCTTGTTTGTGACCGAATTTCGCTGCACTAGAACATGATTGCTTTCTGGAAATTGCGGTTAGTCGACAATCTCACTTAGCAATTCATAGGTTGCTCCTGCAATTGGCAGCTAATTTGATCGACCGGATGTTACATGCTAACTGAACCGGAAATGCGATTTCTTATGGTAAAGTATGAAACTTGATGTGAATGCATCTGCTTTTCTGCTGGCTGAGTCTTTCAATTAGATCGTTTCTTTTCATATTGTGATGCAGCCTATTGAAGTAGGACAACAATGGGATAGATTCTAGTCTATACTTGGATTTACTATTCTTTGCTTTCACTACAACTCCTATGGCCTTTTATGCGTTTTACATCTCACATACCACTTATTCTATCTGACGAGACAATCCAATCAGTAGCTATAAGTAAGTGTTGTTTCATTTTGATTGTGTTAGGAAGAAGAGGTTGGTTGAGATGAGGGAAGCTGCTAAGATAGCAAAGTTTGGTTCAGTGATTCCAATTTCAGGATCCGATTTTGTTCGGGAAGTTTCACAAGCTCCACAAGATGTGTGGGTTGTTGTGTTGCTCTACAAAGATGGGTAATTCCTGCTTGATTGAGTGATGAAGATTGGTTTCAGTATAGATCTTTTCTAATCCTTGAGTGTTAATGGCAGATTCCCAGAGTGCAGGGTGCTTTTGCAAAGTCTTGAAGATTTGGCCAAAAGATACCCAGCAACAAAGTTTGTGAAAATTATATCAACCGAGTGCATCCCCAATTATCCTGATCGTAATCTTCCCACGATTCTGGTGTACAATAACAGTGCTGTTAAGGCAACTCACGTTGGGATACATAGTTTTGGCCGGAGGTGCACTTCTGAAAGTATGTCATCTCTAACTGTGCTTTTATTTGGTACTCATCTTTCATTGCCACTATTTTGAGCAGTTTATCTTTGTCTTGAGAAAATAGGATCTATTTAACTGCGGTTGAATATGTCCGGATTTGAAATGGGAACTCTTGATTGGGAGGAAGGCTGGACATTTAAGTCATCACATAAGAGATTAAACTGTCTATGAAGACACTAAAAAAGTGAATAACAAAAGTAACAAGGATATTTTGTTGGATCTACAACTTTAGTCTTTGTTTTTGCATCTGAAGATCCTGATATGTGTTCTTTATTTATGCAATCAATCACTTCCCAAATACCTTGTATATTGTGGTGTATTTGAGTGATCTTATTGGCAAATCGTGAGTAGATTTAAGAAGCTGTTCCCCAATCAATTTTTAAGTTTCCCAGCCGCCATCATCTTAGTTATATGTTGAGTAACCATTTTCTGGTTGATGCACTTGTAGAAAATTTGATTGAATTGCCGCCCTTTTTTTTTTTTTTTTTTTTAAATTCAGGTGTAGCATTAGTTCTATGTCAGTCGGATCCAGTGCTCAACGATGGGCATAGTGGAGAGCAATCGAGGGATGCTGTTCTTGATGGAGTGAGGAAGAAGTTTTTGGAGAGGGTTGTTAGAGAGCGTGAAGATGATGATGATGGATCTTCAAGTGATTAATTTGCATGTTTGTCTGAGAAATTGGAGTTTACTTCACTCTTGACTGACCTAGAAATGAAAGTCTTCGAGGTTGCTAGGAAATATTACGTCCCATCTGTTGCTTGGAAAAAAAAAATATTGCATCTTGTATCCACTTACACATATTTTTGAATTATGGATAATCATCTCGAGTGTTTGAAGTTTGTATCTTTACCTTGACTGTACATTTTCTGGGATATTTTGTATCAAAGCTTGGTGAAGCTCTCTCTCTCTCTGATAAGCGAGTGTGGGTTATGAAAGGCTGCGGAATAAACGTACTCTAAGGAGTACTTCAGTAGTATTAGACTCCAAGAGGATGAAACCGTACCTTTCAAATTACAAAGCAAAATGAACGAGTTAAAAAACGGGCAACTGGTCTAACTAAGCTCCTACTACTACCGCTAAGGCTACATCTCTCTCTTCTCTAACTAGAAATGTTTACAGCGCCTGCTACATACTACTCTTTACTCATGTGAAATACTGCCTCAGTTTGGGGGTCTCGCGCACAAGGATATCACAGTAAGCAGTCTCCTGTTGCACGTCTATGCAAGCTTGCGTCTTCAAAACCTTAAATATATTGCAAACATTTATAGGTAGAGATTAATACCTTAAAGCAAAACTGAAGACCTATACATACAGGTCATGAGTAAATTACTCAAATTACCAGTATCTCATAGAACATGATGGTGCTCTCTTTCTTCGTTTTTCCAGCTAACAAGCACGACAAGTTCAATACTTGCTCCTCTTTTCGTCTCTTTTTGTGCAGGAACTTCCTACCCAGATAACTTCCCGTCATTCTGCATTGGAAGAATTTATCAACACTCACACTCACATAGTTCATAGCATCAACTTTGCCAGACAGAGTATAAGCTGTACCTTGTTCTAGCTGAAAATGCATCTGGAATGCCAAAGTTGGAAAACGAAAAAGGGTTAAATCATTGAGTTGTAAGAATCTTGCTGTTAAACTAGTGATCAAAATCAAAGTTGAGCACTTACCTTTCTCCAAGCTATCTCCTCTATACGAACTTGTTTCCTGATAAGAAACATATACTTTGGCCATCAATGGGAATCAATAGTGCAAGGATACTACACCAGTATATTGTTTAGCATATAAAATAAAGGTCAATGGAAGATCAGATAGCAAAACACAGACTGTGATAAACAGAGAAAAAAATAATACCTCCTGAAACAAAGCATCCAATCCAAGTTGTTCGCTTGAGGATGTCGACTTCTCTCTGCCTTCAAGTGACACGGAGGGTTGTAAGATGTCGGAATCAGCGATTCTTTCTGCTTCATATGATCTTAGTGAGCTCAAATAAGCAACAGGTGTTCCAGGAGCAATTGGAATTTGGTCTGAAGAAGTTTCTGCAATTGGAGATCTGACATCTGGAGCTTGTCCCTGAGGCTTCTCTATTTCAATGGAAATGACATCCGCAGTTTGCCCAGTTGCCTTTTCCGCAACTCGAGCTCTGATATCTGAAATTTGTTGTTCTGTAGTAAGAGATCTGATGTCTGGAATCTGTTCTTGGCCAACAGATGGTTTGGCAGATATGCTTTCCGGTGCATCACTTTTCCGGCATCCATAATATCCGAAATTTACGGAGACACCTGAGTAGAAAAGGATAAGGTATTCAAGGTGCCGATAATTTTTTACTTGTTGATGCTTAACCTTAAATAACTGTGAGTATACTCACCAGGAATTGAAGGCTCAAGAAAACTGTAAGGTGCATGACTAAGTTTATGAGATCTCCAGGCTTGTAACAGAGTACGAGGAACTTTCTTTCTTCCACGTTTTAGATCAGTCGGATCGTCTATCCAGCTCTTTATTACCCTTCGAGATGAACATATAATTTACACGCATCAATTTCTACGATTTTTGAGCTTTTCAAAATTCATCGCAATTATGAACCACATGTCTTGTGTATATGTTGTAATGCAGTAATACCAAAGAGTGAAAGATACCGACATTATAAAAAATCAACACATACATATTTGGCACCACAGTGGCCACATCAAACAGTGCCTTCCGCTTTTTAAGTATCTTTGAACGCTCCTTTCTGCCAGGTGTCTGAACAGCCGCAACTTCCACAGTGCCAACATCTGCTGCTGTGCACATAAAACAAGCATATAAGTAGTAATACGGAATACAACCAGGAATTTCATCATGGGAATTCTAGATAGGTGCCGGTTAATATAATAATCAGATCGAGGGAATGTTGTCAGAGAAACTAAGGCTGCATTAGCACAATAATGGGAAGTGTAATGCACACAAAGAGAGTGTCATGATTTGATTGTCTTTTTCTTGCTTTCTTTCATTATTCCGGACAGATCCTCATTTGTAACTGTAGACCTTATAGCATATTGATATAAAGATGAACGACACAAGTAATAACTGAATATGTTCGAGAAAAGAAAAACATACTTAAGACTTAATTGTATAGATAGGTTAAGGATTCAACTTATTGAAATTAATTGAGGAACAGATGCATGCCTTGGAGAGTCAAATGTCAGTTCTCATTCAACAAAATACAACCAATAAAAGTGTGTTAAATCTGATGAATGCCAAATCTGCAAGTTGCTGCACCATTACACAATTCTCCTGCCTCAACAGACCGAATCATAGTAAATCAAGTTCCTGATTAGTAGGATAGCTATAATACTAATCTTTAGTCAAACCATGCTCACAGGCCCATCACACATACGTGACAGATACGACAGAAACAAATTGAACATCTGCAAGAGAAGATTACTGGTTTAAATGCAGATGCAACAGAAATTACCTGGAAGCTTTGAGTGAGGCTTTGGATTAGACTCAACAGATACACGGGATTTCTGGCATTTTACACTTTCTGGTGGAATAACCTCTGGTTCCGGACACACTGGCCTTGCGTTATTGACGGCTTCAGTGAAGATCAGATCTAAACCCTCCTGAAAAGTCAACTGATTACTCTGATGGTCCATGTGCTTCTCTTCGGCTGCATGATCTTCATTAGTTGGCTTGTCCAGGCCCTCTCTCTTTTCAGCCAAATTCAATAACTTGAAGCTGGGTAAGTGTTCCAAAGAGAAATTGTTTTCATGAAGTATATCCATGTTTTCTACATGATTACTTCCTTCATGAGATTGATTTGCAACATAATTTAACTCCACGTCTTGAATTGGACCCTGGACGTTTGAACTAGACGGCCTATCATACAGTTTTTCTTGTTCGGCTTCATCCAACACCATTGGTTCGAGATGATCATCCAAACTAAATCCAATTCCACGAGGTATCTCCAAACTTGGTAATGAAATAATTCTACTATTCGCTAGGCGCATAGCTGAATCATCATGAAGTATATCTATGTTTTCTACAGGATTGCTTTCTTCATGAGATTGATTCACGACAGAGTTCAACTCCACAACTCGAATTGGCCACTGGACTTTTGAAGTAGACGGCCTATCATACAGTTGCTCTTGTTCGGCTTCATCCAACACCATTGGTTCGAGACGATCCTCCAAACTCAATCCAATTCCACGAGGCATCTCCAAACTTGGTAATGAAAGAATTCTACTATTTGATAGACACACTGCTGAATTATAATCAGAATCAGAATCCACATCATTAGTTGGACCTTGACAATTAGTCCTCCAGTTCCTGTTGGATAGCTTGTAATGCATTTGTTCTTGTTCAGTCTCATTCAACAGAGCGAGATCAATGCAGTCCTCTAAAGAACGGCGTGTTTGACGAAGCATCTCCACACTAGCTAATGAGATGTTCATTTTGCTGGACGGCTTCACCAACAAGTCCAGATCCATACAATGGGCTCCAAACACACTGCACCGTGTTTATTCAACAGTTGAGAAATAAGGTAATGTCACTAGGTTCTCTCTCTCTCTCTCTCTCTCTCTCTCTCTCACACACACACACACACACACATAACAGAAATTGTATACATACTCTCTAGGTGGTGTGCGAGCAGTTGAGTGAGCTTCAGGGACTGGAACAATATCCTGTACAAATTTTGTCAGAAGATTATCGGCCTAACAAGTTCGTTGTAAGAAATGTCTCTGATTTAGTTCGCAAAACAGGAAACCCCCCCCCCCCCCAAAAAAGCATCTATTTAATATTTATCCCCAAAAAATAGGAATTCAGCAAACACCTGAAACCAAATGACACAAAACAGAAACACATAGCAGCTTGACCTCAAGGACAACATGGATTCCGATACTGAAAGTGATACTTAATATACTTAACAAGGTACCAAAACATGATTAAGCAGCATTTTTAATTCAGTACATAGTTTCATTCAGGTAACTGAGGTAAGGATAAAAGATGGTACTATCTACAGCTCTGGTAGAAGTATACAAAAAAGACCTTGGATCAAAATAAAATCCAACATTAATGACTTGTTTGAAGCTGTAAACTTTTCTATCTGATAAAACATCCTCAATAGCTAAAAATGCCCACTTTCTTCTACTTCCATTCTTTGCTGATTTGCTACAACCAATACAATGTTTGTTAAAAAAAAAATGACACTAACAAGCATTTCATACTCGATACTGCTGCTTCAGTTCCATAGGAAGCAAATGGACAGAAGGGAGAGGAAAAAATGAAAAAACATCCATGTGTACCTTGCGTAATGAGCCAGATCTACCAGAGTCTTTTCTGCGCCCATCTAAAAAACGGTACATGCCAAGTTATGCCAAAACGTAAAAGATAAAATCACTGGACCAATAGCAAAAATATTATACCAGTACGAGTATCTTGTTCACGTGCTCTTACTTCCACACTGCAAAAGTATACATACCAAGAAGAAATAGTTAAATATACAGTTGCACAATGCCCACATAATCACAAACAATGCCAAAAGAATATGAAGACCACCCCATTGCATCTAGATCTACGCCTAGATCAAATGTATCCAGTTCAAATCTCTTGGGTAGAGTAATAGAGTCATAATGTCTCTGATTGAGAGAGACTGCAACGTCAGCTCGAGCACGTTTTCCAGCCTTAAAGCTACATAGTCTGTTCAGAACCTCATGGCAGTCATCAAATAGATACTCAACTTTCTTCGAGTAAATTCTCACAATGCCGAGAAGGAGGAAGGCTAGAATTCTATGAGTGACAACAGGAACTTCATCATCAAGGATCTTATCTGAAGAAAGGAAATTATAGCCAAATGAGATTAGATACATCAAATCTTATAACAAGTTACGCAACTAGAAGAAGAAAATTTTTATTCAGCAAAGTAGCATGCATGAACTTTTAGAATAATGGTAAACAAATTACGTGGAAAACATGAATCCTGTATATTCGTGCGAAACATTAACCACACATCACATAAAGATTATTAATGCAATTATGACATCTTCTGTTCCCCAACTTGTATGCAAAAGGAGAATAGAATATTGATTGAAAATACAAGACTTTGGCACAATCGTTTACCCTTTTTCTTCTAGAATACAGCATATCATTTTCTTTTATAAAACAATAACCACAAATACCCCAACCATTCTCTTGAACGCACTGGCTAGAAAAGGCTCAAAACTAGTGTATGTATGCGCAACATAAAACATTTGCTACAGTAGCATTAGTAAAAGACACACACATGGCATGCTTGTAATCATTGCTTGTGCTTAGTATTGGTAAAAGCAAAAGAACTAGATGCTTCTCTTTTAGCTCTCTTATGCAAAACGTCCATACATCTGCAGCAAGTTTATGCACAATAATCGAACACGACGGCTAGCAGAACTGAAATAACTAGTAAAAAGAGAAAGAAAACCTAAAAAAGATTTTCCACAAGAAAAGGGAAAACAAGAAATGGCATTTAAGAATTAAGATTGCATAAAACTCAAATAACTTTTTAGAGGGAGGAAAATTTTTCGTCCTAGAAAACCAGCCGTAATAAAAAAAAGGTCTAGAGTCTCTAGACACATTACTATAATGCGGGAAGGAAACCAAAAACAAAACAACACAATTTGGCTCTCGCTAACCTCCCAAGAAAACATGGAGAGAGAGAGAGGAGAGGGAGAGAGAGACAGACCCACAGAAGAAGAAATGTTGGTTTGCTGAACTTGATCCTTTTTGAGGCGTTTGTGGCAGTGAGCGGCCATCCAAATGATGCCTAACGCCCCCTTCTTCGACAGCAGCAACTGCGAGTAAAACATCTTTCTCTCTCTCTCTCTCAACGTTTCTTCTCACTCCTCTTTTAAGAAAGAAGCTCTTGCTGCAACTTAGAAAACCCAAGCATTCGAGAGAAACGGTCGACTCTTGCAGTGGAAGAATCATTTCATTTTCGAACATTACAAAATATAAATGGAAATTCAGAATATATTTTCTCGTTCTTTCTCTCACCGTCAAACTGTACGGTCGAAGGGGCAATATGTATTGACGATTATGACCCTGCCTCTTTAATCGTTTTCCACATCCAGTCTCGATTTCCGACTTTATATCATGAGTTTATGTGTGCTGCCTCTGACTCCGTTTTATCCGTTTTGGGCACATTTCCTTTCCTTTTTCTAGCCTAACAAAGTATCCCTTATTTTATTAACCTCTTAGGCTCGTTGTGGTAGCAATACTGAGAAAATGACAGCTAGGTGTGATAAGTTGAGATGAAAAAGTATGATCAGTTGGGATAAGAAATATATTGTGTGTTGGTACAAACATAGATATCTTGGATTGTGTGTAGGGTTGTAAACGAATCAAATAATTTTGATTCGATTCGCTATTCGTATTCGATTAGCCCTATTCGTATTCGATTTTTTACGATTCGAATTCGAAACAAAATTTTTTATGATTCGATTATTATTCAAATACAAATAAAATTTATGATATTCGATTCGATATTCGTAAGTATTCGATAAAATATAATATAAATATAACTATAATATTAATATTAATATTAATATTATATGTAATATATTATATATATATAAGATATTAATTCTTAAGCCCAATTGAAAATTTATTTCTTAAATAATAATTTCGAATCGAATATCCGAATCGAATATCGAATTCGAATCATTTTCTTTAAAATATCATTTGGAATATCATTAGAAAAAAACAAATCGAATATTCGAATCGAATCGAATACTTTCGAATCTACCTTCGAATCGAATACGAATCAAATCTAGTATTCGAAAAAAATCCGAATTCGAATTCGAATCTTCGAATACCTTAACGAATTCGAATCGAATACTGTGTTATTCGCTTCGATTCGATTCGTTTACACCCCTAATTGTGTGTTTGGTAGAATAGTTATAAAAATAATAATTTTTTTGTTGTAGTTTGCAAATAAAAATAACAAAATTGAAAATAAAAAATTGATATTAAAATTGAAAATAAAAAATAAATAATTAAAATTGAAAATAAAATTGATAATTAAATTGAAATAAAAATTGATAATTAAAGTTGAAAATAAAAAATTGATAATTAAAGTTGAAAATAAAAAAATTGATAATTAAAATTGAAAATAAAAAATGATAATTAAAATTAAAAATAAAAAATGATAATTAAAATTGAAAATAAAAAATGATAATTAAAATTTAAAATAAAAATTGATAATTAAAATAAAAATAAAAAATTGATAATTAAAATTAAAAAAATAAAAAATTGATAATTAAAATTGAAAATATAAGATTGATAATTAAAATTGAAAATAAAAAATTGATAATTAAAGTTGAAAATTAAAAAATTGATAATTAAAGTTGAAAATAAAAAATGATAATTAAAGTTGAAAATAAAAAATTAATAATTGAAATTGAAAATAAAAAAAATGATAATTAAAATTGAAAATAAAAAATGATAATTAAAATTTAAAATAAAAAATTGATAATTAAAATTTAAAATAAAAATTGATAATTAAAATAAAAAATAAAAAATTGATAATTAAAATTTAAAATAAAAATTGATAATTAAAATTAAAAATAAATTGATAATTAAAATTAAAAATAAAAAATTGATAATTAAAATTGAAAATAAAAAATTGATAATTAAAATTGAAAATAAAAAATTGATAATTAAAATTAAACAATACTTATCTCGACTTATGACAGGGTGGATGCAGGTATAATATATGTCAGTGTAACAATGAATTTAGTCCGAGCCTAAGCAATTTTACGGGCCGGTGAGATTATATTTTCCGAATACCAAACACTGTATAAACCGAGATAAGCATACTTATCTAACTTTTTCTCGACTACCAAACGGGCCCTTACTATTCTATATTTATTCAGTAAAAGAGGTAATGTATCACATTTTTATAATAATTTTTTTTTTCTTAAACACTGTATCCAAAACGTATATAAACCAAATAATGGGTAAACGGAGAGAATATCTGCATATTCAAATAAAATATGAACTTTAAAGATAATTTAATATAACACGTGTAACGTACTAAAATGTTTATTAACCCAGAATATAAAATAGTGGAAATGGTGCCGGGTACCCATTTAGACTTAGGCAACAAGAATTATGCCCAAGAAGATAAAAAGTATAAATTATACCCAATATTTGCAATTTCGGACGAAAATACCCTTAATGAATTCCGCTTTTTTTGCTCTTTTCCCCTACCTATTTCCCTCTTTCAGCTCCCATTTTCAGCTCCCTCCCTCTTTGACGTCGAAATATTTTCCCTCTTTCCCGAAAAATTAAACTCTTCTCTCAGCTCGATTTCCCCCCTTCTCGATTCGATATCCCTGACGAGCTCGACTCCGACGGCTTAGGTTCCTGAAATATATCTGGTAGGACGGCAAATCGATATGGCGGCTTTTGACTTGAAGGTAAATTCGCGAATTGCTAGGCTAGTTTATCTGAATTTGAATGTGGAATGTGAGTATTAGTTTATAAATTATCGTCATATGTAGCTAATTTTAGATGGGTAAGGATGTATCTGAGTTGATTTTGAGTTTAAATGTAATTGCATGTCGTCGGAAGAGTTGGATCAATCGGGTGTGCAATGGTTCCAACTGTTCCACATGCTGCATGCATGGCACAGTTAGAACTATTTCATCAGATTGATCCAACTCTTCCGACGCCTGCATGCATTGAACAGTTGGAACCGTGATACCCGATTAATCCAAGTGTTCCAACTCCGACTGTGATGGAATCATGTTTGATTCAATTTGTGATCTTTGATTTCCTTTCTTCCAGATGCGGCCTAAAAACATATTGATTGCTCATGGAGGGGAGTGGTCCGAAAAGGATAGAACTTATATTGGCACCGAAGAAGAGTTAATTCCTATACCACCCACCGGGCCTATTTTCACTGATTTGTTGAGTAGGATTCAAATTCGCATAATGAAGCCCAAAAGTAAGTATGTGTATAAAGTAGTTGCACTGGTTGAGTCCGCTACCGGCCGAACTACTAGAATGAAGATTACAGATGATTTTGAACTAACTTATGTTCTGAATGAGTTAGAAGCCCCTATATTATATGTTTCTACAGCTCCGATAAATGAGGAATTATTAGAGGCTGTAAATGACCATGCAGAAAGGCTGGCTAATGGCACAACTCCGGCGACTAATGCTTCTCGGGTTGGCAAAACAGGCTTGGGTCGAGGTTTGGGTAAAAATTTGGATACGAATTTGAATACGGCTTTAGATAAGGATTTGAACACGGATTTAGAAAGGTATTTGGATCGGAATATGTGCAAGGACAGGGATATGGATATTGATAGGAATATCGATCGTGATCTGGGCGGGAATTTCGACATGGGTTTAGAATGGAATGAGGATTGGGGTTTCCATGATAGTGATCACGATAGTGAGGGTGAACATGATACAGAGGGTGATCATGACACGTCCGTTGCGTCCGTAAAGCGTGCAGTTGATGATGTGGACAGCCTTGAAAATATACCGATTGGCAACACTCGGCCTAATGTGGCATCTGTAGGCAGTAGGAATGATGCATTCGAGGGAGATCGTGAGTATGTTGGGCTGTGGAGCATCCCAGGCGCATCGTTTGACTTGAAACAGCCTAAAGCACAGGAAAATATAGGTAATGAAGGCATTGGCGATGATACACTTTGTAAAGATGTTGTGTTTTCAAGCAAGGACAAATTGGTCACTGTCTTGGGGTTATTTCATCTTGCTAATCACGTATCGTTTGATACGCCGCGTTCCTGCTCGAAACGATATGCTGCTTATTGCAAAAGCAAGAAAGAGAATTGTTCTTTCGTCTGTCGCGCAATAGCATTGGGCGAGGCATGGGTGATACAGGAATGGGCACCGCACACGTGCCAAAAAGATTTGAGATTTCATTCTGAACCAACCATATGCTCTAAGGTTTTAGGTGCATATTTTGTTCCAAACTTGATGACAAAAGGTGTTGTGTTAAGGCCGAGTGATATCCAATCGATGGTGAAGAAGAGATTTGGGGCCAAGATCCAATATCAAACTGCGCTGGCGGCCAGAAATCATGCACTGACAATGGTGTACGGCGACTCCAACGATTCATTCAAGATGCTTCTGAAGTACCTATGGATGATTGAGAGCACAAATCCAGGATCTGTTACCGAGATAAAAGTCGATGAGACTGGAGGCCGCTTCCAGTACTGTTTCATGGCTCTAGGCGCCTGTATCCGAGGCTTCAAGGCTTGTCGCCCTGTGATTGTGGTTGACGGCACACACCTGAAGGGGAAATACAAAGGCGTGTTGTTGGTGGCTGTCACAAAGGATGCAAACGAGCAGGTATTCCCCCTAGCGTTTGGGTTGACAGACAAAGAGACTGATGAATCATGGACTTGGTTCTTTCAACAGCTCCGAGGTTCCTTTGGCTGTCCTGATCAATTGATGATCGTTTCGGATCAACACGCTAGCATCAAGAATGCGATGGATGTTGTGTACCCCGGCGTACCTCACGGGCTTTGTATTTATCACTTACAAAAAAACATCAAGTTCTGGGAAGATCATGCCATTACTCTATTCCAAGCTGCTGCACACGCATACCGTGCTCGTGACTTTGACACTGCAATAAATAACCTTAAAGCACGAGCTCCCGCTGCATATAATAAGGTGATGTCTGTTGATCCGAGTCAATGGGCTCGTTCTAAGACCCCCGTGCGCCGATATCTTTTTTCAACATCCAATGCTGCCGAGTGCTTCAATGGCTGTCTTCGATGGGCTAGAACTTTGCTAGTTTGTACTCTCTTGGAATGTATTCGGTCTCTTATTGGGCAGTGGTTTGTAGAACGGCGTGCTCTATCTATCAGTCGAACTCACAAGTTGACTGAATTTGGGCAGAACAAACTAGGCAGATCAGCAGAGCTGGGTTCCACCATGAGTGTCGAAGCAATCTCTTTAACAAAGTTCAAGGTGTCTGCATCGATGACGCATCACGTAGTCGATCTCGAGAGGAAGCAATGCACCTGTCTTATCTTCGATGTCGACTTGATTCCATGCTCTCATGCTTCAGCAGCCTTACGGTAATCTTTATATGTTAGAAAAATTACTACTTGTCGGCTCCTGTCGGTTTTGTTCAGTTGGATCTATTTAGTTAAATGTGACAAATGTATCAAATGTATGGTGCCTGGAACAGTTGGTACATTTGTTCCAAGTTCCAGCAGTTCCACCCAAGAAAATGCTAACATAATCAGTGTTTTTATGTGGCAGACACACGAAGCAATCGCCAATCCCATACGTCACTTCTTATTACTCTACGGAGTCGTTGCGGGAAATCTATGCGGGTGAGGTCATGCCGGTTCCTATGCCGGAGGATTGGAACGTGCCCGTGGCGGTTGCATCATGAATCCCAAACAAGCCGGCCGACCCGTGTGCGCAGGGTCAGACCTGTTTCAGAGTCATCATCTCGGAGATCTGGCACAATGCGATGTACGAGATGCGGGCAGCTCGGGCATTATCAAAATACTTGTCTTGTTCCAATAACCATCTCTGTCTCGTCTGCTGGAGAGGCCACGTCAACGGGTACGAAATGCCGCAGGCCCAAGACGTGCGGAATTTGCAAAGCTACTGGCCATACCCGAACCACGTGCATTCATAGGGTTCCTCCTCCGCCGTAAAAGACAATTTTTCCCGTTTTCTAAATATTTAATCATGGTCATGTAATTTAACGATTTATTTGTTTCACATATATTTAACAGAATACCATCGATCCCGTAAGACGCATTACAGTGAAGTTGAGAATGTGTTTCCCAACCTCAATGCATTGTGAAATCGTTAATATACTTCACTTTTGTGTTTTGTCTTTTTGTTTTTGGACAAGATTCCCTTAAAGTTTATGCATGCATGCTTCCATGAAGATGGCAGCCTTTGAATGGTCAAAAGATTCTCACAATAGCCAATAATTGGGGCCCGTTGTTACAAAGCTTATATAAGTGCTATACATAGCCTAGTATAAACCGGTATTTCCATTAATGCTCTTGGTATTTCTTTCTTTACTTCTCTCAAATGAGTAGATGGATTTCTCCACTCTAATTCCTCAAAAACACTACTTCTACAACCGCCCATGGAACAAGGATCTTGATAAGGCATTCATTGACTGTCTCATTTCACTCATGGAGAAATACCCCGAGCTCCAATACGCTCATGCTCCGGCGGAAGCCTTACTCGAGGTGAAGGTCGTTCTCTTGAACAACAATCCGAATTTGGACCTCGACTGGGAGGATCTCTACTGCCGATTTAATTTGTTAAGAGAACGGTATACGACGTACAAGTGGCTGCTTGCGCAAGAAGGAACCGATTGGGATAGAGAGAGCAATCGTGTGTACACAAGTGATGCTAAATGGAGTGAGATGATCGAGATAACATTTTCGATTTCAAATTTGTAACCCCTAGTACTGTCCAGTTTCAAGTTTGTGTGAATTTCGTGCCTTCATCATCGTTTGTTGCAGGCAAAGGCGATGGTTAAAGCTTACTACACTTGGGGCGAGCCACTATATGATGAGATGATGATCCTTTTCGCACTGGACAATGTGAAGAACGAACACATATCCGTTGTGAACTTGGAGTCGAGTGAGGCTTCTCTTGAGGTTACATCTCCACCATTGAACTCAAGAGGCAAGCGTTTATTTGATGGCAAGACGAACCAGCCCCGCACTACAGAGAGCAAAAAAACAACTACCAGCCATGGCCAAAGCTCAACATCGTCAACCTCAATGCTCATGTGGTGGAAGCCGTGAAATAGCCAACTAGTGGGGATGTGCACTTGCTTGGCGGTGTTATTTTTTTAATTTTGTGGTTGCACTCTAAGTATGTTCAGTTAATTTTAATTTTAGTAGCTTATGGTTGCGAGTACGGATGAGATTTGCATTATGTTGAACTTGTTTAGTATTAACTTGTAACAGTTGGATCTATGTTTAACTTGTAACAGTTGGATCTATGGCTCACCAACTATTCCAACTTAGCCAAATGTTCCAACTACTCTAAGTGTTCCAATTGTTCCAACTACTCTCAGAATAGATGAGCATAGGTTTCAAACATTAAGCGGGCACTGTAAATTTTACATAGCAAAATGACATAATAGATGAGCATATACACTTACAAAAGTAACAGTTAGTCTAATGAGCCGTTAAGAAGAGGCTTCTTGTCAGAAGGGTTCGAAACATGAACTTGCAACCTTACATGAGCCTAACAATTAAAGTTACCAAAACAGCAGCAATTGCAGCCCCTTTAATCATAACAGAAGCCCTCTTTTTATGGCATTCAACCTCATTGAGTGCTGCTTGAAGCCTACCTTCAAGATAGTCAATTTCGCCAGTACATTGTGCTAGCTGGTCGGTTAAAATTTCCTTTACCAATGCTTTGGAGTGGAGTTGCGATTCGTACTTTTGTTGCTCAGCCTTCAGACGCAGCTCGCAGTGACCTGGGCAGAATGATTTTGGAGTTGCCCCGTCGGCCCATTGGAAAAATTCACAATCATCGTACTGTGTAGAGAAAAAAAATGCAATTAAAAAGCCTACTTGAGTACAGATGTAATTGAGCAGTTTAGAACCCTAATTAAACCCTAATTCTCTCACCTCCTTCACTGAACATGCCCAGCACGTCATCCCAGCATCCAACCCGACATACTCTCTAGGTAGTTTGTGAACGCAGATTGGCCGGGATCGAATTTCCGGCGACAACGGTGGGCTACACGACGACGACGAATCCGTGCATATGGTGTCGGACATCGTGAATTCTATAGAATGTACTCATTCGTAATGGAAGCCCTAAATATCTACAAGTCTGAAGACGACATAGTTATGGGTTAATGCGAGCAACATGTAGGAATCTACTTTCCACGCGTCGCCTTTTAATCATGCCACGTGTGCTATATTGAAAAGTTGGATCAATTGGACAGTATTGTAACAATTGGAACTATTTGCTCTAAATGTACTAATTGTGACAGTATTGTAACAGTTGAAACCTTGTGCTCCAAATGTACTAATTGTGACAACTGGAGAACTTATGTTTTCTAACGCTCTGCTGTCATAATATATTTTCGTGATACATAAACCATGGAAATGGAAAAAACTTCTGTCAAAAATCCAATTATGCATTGACATAATTGTTTTCCCTTACATACTACTTCTTACAAACCACATTATACTAATGTTTAAAGCAAACACAACTACAACCCTGGACAAATCATAAGTGAGAAATAATTGTTTTGGCATCCTGGCCACACGTACCATGCTTAAAAAAATATAAAACAAAGCGATAAATAATTGTTTTTGGCATCCCAACCATGAACCATGCATAAAAAAACCGTAAATTGTTTGTTTTCCCCACTACTTTCCATGAACCACGAAGTCAGTCCCCATCATGCCTGAATCGTTGAAGCGTCTGTGCTGAATTTGTAGATGGTCTCTGCGATGTGATTGCGATATTTCTGAATATCCTTCTTGTTCATCTTTTCGTCAAACACGCCCATGAGACGATTTTCAGCATACTTCAATGACAAGGGCCCGCAACTCTCACTGTCGTTCTGCCTGATGACATTCTTTTCGGGAAAATATAACAACCACTCCTTGAAAGTTGGCATGTCCTCGGGCCTGTTGTCATAGAAGCGCATATGCTTCAACACTTGAGGGACAATACGGGCCACCGTCTTGAAGGCTGCTCTTCTGATGTCATAATGGTGTTCCTCGAATATGTGCCGTTTGGAGTCCCAAATCTCAACTGTGCAAGCAACCAAATCGAGCACACATGTTGCCCAGTGCTTATTGAAATAGCACACCATTATGACCTGTCGACACAGTTGGACGAGTTGGAACAGTTGGAACACTTGTTGTTCGCGTAAAATGGGGAGAATTATTAAAACTCCTAAAAGTTATATCTACCTGATCAGCATCATGCCAGCTTTTCAGCGGCCCCCATTCTGGCAATGTGCCATCCACGTACATGGAGAGCCTTGCAAGATCATTTTCTGGGATGGTGTCCTCCTCTTCATCGATGATGGGGCCGTTCCTCTTGATTGTTTCCCAAACTTCTTCGATGGCCGACTGTCATTGGACCATAATATCATCAACATAATATATAGATGAAAAATAAGATGGTATATGTTAAGGCAGCACTATTTACCATGAACATTGTTCCCACTATTCTTTTCCTTGACTTGACAGGGTGCACACCAGCTCGTTGAGGGTCCGTGGCTAGGATGGAGACGTAGGGGTCGATGTGCTCGTCGCCCAGCTTCTCTTTGGGGTCTTTAATCAGAAGAAAATATTCTTTGTTCACTGGAAAAGGGTACCCAACATTCCTCCTGAAAGTTCAGCCACAAGTTTAGAAGTTTGTTGGTTGTAATATTAATATTATCTAGTTTACAAAACATACAACCACACTTACCAAATATCATCACCCCCCTCATGAAGCGCATGTAGTCCGTGCCGCAGACTTCGTTAGGCAAGTAGGGGCTCTTCAACACAGCAACCGGTTTCTTCTTTCGAGATGTACGTGTGTACATTTGGATTGGGGCTTCCCTTTCGAGCATTTCCTCGGCCGGCCTTGTCTCAGGAAGCTCCTCAGCTGGTGAGGTGGATGGGCGCACAATGTCGACGTCTGCTGGTGTAGAGTAGTGGACATCAGAGTACCCATCAATTATAAACTGGCTCTCATCTAATATATCTTGGGTGGCTCGGTGTACTTCTTCCATCGCCTCTTTCATTTGGGATGTGGTCGGAGAACCTTCATTAATCGGCTCGGCCTCATCAACCTGAAGAAGGAATATGAAGGAATATGATGTCAAAAACTTCTGAAAACACTAAGAGAGACTTGGGCAAATTGGAACACTTAGAACAGTTGGATCGTGTGAAATGTTCCAAATGTCCCAAATGTTTAATACCAAGCATCGACGTTGCGGAGCACCATCCTCATCCTTCTCATCAGTGTCCACCCCATCTTCCCCATCAGCGTGCTTCACCTGAGCTTCTTCTTCAGCTTCGTTTTCTTCAACATTGTTTAGTGTGTTTTTGTTTGATTTTTATAGTTTGGTGTGAGTTTGTTTTCGTATGTTTTGTTCGTTTTTATGTGTTCGTTTCGTGTGTTTTAGTCAAAGTTAGGTTCGTGAGGAGTTTTGGAAGAGAAGAGAGAAAAGGAGCACAAAAACGAAGAAATGAGCAAAAAGTGAAGATCAATTTGGGATGAACTAAAAGCATAATATCGAAGAGGAGTTCGATAGGAGCGCATAGGAAAAAACGGCGGTCAATTTCGAGTTCAGACGAAGGAGATATGACCGAAACAAAAAAGTTGCGTGCAGCGGGCCGAGTGTAGCACCCAGCGGGCCGCTGGACCTCAGCGGGCCGCTGGGCCCGTCAGTTTCAAGAAAAACGCGAGAGGGATACTCAGCGGGCCGCTGAACCCTAGCGGGCCGCTGGTCCGGGCCGCTGGTCCGGGCCGACTTGTTATGTTATTTTCCTTATTTGAGTAGGTTTTTGAGATCTATATATATGAAAACTATTGTGAACGTGAGAGAGATCTTTCTTCCTAGTTTTTAGCCCTTAAAACTCTAGATTAGTTTATATTAGTTTTTAGTTATTGCTTTGAAGATTATAGCTTTGGATTCAAGATTTAATTCAAGTTCTTTGTTCTTTCTTTAATCTTTGATTCGTAAGTTTAATTTGTGCTCTTAGATTAATTTTACTTGCTTTCTCTAATCGCTTTATTTAGTTTAACTTTATTTGCTTTAATTTACATTAGATCCATGTTAAGATTTATTTGCTCTAGTTTAGATTTAATTGCTTTCTTTTCAATTCATGCCTAGGTAGATTTACTGCTTTCTTCTAGTTTAATTTATTATCCCGGGTGACAGACGGGAGTGCTTTCTACTTGCTTTTATTTGCTTTCAAGTCTAGTTTAATTTATTTGCTTTATTTATTTTAAAGCTTAGGACTTAATCAAAACTCAAAACCCCTAATTTTTACTTGCTTTCTTAGGGTAGATAATCACACAATTGGTTTCCCTGTTAAGCTTTCCTTGAGATTCGACTTAGGGTTCATCTTACTAGTACTACGATAGACCTAGTCCTATTGCTAGCACTATTTTGGGTGAAACAAACATCATCCTCTGCAGCTTCACTGCCTACTTCATCTTCATTGGCCTCGCCTGCTGCATCCTGGCCTGATGCATCCTCTTCATCTTCAGCTGCAGTGTCGCCTTCATCCTCCTGGACTTCATTGGTGCCTACTTCATCCTCCTGGACTTGATTGGTGTTTTCATCCTCCTGGACTGGTGCTCGTTCAACACGCTCTGGAAATAATAGAGCGGTCATCCTCTTCACAACAAGATCTGCTACTTTCTGGGCAAGTATGTCGCTCCCCTCGATCTCCATCCGGGCTTTCTTTGAGATTTCTTGAACCAATGCTCGTTTCCTTTTCCTTGTCAAGGTGTAAATGGCTTCATCCCTGTCGGCTGCCTCATCGTGCTCTGCAGCTGCACTGGTCCCCTCTGGCACCTGGGCTGACCTCGGTGGGGCTGGAAGCCTAGGAAATTGTGGTTGGGAGGCCATTCCTGCCGTTGCCCTCGTCCTCACTAGGAGATTTGCATTGTAGGCAAGGGCGAAGGGCGTCCCTTCGGGCTCGACGAACTTCACATATTTGCTGTTGATCTCTTTGTGGTCAGGCTCCAACCGCTCGTGAACCTTCAATAGAGTACATACCATATTATTAGATAGAGATACCAAGACAACCTGAAATTGTTGGAACAGATCAAAAAGTTCCAATTGATCCAAGTTGTAAGATAAAAAATAAAGTTGTAGGATTTGGAACACTTGGAACTATATGAAGATAGTGCAAAGTGTTCCAAGTCCTACAGCATGCAAAACAAACAGATTTTTAACCTCGGTGACGTCAATCTCTGCATAATTCAATTTTTTATCATAGGTGAACCGCAAGCCACGAGGACGATAATTTTTGGGCAGCCTTCCCCCAAATGCCCTTCCCAAGTCTGGGAATGCCTCATAAATCCAGCCCTACAAATAACAAACAAATTTTAAACATTTAATAATTTCATAAAACTTGTAATACATGTGCTGATGTAAACACACATACCATGAATGCCAGAGTGTTCCCAGTCAAGTGATATGATTTCGAAGGAATGTTATGCTTGACACCTTTCAAAGATTTCAGCAGAATTTGGAAGGCGATGCTGCCCCAAGGGAATCTATCCCATTCTTTGGGTTGCTCGATCAACGCCCATACCCAATCTGGAACCTTTGTGCTGCTGGCATCCAGGCCCAGTACGATGTGAGCAACGATCAAAACCTTAGAAATCTTCAAGCAATCATCAGCACTGACACGGTCGAAGTTATTCTTCTCCCTATACCACGTCCACAGCTGGTTTGGAGAAATAGGATTGTTGTTGAAAATCCGTGTGTAGACAGAGTCTTCAGGTATGGGATGATCAGCGTTGGGATCAAATCTCGCTTTTCCAAATCGTAGGCCGGTCACCAATGCAAACTCCATTGGACCGAACCTCACCATGGCTTGCTTCACCTTGTAGTATATAACCATTGGATATGGGTCTGGCTTTTTGATAGCTTCCTTCGTCACAACATAATGTATGCATCTAGCAGATTTTTTAATGACATTGGGGTATCGCATTAAATCTTTAAAAACAGACTTCTCCATCAGATCAAGGGTTTCTCTATCATGTTCCTCCTGAATCCTCTTCTTTATTTATGAAATTATGGTCTCTTTTCCACTTAAAATCAACTTCCAATTATCACCATCGTCCAAATGCTCCCTCGGATAAGTCCATCGAACCTTCAAAAAGATGGCATAAAATGTGAATATACAGTTGGAACTATTATAACAGTTGTAACTAATTAGGAAAAGTTAGAACTATCGATCATAAAAACAACAAGTCTTCCAAGTGTTCCAACTTGAAACAGACAAACCACCAAAAAACTGAGAAGAAACCACCCATAACCACTGGGAAACAGCCAAGGAACCACCCATAACCACCTACAACCGCTAAAAAATCAGACAAGAACCACCCATAACTAGACCTGCCCACGGGCCGAGCCCGCCGGTTTCGGGCCCGGCCCGGCGGGCCACGGGCCTCGGACTGCATGAACCTAGCCCGGCCCTAGACTTGTGCCGCGGTTTAGGGCTCGGCCCTAGGCCTGCCGGTTTAGGGCCGGGCCAGAACCGTAGGGCTAGGGCCGGCCCGGCGGTTCACGCAAATGGGAAATGATAATTTTTTATGAATAGAAAATGATAATTTTTTATGTTTTGATGTTGTTTTGTTTTATTTTAAAAAATTTAAATAACTCATTAAATTGTTAAAAATGAATAAATAAGAACTTTTACATTTTGATGCAGCGTGAATGCTTGACAGGAAGAAAAACTCGTACAACGCGAGAGAGATAAATCTCAGATTCAATAATATTCAAAATTGTCGTCCATCATCGTCTAACAATGCTTAAATACGAAACCCTAATCACCGAAAAACAAGAAATAACAAAAGGACCCTAAATAAAAATCCAAAAATACGAAATAACCCGAAAAACTATAAAATTGCAGTTTTGACCCTCTAAAAGATGGAATTTGCCCAAAATCCGTCACAGCTCATGATAAGCATGAGTTTTGCTCAGAACGTCGTTTCCACCCGAAAAACAGTAGGATTTCTCCCGAATTGAATAAGGGACATGTTTTGCCCGTTGGGCCCGGCCCGGCGGTCCTAACTGCTAGAAGGGCCCGACGGTTCAAGCCTAAGCCCGGCGGGCCGGCCCGTCGGTTAACCGACGGGTTTTCGGTTCAACATGCCTCGACCCGAGCCCGGCCCTTAGTCTTCGGTCCCGGTTACGGTTCGGTCCCGTTGACCGGCGGGCTAGGGCTAAGCCCGTTGACTTAGGGCCGGGCTAGGGCTAAGCCCGACGGGCCTAAAAGCCTAGGCAGGTCTAGGTGCAGCTGTCACCCTTCAATGGCGTTGATCCGATTGGGTGGTTGGCCCGTGCCAATCAACAGTGCGAGATACACGAGACAGGTGCAGGGCAGAAGGTGGTGCTAGCGGGGGTTGCTATGGAAGAATCGGCCCTGTTTTGGGTTACCTGGCTTCGTTCTCGCAAGCCGGAAATAACGTGGGATGAATTTTCGCAGGCGTTGGTAGAGAGGTTCGATACCCGATTCAAGGGGAATCGATTTGAGCGATCGGCAGATGTGAAACAGACTGGGACGGTCGACGAGTACACCACCTCATTTGTTCATATGGTGTACCAGGTTCCGGGGTTAGGTGACGAGCATTACCTCGGTCTTTTCATGAAGGGGCTGGAGGAATCCGTTTGTGGACAATTAAGGTTGCTCCGACCGTCTGATTTGGAAACAACAATGGAGTTGGCGAGAGATGTTGAGGACAATCTGGAATGTTTTCAGGGGGATGATGCCACTTTGTTGGAGGAGCCATTTCAGCAACAGTTTTCTGATTTCAACCTTGGGGACAAGGTTGTTTCGAAGGGGGAAGGAATTGTTAGAGAGCGGGATGGAGTGGGTTAATTGCTGGGAACGGGCTTTGGCCTTACAGGCCTAGTTTATTTATTATCTTTGTTTTCTATTTTATTATTAAGATTTGATTAAGTTTAATTATGATAGGATATATTTTAATTATGGTATGATATATTTATTTTAATTATGGTAGGATTAGGGCTGGAGTATTATAAATATTGTTATCTAGAGTTTTGGAGATTATTATTGAAGTATTGGAATTATTGAGCCCTAGGCTGAACGGCTTTGCCGTGTGGTGTTGTTTTCTTTCTGTTCTTATTTTTCTGCTCCTAACAAACTAGTATGCCACCAACTTTTGTGATTATAAGTTCTTTATTATTTTTTTAGGCATGTGTTGATGTCATTCCTATTTTTTTCATGTAGATCCGTGTCTTTGCAGACAATGTTGTGGAAAGTTCTGAAGTAACATCGTGTCTAACTAGGATTGGTGATTATGAGCTTCATGACCTTGTGCTCCTCAAGTAACTTTTATATTTATGCTGCTGCAATTTTGTTCCCATAAATCACCTATTAGGTGTTTCTCATTGAAAATAATCATGTGCAGTGATAATAGCTTTGGTGTGATTATACGTGCGGATAGTGAGGCCTTTCAGGTAATCAGGTGAGTGTCCCAAACAAGAAGTTTGTCAAAACTGTTGGTTCATTGTTCATAACTTGTATTGGCTACATACAATATGGGTTCTTAAGGGTGTTCCAGGGAGACCTGATGTTGCTCTTGTGAGGTTAAGAGAGATAAAATACAAGATTGACAAGAAGAAGTCTGCTACAGATCAGTCGAATCATGTATTGTCTGTGCAAGATTATGTTAGAATTCTTGATGGTCCGTGTAGGGTGGGTCTTCAATCCTATTTAATTATTTATTATTACTTGACGATGTTTAAAATAATTGTCTTCTGATTCTGCTTGCTTACTCCTTAGCTACTTTGCCACATTCCAGGGAAAGCAAGGTCCAATCAAATATATCTACAATGGAGTCCAGAGGATTGAATTAGAGTCACAGGGGAATTATGTTGAAGGCAAGTTTCCCTTTTCGGGAATACAGTTTTTCTCTGAACCGCCCTTGCATCATAGTGTTAGATTGATGGTGAATTTGGGTTTTTGCAGTTGCTCGTAGTCAGGGATGGAGCCACATACCGGGCTCGACTAGGCAGTCGCCCGGGCAAATTTTATTTTTTTGAATAATATATAGTGTTAATTTTTATTTTTTTTATTTTTCGCCCACCCAATTATTGTATTTTAGTCCCTTTATAATTTAGTTTCTTTCTCATTTTCTGTATGTTTTCTAATTTTTTACCTCCCATATAAAATCTCGCCCGACCATATACAAACTTCTGGCTCCGTCCCTGCTCGTAGTCATATTTCAGAGACTCCAGTGCATCCTCCCCTGCATATGACTCCTATGAGGGACTCTGGAGGTGTGGTATGTTATTTAGGATTGTGCACTTACTATTTCCATTATTATTATCATCCTAGTAGTATGAATCCTCATTAATTCTTTTGCAGCAACACCTTATGGCATGAGTACACATATGCGCGACCGAGCATGGAATCCGTACACACCAATGGCGATGAGTCCCCACCCCACCTAGGTAATTAACGGTTAGAGGAAAAAGGAAGGATGCAGATGGTGTGTCAAGGTCTTAGAAGATACTGTGTCAAGGTCTTAGAAGATACTGCATGCTAGTAGGAGTACTATTTACAAATAGAGTAGTTCAATCCCACATCAACCACCAACTTCCTTCCTAGGAAAAATAGTACTCCCCCGTCTTCCATTTACTGACACTATTATTATATTGGTACGTCCTCTATTTACTGAACTTTTCCATTTTGAGACGTAAGCCCCACAATCATTTTAACACTTTAACACTTTTACACACTACTTTTTAACACTTCAACACTTTAATACTATTAAAAATATTAGATGTGTCCACAATTATTCAACTTTAACACTTTAATTTATTAATAAATTATCAAACTACATAAAATCATGTAACCAAAATTTTGGGTCACTAAATAAATGACAGAAGGAGTACGAGTAGTTAAATACTACTCTCTCTCTGTTTAGTTTGGTCTTCTGCAATTTCAGCATTTGGTTGGTTTGATTTAATGTCATCTAATTCTACCATTCCATTATTAGGCCATGTTTGGTAGGCAAGATGAGATATGGTAGGATAGGATAAAATCAAGATAGAATTATCTCATCTCTCATGATAAAATCAAGATTAAGTTTCTATCTAGTTGTTTGGTACATAAAATTATAAATTTAGATATCATGGCTTACGTGTTTGGTTGTCAAGATTAAATCATGATAAAAATAAGCAATTACCCTTTTAGCCCTGTCAAAAATAAAAAAAAATACACATTATATTTAACAACCATTCAAGCAAAAGCTCCAAATTATGCACTTCAAAATAGCTAATAAACAATAATTATTTTTTAAATTCAATATAGCTAAAATCAATAAGGAATAAAACTACACAATTTGAGATTCTGCAAAACTCAATAATTTCCAAATGAAATGAACAAAGTGGTTGTCAAATAGCATTACAAAGCATAACCGAAAACAACAAAAACTCCAACAAAACTTGATAAAATCTCCATCAATAGATTCCTACATAGAGCAAGCTTCACAAAGCACCTTTAACTGCAGCAGCTACTTGCTTATCAACTGTAAATGCAATTTCAAAAGTTGACGAAACTGTATGGGTAGTAGATCCTCCTTTACCAGATATTACTTCTTCTATTTTGTAATGGTTATGTGCAGAATTTGGTATATCGTTCATGATCACACCAACTGCCCTGGCTGATTCCAAAGCTTCGGCAGCAGAAATCTCTGCTTTTGATAGTTGCTCTTCTGCTTCTTTACTTCATATCCTTTTTTTGAGAAAATAATATACATTAAACCAAAGACACAATGTGTTCCATTATATAAATCCACCAGCTTCTATAATTGCAATCTTTTCCCTTATGAGAGATAACCAACAAATTAGCATTCCATTTGTTCATGATCAGAAAATTTAAGAGCTAAGGTTGCATGAGGAACCAAACTCATACGATTTCCTACATGATCCATCAGTTCTAATAACTTTAACTTTTGTAAATCAGTGGGAACAAAAAAAGGAAACTAGCATTAGGAATTGAAAGATTAAACCCAACAGACAATAAGAATTGAATTTTTAAATCCATACAAAGCACAGTTCAAAAAGCCACCACGCAAATCAGTTGTGCAGATTGGATTCTTCTGGGAAGAAGTTTGCTATTCAGAACATGAGTTCAATTAGCAGCAAAAATTAATAAAGAGAAACAAACTTGAGCGACAGAGGATTCACACTCGACTGAAATATTCATGAGAAAGGAGAAAGAAGTTGTTAACACCATATAAGAGATAGCAATTGTAGGAAGAAGTTATATATTGCACCGGAAAATTTTACTTGATGAAATACACCAGAGCATGTATACCACATCACATACAGCAAACATAACAACCTTTCTGGAATTGCAACCTTTATGAATTACAAAGTCAGCCACCTTGGTCATACTAGATTACATAATGAACTAGTTGACTATCCAGCAAGTATGCTAGCCTAAAAATTTTATCTTATGAAAATGAATAGCTCAAAAATCATATTCAATTCATCCAAGTAATAAAGAATACTAAAGAAATTTCGGGAACCCAAATGACTGTGTATAGCCTCGAGTAATTAGCACTCAAAATCGTAGAACAAAATCCTAGCAGCTGTTTATAAGAAATTAGTTTACCTCTCAATAGAGGCTAAAGATGGCACCGATTTCTTCCGGTCAAGCAAAATCAAACCCTTTTCGTCGCCGCCGAATTGCTAGACCCGAATTGCGAGTGTCGTCCCCGGCATAGTAGAGGCACTTGTCGTGGGGGCGGGGAACTATATGACCGCCGTAGCTGCACATTAGGCGGATTTTGGGCGGCGCGAGAGGTGGCCGTGGCGATGGAGATACTCTTGTGAAGACAGCTATGTTCCATTCCAAGCAACTGGAGAGTTCGAGCTTTTAGGGTTGGAAAATGAATGTGCGTAATTTTCAGATTTGAAGGAAGATGGGGGTATTTTGGGAGAGAATTTTCTAATCTGATGTACAGTAGAATCGTGGGTTTTGAATCGGGGGCTTTGGGTCCGATTCATAATACAAAAGGGAACAGTGTTTTCTATCCCGGGTCGCCCTTTTAACCCGGATCCCCCAGATACTATATCTTGACTACCAAACACTATGATATGACCAGATAAATTTTCTTAACATGAGATATCCTATCTACCAAACAAGCCATTAGTAAACAATGCTCCCTGTATGTGTCAGTCTCCAACATAAAAATTGAATATACACCTGCAACAGCTACAACCAGCCTCGACACAACACAGTGAAGAGAAATAGTTGTTGCAATGTAATGTAATGGAAAATCAATAAATACTTCGAGATGAAGTAATGCTCTAACCGCTAACATAACTGTACACCTCCTAAACAAATCATCTGCTTCGGTGTAATTCCTACTTGCCAAAAATAGCATCTCCGCTCACCAGCCTAATCCCACGCACCCACAACTCCGCCGCCCCCACTCCTCCATCACAAACAAAATGCACCTCCTTATTCTTGGTCGTCCTAATTCGGAAAATCCCAGCTTCATCCCCGTCACCCTTCTTCCGCCTATTACGCTGAAAGCTTAAACTGGGCCCTACTTCTGCCTCTCGGCATATCACATTCCTGCAGCTCGACTTCCCCCACCGTACAACTCCTCCTACCATTTTGACGAGCTTCATGTGTGGCGCTCCCTTGCCTCCCTTGGTGTGCTTTCTCAGCCAGGAGCCCTCCATCACCACCTTGCATGCAACGGCATTCAATATCACATCCTCAGCTTCATTCTGATGTTTTCTAGCGATTGATAGTGCAGATTCACCCTTGGTATTTTCCATGCCAAAATTTGCCCCTGAAGAGATGAGCAGTTGGCACATTTTGGCATTGCCTTCCCTTGCTGCCAGCATGAGTGGTGTGTAGCCTTCCCCATCAGTGGCATTGATGTCATAGCCCTTGCTTATTAACAGCTTGACTGCATCCGAGTCTCCTCGTCGAGCAGCATAATGCAGGGCATAGAATCCTCCAGCTATACGGTTTCCCTTCTCCAGAGCAAACTCGAGCATCACCCTCTCGAATAGATCACTGTTCTTGCTGAATTTGGAAAGTGTGATGGCAGTTTCCCCGGATTTATTGCATTGCTTGACGTCTGCTCCAGCATATACAAGCAAGCGGAAAGCATCAACGTGACCCTCCGCTGCAGCAACCATAACTGCTGAGAAGCCTCTACCGTCCTGCTCATCTACCTTGACATTTGCTTGTCCTATCACAGCTTTCAAGCTAAGCACATCTCCAGATTCAGCCACGAATAACAAGGGAGAGAAAACAGACTTGTTGGTGGATGTAGGCATAGTTCCGCTGCGTATTACATTGAGTAATGCTTGCTGAAAACCAAGATACCATCGACTGGAACGAGCGATGGAAGCTGCCGATTGGCCAGCTAAGTTGACCAAGCTAAAGTCTGCACCTGCCTTTGCCAGTAACTGGAGGCATTTTTCCTGCTTGTATCTAACAGAGATCATGAGTGCTGTCTCGCCAGACTCTGTTGTGGAGTTCAAATCACTACCAGAATCAATCAAAGTACGAAGAATTGCTGAAAATCCAAGACGAGTGGCCATATGCAGAGGAAACTGAGGTTGTTGTGTGGTCGTGAGTGATGTCTCTATGCCAGCATCGCACTTTACAACTACTTTTACAGCCTCGTCATTGTCGCATAGAATGGCATGGTGGAGAAGAGTTCTTCCGAGATGAGGTGTGCCAGGCGAGATGCATTGAAGGAGCATCTTCAGAATAGAACCGGTTGCTTCAAAATATTCAACAGCGCACCAAGTGATTGGATAAGGCTCAGCGAGTCCTGCACCCACCCGAAATTCTTCACTAGAAGCCATATCCCATGACCATGCTCCAAGGCGCACTTTGACATCAGTTCTCGCACCGGCCTTTTTTTTCGAAAAAAAGAAAAAGAACAAAGGGATGTTGGTTAACTTATCAAAAACTTCAAGTATACAAGAGATCAAGCTATTTCATATAATATGGTCCAATATTGTTTGAATAGATGGAGAGAGAAGCAAAATTCATAGAAATATCCAAATTCAGTATCCAGCATTAATTTCTTTACCTTCAGTAGTAGCCGGACCACAGAAATCTGCCTACTGACCACGGCAGCCACAAGTGCAGTACAGTCGGCATTTGTATGCAGAGAAGGCTTACAAGATTGAAGCAAAACACGGTCAGTTGCATTGGCGTCCACTCCACACTGCCATCAAGTAACAAGTACATTAGAGAGAACTAGAATGGATACGAGCAAAGATACTTGTACGTGACCCTGTCATGAGCTGCAATACATTTCATCAGCCCATTATAACTTGACATACAAAGTGTAGTTTGGCATCTGGTAGGCTTTTTATGTTCAATCTTGATTAATTTGAACTCTGTAAAAATATAAAATAAAAGCATTTTGATATACCTTTCATACTAGTTAAGTTTTCCTAAGCTGAACCAATACATGATTTCACATGTTGAATAGTGAAGTGGTCGGATAGAAGTATACTATATCCAAATGAGAGAAGAAAAATCCTTTTGGATAAACTGGCAGTCAGGGGCGGACCTACGTGGGGGCTAGTGTGGGCTGAAGCCCCCACGGTGGGTCGCCGGAGCTTGGGTGTGTATATCAGTCGGCCATCCGTATTTTGCCTCCGCCGCTGCGTTTTGTTGCTGAGAAGAAGACAGACTTCTTATTTCCTTCTTTTTAGTTTTAAGAGAGAAATTTAAGAGCAAATGGAGTTTTGTAGTGGGTGAGTCCTATTTTTATTGGTGAGTCTTTTATTTATTTTTATTTTTTTCTTCTTATTTAGTCCATCAACTAAATTTACTAGGAGTACATAGTATTTTTTTTTATATAATCCCATTTTATTTCTCTATAACTTCAATTCTTTTAGAATCATGGTAAAATCCATTTATGGTAAAATCAAATTCGTTTATTTTATGTTTTCTAAAGAAATTGGGTGAATAATTAATTCTTAGAGTTACATTATAAGTTTCCAAATTAATTTCAAAAGGTTTGGTTAAAAGTTTAGGAAATGCAGAGTAAAGTTGGATTATAAGTTTAAAAAAAAGTGAGTATGAAGCGATGAATGACAATGTAATTGCATACATAGAGAAATTTTTGCAACAATTGATAATGTAACAGATTAGCTCATTATAGTTAAAATAAAATAATTAAGTATGTTTATCATGAATCTTATGTTCGTATTCTACAAAATCTAAATTTGAAATATTATATATTTTGTCGATAAAACTTCTCTTATAAATTAGCCCCCAGGGTAAAAAAGTTCTGGGTCCGCCCCTACTGGCAGTTGCAATTTAAACCTAACAATGATCATAGGTCATGATGCGTGTCTAGAAACAACTGATTCATGTAACCTAATAATGCTTGTAGTTCCCTATCAATTAACAGAGAAAAGTTGCCTGTACAAATCGATGTGTGTGTGTGTCCAAAGGTATACCTTCATGAGATTATCAACCACCTCAACGAAGCCTCTACAGCATGCAGTAACAAGAGCATGAACAGCAATGTGCGGCCTGATAAGGTCAGATCCCATCAGTAGCTCCACTAACTGTGAGTGCCCGTGGCTGCCAACCTCTAAAAGTGCTTCCTCGCAAGCTGGTTGGGATGCCCCAGCTTTGAGAAGGATCTCGAGGATTTCATAATGGCCCTCTCTAGCAGCTGCTGCCGTTGCATATCCCCTAAACGATTGTAGGTTTACATCAGCTCCAACTTTCTGCAGGCGAGACACGATTTGTAAGTCATTACAGTTATAGTTATAAAAGCAAAGGATTTTTATTTTTTTATTTTTCTTTCTGAGGCTGGAATTCGAATCAGACATGTTGATTGTTTTCCTTTACGTCATGTACAATTTTACTTGTGTAAAACGTATTGGTAAATGCTAACCACTAACAGCTAAAGAAATTTTGGTGTTTTAGAAGGCAAAATAAAATAGGCAAGAGCAAACAAACCTCTCATCTCAAATAGGAGTATACAATTTGTCACATCAAGCAACAATACAGAGAACCTCAGAGAATTATTAAGGATCCGGCCCCACCTTCTCTCTCTCTCACACACACACGCACATACAATAATTAAATCTTGGTAAATAGTGCAAAATGCAAAGGTTGCTAGATGAGATGCATTATGAGTAATTAAATATACACCATGAGGCCAGATTTGTAACGGTGACGGTGACTAGTTTATGTAGCACTTGCATAAAAGGCATGCCAGAAATTAAGTCATTATACATATCGAGTATCAATGCAAAATTACAAGGGATGTGTTTTTTATGATGAAAAATTATTATGGGAAAATGAGAGAAAAGAAAATAATCATTCTTTAAATTTTTCATATTTTCCCACCTCCTTATCTATGATGAAAAATTTTACTCTTTGTTCAATGAAAAATATTATCCCACCAACATAGAGTGAAAATATTTTCCTTCTATTAGAGTGAGAAGGAAGGAGAAAAAGGAGTAAAAAATGGAAAAATGTAAGAAAAGATGAAAAATTTAAAGAATAATTGTTCTATTTTTCCATAATAATTTTTCATTATAGAAAGCACACCCTTATACAAATTGTGACATTATATTTAAAAATTAATTAGTATACCTTATAAAAATAAATCCTATAAAAAAATAATAAACCCTACCAAAAAAAGCTAAACCCCTAAAGGAAAAATCATTAATATAGCAGTGTCACGTCAGCCGTGGACACATTAAGCATGCTCACAGTGGGTAGGGGAGCATTTCTCAAAGTGTAATATCACTATTTTTATCTTCTTGAAAAAAAATGAATAATTTTATCTAGGCAACAAATCGATCAAAACATTAATCCGAACGACAATTAGAGAAGTAAAAAAATCCAATTCCGAGGTTAGATTTCAAGAAATGAGGCCACACGTCCAGGTATCATGAGCCAAAATTACGGTCCAAGCAACAACCAATGTCAAAATTTTGTGTATGACAGAGATAATTAACACCACCAGCAATCCAGCACATCAAATTTTGAATTTGAATTGAGCAAAACGAAGTAGCTGAGATTAATTCCAGTAAAACAAAATAAAATGAACACCATAATGTAGGCGAGGATTCGCGCATCAGATGCAAATCCGCAAATAGATATAAAAAAGGCAAGTAGAGGCGTAGAGTAGAGCAGAGCAAAAACCGCAGGCGTTTTAATTCTTCATCTATGCCTAAGAAATACTAGTAGAATACTAACTAGTAATTGAGTAAGAGAGGTGAATAAAAGTGAAGGTGAAGGGCATCATAATTAAATTACCAGTAATTTGGTGACTAAAGGCGCGTTTCCATTAGAAACAGCAACAAACAAGGGCGTAGCATCAGTTCGGAAATCCTCGTAATAGACGCGTACTTGGGTGGGCGATTCCTGGCGCAAAACGACGGCGGTCTTTCGAATCTTCAAGCAGACAGCACCGACGTAGTTTACATCGACGAAGGGATCGGCTAGGCATTCATGAGCCGAACAGAGATCATTGCGAAGCGAGGCTTCTAGAAGGCGCTGAGAGACCTCAGCTTCGTAGTTTACCGGAACGACTTGCTTCCCAGCTAGAAATCCGCCGCTTCCTCCTCCTCCTCCTCCGCCGTGTCTCAGTACCATCATTTGCAAGGCAGGTAGCAATTAGGAATAGGAATAGAGCGAGCAAGGTGTGCGCAGTGTGTAGATTGTTTAGTTCAAATTTGTCAGTGTTAGTTGAGAGAGAGAGTGTGTGTGTGGGGGAGGAGCACGAAAAACGAGAGAGAGAGAAGTTGAAATAAAGTGAGCGCCAGAGACGGAAGGGAAGTGAATGGAAGGGAGGGGTTATTTTATGGGCAATAAATAACTACCTTTTTCACTACTACAGTACTGAATTTGTTTTTGAATTTCACTTTGATTTACTTATTAAATAAAGGAAAGCCAAAAAGAAGGCGTCAACAATTATAAAATCAATATTATTGGAATATATTGGAATTCAAAGACCAAATAAAGGAATAAAGATACACATTAATAGCACTTTGCTAAAATATAGTATCTCAAGAATTGTTATGCGACTTGACTGAGAGCATCTCCAGACGGGCTTGTGGCACTATTCCGGTAGGGAGGAACTCTCTCCCGATTTCATCTCCAGACGCAAGCTCCTCCCCCGGGCTCTCTCTATTTTAATATATTATTTTAATTTATTTTATTTTTGATTTCAATATGGTTTTTTAATTCGATTTTTATTTATTTATTTTATGTTTTTTATTTAAAAAAAGACACTAAAATTTTGGATTTTTTTTATTTGATTCAAGCGTTTTTTTTATTACACATAAAATGTTGGAAATGGAGAGAATTTTGTATAATACTAGTTGTTGTTTATCTTCTTAATCTCTTGTCCCACATTGAAAATATAAGAAAATATGGGAGAAGTTGAAGCATTATATATTGCTTCATTGTCCCATATTGAAAAAATGAGGGAAAATGGGAGGAGTTGAAGCATTTATATATTGCTTCATTGTCCCATATTGAAAATATAATGAAAAATTTGAGATGGAGTAGTCTATAAATATTTTCTTCTACCTCCTTCTCAAAACACACTAAAAAGGATAATTCATAATAATTAATTGATAATATTCGTTTTTAAAAAAATGAATTTAAAAATTAAAATTCGATTTTTAAAAAAAATACATGTTGACGTCAGCCGGGAGGCGTGAGCCGGGCTTGGAAGTGCGAGGCAGGTGCGAGCTCCTCCAGGCTAGCTCCGGGCTCGCCAGCGCTGCAAGGGCTCGCGGGAGGGGCTCGGCGGCGGGCTCGAGCCCCTCTTTCCGGCAGCGCTGGAGATGCTCTGATTCATTCAGTCTTGTATTCTTGTGAGTGTTTTTATTTCTTTTTTTTACATGCTCTGTCTGGATTTCATTATAGTACTAGTATTATAGAAGGTTGAATGTTTTGATATATATATATAAGACTATATATAGAGCTCGCTTCAGTTTCATTTAAATGTTTTAAGCAATTAATTGGAAAAAGCACAAATGGAACAATTAACATACAGTCTTTTAATCTATTATTATATTATTATTATTAGCTAGAGCGGCTGCAACAGCTCTACCAACATTTCATAGATTTAAACCGCAAATATATATATATATATATATATATATATATATGTATATATTGTACGTGTGGAGAAATTATTGACAATTTCCTTCATATGGCATGCCCAATAGAAGCAACCAAACATCAATTTCTGAAAATTGTTTCTGTAATGACTGTCAAATAGCACCTTTTATTTATGTCATAGTACAAAATAGTAGTTACCATGGCCAGAAATGAAGAGATGATAAATTCAGAAATTAATAATGGCCAGCATAGAATTCATTTAGCATTTATATCCTAAATCAAACCACACCAAACCAAATCAAATGTATTTCAAATTAATACTCCATAAATGGCTACTTGCTCGATCTATATATATATCATGCATATAGTATCTTCTTTTTCTTCTTTTATTTTTTATTTTCATAATTATATATAAAACTGATTCGAATGTTTGACCGAAAGTGGAACTATACACATGTAGCGAGTCTAGTGACGATGGTTGATATATGTAAGTTTGGATTTAGCTGTAGCTAAGTAGCTAACATTACCTACCTACCTACGTACCTACATTAATCAACTGTAGTAGTAGTAGTAGTATAATTTTGCAAAATATCACATGCAATACTATACATGCATATATGTAAGAAATGATGAATTCACCTTCACCAATGGCAATGGCTATGGCAATGGGAAATACTCCACATAAGAAATAGTAGGGTGGAGTAGGACGATGTCGTCGTCGGTGAGTTGTCAAGTAGCGAAAGGGGAGATGCATGCATCATTATTCAATTTCAATTTCAATTCTAATTTTCATTTTATGCAGATAATAATTGATTAACATACATAATTCTCTCGTCTACGTCGGTGCCTCATGGCCATATTCCATCATCGATCGTATTTTATATACGTATATATAGTTAAAATGAAATTAATTAATTTTGAATTACTACTTAATTAATTATCTGCTTAGTTTTAAAATCAAAATCAATTATATATATATACCCTCCACTAGCTAGCTAGCACATTTTTAATTTATTTGCACGTGAATTAAAAGTCAATTAATTAGACAAATAGGTAGTATATACTCCTATATTGAAGTAGAACTTAACTACGAAAAGTCAAATGGAAACAATCAACGCCTCAATTCATGCCCCACACTTGTATAATTATTGCCCGTCTTTCACTTGTCCGTGATAATTAATTATCATTTGATTTTTATTTTTATTATCAGATTTAGAGTCATTATAGTGGATTACTCCGTATTTCATTTGTTACTCATATATATATCTATAAATACAAATCATAATTAATTTATATGAAATGATCATGCATGGGTATGTTAATTGGTTAATTACGTACTAATGAAGTTGATCGAGACCTCTTATCTTATGTTTAAATCTAAAGACAAATTAAGAAAGATATTCAACAAACCATGTGCCCTTGAGCTTCATTAATTTTTCCATTAATGCGTACGTTTTCTCACAAAAGGTAGGAGTATAGATGTATCATAAAAATAAATAAATAAATATGGTAATGGTATGGTGATTGATAAATTAATTAACTAGTCTTCACATGACCACGTCCTCCGGCTTCCTGAATCAGCGGTGATGTATAATATAATGATTTATTTAATATATATGATCCATAAAATAACTACTACTATAAATTAGTGCATGCAGGGACAAGACAAACCATGTTCAATTTAATCTGTCCTACTAATGTAGGCATTATATATGATCGATCGTAGAGTTTTAGAGTGTTTTCGTGATGGTGAGATTTATAGAAAGCTAAGAATACAAGAATTAACGTGGTTCGATCTTTGGGTAGATCTACGTCCACGGAGGAAAAGAGAATGTTTGTATTGAAGTCTTTTTAGCTAGTGAAATACAGTGGCCTCCCCTTTATCTTACAAGATAGTTCTATTTATAGAGAATTGAGGTTATGGGTGACAGAGAAATCGTGGGTGCTGTCTTCGCACGTCCCATCGCACTCTGACCATCGCGGGTGGTTGAGAAATCGTGGGGCAGTTAGATGGATTTGTTGACTGGTGCTTATTGGGCTTCACTCTGGATGGGCCGAGCTGATCTGGGCCATTGGGCCACATCCTATCACATCCCCCCCCAAAAGGTCGGAAAAGCGAGGTCATTGTGGAGAGGTGTGAATTGCTTTGTCCTGTCGAAATTGAGATTTCGACGAAGTCGAATTGCATACCGTCTCGTTTTGACGAGGTCGAGCTTGAATTGTATTGCCCCGTCGAAATTAAGATTTCGACGAAGTCGAATTGCATACCGCCTCGTTTTGACGAGGTCGAGCTTGAATTGTATTGCCCCGTCGAAATTAAGATTTCGACGAAGTTGAATTGCATACCGCCTCGTTTTGACGAGGTCGAGCTTGAATAGTCGTGATATGAAAAGGCACGACTGTTGGTGTCAGGGTAGGTAGGATACGTGTCGCTTTTCTATTGGAGCAGGCGGAGAGGCGGGATTTGAAAAGGCGTGCCTTTGCTTATAAAAGCTTCCAATGTACGCTAAAAAATATTTTTCCCACTCGATCGATTTCCAATTGCACGCAAGAGAGAAAACCCTAGACCCAAAATTCTGCAACCGCCGCCGCCGTCCAGTTCAATTTCCCGGTGATTTGTAGTCGGAAAAAGACTTTGACAAGTAAGTACTTTCCCTGTAATGGATTCTTCTTATTCTTCTCCCCACGTAGATACTGGTAGGGCTAGCTCACAGATTTTGCTCTCGCCGTCTAGGGTATTTCCGGCGAGGGTTTGGCTAAATGTGCATACTCGCGCGTCAGTCCCACTGGCGTTTCGAGAAATCAAATTCCTACCGCTGGTCTGGTCTAACGCGTCTCTGGCTAGCGCCTCTACCATGTCTATATCTTATATGCAGGATTTGGCTCGCCATTTTCTGTTTCCCGAGTCAGTCGAACTGCTCTTACCTCGTGATGTCGATAGGGGTAGTTCGCCTCCCGTAGGTTTTTTTACCGTATATGAAGACTATCTTCACTTCGGTTTACGGTTTCCTTTAAATCGATTTTTTGTCGAGCTCTTAGAAGAGCTTCAACTGGCGTTAGGTCAGTTGCAACCCCCCTCTATCAAGCAGGTCGTAGGTTTTTGTTTCGAGGTCAGCCGCCGCGGTGGTACGCCTACTGTAGATTCTTTTCTTAGGTTTTTTAGACCTAAACTTGGTCCGACGGGGTGGGCCTACCTTTCCCCCATTAGTAGGTTCAAGTTAGGAACGCCCAGTAAGGTACCGAACTGGCAGAAGAAATTTTTCTTTTGCCGGTGTGAAGGGGTGTCGTTGTATCCTTGGACCAGGGATAAGTTCGCACCTCGAGATACTGGGAAACCAACCGGTGAGCTTGAGATGAGCTTGGTGAACCTCGGCCTCATTGAAAGGAATTATGCCGAGGCCGAGCTCGCAAATCATGGGCTAAGCCCATATAACTCCGTGTCCGACGCGGACTTGGGTGAGGCTCTGCTTCACTGATTTGTGTTCCGTGGTCTCTTTCATTTTTACTGATATATATGCTTCCTTTTTTTGTTTTGTAGTGGGCGCTCAAGCTATCCAGGCCGCTCTCCAGAACAGGAACAAGAGGAAGAGGCAAAAACCCTCTGCTTCGGTGGTGGAGAAGGCGACGTCGGCGACGTCGTCGAAAAGGACAACCGACCTTGGGAGGTCGGTGTCCGTGAGCTCGCAATTGGACGCTCCCGTCCGAAGCTCCTCTCCACTGCAGGTGGTGGGCCAACGACCTCAACGAACCTTACTTTTGTTGGATGACGAAGTGACGATCGTCAAGAGTGGCCCGACCGCAGGCCAAGGACATACACGGGAGATGTCATTCCCCGAGGTAAGCATAAAACTGGAAGTACTTATATATTGTAGTCTGTATCTTCTACTAAAATTCTGCCCTTTGGTTTTGGGTTTTAGGAAGCCGAGGTGGCTTTAGACGGGCTGCAGGGCTTGGCGAACTTCATTAGGAGTGGAGTTGCCAAGTTCCAGACGAAGGCTGCCGAAGTTGCGGCGACGGAGGATCGGCTAATGGCTAAGATCTCTGTCGCCGAGGCCGCGGCGCAGGCAGCACAGGAGAGGGAGGCGGCGGCTACGGCTGCCGCTGAGGAGGCGAAGAAAAAGAATGCCGAGCTAGAGGCTGAAGTGGATCGGCTGAAGGCCCAAGTTGCCGAGATGGTGGCCGGACAGGGAGACGTGTTCCGCGCTGTGGTGGAACGTGTCTTCCGGTCGAAGCACTTCTCCCAGATGGCCGTTCAGTTGGCGAGTGCCCTGAGCACCCCGATCATCTCCGCAGTGCTCGACGACATCGCTGCCGACATCCCAGACTTGGACAAAACCAAGTACGGGTATGCTATTGCGACGGAGGAAGAGACACTGCAGGACTTCGCCAGGGTGCTTTTGGAGCATAGTTCCTCAATTCCGGTGGTCGAGAAGCTCGCCGCGCAGAGGAGCCCGCTCAGCGAAGGGGCTATTCGGCGATGTCCCGTTGACAGGTACGAACTCCTGGAGACGGTCATTGCCGACCTACTGAAGAGGCCGGCTACACAGACCACCGAGGAGCCCGCTCGCGATGACCCCGAGGAACCTGAGGTTGAACCAGAGGTCGGCCTAGAAGGAGAAAATCGTGATGGAGTCAATTGACACTTTTCACGATTTTTAGCTTCTTTCCCTCTTTTTTTTTTTTTTTTTTTTTTTTTTTTTTTTTTTTGTAACCTTGTACTTCGTCACCGTTAGGGTGGCGTTTCTTTTGCCGTGCTCGGCTATGAATAAAAAGACTTTTTTTTGTTAAACCTTTCTTTATTTATTCTGTAGTCCGTCCCCGGTTTTTACGATGTTTCCCACCTTGTTAAAGAGATATCCGAGCTTCGCCGAGCTGTAGAAGTAGCCGAGCTCGATGCTTTGAACTGGAGGAAACAAGCTGAGAACATCGAGATTGAGGCCGAGGTGAAACTTCGAGCAGCTCTGGAGAAACTTAATGAGATGCATGCTAGATACGTGGAGCTTGATGACAAGTACCAACAAGCTCTGGACGACCTCAAGACTTGCAAGACGATAGTCGAGGAGCATACGGAATATGAAGCTATTATTCACCGAGCTGGGGGATCCACCATTTCAGAGTCCTATAGCAAGGTTAAAGAACTTCAGGCTTGTTGCCGAAGCTATAGGGATCAATATGGGAAAGATTCCTGGCAGGTTCGGGATGAATTTGAAGAACTCATCCGTGTGGCAAGCGTCTACAAGACAGTCCTTGATCGCTTTCCGAAGTTGAAGCGACGTCTGTCTCTAGAGGCTGACTCTTCGACTTCGACTTCCCCTGGTCTGGATCCGAGGTTGCTCGACCGTACTTCTAGAGAATTTTTGGAAGGTGAGTCTTCGAGGTCTGTTGACCCGGATCCGAAGATTGTCATACGCCATTCTCGAGAAATTTATAGTCAGGAGCGGCGATCGGCACCTGGATGGGGCCGGGGTCGGGCGAGCCAGAATGTTCGAGGTAGAAGTCGAAATTCGGCTCCTGGACGAGGTTGAGGCAGGTTTAGCGTAGACGATATTTTGAACTTTAATTCCGGCAGGGATTTTGCTAGAGATTGGCTTAGCTTTAGTCAGCCAAAACCTCCGGGTTCCTCGTCTTCTTAATGTAACAATTGTATATTTATTTCCATTCAAATAAAACAGAAATTTTTGCATTTGTGTTTAAGCTTTCCATCCTTGTCTTTAACTGAGGTAGATTACCTTGTTTTCAACGAAGGCAGCTTTCTCGTAGCCACTTCGTCGGGTGACGAAGTTTGGGCTTTCGGTCGGCCACTTCGTCTAGAGATGAAGTTTTGGCTTTCAGTTAGCCACTTCGTCCGAAGACGAAGTTTTGGCTTTCAGTTAGCCACTTCGTCCGAAGACGAAGTTTTGGCTTTCAGTTCCTTATTTGTCGAATTTATCGATAGGGGTGGTCCCCTTACGCGCGTTTAGGTGTTACTCCGAAGCGGAGTTTATTTGCGTATCCTCGTCAGGATTTTAAAATCGAGATACTTAATATAAAAGAGAGAGAGATGTGCAAAATGCATGCAAATTATTTAAGCAAGTAAGTGAAAGCTAAAAAATTTTAATTGAATGAAGTCAAAATAAGACAAAATTTACCAAGACAACTCGATTCATACGACCTAAATGAACTTGGACATCACTCTCTGTTTATACAAAGTACCTTTTCAAGTGGGTAATGTGCCATGTACGGGGTATGGGCTCACCAGATAGGTGGGCGAGCTTGTACGACCCTTTTCCGAGGACTTCTTGAACTCGGTATGGTCCTTCCCAGGTGGCTTCTAATTTGCCGAGCTTCTCCGCCTTGCTGACCTCGTTTTCCGAAGTACGAAGTCGCCTACTTGGAGCTGTTGATGCTTCACCCGGCTGTTATAATACCGAGCTACTTGTTGTTTGTATCGAGCTTCTTGTATGTAGGCTTGTTCCCATTTTTCTTCTAGCAAATCCAAGTTTGTTCGAAGTCTGTCTTCGTTGTCTTGGGCCGCGAAGTTAAGCGTTCGGGGGCTCAGCAAACCGATCTCTACCGGGATCACCGCTTCGGTTCCATACACCAAGTTGTATGGTGTTTCACCGTGTGATGTCCGCGGGGTGGTTCGGTACGACCATAGGACTTGGGGTAAGTTCGCTGCCCAGTCTCCTTTGGCCTTATCCAGCCGGGTTTTTAACCCCTTGACTATCGTTCGGTTCGTAACCTCGGTTTGACCATTCGCTTGAGGATAGGCTACCGAGGTGAACTTCTGTTGGATGTGGAGTTCGTCACACCATTCTCTGAACGTCCTGTCTGTGAACTGGGTTCCGTTATCTGAGACGAGGACGTGAGGTATGCCGAAGCGACAAACTATGTTCTTCCAAACGAAGTTTAGGGCGTTTTTACATATGATCCGCGCCAATGGTTCGGCTTTGACCCACTTCGTAAAGTAGTCGATGGCTACAATGAGGAACTGTAGTTGGCCGGGAGCTTTTTCGAATGGGCCGACGATGTCAATTCCCCACTGCATGAACGACCAAGGGCTTTGCATGCTGGCCAGTTCGGTCTGTGGCAATCTCGGAACCGTCGCATGGATTTGGCACTTCGGGCATTGTTTGACGAGGTTGGTAGCGTCCTGGAACATGGTGGGCCAATAGTATCCCCACCTCATGACCTTTTTGGACAGGGCGCGGGCTCCGATGTGACTGCCACAGGAGCCTTCATGGACTTCGCGCAGTGCGTAGTTTGCTTGGTTGGGCCCCACACATCTTAGGAGAGGTTGGAGGTAGGATTTTCTATACAGCATTCCCTGCTCCAGGACGTACTTCGTGGATTTGGCCAGGAGCTTCCTAGCCTCGGCCTTATCAGTTGGGAGTTCGCCATTTAACAAGTAATTGCGAAGTGGAGTCATCCAGTTCGGTCCATCTTCGTTTACTACATTAACTTCAGCATCGTCAATGCTTCGGAGCTGTACTTCTTCCACCGGAGGGATCATGGATGATGATGCGAGTTTGCTTAGTGCGTCAGCTCGCGCATTATCTCCTCTTGGGATTCGCACCAACTCGAAGTACGAGAAGCTTTGTTGTAGGATCTTGGCCTTATGGAGGTACTTCTTCATTTGTTCTCCTTTGGCCTCGTATTTGCCTAATATGTGGTTCACTATGACTTGGGAGTCGCTGTGAATTTGAACGGCCTGTACTTGGAGAGCTTGGGCTAGACGAAGTCCAGCGATTAGAGCTTCGTACTCCACTTCGTTATTTGTGGTCGGAAAATTGAACCGGAGTGCGTGGGTTGTCTCCTTTCCTTCCGAGCTGATGAGTAAGACCCCGGCTCCGCTTTCTTTGTTACCTGATGCCCCATCCACGTAGACCTTCCAACAGTCTTGCGGCGGTGGCTTCGGTGCCTCGGCCTTTGATTTATCCGTAGTAGGTTCAACGGATCGCTGTGCGCCCGTGAACTTGGCTTCTACTAGGAAATCGGCCAAGGCTTGCCCTTTAATGGCTTGGCGAGGTACAAAGGAAATCGCGTGCTCGCCGAGTTCTACAGCTCATTTAGCGATTCGCCCAGATGCTTCCGGTTTTATAAGCACTTGCCGAAGTGGAGGTCGGTCAGTACTTGTATCTGATGTGCGTGGAAGTACGGTCGGAGTCTCCTTGCTGCATTCACCAATGCAAGTGCGACTTTTTCCAAAGGCTGGTACCTCGTCTCCGGCCCTTTTAGGGCTCGGCTTATGAAATAGACGGGTAGCTGATGACGTCTTTCTTCTCACACCAAGACTGCACTGATTGCCTCGTCTGAAGCGGCGAGGTATAATGAGAGGACCTCGCCCTCTTTTGGTGCAGATAATGTAGGGAGATTTGCGAGGTGCTTCTTCAAGCCATCGAAAGCTCCCCTGTGCTCGTCGTTCCATTCGAAGTTCGGCGCCTTCTTTAGTATCTTGAAGAATGGGAGTTATTTTTCGGCGGCCTTAGATAGGAAACGACTTAGGGCGGCTAGACAGCCCGTCAGTTTGTGCACGTCATGGATTGACTTCGGCACTTGCATTTCTTGGATAGCTCGGACTTTTGAAGGGTTGGCTTTTAACCCTTCGCGTGAAACCCAACACCCTAGAAATTTTCCAGACCGGACCATAAAAGTACACTTTTCTGGGTTTAATTTTAGGTTCACTTTACGAAGCAGGCTAAAAACAATTTTAAGGTCGTTTACACAAGTGGCGATTTCCTTACTTTTTACGACTATATCGTCTACATACACTTCGACAATACTACCGATGTGGGCTTCAAAAATCTTGTCGACCATCCTTTGGTATGTAGCCCCAGCATTTTTCAGTCCGAAAGGCATCTTTTGGTACGCGTAGACGCTGAAGTCTGTGACGAAGGCGGTTTTCGGCGCGTCCTCGACATTCATGAGGACTTGGTGGTATCCCTTGTATAGGTCCAAGAAGCTGAACACCTTGTGGCCTACAAGAGCTTCGACCTTCTTATCAATGTTGGGGAGGGGGTAGCAGTCTTTTGGGCAGTGCTTATTAAGGTCAGTGTAATCAATACACATCCGCCACCCGCCTCCTTGCTTTTTCACCATCACGGGGTTGGCCAACCAGGTCGGATATTTTACTTCAAATAAAATATCGGCCTTTTGCAGTTGCTGAACCTCATCATGAATCACTTGATTTCTTTCAGCTGCGAAGGCTCGCTGCCTCTGCCGAACTGGTTTCACCCCGGGATCGATGTTGAGGTGATGAGTGATGACGCTTGGTGCCACCCCAGTCATGTCTAGCGGCGACCAAGCGAAGACATCTCTATATTCCCGAAGTAGCCGGATAAGTTGACTTCGGAGCTCGTTTTCGCTGACGAACCCTACTTTGACGACCTTGGCAGGGTCATCTTCATATAATGCGACGTCTTCTACTGGCTCGACGGATGGAGGCGACATCGGCTCCACCTCTTCGGGTTTCTGTAGTTGCTATGCTTGGGGGTGTTGATTCCTAACACCTCGGAGTGCGACTTGCATGCACTCCTTAGCCTGTTGCTGGTTTCCCCGAAGCGTGATCACTCCGTTTCTAGACGGAATTTTAATCGTCAGGTGGTAGGCTGAGCAGATCGCCTTCGTTGCTATTAGCCAATCCCTTCCTAAGATGATGTTATAGGGGGAGTTGGCTTTTACGACAAAGAAGTGGATTATCTTCGTAGTGGACAACGGGCTCTTTCCAACTGTCACGGGCAGTGAAATTATGCCTTCCGTCGTCGTCTCTTGTTGCGTGAAGTTTTTTAGCGGCATGGGTGCTGGCCTTAGTCGTGCTTCTTCGATACCGAGCTTATCGAAGCAGTCTTTAAAGAGCACACTCACAGAGGCTCCACTATCAATAAACACGCGGTGGACCAATTTGTTGGCTACCACGGCCTCGATTATGGTGGCGTCTTGATGAGGTACCGCATGGGGAATTGGGTCATCGCCGGAAAAGGTGACGACTCATCCCTCTTGAACCTTTTTTGGGTAGGTTCTTCCCGCTGTTGACTTCGGGCCTCGGCTTTCAACGATGACCTCGTCGTGCCTTCAGGCAGTCCGGTGATGGCGGTAATGACTGCATCGTATTGAGGCTGGTCTTCATCCTCATCCTCTTCATCGTGCTTTGGTCTTTTGTCGTTTTGGGGGGCACAGTTATTGCCTCCCCTATTTTTCTTTCTCTTGCCCTTCTCTTGAGGTCGAGCCTCTCTCTGGTTGCGGCTCTGGTACAATTTAAGGGTACCGTCGCGCACCATATGCTCTATGTCCGAGGCGAGGTCCCTGCAGTCCTCAGTTTCATGACCGTAGTCATTATGGAGCTTGCAGTATTTCTCCTTGGATCGGTGCTTCGACGCACCTCGGGATAAGGGCGGTGGCTTCTCGAACAAGTTTGAGTGAAGCTCATATATTTCGGCCTTGGACTTTGTCAGTGGTGTATACTGACTTCGGTCTTGGTTGGGCCGAGGTCCTAAGCGGGACTCGAGGGGTCCTCGCTGTAACCTTTCGAGGGCACTTCGGTGACCTGGCCCATGGTCGGTGCGCTCCTCTTTTCTTTTCTTATCGTTGTTTTCGGGTCGATCTGCTGCCCGTTTTTCCGATCGGCCTCGTCCGCCTCCGCGAATGTATCAGCAATCCTCCATAGCTGCCTGGAGGTCGTCGGGCGTGCCTTTACGAGTTTTCTGAAGAGAGTTCCGGACTGGATGGCATTTTGGAACGCCGAGATAAGCACGTCATCGGAGAGACGATCGACTTTAAGGCTTTCGTTATAAAAACGGGCCAGAAAATCACTGATCGTTTCTCCCCGCCCCTGCCTTAAGGTTAGGAGCTGGGCTGGGCTGATTTTCGCCTCGGCTTTTTGAAAAAAAAGACGTTCAAAAGTGTAATATCCCAAATTTTCTTATTACATATAATAAGTCTCGTATATGAATTAAGAAATTCTTCCGACTTTTTGGGGGAATTAGAACAGAATAATATATTCTATTAAGAATAATTATTTTTCTTAATTGTGATAATTGTATGTTTAAGTAGTAATAATAATAATAAGTTTATGTATAATATAGTAGATATATATATATAACTATAGTATTACTACTACGTATATACAGTAATATATAAGCTCATTAATAAATTATACTATATATATTATCATACATATCCTATACAGGCAAAATGGATAAAAGGGATGATTATAAGAATTTTAACTTTTCTCATAGATAGACACGTACCTATCCTATTAACTATAGCTAAATGACTCATCAAGGCTATATGATGACCAAGCTAATCTAGAACACTTTTTCTTACTATAAATAGCAGTATGTGATTTCATTTCTTCTCATACCTTGTCGTGCATATTAAACTTCCAAATATCGTAGACTTAGCAATAGAGTGAAGGAAATTAGGAACATCCAATCAAATTTAAACATTTGAGTTATTAGGTGAGACTTTATTTTCGATGGCTTTATTTTCGATATTAAATGTGAGGTTTTATTTTCGATATTAAATGTGAGGCTTTATTTTTGAAATTAAATGTGAGGTTTTATTTTCGATATTAAATGTGAGGATTTATTTTCGATAGTAAATGTGAGGCTTTATTTTTTTAATAGTATTGTGAGGCTCTCTATACTTACAAAGTATTACGTATTTGAGTTAGTAAGCTCTGATAAAAAGGGACTATCCATGAAATTTTTTTAATATGTTGTTACATGTTTAAGGCTCTTATAATGTATGCGATCGGGTCTTTCGGTTGGTCTAATACACTAATCGAGAGGCTGTGCGCACAGTTAGAAATCGTTGGGTTGATCACCAATTGATTCTAACTTTGAGGGGAGAACCTCTAGATGAAATATTTCATTGTCTCTAAACCATGACTCCATTTGAAAAGGGAAAAGGGATCCGACGGTGGTAATGTCCCGGGATCAATATAAGAGTAACATGGTAATACGCATGCGCGCACAATCATGAAAACGAGGTTTTGTGTGCATGGAAGTAAATATATTTCAAAACCCTTCTATGTATACTTTATTATCATGGATATTCTTTTTATGATAAAATATTTTTGGCACAAGCCCACTGGGTACATTAGTACTCAGCCTGCAATTCCTTTCCAAATGTTTTGCAGATTAAGGAGCTGGTGAAACAGGCGAAGCTGGAGAGGACTGTTGTTGTTGTTAATGTATAATAAAAGCTTCCGCTACGCCTAGAAATAAAATCTCTATGTTTTCGTACACCACGGGTTATATATAATATTACGGGTACTCAGACAAATCGGCCAGCATGGGTTGTTCGGCTTAGCCAAACCCATAGTTTGAGCTGTATGTCCCGATCCCGTATTTAAATATTATATTATTTTATGTCTACGGGTATTCAGACACAGGCGGCCGGTACGGGCAGTATGATTTATCTACCCCGTAGTTCGTGTTGTTGGTCCCGATCCCGTATTTAATTTCTTAACAATAGGGTTAAATATCCCCAAGCCATGAGCCCCTTTCTATCCCCGCTTCTTAATTCCAATCTCTTGCTATGTCCCGACATACGTGCCTTCCCTCGGGAACTGGGGCGTGACAAAAAGCGTCAAATAGGTCGGCATACGACCCTATGCTGCAATTAGGGAGGCTATCAAACCAGCTCCTAACGTTGTCCACTAGCAGCTCGGGGAAGACTTTACACATGTAAATGTCTTCGGCCAATCCTTGGTTCATCATGTTGTATTGGAACCGGGATAGAAAGTTGCTGGGGTCTTGTGACCCGTTGTAAGGCGGGATAGGAGGTACTCTATACGTCGACGGGAGGGGAGTATAGAGTATCCTATTAGTGAAGGGAGTCAAGATTCGACCGTACACGGTGAATCTTCCTTGGTAGGCGTTTCCTTCGTCACGCCGAGGTGGAATGGCATTTTGACGAGGTGACGTTGATCCGCGCCGAGGTGAAGCGCGGTCGTTCCCACGGCGATTGTTCTGTCGCCTTCGGGGAAGTTCGGCCTCCCTGTCTCCAACGATCTGGAGACTTGGGGATCGCCTTTGTGACGGTTCGACTCCGTCTTCTCTATTTTGACTTTGTTGTCGATGTTGATCGACGAACTTGCGAAAGTCCTGCTCGTGGAGGTCCAGGTACACCTTCAGTACCTCTCCAAGCTCGGGTTGGAGTTCGGCGTTGCCGCGTCGGCTGCCACCCTGATCGGGCCCGTCGCTGCTAGCTGAATCTCCAGACGGGACATCTTCCAGGTGGCCTTCAGGAGTTCGGCGAATGGGCTGTTGGTCATGTCAGATTTGGGAATCAGTTTTCTGAGCTTGACTAACGTCACCCTCTTCCTCGTTGGCTGGAGTGTAAGGCGGATTGGTGAAGGGGTCAACTTGCTTCTGTTTTGCTTTGGCGGCGGCGGCGGCAGTGGTGGCGGAGTGGGTTGGTCTCACCATCGTATCTTTACTCAAAACGTGCTGATCGGTTTCACAAAATTTTCTTTCCCACAGACGGCGCCAGTGATCGATCATAGAGTTTTAGAGTGTTTTCGTGATGGTGAGATTTATAGAAAGCTAAGAACACAAGAATTAACGTGGTTCGATCTTTGAGTAGATCTACGTCCACGGAGGAAAAGAGAATGTTTGTATTGAAGTCTTTTTAGCTAGTGAAATACAGTGGCCTCCCCTTTATCTTACAAGATAGTTCTATTTATAGAGAATTGAGGTTATGGGTGGCAGAGAAATCGTGGGTGCTGTCTTCGCACGTCCCATCGTACTCTGACCATCGCGGGTGGTTGAGAAATCGTGGGGCAGTTAGATGGATTTGTTGACTGGTGCTTATTGGGCTTCACTCTGGATGGGCCAAGCTGATCTGGGCCATTGGGCCACATCCTATCAATATATATAAATCCAGTCCTAGAAATGGACAATAACGGAAAAAAAAGAACTCGGAAACAAAAAAAAAATAATGAAAATGAATTAATGGCATTTACGCAGTGACTTGACTGTACATGCATGTATTAAAAAAATACTACTACTAGACATTAGTGGGTGGTACGTAATTTGAAAATTCGAACATTGATAGGCGGGGAGAGCAACTCTCAAGTCTCAACTAACTTAATTACATTTTTATCTCAAAATAAAATAAAATAAATAACTTAATTACATTTCAATCTTAGTTTTAATAACACAAGCTAAGGAAGTGCAAGTGCATGCCAGTTAGTCCTAGCCCGGCACGAGTTTAAGAGGCGCGGTTTAGGGCCAGGCCCAAACCGACGGGCCAAGGGCCGGCCCGCGTGCCGCTGCATGTTGTTGCATGCTCCCCTTTCGCCCAAAACAGGGGAAAAAATAGGGGAGAGCAATTTGCTCTCGGCTTTTTGCCTATTTTTTTTTTCAACTTTCTTTAGTTTTTAAATTTATTCTTTCATATTTATTATTTTTATGAATAGGAAATGATAATTTGTTAAGTTTTTATGTTGTTTTATTTTATTTAAAAAGATTTAAATAACTCATTAAATTGTTGAAAATGAATAACAATTTATCAATTTTGCATTAATAATGAGAAAAATTACAACAATAAATTAAGCTCAATTTAAGCATTTTGACAATTGAATAAGAACTTTTACATTTGAAATGAAAAATACTAATAATAATAATAAGGGACTTGAACTCAATTTAATTTCTAAAATCGAGTTGCCTATGTATCCTCATAGTTATAGAGGAATCAAAGTCCACGTAATTCTTTTTACATTACAATGCTTCCTACTCCGCACCCGATGTCGATCGATCCGTCTCGGTGAAGGCTTCATCTTCGCTTTCATTCCGATCATCCCATTCCGGTTTTTGAGCTCTAAGGTCACCAATTATCAAGCAACATGGTAGCTTTAATGTTCGCCGGCTTCATTGTTGATCTTCTTTGATCTAGCATAAGACCTCCGGTGCTAAAGGCTTGTTCAACGGATACGGTGAATGCCGGGTGGTAAATAACTCCTTCGCCATGATGGAGAGTATTGGGTACTCCACTCTCTTTGACCACCACTTCAACACATCGATCGACGGACCACTATCTTCAACACCAAAGACAAAACGAGTTTGCAAAAATATATCCAATTCACTATTACCTTGGCCCCTAGGATGTTCATAGGTTCTATTTTGGTACATTCCGTGCATTTGTTGAACTAAATGATCTAATGAGTTCATAGCAAAGGGAAAATCAAATGAAGACATCATAGAAGAAGAAGAAATATTAGTGTTGTTATCTTCATTACTACCATACTTCTTTCTATATTCTTCAAAAAATATCTCTCAAAGTCCTATGTAAATCATCCTTGATTTCTTGAACATTAGGAAGAAGATCAAAAAATATTTGTTCACCATCAATCACAACACCACTAAGGTCCATTTGATAAAAAACATCATAATAAAGCCCAAGCATTTGACAAACACCATCATATCTCCATTTCGGATCCAAATATTTAGCAAACAAGAAAACTTTTGAAATCTCCCTAAAATACTTGAGCCACTTTTGAACCATAAAATAAATCACACCTTGCAAGTTTGGCCTACTAAAACAAGCATTAAAAGACATGGCAATATACATGCAATGCTCCAACACTTTAACGTAAGTACAATAATAAACACCCGATAATTATTTAGTAGCAACATGAAAAACCGTTTAATAATCCATATAAATCCATACATGCATCCCAATAACTCTCATTAAGAACTAATTGAAATGTTGAAAACTCTTCTCTAAAAAAATCACATAAATGACCCTTATACTCCATGGTACTATTAAGCATCTCATAAGTAGAATTCCAACGATGAGATACATCTTGTTTGAAACACGTATAAACAATAATCTTTGTACGATAATATTTTTGCTATTTTTTCCCCAAAGTTTTTGATTTATGCAAATATTTAACGACATTTCTAATAGGACCAATGGACTCTTGAAAAATATCAAGCGCATCTTGGACACATAAATTTAAAATATGATAAATACATCTAGAATGAAAGTATTTTCCATCAAAAGATGGTGCACATGCTTCAATGAGTTGAGGAATACTAGCGGTGTTCGCCGTTGCATTATCAAAACCAACCGAAAAAACCTTATTAATCAAACCATATTCATTTAAAACGGTGATAATAATCAAAACAATATTTTGATCCGTGAGGCTCTTCAAACTCCCTAAATGCAATCAAACGTTTTTGCAAAATCTATTTTGCATCAATCCAATGACAAGTAATTCCCATGTAACTATATCTATTATATGCATCGTCCAAACATCGGCACAAATAGAAACTTTATGACCCAAACGAATCAAATATTTCATCAAATCTTGTTTTTTTTTCCAAGCATTGTCGCCTAATCCTCTTTAGCATTTGAGTTCTAGCAACTTTACTAGCATGGGGACCTAATCCTTCTTTATAGGATGATTCATACGTTATTCTATCAGCATAATTAAAAGGTTGTTTCTCCATAGCACAATATCTAGCACATGCATCTTCGTATCGACCTTTATCAAATTTAAATAAAGAGGGCGTACCCATCTCCGAAGATGAAGTGGTACCTCGAATTTGAGTTTGAGAAGTAGACATTCCCAACTCACTCGGATGAGTGCTCTCCACGTGCCTATTCATGGTGCCGTAGCCTCCCTTTTTGATCCATTTGTAAAAGGTTGGGCAATAGTTGCAATACACAAGGTATCTCTTTCGACCATCGGCTAGAGGACGTCGGCCTTCGATCTCCGGAGCATTTACTTTTCGAAAGTGTTTCTTGAAGACGTCGAACTTTGGTACTTTAGTGGGTTTTGATGGAGGAGGAGGAGGTTGATCGAGTTCGTCGTCGTCGTACTCTTCATCGTCGTTCGAGCCATGAAATTTGAATCCTTGGCTTTCCATCGTATTGACCATCTCCTCAAACCTCGCATCTTCTTCGGCTTGAAGTCATTTGGCGACTTGCCTTGAGATTTCCTCCGCCACTTCCGTCCTTATTTCCTTTTGAGTTTTAGATGATCGGCCTCATTCGCTTCGGCTTTCACCGACCATCTTGCCCTTACCCTTGTTTCCTTTGGAAGACATTGTGTATATGTGTGTGTAGTTATAAAAGTGAGAGTGAGTGTGTATAAAATGTGAGAGTGAAAGCTTGAGAAATAAAGTGAAATGCTCTTGCAAATTGACTTAGAATGAGAGTAGAAATTGAGAGAAAATGATAGATTTTTGGTGAATTGGAGTTTGAATAAGTGTAATATATATACTTGAGAGTGTAGAAGGAGGTTAGGAATGATGTTGGAGGATTGGGGGTGGGGAAGGGATGGTGCCCAACGGCTAGGAGCCATGGAAACAAGCCAAAGGTGGCCTTTGATCGCTGCAGCTGCATCAACTCTATTTTGCCCGTTCGGCCCGACGGGCCAAGGGTCGGCCCATCGGTCCTAACGGCTAGTAGGGCCCGACGGTTCAAGCCTAAGCCCGATGGGCCGGCCCTTCGGTTAACCGATGGGCTATCGGTTCAACATGTCTTCAGTCCCGGTTCCAGTTCGGGCCTATTGACCGACGGTTCTGGGCTAAAACCGTTGACTTCGGGCCAGGCTAGGGCTAAGCCCTACGGGCCAAAAAGCCCAGGCAGCTCTAATGCCAGTGATGCCCACTCCATCATTTGGAGTTTATTAATTTGTTCAAATTTAATTTGGTTTGTTAGGATTGAAAAATCTTCACTCATCATATGCATCTAAATTCAACTTTGCTTGTGTCATCGATCACCTTTTGTTTATTTATTCTGTAATATCCCGGATTTTCTCATTAAAATTTAGCTAATTAAAAATAGATTATTATTATTATTATTATTATTACTATTATTATTATTATTATTATTATTATTATTATTTACGTGTATATAGATAAATGTATACATACATATGTAGTAAATTGATACATTTTGCTAAGCATGTTATATAAATATATATTTATATGCATACGTATATATTCAGAAGTATTAAATATTTATCATATATAATAATATATATAGATTTATATCATACCATACCTATATATACATATAGGTTACGTATACTATAGGAATATATATGTAATGGATATAAATTTACGTGTGTGTGTGGATTTGAATGAATAATAGTTTGCCACCTTGCTATTTACCCTATACGTGGCTTGTGGCTATTGAATTAGCCTTATGAGTAACCAATTATAGACTAATGAGTAATCAAGCCTACTATGTCAATTCTCCCTATAAATAGTGGCGATACCGGTGTTCTATTTTGAATATGTTCCAAATCCTCAAAAATATAGTCGACTTCTTAGAGGGTCACGTGCGACTTCTTTAAAAAGAATCTGTAGCAAGATTAAGGATTCAAGCTATTATAGTATCTCAAGTTACCAGGTGAGACTTTATTCTTCCAAAGTATTATTTGAGTTAGTAAGCTCTGATAAAATGGGATTATCCATGAAAATGTTTTAATGTGTTATTACATGTTTAAGGCTCTTATAATGTATGCGATCGGGTCTTTCGGTTGGTCTAACACACTAATCGAGAGGCTGTGCGCACAGTTAGAAATCATTGGGTTGATCACCAATTGATTCTAACTTGAGGGGAGAACCTCTGGATGAAATATTCCATTGTCTCCAAATCATGGCTCCATTTGAAAAGGGAAAAGGGATCCGACGGTGGTAATGTCTCGGGATCAATATAAGAGTAACATGGTAATACGCATGCGCGCGCAATCATGAAAAATGAGGTTTTGTGTGCATGGAAGTAAATGATTTCAAAACCCTTCTATGTATACTTTATTATCATGGATATTCTTTTTATGAAAAATGTTTTTGGCACAAGCCCACTGGGTACATTAGTACTCAGCCTGCAATTCCTTTCCAAATGTTTTGCAGATTAAGGAGCTGGTGGAACAGGCGAAGCTGGAGAGGACTGTTGTTGTTGCTAATGTATAATAAAAGCTTCCGCTACGCCTATAAATAAAATCCCTATGTTTTCGTACACCACGAGTTATATATATAATATTACGGGTACTCAGACAAATCGGCCAGCATGGGTTGTTCGGCTTAGCCAAACCCATAGTTTGAGCTGTATGTCCCGATCCCGTATTAAATATTATATTATTTTATGTCTACGGGTATTCAGACACAGGCGGCCGGTACGGGCAGTATGATTTATCTACCCCGTAGTTCGTGTTGTTGGTCCCGATCCCGTATTTAATTTCTTAATAATAGGGTTAAATATCCCCAAGCCATGAGCCCCTTTCTATCCCCGCTTCTTAATTCCAATCCCTTGCCACGTCCCGGCACACGTGCCTTCCCTCGGGAACTGGGGCGTGACATATTCAGTTCATTCCTTCCATTTTCACTTCATAATCTTCACTCTAGCTAGGTTTTATGTATTTTAAATGAATTTTTTTTAGAAAAGGACAAATCATTCATTACGCAAATTAGCAACATCAGCATCGGCTAAATGCCGAACTGAGTCAGGAACAGTGTCCAGAACCCCAACAAAGAAGTTTGGATTGCGCTCAAGGCGAGCAATCTCATTAGCTACAGAATTACAAGAGCGATGGGTCCAACAAAAGGACACTAAATCCAAGGAGCGCGCAACATGGAGGATATATGCGATGATGGTACCGACTGGAGATCTGGGAATATGATTCTTCTGGAGCAAGGTAGCAAGCGATAGGTTATCCACTTCAACTACAAGAGCACGAGCTCCCATGTCCACTGTGAGGTGAATCCCATTTCGACAAGCAGCTGCTTCTGCAATCTCGACGTCATCGCCAAAGGGAAGAAAACCTGAAAAGACTTTAGTCACGACTCCACCATGATCTCTAAACACTCCTCCAATACCAGCAGCACCATCAAGACCTAGGGATGCATCACAGCGAGAACAAGTGACGTCAAGCACCGAGCCTCTTCGCTGAAGGTTAACTTTGGTCTGAAGGATCCCTCTCATACATCGCCAAAGGAAAATTTTAACTTTGTGCGGAATCCTGAGATGCCAAATCCACTTCCAAAAAGCCGGGTTATTGGAGGACGAAGAGGGGGTTGATGATGCAACATCTTTAAGTCTCTTCGCCGCCCAATAAACGGATTTGACAGTGAACTGACCATCTTTGGAAAATTTCCATCGAATGCAATCTGATTGGTTGGATGAGCTAATGGGGATAACCATGATCGAGTTGACGATATTAGGAGGAAAGATGGTAGCCAGAGTTGAGGAGTCCCATTTAGTACCATTTTCAACCATGAGATCCCTGACCTGCTGTAGGCTAGGATTAGGGATGGGAATTCGGGACGGGTTGGGTACCCAAACCCGGAATTTTGGGTACCCGAACCCGAAAACCCAAAAAATTACTACCCGATCCCGAACCCGAAATTATGTTCGGGTACCCGAATACCCGTTCGGGTATCCCGTTCAGATATTCGGGTACCCGAAAAAATCCCGATTTTTTTTTTTTTTTTAATTCCAAAATGCAATTCTGCGATTCATTCAACATAAAAAATTCAAAATAAAAGTTGCACAAATTTTTGCCAAATGCCAAGCCAAACAAACATTCAAAACTAACATTCCTTGAAAAGTCCAAAACTACGAATCAAAAGTGCAAAACGCAAAAACCACAACCACAAATCTTAGGCCATAAGCCCATAACAAATGAAATAAATCTTAGGCCACTGAATCTGAAATCTGAATAAACAAAAAGCAACATTCCTTTCATGATAAAAGTTTTATCCTCTCCAATTGGACGCGGCTGCAGCATGCCTGCACCCAATAACAACCAAATATAACAAGTTATATTCTTGCATACAAGAATTAAAACAAGTATACATAATTGATAATTCATTTCACTCTTTAAATTCTGAGAATTACTTCATAGCTGTCGACCGAGTCGACTCGTTCCACACGGCCCACTCTGGCTCTGAGCACTATCTGTCGGCCTTGCATCTCCAATAGCAACTCCAACGGTGCGTAACACTGTTATAGAAAAAAAAAATCTAAGAATGTTTGCAATTACATATTAAGTTATTAACATTATAACATACATACTGTAAATTGCAAAATTACTTTTGCTAGTAATGAAGTAATAAAATTAAACTCACCCATCTCAAATTCTTTTTCTAGTTCTTCTTCTGGTAAATCTTCTTCATCTATTTTGGCAATTGAACTTGTTCTCAACCAATCTTCAGCACATATCATTGCCTCGACCGTACTCGGAGACAATTTGCTTCTCTCTTTACAGAGAACGCGACCTCCCGTGCTAAATGATTGCTCTGAAGCAATGCTGGATGTAGGAATAGCTAAAATATCTCTCGCCATCTCTGAAAGAATAGGATATCGTGCGCCATGTTCCAACCACCAATTCAGAATATCAAACGAATCAACCTCTTCCTTCGTCACTCTGTATTGCTTCTCTGTGAGGTAGAGTGCAAGCTCCAACGCATCATCATCATCAGTTTCTTCATCATTATCATTCAAACTCAGAAGACTAATAGAACCTCGACGATCAGATCGCCCATGATTTCGCACTGCTGCAGATGTAGTAGTTCTTCGAGCTGGAGTCGGGGTTACAACTAGTTTTTTATAAAACTCAAATACTTCATTCATCGAGTTAGTGACCTCTCTCACTAAAGTAGTTGCTCTGTCTTCATCATACACTAGTTTTAAGCATTTCTCTACGTGTTTCATCTTTTGTCTCGGATCTAACACTGCAGCTATGTAAAGGATTTTATTCATCCTTGGATTCAACTCATCTTCCTCCAACCAATACTTTCCGATCTTTTTCCTCATCTTTGAAGCCATCAAACTTATTTCTAAATCTTTATCCTTCTCCAACTCAATGATAAGATCAAAGACATCACACATTTCTAAGAAGAATAGATGTGATGTGGCATATGTAGTGCCGGAGACAAGAAGGGTCAGCTCATAGAACTTCTTCAAATATTCAATCATTTTCCTCACGTTAAGCCAATCCATCGCTTCAGGGTGTCCTATAGAAAGACCATTATGTTTCCTCTGTTCCAGATCTTTCTTATAAGATGAATTATGATAAAGAGTTGGGAAGAGCGTGAAGGCCTCCTCATATGGCAGAGCAGACTCAAGCATCAAGTATGTCGAGTTCCATCTCGTCGTCACATCCGTAGACAAATACTTGGTGCATTTAATCCTTTCCCTGAGCAAACTCACGCAATCTTGGAATTGTGCAGACCTTGCAGGTGAGCCCCTCATCCACTTCACGGCTTCTCTAACTCTTCTCACAGACATACCAATTTCTTCCAAGCCGTCTGACACAATTAAATTAAGAATGTGGGCTACACAACACATGTGGAGGTACTTCCCATCAAGAACATTTATGTTCAGTGTGTCGAGATAGGACTTAAGACACTCAATCGCACCATTGTTTGAACTTGCATTATCTACAGTGCAACAAAGCACATTCTGTATTCCCCACTCCTTCAATACCGTGACAACCGTTGCACCAATATCATCCGCCTGTGGGAGAATCCATCTACACAAAACACTCAGCATTCAGCAAAGCAATTGGAGAATGAAGATTGGACTAAAGAAAATAAGACAAATTCTCTCACTTGCTTAACCAAAAATTTGCAGCATATATACTGAAGGAAAACCAACATATCTCACGGCATAATTCTGAAGGAAATTAAGTCATACAGCCGAAAAATGAGAAATTTATCATCTCCCACACTCATCTTCAACACCAATAACAAAGAATACAGGCGCAATACACTTATACAAGACAATTTCATAATCTAATTTCAATTTTCGATTTTTAATTCTCAAAAAGACAAAAACCCCAATTTGCCTAAAACATATAATTACCCAAATCGAATTATGAAAGAAGAGGCTTACCCTTGCGTTGCTTGCAACCCTGCGAAGTGCAAAGTGGGAACGGAGAGTTGGAGACGGAGCACCGGCGGGTGGCGGCTGCCGCCAAAGTCTTGGTCGATGGGGAGTCGTCGAGTCGCGTGAGTTGAACTCTGAAATCTGAATCTGAATTCTAATGTTAAATATTAATTCTTATTTCTTAATTTATTATTATTATAATTATAATAATAATAATAATAATAATAATAATAATTATTATTATTATTATTATTATTATTATTATTATTAATTTAAATACAAATTCGGGAATTCGGGTAATTTTATTCGGGTTCGGGTATACCCGAATCCCGAATTTTTTAAAACTCTAATCCCGACCCCGACCCCGAACCCGAGTTTTCGGGATTCGGGTACCCGAAAACCCGACCGGGTTCGGGTATTTTAGTACCGACCCGAAAATCCAATCCCGAATTCCCATCCCTAGCTAGGAACACGATGATAAGGAAGATGGGCAAGAAAGTGTGGCAAATTCGGTATCCAAGGATCTCTCCAGATGTTAATCGATTGTCCATCTCGAACACTCCAAAGAATCCCTTCTTTGAGTGTGTTTCTTGCGGCCAAAATGCTTCGCCAAGTGAAACTAGGAGAGTGTCCCACCTGAGCTTCGAGGAAGGATCCCCTAGGAAAGTAGCGTGCACTAAAACATTAGGCCAAAAGGGAGTCAGGATGGGTTAAAATTCTCCACCCCTGTTTTGCCAAGAAAACCAAGATTGAAGCTTTCTAGGTCTCGGAGGCCTATCTCTCCCTCCGTTTTGGAAGAGCACAGAGTATTCCAATTGCACCAGTGAATCTTGCGCTCTGTAGCTTTTTGGCCCCACCAAAAATTAGCAGTGATCTGGTCCAATCGATTTGTGGTGGCTTTAGGGAGGAGAAAACAACTCAGGACAAAGGACGGAATAGCTTGGGCCACAGATTTGATAAGAACTAAGCGCCCTACCTGCGACAGAGATCGAGCCTTCCAGCACTTCAATTTTTTCTCCACACGATCAATAATGAAGTTGAAAATGTCCTTCTTAGATCGACCAATATTAGCAGGGAGGCCAAGGTATGTGGTATGTTTGGCAACAATGGATACACCACACATAGCCCCCAGATGTTCCCTGAGATTAGCCCCAATTCCCTTACTGAAAGAAATCTCAGATTTATCGAAGTTGACCCTTTGACCCGATGCTCTGCAAAATTTAGAAACAACATCTTTAATAGTAGCAATTTCTGACAGAATAGCCTTACCAAAAATGATACAGTCATCTGCAAAAAACAGATGTGAGATGCGAGGGGCCAGCCTGGTCACTCTATCCCCATGGAGGGCTCCCTCGATTTCAGCTTTCTGAATGAGAGTGGAGAATGCCTCCGCACAAAAAAGGAATAGAAATGGGGAGAGAGGGTCCCCCTGTCGAAGCCCCCTGGAAGGGAGGAAGGTTCGTGTAGGCTTGCCATTAATGAGTCAGGAGTAAGAGACACTAGAGATGCACCGGAAGATAAGATTTGAGAAGGAAAGAGGGAACCCGAGCCGCTCCATGACTAGTGAGGAATCCCCATTCAACTCGATCATAAGCTTTTAAATGATTAGCATATTAATCAACTGAAGTCTTTAATTAATTCTAGTTAATAACAAGATTCGTTATAGAAAATGTAGATTTATTATGAATATAGTGCGAGCGGATGAGATCTTTTGTTCCCATTTCTGTGCTCCTAATGTATTCTATTTTTTATTTTTTATTTTTTATATAGGATTAGGAATTAGGAAGGTGATTTTGTACTAGTTTGGAATTGGGTAAAGTGCATGTAAATCTTGATTTTGAGTTTAAAAAGAAATGAACAAGGGGGCTCAAGGGATTTTGAAAATATTGAGTCATCTAAACACGGTTAGTCAATAAAGAATCTAAATCCAGACCCAAGGCGTAATAATATGGGCTGAGCAATATATGTCGGATTTGGGCAATAATAAATCGCTATCCAACGTCGACTAAATTTCAAACGCGACTCTCCGACCCCTCTCCACCGATGCATTTGCATTCGCACTCGCACGGCAGATTTGTTGCGATATCCTCTCCAATTCCATATCCTCAGCTCAGAACTCAAGCTAGCCTGCTGCCCATGGCTTCCCTTTCCAAAGAAGATAAGCAAGGTGCTCTCTCTCTCTCTCTCGCTCGCTCTTTTACTTTTTTTCAATTTTTGTATTGCTACTTGCTAGTGTAAATAATAGTTGCTCAACAGAAGCGGTTATTGATCGCGTTGTAGGTTCTTCTGTTAAGAATGTTGCCGTAATTGGAGCTGGTGTTAGGTGAGTCTACTTATAATATAGTAATTCATTCATCCGCCTGTGTTTTATTTATATTCTTTATTAATTCATCACCTTCTTTATTGGCTTGGAACGGATGAGGCATCTCTGTATATAAGTTTGATACATCGCATTATGTATTTGTGTCTGGGGAGGCGGGATATTTGAAGTGATTAGCATGGGAAAACAAATACTCTCTCCGTCCTCCATTTACTGACCATGTTGACTTTCTTTTTAGATAATTCTGAAGTTTTGTGATGATGGATTTAAAATCGAATTTTTGGAATTTAATTTTTTTTACTAGGTACTACGAGTGTTATAGTATCGTGTAAAAAAAACAAATCTCAAAAAATTCAATTTAAAATTCATTATCACGAAGCTCCAAAACCATATAAAAAGTCAACAGAGTCAGTAAATGGAGGACAGAGGTAGTATATATATATGTGGTTGAATTCGAAAGCTGCCTATTAGTGCAATCAGCTATTCATGCGATTGAATTTTTCTTCTCTTGATTTCCTTAAACTCTTGCAGTTTATGATTTTTTCCCACTTACTTTATGCCTTTTCTTGTGAAGTGGGCTGTCTGCCGCATATAAGTTGAAACTGCATGGTTTAAACGTCACAGTCTTTGAAGCTGATGGGAGGGTCGGAGGAAAGTTAAGAAGCATTTGTGGTGATGGTTTGATATGGGATGAAGGCGCAAACACTATGGTACTCCATGTGGGACCGTCAAGTCTCCCATCACTCCATTTTATAGGGATATGTAATCATGTGAAAGGTGCATACATTGACAAATTCTATTTTGTGGGCAGACTGAAAGTGAGGCACCTGTTGGGTTTTTGCTCGACAATCTTGGCCTTAGGGATAAGCAACAATTTGTACGGTTTGCTCGATGTTTCTTTATTATTTAGATTCAATATGTTTATACTCCTCTTTACATTTTTCTTTGCTTTGCAAGTGGCTTATTTGTTTCTTCTAATGTCATAAGTACTTGCTCTTGTCAAGTGGTTGTGATATTTTATTTATGAGTACTTTTTTGATGCAGCCACTTTCGCAAAATAAACGTTATATAGCTAAAAACGGAAAGCCAGTACTGGTAGGGTCTTCAATCCATTTTCCTGCTGCTTTATACTCTCCATCCCCAATCACACACTAGGGGATGGTGAGTAGGGGATGGCTTCCATTCCTTTTTTTAGATGACTGATCGCCCATTTCACCATCTCAGTTACCAGCAAATCCGGTTGCGCTAATCAGAAGCAATTTTCTTTCAGCAGGGTCAAAGGTTTGCTCATATAATTTTACAATCTCATCATAAAAGTACAGAAGCATGATATAGTCATTTCTTGCTTACTGCTTAGCAATAAGTTCTTCTTTATTCCCGTGGGGAATTTTTCTGTTAAGGTGAAACAAATTTAAAGATGAGAGTATTAAATCATGATTGGATGAGTAAGTGAACGTATACTTGTGTGATTCCGCTTTATTCCCCTACACCTCCTCCGCCACCCTTGGAATGTTGCCTCTGCTATGGCTACATCCATGTTTCTGCACGTGAAATACTAGTAAATCAATTGAATTATTGGAGTTAGAGTGTTATTAGTCTAGGATTTCTCTTTTTAACGATAGGAATTCTTTCTGGAGCAGTATGGGCTAACGAAGCGTGGGGATCCTATTGGAGTTGGGACCCAAAAGAAACTTGGGCCTTTATTACTTGGATCATATTTGCAATTTATTCATGTGGTGACTAGTGCCGTCAATCTTCTTTATCTCACAATAAAAAAAATGCACTAACCAAAAATGTTGTGAATTTGGATGCTTAATTATTTGTGTTGTGATAGAATAGCTGGCTGGATTATATTAGCCTGTCACTGATTACCTGAACCTGATAACCCATGTCTAGACTATCTTGTTATATGCAAATGGTTTTTGCCATGAGATGTTCTGATGGCCAATAATCTACATCCACTTAATCCTTCAATACCAAATTACCAATAATGTAGAACAAAGGTCAAAGTGTTCTTTGTTTTTAGTTTTTATTTTTGTTGCAATTGATGAATGGTTTTACCTTCAAATTTTGCATTCTCTAAATCTTGTACATTTTGAGCACAACTCTTCTCTTGGAAAAGTCTTTCATTTTTTACAGTTTTTCATAACAGTTTGTTCTATCTTTTTAGCTTCAAATATTTCTGGAGCCATTTTTGTGGAAAAATAATAATGCATCCAAGGGACCTCATGAAAAGGAAAGGTATTAAGATAAAACTTTGAGTTACTTTTCTTAATCTTATCGTGTTACTTCTACCTCTGTGCGTGTATGTGTGTGTGTGTGTGTTGTGTGTGTGTGTGTGTGTGATCATTCACAGTGACTTCATTTATATCATTATATGAGAAACCGTGCGACTTCAATTTGCAGTGGTCTGGTCGCGCATTTTCTTAAATGCGTCCATTGTTTTTCTCTTGTTGACTAACATTTTGAGATACATATACTTCTTTGATCTTTTGAAAAATCCTGTCTTCTTGAAACAGTCATTATATCATATCTTTGAGAGAATCTATTGATTGCAAAGTCTGCTCAATTGTTCTCTTCACTGTTATATGGGAAGTACTCCTTGTTTACTTAAAAGCATGATTACTATTTGCTCCTGTTTGTCTGCAGTGTTGGTGCTTTCTTCCAGCGACATTTTGGGAAAGAGGTGATTCTCACAACTTGGTGTCCTCTTCTCTTTCTATATTTTTACCATTTTACCAATGAATCTGAAGTTAAACTTTAAGCATTATTCATATACCTTAGAAATGAAAAATAATGAGATCCCTCACACATTCATTCATGTCGGCAATGACTTTTTTCTGGTTGGAATATATATTGGCAAGTTTGGTGGTTGGTTATTATTGTTTAGTTTGTGATAATTCTTTTTCAGGTTGTTGACTATCTTATTGATCCTTTTGTTGCTGGAACTAGCGGTGGAGATACTGAGTCACTATCAGTGAGTACTTGCGCATTTATGTCTTGATTGATGTTTTTCTTGGACTTGTGCGATGATTCTAAATTATGATAGTTTGACTTCTTTTTGCTTGCCCTGATAATCAAAATTGAACTGTCAAATGATACAAATTATTTCTCATTGTCTGAACCAGATGCAACATGTATTTCCAGAGATATGGAATCTTGAGAAAAGGTAAGCTCCACACAGAGCTAATTCAGATTTGATTCTTTGCAAACAGTTCGTTCCATTTCAGGTTTGTAAACAAAGAGGAACACAATGTTTGTTCCATTTCAGGTTCCTATATATAAAGATATATAATCATCAATTCAAGTAAATTTATTATTGAGGTATTTTCAAGACTGCAGACATACTCTCTTTAACTGAACATTGTGTTCTTCTTAAGTTGTTAATTGTACATTGTGTTCCTCTATGTTTCTCTTAAACCGAACGTTGTGTTCCTCTTTATTTTCTTGAAGACCATGCCTTTCCGCTGCATTGCTCTTAGTTTGGGATTAGTATCATACTTGGTGATTTTCAGTTGCAATATTTACTTGCTTCATGTTTAGCTGTTCAAATTAGTACTTCCTGGACAAAACAAGTTTTCTCTTCAAAGCGTGGCAGCAATATATGAGTGCTAAAATAAGCCCCACATCATGCAATGTTCTCTTTCTAATCCATCATATATACACCTTTCAACAAAGTGGTAATATTTAGAGCTATTTTTCAGGTTTGGTTCAATCTTATCTGGTGCTATTCAGTCTAAGTTATTTGCCAAAAAGGACACCTCTGGTGGAATAGACTCTTCAACAAAGAAGAAGCAAAAGCACGGTTCATTTTCATTTCTAGGTGGGATGCAGGTAGGCCTATAGATATATTTTCATCAGTCTTTAATCCATGTCGCATGGGACTAGAAGTTCATTTTCATCTTTCTTGGTAGCCAAGCTTTCATTTGCAATCAACATACTTCTGATCTCGATATTAAGTGATGCAACTATAAAACTTCTTTTGGCTGCCTCTGCTAATGTTAAGGATTTTGAAATGGAACTTATGGGTAGTTCAGGACCTTTGTTGCCTTTTACTATGTCTAAGCATCAACACATTCTTAGCATACTTTCAGGGCTAATACATTTCGACCCTGTACTATCCAGAAGTTTGTCTTTTGTTATTTATTATACTTCCGTTCATACATGAGTTATTGTGACTTTGTTAGAGTTCATCATACATAGAGTGTGCACCTCCTATGAAGCTTCTAAATAGTCTCATCGTGTATAGTCTCAATCTTGAACTCAATTCGGATTTGATGACCTTTTCTGAAACTTTATTGTGACTCTATGATTGTAATTTGTATCTGGTTTTAAATGTTTGCAGACACTCACCAATGCATTGTGCAATGAACTCGGCAAAGATGATCTTAAACTTCAATCTAAGGTGCTGGAAATAGCTTGTAGTTGCAGTGAGAAGTTGCCCCAAGATAATTGGTCAATCTCTTATGAATTGAATGACAAAAGACTTTCCAGTGAGAAGTCCTTTGACGCATTAGTAGTGACAGTAAGTACATATGCTTGAATCTTTTATAAAAGCTGTGACTTTTGTAGAACTAGTAAAGTAGAGTGAAGAAGCAGTCATCGCTCACTTGCTGTTCTTCACATTTCTAGGTTCTGTTACTTCGTGTTAGTTACTATAAAGATTAAATGTAACATGCTATGTTATGACAAGTTTGTCTAAATTTTGAATCTTAGATTGTGTGTGTAATGATGGGCGTTTATAGTTTCCAATGTCTTTCATTAGGCCCCTCTTTCCAATGTTAAACAAATGAAGATTACCAAACGAGGAAGCCCATTTCCCCTAGATTTCATCCCTGAGGTATGCAATTCTGGCTGTTTATCTGTTAGCATCTAGAATGGAGATCTGTACTTGTGCAAATTTATAAGGTATCAAAAGTTCTTTAATCAATATAAAGTTTATAAACTTCTTAAATGCGTTGCTATTGAAGAAAAGATTGTGTTTCTGCTTGTAAAGAGAAAGACTGTAAAACAAATTGGAAATTGCGTCCAGTTTATCTTATTACGGGGGTCTTATTTCAAGTTTTACTTGAGTTGACCATTAGCAAAGTTAATTCCGGGTCATCAGGAACCCTACCTTCTATATCAACTACCTTCAATGGAGATTATGGTATCATGCCTATTTGTTATGAACAGGTTAGTTATTTACCAATGTCTGTCATAATCACAACATTTAAGAGGGAGAATGTAAAGCGGCCACTTGAAGGCTTTGGTGTTCTTGTGCCCTCAAAAGAGCAACAAAATGGATTGAGAACACTTGGTAACTTTTGAACTTTTTTAGTTTCACATTTTATGATGCTTCTGTCCATTTATATCTGTTATAAAAGTTTCTGCTCACAGGTACCCTCTTTTCGTCAATGATGTTCCCGGATCGAGCTCCCTCTGATGTTTATCTCTACACTACATTCGTAGGTGGAAGTAGAAGCCCAGAACTAGCCAAAGCTTCAAGGTGTTGCCAGCTTGAATATATTTTTTCAGTGTTAACTCTGATTTTTGAATTTTTTTTTGTCCATATTTGTTACCCACCACTTGTATTACTTCCGTGCCAGTGATGAATTGAAGCAGGTAGTGACTTCTGATCTGAAACAGCTATTAGGTGCAGAGGGGGAACCTGCCTTTCTGAAGTAATTTTGCTCAACTTGGATCTCATCTAATGGACTTTTGAACTAAAAAAGTTATTGTAGTGAGTGAACCCTCTATGGGTATGCTTTCTTACAGGTTATGTGCTTGATTGCAGTCACTATTATTGGAGCAAAGCATTTCCGTTGTATGGTCTGAGTTATGGTTCAGTCATTCAAGCTATTGATAGGATGGAAAAAGACCTCCCAGGACTTTTTTATGCTGGTAAGCCTCTGGACTTATTCATTTTATTTTATTTTTTGCTGGAAAAACTCAAATGTGAATGGAATACTGGAAACTTCTTATTTGCTGAAGCTGACTTCTCCTATATCTCTCTTGACTACACTTTTTCAACATTGCGCATCTTGGCTTGGGTTGACTTTAGAAGAATGAAACAGTATTATTATATTTACAGAAACGTGTAATAAGTATAGTGGTATGCTAGGTTTGGTAGATTACTGCAAATATTTTGATAATTCCCGTTGCATTTCGAATGCTAGGGAACCACAAGGGAGGATTATCAGTAGGCAAAGCAATATCAACTGGTTGTGAAGCTGCTGATCTTGTAATCTCGTATTTAGACAAATCTAAAGAGAAATCATGATGACGAGATATAAATATTCTTGGATGGTCGAAAATATTGAAAATAGTGCTCGCAAAAGAGTGGCTTGTATCCTCTATTTTAACTATTCTACTCATTCTTGTACACTTGGCAGAACTGACCCTGAGTTGTTTGTGGAATATCTTCATATTTGTATGTTAGTAGACGACAATGATCTTAGTTTGGTGCTTTGGCTGATAGCTTTTTGTCAAATTGGCCCATTTTTAGTTGATTTGCTTGAACTTGAGCTTTACCTTTAATTTGTTTTCTACTGCTACTTAACAGCTTTATTTGAGGCTATGTATCATCATGTCGCACTTTTCTAGAAAGTGAAGGCAAGCAATTTCTTCTTTGTAAACATGGCAACATGGTCTTTTTCTTTTGTTGTATTACTTGCTATGTTTTAGTATTTCTTTTGGTGCTACATAGCTAGAAAAATTAGACAGATATAGTTAAGCTATTGTACTGTATGCCTAGCTAAAGACTTTTATTTATTAAGTCGGTTGCAAAATTTGAAAGTGTACTCGATGTAACATCCAACAAGTACAACTTATTCCTTTTTTTGCAAAATAGAGGCAAGGAAAGGTGGGGTCAAGCTTTGATTACAGATGGATTGGGAACGTGTATTTGCACAAAATTGACTGACTAATCATTATGCTAAACTATTTATTATTGTAATTTAAAAGAAGGGGTGACTTGGTTTTGTTGCTTAGTGTGTGTACTGTAGTCTGTAGGTTAGCATACATCAACAACGTGGACCCTTTCTAAAGCACCTTCTCACTCTCACTTTTATTAGTTTCTGCCTTCAGCTCGATCCATGTTCCAATAAATATATATACCAACTTTTTTTTTTTCCCTTCTTTTTTCTTCTCTTTTTCTTCTCTCTCTTCCTCTTTTTATTTTTCCTTGCCAACTCGATCGTTTAATTTGAAAATAGCGACGTGCCTTCTTTATTCATTAGGCCCTTTTCCATAAATAATAAATGGAGAAAAAGAGTGAAACCAACCCTTTTCCGTTTTCTTAATTTCATTTTCTCTTTTAAAATTACTAATTACATGGTACTACTATTTCAATACACATAAAAGTTATAAATTTAAATATAATATCAAAATTAGAATACATTTTTATCAGAATTTTGAAAAAGTAGGTAAAAATGATTCTTATCATGATAAATAATACTCCTACTATATTAAATTACATAAGTGTTCTTAGAAATAAAGTTAAAAATAAAAATGAGTAGAGATATTATAAGTTATAACATCAATGATAGGCACATAGAGTAATGCAGTAGTAGTATATATTATTACACCAATGAAATGCCTTTAGATTACAAATATAGTAGGGGGCGTTTATTTCGAGGGATATGACTAATCCTATGGATAGGACTAAGTAAGGAATGAGATATGATTATTCTAATCCCATGTGTTTAGATACCAAATTGAGGGATAAAGTGCGGGCTAATATCAGACCTTGGGATATCATCTATTTCCAATTCTACAATGTAAGTAAACGCCCCTAGGGAGTATTATCGAACAAACATCTGTGATTTATTTCATCGAACAAACATCGTCTTTGTAAGAAGTGAAAGAATTTCCCATTTTATTGTGAAAAGAGATGACAATTTACTACTACTATAATACTGACTTACTGTACTGATGTATGTTTAATAGTATCATGTACAGCAATTAGAAATAAATAGGCTAGTTGCTGCGGCCAATCAGTATTAGTATCAGTGTCACTGTTATTAATAAAATAGTGAAGCAAGATTTTCCTGGACAATAATCTTATTTATGCCTTTGTCTTTGTGTATAGATTTCATTTGTTCAACTTGTTGTGCTTCCTTTTCCAATCTCTCTCTCTCTCTCTCTCTCTCTCTCTCTCTCACTGCATTTCCATTGCTTCTCCTCGGCCATCAATGCATTGATCGAAAAACGCCATAAATATTCCATTTCTTGAACCTTCTCTCTCTCTTTCTTTCTGTTTCTTCCATGAATGAATATGAATGCATCCATTCCATGCTGCAGCAGCAGTAAATGCTGATTCTTCCTTTTCAACTGCCTCTCATTACTAGCGCACCTGTTTACATTCTTTCCTATTATTAGGAGTAGTACATAAATAAAGGTTCCAATTCAAGTTGCTTCATTTATCTCCATTTCCAGATTTTGTCTTCATTAATCATTTTACACCCCACCCTATATATATTTTCTAATTTTCTTGTCTGTTTCGCTGTTTATTTTTACTCCAAAACAATCCAACTTCTTTGTTCCTTCCTCTGTAATGAATGGTTTCTCAATATCTTATCTCTCTAGCAGTCTGTCTAGCACATGAAAATTGAAACAATCAATTCTGCATTCTTTGCTCAAATTAGGCCTGCAATTTGACAGCTCAACGAGCTGCTGGTGCTGATTGAAGCTGCAATCTTTATCTTTAGGGTTTTGCACTTTTGCTGAGCAAATGGGGTGTGGGTGTGGGTGTTCAAATTTTGGCATTTTAGTGTTCCTATCTTGGCTGCTGCTGTTTGCTTCGAGCACTCATCAGTTGAAAAGCTACGAAACGCAGGTTCTGCTTCAGCTGAGGAAGCATTTGGAGTGCCCTCTGTTTCTCAAGAGTTGGGAGGATTACAATGCCGATTTCTGCAATCTCTCGTCTCCACCACACTTGAGCATCAAATGTGAGAATGACTCTGTCACCGAGCTTCGAATTATGGGAGGTTATAATAAGCCTGCAACTGCAACTGCAAAGGTGAGTATGAGTAGTGAATTCAACGGATATGCTATTCCAAATCTAACACTGTCTCAGAGTTTCTCCATTGATTCTTTCGTTACAACCTTGACCAGGTTGTCCAGCTTAAGGGTTATTACTTTAGTGTCTTTAGGCCTCTGGGGTCCACTGCCTGATAAAATCCATAGATTACATTTGCTCGAAGCTTTAGACATGAGTTCAAATTTCTTGTTTGGTCAAATTCCTTCTCCAATGTCGAGATTGGTTATGCTTAGGACATTGAGCTTTGACGAGAACTATTTCAATGGCAGCGTCCCTGAGTGGTTGGATTCTTGGTCGAATCTCACCGACTTGAGCTTAAAGAACAACAGGTTGAATGGCCAAGTTCCTTCTTCAGTCTCAAGAATTCCAACACTCACTGAATTAGTTCTCTCTCACAACTTGCTCACGGGGAAGTTGCCTGATCTGAGCAACTTGTCAAATTTGCAGTTGCTCGATTTGAGAGAGAACAGTTTAGATTCCGAACTGCCTTCTCTTCCAAAAGGGCTAGCTAATGTGTTTCTAAGCAACAACTCATTTTCTGGTAGCATACCTGAACAATTTGTTAAGCTGGATCAACTTCAGCATCTTGATTTGTCAAATAATCATCTCAGAGGAACCCCTCCTCCTCTGCTTTTCTCTCTGCCAAATATTAGTTACTTGAATCTGTCATCCAATGCTCTTAGTGGATCACTTCCTGAGCATCTCGAGTGCGGAGAAGGCCTTAGTTTGATTGATCTTTCTGATAACAAATTGGAAGGGCAGCTTCCCAGTTGCTTGGATACTGCAGCAGATAACAGAATAGTCAAAATTAGTGGGAATTGTTTCTCCACTGATGCAAGAAATCAGCATTCTGCAGCATACTGCCAAGATGTTAACGAGGGCAAAGGACGATCCAGAACCAAGGAAATTGTGATTCTGGCTGCTGTGATTGGGGGAATTGTCATTGCAGTGATAATCCTCTTGCTTGCTGGTCTTCTCTTTATCTGTAAAAGGCACCAAACACAGCATTCTGTAGTTCAGCATATTGCACCCAAGGTGAAGCAAGATGATACACCATCTGGAATTTCCCCTGAACTCCTAGCAAGTGCCAGTAAGTTCTCTTTTCTACATTATCATTTTCTGTAAGTATCTTTGTTTGTCACTACGCAAAAAGAAAACACATTTCTTCAATTATTCAATTTGTCTTTACTTCCATCAGGGATCATTTCTCAAGCATCAAAAGTCGGAAATCAGAGCTCTCCATCCTATAAGGTGTTTACTGTAGATGAACTTGAAGAAGCCACAAAAAACTTTGATCAGTCAACCCTCTTGGGCGAGGGCTCTTTTGGAAAGGTAGCATGATAATTTGAGCATTTTTTTTCTAAGTACTGCTGAAGTAGCATCAAATGACAGTCGAGACAAACGGAGATTCAGTGGAAATATTGATGTTCCTGAGAGAGAGAGAAAATTCTCATCCTTTCATCCTTGACCTTGATGGAAAGTAGTTTATTTTAGTATATTTAGAGCCTTAGTTTTTGTATGCATGAGTTTGGGAAAAATGTGTCTCATTGAGCATGCTAGCCAGTTGCAGAGTTTTTTCGCCTCATAACAATGTCTTTGATGTGAATTTCCATGTACTGCATTAGGGGAAATATGATTATATTTGAGGCCAAGACAGCCAGTAATGTAGCAGGCCAGTTAGGGGGTTGAAAGGGGAAGAAGACTTCTTCATCATAAGTGAGAATTCTTATACTTTCTATTCTCTTTCTTATGCTGCTTTTCATATGTTCAGGTTTACAAGGGAAGGTTAGAAAATGGAACCATGGTTGCTATACGGTCAATTACTCTATACAGAAAATGCTCAATCCAAAACCTCAGGGTGCGGCTTGATTTGCTTTCAAAGCTTCGTCACCCTCACCTGGTTGTCCTTCTTGGTCATTGCATTGATGATGGAGTGCAAGATGAATCAACTGTACGTAGGCTGTACCTTGTGCAAGAATTTGTTACCAATGGGAACTTCCGCTCTCATCTTTCAGGTACTATGAATTGATTATCAAATGGACTGCAGAGTCTCGACTATTTCTTGACCAGTATATCATACGAATGTTTGCTAGATTGAATATGCAGGCACCAATCTTTTATAGAAAACAGAGTTTATTAAATTTATAAGTGATGAATTTGTTGGTGAGAAAATTGAAGTATAAGTTGGTGTACACTTCAGAAAACTCTCCGGAGAAGGTCCTGAAGTGGGCCGAAAGATTGGCTGTTCTCATTGGTGCAGCCAAGGCTGTTCATTTTCTGCACACTGGGGTGATTCCCCCTTCTCTCAGCAATCGTCTTAAAACCAACAACATACTGATTGATGAACATGGGATTGCAAAGCTTAGTGATTATGGAATGTCCATCATTGCAGATGAAACTGGTCAGAAATCTGATGTAGGTTCCCTTCAGTTGCTAAATCATATTTATACATTCTTGTAAACGTATATTTCTAACCAACCATTCCGATCCTTTGCAGGCAAAAGGAGATGCAGCGAAATCAGGGTACAAAACAACTAACTGCCCTCAATCTGGTGCTAAAAAATTCTCAATCAGCTTCTTTGTGGTTTATTGATGAAGCTAAGGTGGCTAATTTTAATTGCAGGCATGTAGATAAGTTGCAGGATGATGTTCGCGACTTTGGGTTCATATTACTCGAGTCACTGGTAGGTCCTATAACAAGTGAAAAAGGAGAAGCATTTGTTCTACTAAATGAGATGGTATGTACGTATGTATGTTTTGAATTTGATAGATTAGTTATATATAGTACTGTAATTGTTTAGCTGGTTTGGTCTGAGTTGATGAATATGGGCAGAAGACATCCTTCAGCAGCCAAGATGGGAGGCGGAAGATAGTGGACCCAATGGTGCTAACGACGAGCTCACAGGAATCCTTGTCCATCATCATCTCCATCACCAACAAATGTATATCAGCTGAACATGAACGCCCCTCCTCCTTTGAAGATGTGCTGTGGAACTTGCAGTATGCTGCTCAACTCCAGGCTACGGCTGACGCAGATCAGAAGTCAGATACCGCGTCTCATCAGAGCTTTGGTTAAGAATGAATGATCTACAACCTACCTACCTACCTACCTATTATTGTTTCATTTCATTTCATGTGTAAGAGTTTAGATTGTAAAAAAAAAAAAATGTTTGATTCTTTGATTCCTGACTTGTTGTTAGGGAATAGGTAGTAGAGTTGCAGATTAGAGTTAGAGAGTGAGATATATAAGTATATTGGCAATTAAGATGTAAATGAATTTATGAGTTTAATTTGAAGCATGATCCTTATTGGGTGGGTTAGTTGGGTATGCAGCACAAAAGCCTAACAGCAATACACACTTGTAAGGTCAGGTGTATGGTACTGTATTTAGATGTTGCTACTATTTGTGTTTGATATTAATATTAATAAAGAAGCAGACTTCTTAACTTACATTTTGATTATACACTTACTTAATAAGCATGTTAGGTTAGGTAAAAAATATTTCAAGTGGAAATAACAGCAAGCAACCTCTTTTCCACCAGTAGCAGTGGCTTCTTGTGATCATGACACCCCATCCTCTCTATCTCTCTCTCTCTTGCTGGTAAAAAAAATCAGGAAGAAGTGGGCTAGCTGTTGACAATTGTGACTCTCACCCGGAAATAGAATTGGGAGAAAGAGTGTAATAGGGAGTAGTATATAAAAAAGGAATTAAACATATGAAATGCTAAACTAAAACATACAGTTGGAGGCACTATCTCCCAAAGAAGCAGAAACAGAAGCAGAAAACATAAACATTTCTTTGACAGACAACCGCTAAATGACGCCATATTTATTAATATTAAAAACTAGTAGTAGTAAAATATTACAGTAAATTAGGTTAGATATCACATGCTCGCACATGTTACTCCAATTATTTTCACTCTCATTTCATTTTATTTGCAGCAAACGGCATCCTTCTGCTTCTGCTTCTGCTTCTGCTTCAGCTTTTCTTTACTTCACTCTCACTCTCACAAGACAACCTCCCTCCCCACTCTCCTCACATATAGATACAAGTACAACAATCCCTCTCTCGCTCTGTTGCTTTTCTCTTCCCCACATTATAATTATATGCAACTCTCCAAGGCACTATCTCTATCTCTCACTGTAAGTGCTTTCATTCATCTCATTTCTTCTCCCTTCCTCATCTTAAATACTACTAGCATTCATCTTCACCTTTATTATGCCCTCTTCTCCGAATAATACTTATTACTACTACATTCATATATTTGATGCAACGCTAACTTTAATGATCTGAGTTTGTGTTGCTGTCTTGCAATAAACTACTACTACAGTACTTTTATTGCTAAGTAATCTGTTTCGGTGTAACGGTTTTAGCTGTAGTTCATGAGTCTTGGCCAGTGAGTAATGTAGTATTCTCCAATCTATAATCTTGGTGGTGTGAATGTGAATGTGGCATTGCTTTTCACTGCGTTCTGAAGAGGATGTGCCAACCACCGCATTCAGTAGTTCCTTCTTGCTATTTTTTTTTTTTTTTCCCTTTCAGTGCATAATATAGATATATATACACAGTAGATTATCTGCTTTCTGATTCTAGTAGGCACAGCACATTGTCTGAACTGAAGGTGCTTCGATTGATTGATGCAACAATGGTTCTAGGTCTTAGGACCAAAACCCACAAAAGCCCTTCTTCAGTTCATCTTGACTACGTTATCCATATAGACGAGGTGAAGCCATGGCCCCCGTCTCAGTCTCTAAGAACATTACGTGCTGTTCTGATTCAGTGGGAGTGGGAGCAGGGTGAGAGGGCTTCTTCTGGCTTCACCAATCAAGTTGTGCCTGGAGATGGAAGAATTCAATTCAATCAATCTTTTAGACTAATGAGTCAGAAGAACAAGTGCATTGAGTTTAATCTTTATGAACCGGCGGGACGTAACAAGGGTGGGTTGAAAGGTCAGCTTCTGGGAAGTGCAGTTTTGGATTTGGATTTGGATTTGGGTGTTGTTAAGGAAAATATGATCAGCATTAGCACCCCCATTCAATGCAAGAGGACTTACAGGAATTCTGTTCAACCGCTTCTTTTCCTCAAAATCCAGCCTGTTGAAAGAGAAGCTTCCGTGGAGAGGAACCATGGTGAATCTCTTTCTGAATATGCAGAAGAAGCTGAGATTGCATCATTTACTACTGATGATGATGGTGATGATGTCTCTTCTCACTCTTCCCTGCCAGTTACTGCTGCCACTTCACCATCTGTTAATAAGAAGAAGGTACTGTACTATACTTGTTATCATCTCTGTTGTCTTAAATTAATTACTGTACTTTTATGTGATTCTGGCTGCTTATAGTCTTGAATTTTTAAGATGCATGCAATCTTTTACCCATAATATTGCTTCCAGCTATCACAATGTAGTACTACTTGTTTGGTGGCTAGTTCTTGTAATGATTCGTTGCAGTAGATTATATCACGATTTGATTGGAAAATGGGAATTATTTCCAGGTTGCAGTGAACAGTAGAGGTAGCAGTGCAAAAGTTGGCCGTGTACCACATCTACCAGATGAGGAGCAAGCCACCGAATCCTCATCAATCGATTCATCTTCTGATATTGCATGGAGAACTAAATCGAGCATAAGTACTTCATCCAAGGCATCAAGAGCAGATATAGATCACAAGGCAGATAAACATCTGCTCGTAGCTGGAAGAACATACTCTCCTCCCAACAGCTGCACGGATAATGAAACCAGAGAAGACCACAAATCTTATGTGGAAGAGGAGGGACAAGAATTTGAGAATGTGGTGCTAAGCAAATACTCTCAAGTTGATATGCAGAAGCGAATGACATTGGAAAATGCTACCGCTTCTTCAACCAAAGAAAGTGTCCTAGTAGCCCTCGGTAGTTTTTCAAGCATAAGAAAGCATTCTCTTACGACGGACACTTCACGAGGCAAGGCATTTAGAAAGGAAACGAAAAACCTTGGCCGAGTCCAGCAGTTGGAACACAGAATAAAGATTTTGGAGGGAGAATTGAGGGAGGCAGCTGGTCTTGAGGTTGGCGTTTACTCTGTGGTTGCAGAACATGGAAGTTCCATGAATAAAGTCCATGCTCCAGCACGGCGCCTCTCAAGGCTCTACTTCAATGCCAATAAGCACAACCCAAAATCAGGGAGAGCAAGTGCGTCTAAAAGTATTGTCTCTGGATTAGTTCTAGTTGCCAAAGCATGTGTAAATGACGTTCCAAGGTGTGCTTTTACTGTCTGCTCATTCGAGTTCTGAGTCCATTTGGCAGGGAAGGGACTTAAGTTAATGTTGTTGTTGTCTGTTTGTTGTATAGATTAACATTCTGGCTTTCGAATACCATAGTGCTAAGAGCCATAATCAGCAAGTCCTTTGGAGAGAGTCGGATACGTGGGAAGTCTGGCGAGGAAAATTTAAAGAAGTCATCACCACTTACATGGGACAGTGTTGGTGAGAAGGAGAATCTTGTAGCATTTATAGCTGCACTAGAAAAGGCAGAAGCATGGATATTTTCCAGAATCATTGAGTCTCTATGGTGGCAGGTTCATTTTAACTTTTTTTTTTTTTTTTTTTGATTCAAGTATTATATGAATTAGTTGAGCAGACACCATGTTTGAAACCATCACTGAGCTGTATATAAATTTCACTTTCTGCAGAGTTTTACTCCACATATGCAGACTGGTGTTGGGAAAGCAATTCGTACAAGTATTGGTTGTAATACAAGCAAATTGTACAGAAGGGCATCAAGTTGGAGCGGTGAGCAGCAAGGAAACTTTTCTATGGAACTGTGGAAGAAGGCTTTGATGGATGCATGCGAAAGGATATGTCCCGTTCGAGGTGGAGGACATGGACATGATTGTGGGTGTTTACCTATGCTCTCCAAACTGGTATGGTACTTGAGTTGTGCATACATAAATATACATAGAGAGAGAGAGAGAGAGAGAGAGAGAGAGTGTGTGAATGTGTGACATATATAGTCGTCATTGAACGTTGATGATGCGTAGATTATGGAGCAGCTGGTTGCACGGCTAGATGTGGCTATGTTGAACGCCATCCTTAGAGAATCAGCTGATGAAATTCCAACAGATCCTGTAGCAGATCCTATTAGTGATGCTAGTGTGCTTCCAATTCATGCTGGAAAACTCAGCTTTGGTGCTGGTGCACAGCTTAAAAATGTGGTATGCATGTTCGTCCCTACAAGGCACTACTTCCATTCTTTTATTGCAGACAGACATATATCACATGTGCGCGCGAATTGAATAATAATCAGATAGGGAATTGGTCGAGATGGGTGAGTAATCTGTTTGGCATGGACGAGGACGAGGACGAGGATGAGGATGAGAATCGTAATAGCAGCTCAAAATCAGCTTTCTTTTTGCTAAACACGCTGAGTGACCTTATGATGCTTCCCAAGGAGATGCTATTCAACCCATCTATTAGAAAAGAGGTTCATTATTAATGTCTTCTTCTTCTTCTCCTCTATTCAGTTTAATAGTGGCTCGTTGTGCTCATTTCTGTCTGCTCTCAGGTCTGTCCTGCATTCAGTCTGCCACTGCTCATAAGGATTCTCAACTCTTTCGTCCCCGATGAGTTTTGCCCCAATCCTGTTCCTGGAGCTCTTCTTGAAGCTCTAATTACAGAGGTGGAGTTACTTGCTATTACTATTACTATTACTGCTCACTTAATGAGTATACTAGTGCTGAATGGTGATTGTAATCATATCAATATCATAGTTGGATTTGGAAGAGCAAGACTCAATAGTGAACCTTCTTCCGAGCGAGGCAGCAGCAGTTGTGTACAAGGCACCATCACTTGCTGCTATCTTTGGTGGATCCTCCCCTCCTCTGCTTAACAAATCCCAGACGAGTGATGATGAACTCGACCAACTCCACTCGCCTCTCATCCTACACCGCTCATCTATCGGAAACCCCACTTCTGTTAGGTATCAACTTCTGCGGCAGCTATGGAACCAAGACTAACATCTATTTCACCCTACCTACTGGTACAAACAACACAAAGAAAGAAAAGAGGTGTTCATTCTAATAACAGATACTACTATACAATTCATCCTGCAACCACTCAATTTGTTTTGTTTTGAATCGTTTCAAAGTCAGTAAATACTACTAGTAGTATAATAAATAGTAGTAGTATCATGTATAATGCCGGATAAGGTTTACACTCATTTCAACTATAACAAAATCTTGAAAGCACACAGATGACACATCCAATCCAAGAAGAGAGAAAGAAAAAGAAAAGAGGGATCCCTAGTACAAAATTGCATGTGTAGTAGTATGCTCTACTAAAAAGACCACACAAGAAAAAGAAAAAGAAAAGAAATTAGGCAGTCAACTTGTGCGATGAATTGGCAGTCATGTGCTGCAGCTGCAATGCAGCCAAAAGGCCTTCCCACGTATCTCCAGGAGCTCCGGCCACTTGGAAGTTGACAATCTTCTTCTGTTGTTTGTAGTACTCTTCTACAGCCTTCATCTGTGTAATTCAGTTTACATTTGATTTAACCAAACAATGACTTCTCTATCTGTATTGCTATTATACATACGATACTATGACGGAAGAGGAGAATGAAGGATATATACCTGCTCTGTATACATACGGAGTTTCTCCGAGTTGGCTTCAAATGAAGCAGCCATGGATTTTAGAGGTGAATATATTCTTCCCCCAAACTCCTCCTTGCACTTGAGATTCACAACCATATCCACATCTGCAATTTCATCCAATATCTCCTGAAACAACATCAAAAGATGAGATGAGATGAGATTCCACAAAAACACATTGATTGAGTAGAGAAGAGAAGAGAAGACTAACGGCTTGAACCGTGGTTCGAGGAATTCCATCCAAAATGAAGCCGCTTTCACCCCTGCGATATCCTTCCTCTAGCCTCTTGGATAAAAGCCCAAATATTACATCCTCTGGGACTAACTTCCCTTGGTTCACTGCGCTTGCAATCTACTTCCAATACCAGAAAGAATTACTACAAATCAATAAATCATTTACTTACTACTACATCCTATCCAAATCCAAATCCAAATCCAAATCCAGAAATAATCATCAGAAATCGTCAATCGTCTTTTGACAATATATAAAAATCGATTAAACCTTTCTATGGATAGAAGAATCGGGGTTGAGCTCCTGTCGAACAAGAGATCCCATGGAGATGTGAGGCACGTCGAGAAGCTTGGCTAGGCGGTGGGCGTAGACATGGCGCCGAACCAAAGGATCGCCCATGATCACCCATTGCACACCTCTCCCGGGCGTCTCCCAGCCGTCTGATTCCTCCTCCTCGCCCTCGCCCTCGTAAGAATAATAATTATCGTAATCGAGCTGAGCGGCGGCAGCTGATCCGTAACCTCGGCGCGAGAGCCGCGCAGCCACTGCACCAAGGCGGCGCGTGAGCACAGACATGGCAAAGGGTTCCAACGAAATGGTAAACACGCTCACACAGATAAAGCCAGGCAAGGGTTCTGCGGTGAATATGATTTGGGGTTTTAGTCTTAGAGCGCTTCTGCTTTACACTTGACACTTGTTTCTCACCAATATTACGTTTTCTGCCACCCTCCTACTTTTTCTTTTTCCACTAGTTTTGCCCGCCCGGCTTCGCCCGGGTAGTGGTAATTAATTGTCGTAATTAATAAGTATGATTGATGAGATATAGTAGGATAAAAGAAAACTATCGTGGCCGCTAAGATTAAAATAATTGCTGAGCGAGATATGATTAAAATTTGAAGGAAAAATAGTACTTTTAGTCCGGACATAAAATTATGAAGGGCTCATAAAAATATATCTAGACTACAAATAGGAAAATACGCAAGATAACTTTTGTTATCTTAAGATTTCTACCAAATGTATTCTTAATTGTTGTATATAAATAAAACCTCTATTATGAATAATTTGAAAAGTATGTCACGCTTATAATAACACTTTTAATTGTTTCCAAATATATACAAAAATAATCTATTAATCTGAAATTAGAGTAAATTCAATGTCTCAGTCCCACTTAAATAGTCCACCTTTTCTTATTGGTTTGTCCCATATAATAGTCCACTTTTCTAAAATGGTAAAAGTCTATCTCACAACTAATTATCTCTACATGCATTGGTCTCTGTGCCAAAAGCAATGTGGATTATTTAGGTGGGACAGAGAGAGTAACTAAGAACATAATAATTTTTATTTTTTTTTATTTTTTTAGGAATGCTCCACTACACAATGTGGACATACTTAACACATTTATGTGTTTTTTTAAACAATTTAAGAAAATAAAAATTGTAGATGAATTACGTATATTTATTGATATACGGACGGAGACAACTCCATTTTATTGTACTATAGATGAGTCTCTTAATAATTACTGTATTTGAGAATGCATTTTTAATTTCCTTCATTTATACATACTCCTATAGAGTAAATACCCATACTCCTATACATATGAGAAATTATTTTTAGGAGTGGATAAATATACTACTCCATATATATATATATATACTATTTCTTTGATTATTTTTATACATATAATAAAAAAATTATCTTTTTCATGAGATTTAGTTGATTTGACATTTTTGGGAGGGACAATGGATATAGCCTATGGAGGAAGACAACTTCATTTTCTTATAATAAGATTTCTTCTCCCATCGTATCAAAAATTCCTATTTTGATTTGTTTAAAAAAAATAATGAATTGAGGTTAATAATAGTGATATAGAAAAAATAACGGATTGAGTCTATTGTATTTTTTTATTAAAAATAAATAAATAAATAACGGACTCACAGTTTTAAAAAATCAATGCACTTTCTTCAAAAAAATAAATAATAATATAATGGACTGAGGTTAATAATAGTGAAATACTCCATAGAAAATAAAATAACCTATGAATGATTTAAGAAAGAAGTATAAGGGAAAATGAATTATAATAATTGTCAAATTAGTGTTAGGGGGAGTTTAACTAATACGATTAGGGTGCGTTACCATTATTTAGAGGGATATAGTAGGATAATACTACCTCCAACCCACCAAAGTAGTCTCATTTACTTTTTTGACTTTTCCGGCACGTATTTTCACCGAAATGGGTTTTACAATATAATTTTGAAATATCGTTTTTTACGGGATACTATGACTCATAGTATCCCGTAAAAAAAATGATACTTCAAAATTATATTGTAAAACCCGTACGAGATTTCAATGGAAATGCGTGCCGGAAAAGTCAAAAAAGTAAATGAGACTACTTATATGAGTTGGAGGTAGTATAATGTTATATAAACTTATAATAAATAAAGGGACTCACATTTATAGATGGTAGTTACTTTGAATGGTAAAGTATAAAGTGGTAAAATAAAATTTTATACTCTTTTATACTTTCTTTTACGGCTTTTTACGACAAAGTAAACGCAACACACCCCGATTGTATAAATGTGTTGGTTTGGTCAAATTTGGATGAGTTGGGCTTAAGTTGAAAGGGAGACGAATTGTAGCGCTAAAATCATAATCTCAATTCCCAATTCATTTGGCCACGTTTCTTAAATGAGGTGTCTCCTCTATTTGGCCAATTTCCTTATTTGGCCAGAAATGAAAGAGAGAAAGGAGTTGACAACAAACATTTTGAATTATTTATTATTTTTTTTAATTTGTGTGTCAAAAGAAATGAGACAAATGGATTGGGACGGAAGGAGTAGATTGGCAAGGTAAAGATTGAGATTTGGAAGCGCAAGAGGGTAGTTTGGACATAAGGAAAAAAGAGAGATTTATTATTATGTGGTTGGATGGGCGACGCGTGGACTTTTGTAAAAAAGTTTTATCGTAGTATCTGACGGTTATAGGCGTGTTGCGGCCTTGTGTGTGTCAAGTCAACTCGGGAGTGGACATTTGATTCCTACAATACTTGGATCCATAATAATATTTGTTCAATATTAGATTTAGGAGTAATAGTATTTTATTGCTGCCGAGTGATGCAAGCTTGCATGCCTTAGTTTTACAAAGAGACAAAAATGATTATATCCTAAAAACATAACAAAAGTAAACATCTATCCAAAACTTTAAAAAAAACACAAATTTTACTTTACATTTCAAATTATCCTTTACTTTTACTTTTTCTGACACTCTCTCTCTTCCCACCTTTTTCTCTCACTTCTATCTCTTTCCCACATGTTAAGATTTTTCTCTCTCTACTTTATCTCTATTTATTGATTCAAACTCTCTCTCTCTCTCTCTCTATTTTTCTTTTACTCTCTTGTTCTTTTTTCTAATATTCTTATTTTTAATTTTCATTTTCTTTTCTTGTTTTTTTTTTCTTCTAGTTTTTCCATTTTTTTTTTATTTTATTTTTTTTTAACTGTAAGGAGTTACAAATTCTCTAACTTATTTTGGTAAGAATTTGACAATTTCTTACGAATTATCTTTGATCATGTTTGTTCTACAAAATAACTTGGTAAGAAATTATCAAATTCTTATCTTCTCAAACTCGTTTAACAATAAGCAAAAAATCTTATATTCTTCTCTAATTTATGTAAGAATTGCATAATTTCTTATGTTGAACTTGGTAAAAAAAAATATCAATTTCTTATCAAGTCTGCTATTTTGGTAATAATTTCACAATTTCTTATGTTATGTTTAGTGAACAATTTCTATGCGTGGTCGTAACTTAGTAAGAAATTTTAATAAAAAGTAAAAAATGAATAATTTCTTACAAAGTACAATAAAAAGGATATGAAATGTATAGTTTTCAACATGGTAAGATAATATGAATTTCTTATGTTGAACGCGGTAAGAAAATATGAATTTCTTACAAAGTATAATTTCTTATGTTGTCGTCTTACAGTTGTTACAAAATGAGCAATATACAAGGCATCTTCTCGTCTTTCCCGTCTCATAGTTGTCGCCGGCCGAACACTTCATACAATAAGTTTTAGCAAAAAACTTTGCAAAAATCCCATGAACCTGCAAGAGAAAAGAAAATATTTTAGATAATATAAGAATTTTATATATTCTTACCAAGTCAATCATAATAAAATGACAAAATCTTACAAATTCGCAGATTCTTAAAAAATATTACCAAACATAAGCAGTGAACCCTAAATACCAAATTTTTAACGCACCATGGACTTGCTAGAGGAAAGAAAACTGTATCAACCACAAAACTAGAGAAAGGTAAGAAACAAATAATTCTTACCGAATTTGTCAGAGACAGTAAGAATTTGAAAAATTCTTATAATATAAGATTTTGCTAAATTCTAACCAATTCGCACAGAAAATCATTAGTTTCAGAGCTACGAATTTTGCTAAATCTTCCAAAAAAATGAGCATTTCATATCATCAAAATTTAGCCTATTCCCTAATCCATCAATTTCACCAAAAATTGAAAACCCATGCCAAAAAAAAAAAAAAAAAAAAAAAAAAAAAAAAAAACAAGAACACACAAAATCACAATAATAAATTCATGAAAAAGCACCCATGAAAACGGAACCCTAAAATCCCAACTTACGCCTCTCTTCAAGAACTTTTTCTTGAGCCCAAATCAGCCAAAAAAAAGAAGAAAAAAAAAACCCTAGATCTACATAAAAAAAACTCAGATCTGAAAAAGATTGAGAGAGAGAGAGAGAGAGAGAGAGGCTCCCACAGCCTCTGAAGAGCGCCGGAGTCGTCTGTCACGACCGCACTTTGCTACTCGATAGCTTAGTTTGGTAAATTCATGACGATGGAAATTATGTGTGTATCATGGGATAAAAGAAGAAATATCAAATGAATTGGCTGATAATTTAGACTTCATGAACTAAAAGAGACGGACCTTGATAACTGACTTCACCCGGGAAGTTATGTCATGATTTTGTCTTAATACAACCAAAACAAAGAGAATGGAATAGATAAGTGTACGCAGCGGAAATGTGTTTAAAACATATGTATGAAGACATATGCTACCAAGAGTGTTTACTTCTAACTCTACTTGACAAAATCATCGCTGGTCACTTCGCTTCAACAACTGCTCAACCTGCACATCGGAAATAATGTACAGGGCGTGAGTACGAAGTACTCAGTGGACACATGCCCAAACTTATTTATTTATTGTCAAGCCATCATTCGGTGAATCATAGGATTTTACTGAAAGAGCCTATGTTCACAAAAACATTTGTGTTCTTAAAATCGTCCACACGGACTAACTTCTGTAGTAATCTACCATATCTGGAAACATAAGTACCGAGAAGGTGGCCACCTTCCACGGCACCTGACTAGCCAACTGCCGTTGAGCATAGTCGCATAGTGTACACTAGTCCAAGTATGATTTCTGATCACACAGGGACCCGAATTCGATTCATAACTTTGGCCTTGTGCCATTCACAGATAGGTATCATACAAAAACTGAAAACATTTATGGCATGACAATTATAAAAGAGCTAACATCTAATAAAACATGCTTTTGTTTAATAGAAAGCCCACCTCGTTGCCCTTTTTGACTGCTACTAGACGATCTTCGTCTCAGCTACTGAATTTCCTTCGTGTAACCTTCGATTGAAAATCGAGGTAAGATTCGTATTTTAACGAATAAAATCTTATCTAAGATTCTAGATTTTATCTGATCGGTGGTTATTCTATTTTTCAGTAACATAGTTACTGTGATTTAAGCTCGAGTTATAAATCTCGTTATATGAACGGTTTATGTAATTGTCTTTTAATAAATCACTAATTGATTTATTGTTAACTTGGAATTAATTTAATTGAGAAGCTTCTCAATAATTAATCCTAATTATGAATTGATTATCTTAATCAATTAGTCTTGACTATTAAATCTTGGTTAATTAACTTATCACAAGTTAATTATCAAAAACGCAAAATATTTATCAAATTTAATAATGGGTAAAGTATGATTTAATTCGTCGTAACTAGACTCGGAATTAATTGGGAAATCGGGCCCGTAGTCTAATTAATCTCGGTCCAATTTAAAAGGTCAAGATTGGCCCACTTAAATCAGCCCAAAATTCGGTCCATCTGATATTCAGCCCGGCCCGAACCCATAGTTTGACCCGGCCCGGCCCGTTGACTAATTAAGGGAATAAATTAAAAGGGGATAAAAGAAAGGAAAAGAAAAAGAAAACATCATCTTCTCCCCCCCATTTCTTTCTCTTATTCACGACTGGCTCTCGCTCACTCTCTCTTTCTATCGCGATTCTGCAACTCTTCTTCTTCTCCATCCCGACTTCTCCGGTCATCATCTCCAGCGAGTCGTTGCGCCATCATGCCAAGCCGATGTCGTCCGCTGTTGCTCGTCGTCCCTCCTCCTGTTTTGGGTTGTTGCCCCGAATTGAAAACCCTAGGCGGAATTGGGGAAGTTTCCCCTCAATCGATATCCAGCGAATTTCGCGCCTCCGGCATTCGGATGATGCTCCGATGTCACGGCTTTCTCTGCTTTCCTCTGAACTTGGCCCCTCTTCTCAACTTCGAAACCTTAGTTTTCGAATTTGGGGAAAATTTCTCCTTTAAAGGATTTTCCGGCGAGTTATTCTTCTAGTTGAAGCCCTTGTCGCCGCGGTGAGAAGGCGTTGCTCGGTGGCTTTGATCGCAACTCCCATGGCTGCGACTTCCATTTCTCGTTTTATGCCTAAATTAAAAACCCTAGTTCATTCGAACTAGGGGACATTGTCTCTCTCGATTTTGTTAATGCCTCGATTTATATCTTGAATCTCTCCCTCTCTTGTTTTGTTTATTTATTATCGAATCTCTATATTGTATTAGTTAATGTTTTAATGTTCGCTTAATGGGAGAGCATTGATTCCCTTCACTATGCAGATTTCAGTGATGACGACGAGGCGTCGCTGCTGCTACTGGCTTTGTCTCTCTGCCGTGGTTCCGGCGCACGGCTCTTTTCTATTCCGATTCTTCACCGCCTCGACGGAGGTTCTATACTCAGCTCATCTCTCTCTCGCTAATAATCTTGAGTGTTTTATGGCTTTAGACTTAGGATTAAATCACGTTTCTGATTTGTATTGTGGTATCAAGTGCATAAGTTAGGAAAGTTTGGAGCATACTGTTGTGGTGTTTTAAGTCATTTGTTATAAGGTTCTCACTTTAAAAACTTGAAGGATAAAGTGAACTTTGCTAGGTTCGAATTCAATAATATAAAACATGCTCCATAGCTTGTTGGTTGTTACTGCTCTTGGTTTCAGTTTCGAAGATTGGATCGAAATCAAAATGCTACGGTTTCACTTGCTTTAGAACGTTGCTGTGAACATGCTTGATATTTATGGTTTGGGGGTTTGAGGTTGTGCTATTACCTTGAAGTAGTGGGGCTGTAGTTGCTTGCTTTCCCTCCTTCCTTCCTTCTCCTTCTCGCTTCGAATTTCTTACTTGCTCTATATATCTTTAAAGTGTTTCAGAATTTGGTGAAGTTTGAAGGGAGGGATAGCTGCAAAGAAATGGGTATTTATACTAGGAATTGTGGGACCTCTTTATCCAGATAAAAGTCTAATTATAGTTTATACTTTGGGTAATGAACTTCCACAATCTTATGGCTGATTATCCTCTTATTTTGCAGGTTTAGGGGGGGCTCAAGAATGGCTGCACATCAGCTGATTTGTTGGGGGAGAAAAAGGCTGATTTCTCCTTCCTTTTCCTGTAGTTTTGCTGGCTGCAAGGTGGCTGTTTGATGCTGATTTTTCTGAAGCTTGAGGGGATTGATTTGTCTTCTCTTTTCTTGATTAGAAGTAGGCGTGTAAAGACCCCCATTTGTAAGGTTATCTAATTTAATCCATTGGTCAATAGTTGTATTTGGAGACAAAGGTTGAGTTGATGTTGTACTTTTAATTATTTAATTACTAAGTTATGTAATGTAATGTAATGTTTTTAATTGTTAGTGGGTCTTATACATTTGTATATATAAAAGAAATCGGCTGATTGCCTTTTTTGCAGTGATGAAGAAATTGCTTTCTTAAAGTATACTTCTATTTACTGGGCTTGGCCCATTAGGGAACATGTTCGAATCTCGAAGCCACTAATGGGCTCGGCCTAAATTCAAAAGTGGGCTTGGCCCAATAACTAAGTCGATTCATGTGAATAATTATTCGAGATATTCGAGTTAATTTTTCTTAGCTAAGAAATAATCAAACTTAAAAATCAATGTTCTTTTAGTCGAACATCTAATCGATTATTTGTAATTTCTAATTAACTAAGAGCGACTAGCAATCAAATTGCTACTTGGTTCTAACTTGAGAATTCCTTTCTCGAAATAATATAACAATTAGAAATCGAAAATCGATTTACTGAAAGTTACTAATTTCTTTTAGCAACGTAATTAAGCTTCTAATGATAGTTTGGAAAATACAGGACATTACATCGTCGACCTTTGAAGTCGTCGCCGGAGGATGGTGGAGTCGTCGACCTCTGAAGAGCACCGGAGTTCCACTGCCACTGGCTGAGCTTCCGTCGGATTTTGGGCGATGGTGAGCCGCATCACCGGAGACGGGGAGATCAATAGAGATGGAGGAGTAGCTATGGCTTAGAGAGAGAGAGATAGTGTGAGAGTATTGAAATGGAGGGAATGAAAATGACGGCTCTCTCAAATTAGATAGGGTTTATGAGAGAAAAATGAGTATTTTTGGAACAACATCAAAAAGAGAGTAAAATTTAAGTTTTTTTATGTTTGGGATAAAATTTGATTTTCCTTAAGTTTTTGGGGGTAAGACGGTATATTTCCTCTTTTACAAATTATGGATTATTACTTTTTCAATGGGTAGTTGTGCGCATGATGGTAGTCCATGTTACAACCAAATTCTAAATTAATTATTCCTCGCTAGGGTATATTGGAAAGCTATATTTAAATATGAGGTTAAATATATTGATCTAAATCAATATATTTATATAGAGGTAAAATTTTAATTAGCCTTTTAAGATAGTAAAAAATAAATTTCGTCAGCCAACATAACAAACTTAAATTTAGCTATTTTGTGTGTTTTGGACTAAATGTTCTTATGAAGTTGACTGAACAATTTTAATTATTAAATGTTCAAAAATGAATTCCTTTAGCTTTCTTATTGATTTTTTTTCTTTTGGTTTTTTTTTTGAATTTTTAGGTTTTGTCTAGTTTCGATTTTTTTTCGTTGAATAGTATCAATAGTTCCAACAATACCAATTGTTTTATAGCCTGAAATGGTTTTCTGATTTTGTGAATTGACACTAATTTACAAAATAGTTATAACTGTACCAATTGTTTCATAGCCCGAAATAGTCTTCTAATTTTGGAACTATTGGCCCTAAATTGCAAAGTAGTGCCAATATATAGTGCTCAGTAATTTATAAGTTTTCGTCACACACAATGAAACTATTGGCATTATTTTACAAAATATCATTAATAGTGCTATGTACTCTCTCCTTCCCAATCTACATGAGTCAATTTCTGTTTGACAAAAACTTGTGTCAGCCGGAGGCACCGTGCGGCCGGGCCCAAAGTGCCAATTTTTATACAGAAAAGTGTCAATCTATATGAATGAAAGTGTCAATCTTTAACATAATTATTTTACGAATAAAATGACAATTTTTAAAAGTGTCAATCTTTATACAGAAAAGTGTCAATCTATATGAATAAAAGTGCCATTATTTTAGCCCGGCCGCACGGTGCCTCCGGCTGACCCAAGTGTGTCCCTTTCTGTTTTTGACCGACCCACTCAACATGAGCCATTTTTCTAATACATACATAATTTTAAGTTTCAAAATTAAATAAAATAATTCAATAATAGATTCTAGAAAAAGAAATTTTATCGAAAAAATATTTAACTTAAATATTTAAATCTTAAAGGTTTAACTCATAATATGACAATGTTTTATTGCTAAACAAATCTATCTTAACATGCATGCCCATTTTGAGTGTGTAAGAGGAAGATATTGCCTCAATTGAGTATTCGATTTATTATTCACAGTATATAATGTACAAGAGTGGCGTAAATCATGAAAGAGATATAACTACCAAAAATATACAATATATTCTAAATTATTCGATTATTATCACTAATACCCCCCGCAAGCAAAGCGTTGGATTCAGCTCGACGCGGAGCTTGGATCGGAACATTTCAAACAACGGTCGAGGTAGACTTTTGGTGAAGATATCTGCCAACTGTAGAGTTGATGGAACAAATCGAGTGAACAATCGACCATTTTCAACAAGTTCTCGAACGAAATGGTAGTCAATATCAATGTGCTTGGCCCGTTTATGCGACACCGGATTTTGAGTAAGAAATATAGCACTCTTGTTATCACTAAGAAGAACTGGTGGTGAGGATGGACGTGCTCGCAAGTCACGAAGTAAGTTTGTAATCCATACAATCAGAAGTTGTGTTGGCCACAACGCGATACTCGGACTCGCAGCTAGATCGAGAAATAGTAGGTTGTTTCTTCGCACTCCAAGAAACTAAGTTTGTATAATATCCTGAAATTCTTTTCAGTAAATTTAGTTAATAAGTTTGTCACTATTAAAAATAAGATATTTTCTATCATAGAAAGTATATCTTTAATTTATTAAGGGTAAATTCCTATATATATAAATATATATATATAAGTATGATAATATATATGTAAATACATAGTATATAGACATATATATAGCTTTTGTGATTAGTTAACCGATAATATTTTATAGGACTTTCATATGAATAGTTAAGATAATAGTATATACGTAAATATATATATTGTAGTAATCAATAGAAATTAGTTTTACGTAAACTAGTATATATGAATATATATTATAACATGAATAGTATAATATCAATATATTATATATTATGAATTTATACTTTTGACTAAAGGATATATATACCACTTTTTATATATTTACGTAGCATGGATATGTATGGACTAATAAAATTTTTAATATTCACCTCTAGAAAGTATGTTGCTAGTCTTCCTTACCCAACACGTATCCAATTTACTACACATAGCCAATGACTAGGCAAACCTACTAAATGACTACTTGAAGCTATATATTGTGACTAAGCTACTTACTTTCTTTTATAAATACCTAGGATATATTAGTTTGATTTCCACAGCAAACCTTCAAGTTATTTCCCAAGCTACCAAGAGTGTACTAAATATTCTTTTTTCCTTTTTGAGTTTCTATTTTCTCAAGTCGTCGTCAAAATCATCACCTAAGAAAGAAATATAGTTTTGAGCTATCCTCAGGTTGCTCCAAGTTACAGGTGAGTCCAAAATATTTTTAAAATAATTTTTAAATGCGCGCTGTATTTATATTATAAAATGCAATTATCCATAAAAATGTTTTGTGTGTATGTTCCAAGAAATGACTTCATGGATCGATCGAGATTCATTGTTAGTATCAGATATACTAACTTTGAATTGTGCGCACCCCGGTTACATGCGATGCCTTGATCACGTCGTATGCTAACTAATGATGAATTCCTTGAGTTTCGACTCGGGTTTTCTACAAGTATTGGGATTATTTGGGGTTACGACCCTGAACCCGGTCTAGATGAACCAAATGTGATTTGTAGCCTTGGTTGAGTCCAAGAATGAACATCACACACCGCAAAATGATATTTGTATTTTCAAGAGTTGTTTTCTGCAAGCCCTTGATATACCATGTATGGATAAATTGCTAGTTTTCAAAATGCTTGCCAAAGGGGCATGATCCACTGAGTACATCAAGTACTCAGCCCAAAACTCTTTCAAATGTTTTCAGGTCTGGAAGCAGGTGATGCGCAGCAAGGCTGAGGCAGGGGGTTGTTGCAGGACCTTATAAAGTTTCCGCTATGTTATTTTACTTATAACTCTGATAACAAGACTACTAGTTTTTTTTTATAATAAATAAGTCGAGCGCGTCATCTTCCAACCCTCTAGTTATATAATATGGTTTTTTTGTTTTCTAAACTTATTTCTCTCTTCCCATTTTACTTATTGTTGGATGGAGAGTGTCGTGTATCAGTTCCTTTTGGAAGTTCGAATTCCCACTCAATTATGGTTATCCCATTTTTCGAAGTGGATGTCGACTCCTCTAGTTTACTGAAAGCTGGTTTACCCCATCTTTTACTTTATGCAAGGTGGAGAGTGCCATGCAATGGTTCTATTTGGACGCTCGATTTCCTACTCACTCTTGGTAATTCCAATGTGTCGTAGTAGATGGTCGACTCGACTTGGCAACTTGACGCTGGTTTACCCCACCATTTTCTTTATAGTCTCATTTTATGTTTTAAGATACTCATAAAATGGTCATAAATTAATATTATCCCCTTTCTTCCCCGCTTCTTTAATCCAACCCCCGTCACACCCTGGTTCACAGGAATCGGGGCGTGACTAATTACTATGATCAACGGGTTAACAATCAAAATTTGAATAAATTCGACTATCCGAGAAAACGGTACCCTCATTAACATATTCCTAAATTCTCATGACTTTGTCTTTTTGATTCATTAATTCTACTTAATTTCAACTATCTCACATCGATTATTTATGAGACTTCTTAATAGAAAACTCTTATAAGAGCAAACATTGATATTCAATATCTCCAATTTTGGTTTAAAGAATAAAAATTCAAATTTGATTCATACATAGAAAAGTTTCGGTGTGAGATTTTAAAATTATTTTTTGGAAAAAGATTGATTTGATCTACTAATTATATGAGTTAGGGATTGTTGAAACAGTAAATCAAATCGAATTCATGAATATTCTGAGCCTCCCACAACAACAATCAACAAGCATCTCGACATTCAAAATTTAAATGATAACAACTACCTAAAAAAATATTGTCTTTATTAACTTATTTTTCAATTACTGCAAATAACAGACGACTTGACATTCAAATTCGAATGAATACGAATACTTTGAAAAATATTGCCCTCATTAATCTATTTTTCAATTACCCAGAACAACGGGTGGCTTGACAATCAAATTTTGTATGAATACGATTATCCAAACCTATTTTTCAATTATTATAAACAGCGGACGACTTAACGTTAAAACTAAATGAAAAATATTACCCCTTATTTATAAATTTTATTTTATGATGTAATTTAATAGTAACATGTTTTCAAATGAAGTATTGCAATATTATTTTGAAATAAATAACTATGCCATTTAGTCTATACTTTACTACCTTAAAATTTACTATTATAAAATAAAGTGATTTTCATCGAATTCCGATGGGCACTATATATTGTTTCTCATTTGCCTACTTTTTTTTTATTAATATTAGTCAATGCTAATATTCAATTTTTCTAATGAACAATCACAATACTATTATTTATTATAAATAGTACTTATATATCTGACTTATAAATTAAAATTCAAAATTTAATTAACAATCCTTGATCTATTATTTTATTGCGACGAATGTTTCACCTAAAAGTATTAGCAATAGAACTAAGCCTATTGTAGAACTAGTATGTTAAACCCAAATGTCGAATCTTGAGGAAAGCTTAACAAGGTGATTTATCGTATGAACTCACACACTAAACACTCCAGAAAGCAAGTAAAATATATAGGGTTTTAGTTTATTTATTTATTTCTAGACTTTAAATTAAAGAAAGCAAATAAATCTAACCTAGGCTTGAACTTAAGTAATAAACAAGCAAACAAGTAAGCAAGAAAACAAATTGAAACACAATACTAAAATCTAACTATTAAAGAAATAACTTAACTTTAACAAGAGTATTAAATCTATCTAGGCATAAATCAAAGAAAGCATAAGAAAGCAATTAAATCTTAAACTAAGCAAAGGAATCTTAATATGCTAAAATAAATCTAAAGCTTTAAAAAGAAGAATTAGAACTTGAATCAAATAAATCGAAGCAAAGAACATGCAAAACTACTCTAAAGAATTTAAATGATCGAATAAAGTTAAGAAACAAAGAACAAGAAGTTGAAAGAAAGCAAATACGTGAATTAAATTGATGAAACTCGAATCCGGATCCTCGATCTTCAAAATCAATACCACAAACTAGAACTAGAGTTTTTGAAAGTTGAAAAACTTAAGGAATAAAAAGTATTTTCATTACTAAAAGATTACATATATATAGCGTTCCAAAAACCTAATCTAAGAAGGAAACTAATAAGGCAAATCCGTCTACCCGGCGGTTGCCGGGTATGACTGGGCGGCCGCCAGGTGCAACATGCGGAACTTCGCCTTTATTCGGACTCGGCGACCGCCAGAAGGGGCTGGGCGGCCGCCAGGTATCTCCTGCGGTTTTTCTTCACTTCTTCCTTCACTTCTTCCTCTTCTTTTAATACTTCAATCCATTGGTTCCTCAACTCCACATTTCCTTAAACATAAACAAAAACACATAAAAGAACACAAAACACACTCACACGACATTACAAAACTCACACAAAAACACATCAAACAACGAGCTGAACAATAAGTGATCTGAGATACTCCTCCGTCCCACATGATAGGTCTCATACATTGAATATATGTGAGATATAAAATAATGAAATGAGACTATATTGAAATGAGACGTATGGAGTACAAAAGAAGCCCAACTCCTCCACAAATTCTACATAGCATTGACTTATTTTATCAAATGGAGTATGATCTAATACTAATATCCATCATTAAACTATTACATATACCACGGGCGCATTAATAAAAAAAATTGAATGAGTACGACTATCAAGAAATACTACCCCCATTAACCTATTTTTCCTATTATTGTGAATAATGTAACATTCAAGGCTATTGAAACTAATCGAGAAGTATGTATGTTATTGACTTACTTTTTTCTAATATAATTCAGCCATAATATTTTTTCTAATAAAAATTGTCGAAATTTTACATTTTGTAATACTCTCGTCGAATGTGACATAAAATGATTATGTCGAAATTCAACGGGCGCTAACACACCGATAAATGCTACTCCCTCTGTTTTTTTTTTATTTGACCCAGTTTCCTTATTGAGGTGTTTTTTTTTGAAGTGACCCATTTCTATTTTTGGGCCAAAATTAGCACATTAACCCAATTACCTACACCAAACCCTAATTAGTGAGAACCCTAATTCCCCTTCAACTTATGAATGAAATTTTCTTTCTTTTTCTCTCATTATTGGTAATTAACGTTTCTGTTTTTCCTTACAAATATGAAAGGCCACGAAAATTAAAAAAAAACAAAAAAAACCAAAGGAATAAATATATCACAGCCGCTTCAAATTAAAAAAAATAAATATAATAGAAATATAATAATTATAGGAATAAATTAATATCATAATTATAGAAATAAAAGAAACAATCAATCATCAACTTTAATCTACACTAATGATTCTATAGTGAGTAGTGTTTAATCTCTAATCTTTATTTTCTTAATTTTTGTGCAAAAAGGAACTAGGCCAGATCAAAAAAAACGGAGGGAGTACTACATCTTTCTAACTTATTTTTATAATAAAATTCACTACTAACACATTTTATATGAATTGCATTAAAATTTTCATTGAAAGGGATAATAACATTAGTTTTTTATTTTTTACTTAAAAATATTTAGTGCTTTCCGTCGAATTTCAACGGTAATATACTAGTATTCTTTTAAGTTTGAACTGGTGATGTGAATTACTGTTTGTTTGATGTGTATATATTGCAAAATGGGTTGAATTTGCGTAAGTTTATTTGCCTAAGTTGTAGGCCCACCGTGGGGCTCGAACCCACGACCACAAGGTTAAGAGTCTTGCGCTCTACCAACTGAGCTAGACGGGCTTCACATGAACAGACCTCGTTCACTTTGTTTTACTTTATTAGCTTACCACATCTTATACTTGTATATATATATTTTTTGAAAAGCATCATATCTTATCTTTATAAGAGGATTACAAAAGGAGAATAGTGGCGGTCCACGGTCCATCTCATTTAATGGTTTTATTTAACTTGTTAAGGATTTTAATTACAGGTTAAGTGAGTTGTGTATGGCTAAAAGAGAAAATAAGTCAAATGGAGTGAGACAACTCATTTAAGAAATGTGGTCAAAAGCAACAGGTGGAGATAGTATAAATTAGATCAAGAATAATGACATACAAATTTTAATGCTGGATTTTTTAAGATTAATTTTATAAGTCTTATTGTGTGACGAGTACTCTTATGTCTTATGCGATTTAACCTTAGTGAAACTCATTAGGGGTGAAATTTTAACTTTTAACTTTACCGAGTTAAAACTAATGTAACTTGATCAATGATACCATTGAAATCCCTAATTATCGACATTGAGTTAAAAACTAGTTTTAGTCGCAAATAACCCCTCTTATATTTTGAAAACTCACTCAAGAATGAAGAATCAACACTCCTGTAAATGCCTATGTGATCGATTATTTTTAGAATCCTATTAATTTGATTATATTTGTAGAATTATATTTGGGATAAATCTCTCAAAATCTAGCCCATTACAAAAAAATACTCGAAATAGTGACATATCTATTATCTATTGTTGGTAAAATAGGTACTAGAAACTTGCCGGACGTACAAAAGTTACAACGTAAATGAAGATTACAACGAACAAAAACTAAGAACTAAAAGCCGAGTCGAGGAAAGCCCTCTTTCCGCAAGACGAGATACGCCCCGGTAGTACTCTCGGTTTTGGCGTATCGTCCCCAAAGATAAAACGGCTTCGTCTCTAAGGTAGCAGCACCGCAAGACCTTGGAGCTCCGGCGAACTGGATAGAGGCGAAAAAACTGAGCTCGGAAAAATGAACAAAAGAGAGAAGTATGCAACAAGATGCGGTTTTTTTTTTTTTTCTTCTTTCTTATGCTCTCTCTTCAAATGCCTACAATCCCCTCTATTTATAAGCTGCTCACTATGTAGGGGAATTTAATACATTAAATGCATTAATCAGCCATAAAGACTATTTGAGGTAGTGGTGGAGTCGAAAGGTGAAAAGGCTGACTGTTCAGTTGAAGAGTCACCTGACTGTTCAGCTGAAGAGTCACCTTTCATAACCTCTTCCGGATGCAGCTGAGCTAGGTAGTAATCCGAGGTGCCGAAGCCGAAGTGGCATAGGCCGAAGCCAAAGTGGCACAGGCCTGGCATAAGCCGAAGCCAAAGTGGCAGAGGCCGATGCCGAAGTGGCACAGGCCGAAGCCGAAGTGACTAAGCCGAGGCCGAAGTCAAAAGACCGAGGCCGAAGCCGAAGTCCGAGGACCAAAGCCCGAGCCCGAGGCCGAAGCCGGGACCGAGGCCGACATCTAAGATCGAGGACCAAAGCCGAAGCCGAAGTCGAAGACCAAGACCGAGGCCGACGTGGCAGACCTAGGCCGAAGCTGAAGTCAAAGACTAAGACCCGAGGCCGAGGCCGACCTCATCCACAACCACTTAACTTACACTTCTTTCAAGAAAGAAGTAACTCTCTACCAACCTTTTAACATTTATATCTCACTCACCGGAAATCGATTTTGAGCATATAAATACACCACGTTCATCTACTCCGCGAGTAGAACAATAATATAATATTTAATTCAATTAATAAATTAAATATTAATTATTATTTATTTGGTCAAAACACCAAATTTCCAACAATCCCCCATATGAGTGAGATAGCCATATGCAAATGTATGCAAATGCAAAAGCTCAGTCCTCACGAGGTATAAAGGTATTAAGATAGGTAGTTTGTGGCTTTGAACCTTCCATAGTCAACACCATCGGGTACACAGGCGGCATAGTAGCGCAATGCTTTGAACTATTCCTCCACGGCGTGCACCGAGACAACGATGTTAACGCTTATACACCTCAACCTCATCCGTTCTCACGTTTTGTATCCATTTCAGCCTTGGACACCCCTTTGGTTTCATAAGTATTTCTTTAACGAAGCGGCCTCACTTCACACTTACATAGGTGGTTCTTTACCGAGTATCTTGCCATACTCAACCTCCTCGAGGTATTTAGGAATCATTAAAAGTCATAGACTTAACCTCACCACTAGATAAGCTTTCAACACTCAAACGCTTTCTAGGGAATAGTTAAATGTGAGTGTTTTCACACGAACTTTCATAGCTTAGTTTTCCCATTGAACCAAGTTCTTGGGGTTTCCAATCATCATGGTTGGGTTACCACTATGATAGTTCTTAATTTGTGGATTTTACTCCCATTCCCTCTAGCAACTTATTCATTTGATCACGGTTTAACCCTTTGGTTAGTGGATCCGCTAGATTATCCAACGACTTTACATAATCGACTGAGATAATCCCAGTTGTGATCAAATGTCTCACGGTATTATGTCGTCGACGAATATGTCGAGACTTACCGTTATACAAACCACTTTTCGCCCTACCAATAGCCGCTTGGCTATCGCAGTGAATCATCACCGGAGGCAATGGTTTCTCCCAACATGGAATGTCCTCAAGAAAGTTTCTTAGCCATTCGGCTTGTTCACCAGCTATATCCAAAGCTATGAACTCAGACTCCATGGTGGATCGGGCTTAACACGTCTGTTTTGTGGATCTCCACGTAACAGCTCCACCCCCAATAGTAAACACATACCCACTTGTGGAAAGTGAGTCTTTCGTGTCCGATATCCAGTTCGCATCACAGTACCCTTCAAGTACCGGGGGATATCTCGAAAAATGTAGCCCATGACTTTGAGTATAAGTATCTCAAAACTCGTACAAGAGCTCTCCAATGCTCTTTGCTTGGATTGCTCGTGTAACGACTCAATTTATTCACGGCACATGCTATGTCGGGTCTAGTGCAATTTGTAAGATACATTAAACACCCTATGACACGAGCATAGTCTTCTTGAGCAACCGACTTTCCTCGGTTCTTGCTCAAATGAACATTAAGTTCAATAGGGGTTTTGGCGGGCACGCTTTCAAAAGCGTTAAACTTCTTGTGAGCACTTTCTCAACATAGTGAGATTGTGACAAGACAATCCCATCGGATTTCCTTAGAATTTTCATTCCAAGAATAACATCCGCTAAACCCAAATCTTTCATGTCAAAGTTCCTCTTTAACATGTTCTTAGTTTCGTTAATTACACGGATATTACTACCCATGATTAACATGTCTTCTACATAAAGACACACAATAACATACCCGTTATTCGTGTTCTTAATGTAAACACATTTATCACACTCGTTTATCTTAAATCCATTTGACAACATCACATTATCAAATTTCAAGTGCCATTGAAGTGGCGCTTGCTTCAATCCATAGAGGGATTTAACCAGTTTGCAAACCTTCTTCTCTTTACCAGGTTCTACAAATCCTTCTAGTTGTTCCATATAGATTTCCTCCTCTAAATCTCCATAGAGGAAAGCAGTTTTCACATCCATTTGATGTATCTCGAGATTGTGCAAAGCAGCAATCGCCAGAAGCACCCTAATAGATGTAATCCTTGTTACAGGAGCATAGGTATCGAAATAATCGTACCCTCTTTCTGCTTAAACCCTTTGACAACCAAACGGGCTTTGTATTTGTCAATTGATCCATCGGCTTTGTATTTCCTTTTAAGGATCCATTTGCATCCTAAGGGTTTGCACCCTTCGGGCAAATCAACCAACACCCAAGTGTGGTTTTGCCTTATGGAATCAATTTCACTTTGTACCGCTTCTCTCCAAAGCGGACTATCCGATCTAGAAAAAGCTTCTTTGATCGTCGTTGGTTCTTGATCCAACATTAACACTACATAATCCGGACCAAATTGCTTTGGTTTCCGAACTCTACTACCACGTCTCGGTTTACTATCTTCTGGATTAGACCTTTGTCGCTTGCGTGACTTAGGTTCTTCATCCTCGGATTTAGAACTCGTGGCTTCACCTTCAATTCTATTGCTAGAATTGAGTTCTACATTACCCTTGCCTTTACAAGGATATATGTGTTCAAAGAATATCGCATTCCTTGACTCGATCGTTGTTCCCACAGTCATGTCGGGTACTTCCGACTTGTGGATAACAAAGCGATAGGCGCTGCTGTTATGCGCATACCCAATAAAGATGCAATCAACCGTTTTAGGGCCAATTGTAACTTGTTTAGGTAGAGGCACTTCAACCTTCGCCAAACACCCCCACACTTTAAGGTATTTGTACGATGGTTTCCAACCTTTCCATAACTCATAAGGTGTAACATCTTTACCTTTGAGTGGAATCTTGTTCAGTATGTAGTTAGCCGTCAAGACAGCTTCCCCCCACATGTTTTGGGGCAACCCTGAACTAATCAACAAAGCATTCATCATCTCCTTAAGAGTTCGATTTTTACGTTCAGCAACGCCATTTGATTGAGGTGAGTAAGGAGCCGTCGTTTGATGAATTATACCACTTTCGTTGCATAATTCCTCAAACGGAGCAACATATTCACCACCTCTATCACTTCGAACACTCTTAATTCGACCACTTAGTTGATTTTCGGCTTCATTCTTGAAGTGTTTAAACGCTTCAATAGCCTCATCTTTACCTCTTAAAAGATAAAGATAACAATATCTCGTGCAATCATCGATGAACGTGATAAAGTACTTCTTACCACCACGAGTTTGCACATACTTTAAATCACACACATCGGTATGAATTAAATCAAGGGGTTTCGTGCTCCTCTCAACCGAATGAAATGGTTGTTTTGTCATTTTCGCCTCAACACAAATTTCACATTTGTTTTGAGTGTTAACTTCATTTAACTTTAGTAAATTTAAATTTACTAATCGTTTTATAGCATTTAGATTAACATGTCCTAATCTACAATGCCATAAATCAGAGCACTCAAGCATATAAGAGGAAGTAGTAGCATTTTCATTACTCTCAATAGATTTTGGTACATGGCGTATAGCTAATACATTCAATCTAAAAAGACCATCAGAGAGGTAACCCTTTCCAAGGAAAGTACCACTCTTTGACAAAATAAACTTGTCAGACTCAAAAACTAGTCTAAACCCCTTATTAACTAGAATAAGTTCTTTCGGATGTCAGGAACATGCAGCACGTTCTTCAAAGTTAGAGAATTCCCAGATGTAAGCTTTAACACCACATCTCCAACTCCGACAACCACAGACGAAGCTTGGTTCCCCATGTTGAGCTTCCTCCCCTCAACAACTTGATAGGTAACAAACTTGTTCCTATCGGCACACACGTGTGCAGTAGCGCCAGTGTCGATGAACCAGCCTCCCGGCTTTTCGACTTGGTTAACCTCCTCGGTGACCACAGCCGTAAAGTCTTCTTTCACCCACTCGCCGTCTTTTTCGGCGACGTTGGCAGCATGTTTCTTCTTCTTTTTATTCTTGGGCTTCTTGCAGTCCTTCGCAGTATGCCCATGCTTGCCACAATTGTAGCAATCACCATCAAATTTCTTCGATGGTCCCTTCGCCTTGCCTTTGTCTTTGGCATTTAGGCGATCACGCTTGTTGGAGGGACCGTCCTTCTCCATCAAGTTCACCTTTGCATCAGACGATGCCTTCGGTTTATCTTGATTGCGCACATCGGACTCGATGCGAAGCTTCACAATCAAGTCTTCAAGAGTCATTTCCTTTCGCTTGTGCTTAAGGTACTCTTGAAGTCCTTCCAATTCGGGGGCAACTTCTCGATCAACGTTGCAATCACGAACGCGTCCGGAAGAGCCATCCCCTCAGCATGGACGTCATGTACAATGAGTTGAAACTCTTGTACTTGCTCCATCATCGGTCGAGTATCGACCATCTTGTAGTCCAAGTATCGTGCTACCACGAACTTTTTCGTACCCGCGTCATCGCTACGGTACTTCTTGTCTAACGCCTCCCAAATTCCTTTGGAGGTGTTGACACCGGAGTACACATTGTACAAGCTATCATCCAAGGCATTTAGGATGAAATTCTTGCACAAGTAATCTCCATTTCGCCAATTGTCGTAGAAGGCTCGAACATGGAAGTTCGCCTCCTCCGCACTTGGAACCGGTGGTTCATCTTCCGTTAGGAAGTTCGCCACCCCCAATGTTGTTAAATAAAACAACATCTTTTGTTGCCATCTTTTGAAGTCGGCTCCTCCGAACTTCGGTGGCTTCTCGGCGGGTGGCATCACCCTTGGTGCCGAGTTCACTCCCATAAGGGAGCCACTTGGGTTATGCCCGAAGGCACCCATAGCCGAGCCCACGAATGGCGCTCTAACAGTTCCACTAAACGTGGAACCAACAGTCCCACCGAAGGTGGCACCAACAGAGCCGGTCGTACCAGAACCTCCGCTTGATAGGAATGGATTATTCCAAACCCATTAACTTGAAGGCCTAGCCGAGGCCGAGGTGGAACCGCCAGTGGCCGAGGTGGAACCGCCAGTGTTGGACATTGCCGAAGTAGTAGAGAAGGTCGGCAACGACATGGTCGAGGGAGCAACAGTCGACGATATGGTGGATGGCATCGTCGAGGACACGATGGACGGAGTGATGGAAGCCGAGGTGGTAGAATCGGTGGAAGCAGCAGTGCTCGTCATCTTCAGTTACGTCGGAAGGCAAGTAGGTATCTCGTCTTGCGATTGTTGGTAAAATAGGTACTAGAAACTTGCCGGGCGTACAAAAGTTACAACGTAAATGAAGATTACAACGAACAAAAACTAAGAACTAAAAGCCGAGTCGAGGAAAACCTTCTTTCCGCAAGACGAGATACGCCCCGGTAGTGCTCTCGGTTTTGGCGTATCGTCCCCAAAGATAAAACGGCTTCGTCTCTAAGGTAGCAGCACCGCAAGACCTTGGAGCTCCGGCGAACTGGATAGAGGCGAAAAAACTGAGCTCGGAAAAATGAACAAAAGAGAGAAGTATGCAACAAGATGCGGTTTTTTTTTCTTTTTCTTATGCTCTCTCTTCAAGTGCCTACAATCCCCTCTATTTATAAGCTGCTCACTATGTAGGGGAATTTAATGCATTAAATGCATTAATCAGCCATAAAGACTATTTGAGGTAGTGGTGGAGTCGAAAGGTGAAAAGGCTGACTGTTCAGTTGAAGAGTCACCTGACTGTTCAGCTGAAGAGTCACCTTCCATAACCTCTTCCGGATGCAGCTGAGCTAGGTAGTAATCCGAGGTGCCGAAGCCGAAGTGGCATAGGCCGAAGCCAAAGTGGCACAGGCCTGGCATAAGCCGAAGCCAAAGTGGCAGAGGCCGATGCCGAAGTGGCACAGGCCGAAGCCGAAGTGACTAAGCCGAGGCCGAAGTCAAAAGACCGAGGCCGAAGCCGAAGTCCGAGGACCAAAGCCCGAGCCCGAGGCCGAAGCCGGGACCGAGGCCGACATCTAAGATCGAGGACCAAAGCCGAAGCCGAAGTCGAAGACCAAGACCGAGGCCGACGTGGCAGACCTAGGCCGAAGCTGAAGTCAAAGACTAAGACCCGAGGCCGAGGCCGACCTCATCCACAACCACTTAACTTACACTCTTAAGAAGTACTCTCCACCAACCTTTTAACATTTATATCTCACTCACCGGAAATCGGTTTTGAGCATATAAATACACCACGTTCATCTACTCCGCGAGTAGAACAATAATATAATATTTAATTTAATTAATAAATTAAATATTAATTATTATTTATTTGGTCAAAACACCAAATTTCCAACAATTATACACATGAAAATTATACTAGTTTGTAAGCATACGATGAAAATAAAATTATTTAGAGGGTCATGCTCTCTCCATCATTGTTAAATACATCATTAATCATGTTTTATTAATATAAAACTTTACAGTATTATTAAGAAAATAAAAATATACGTTAACTGTGGTAGCGATGAATGGTTTAAATTGTAGTAGATTCATAAGTTGGTTTAAAAAAATTTACAATAATTTAATTTGTATATTTCTTTGAGGATTCTCCGAAAAAAAAAAGAAAAGGAAAGGAGATGGATTAGATAGAGCAAGAGGTGGAACGACGTATAAAATGGTTTTATAGCCGCGTTCTTGTGCGGTGGAGATTGCGACTCTCGCGGCTAAGCTGAGCAGAGCAGGCCTCACGCCTTCCCACCTCCATCGCCGCCTGCTGCAGCCGCGCCCGCGCGTGAACTGAACCCCCGCCAACCTCGCCGTGGACTTCGGTATCTGTCATGTCTCTCTCTATCCTCTCTCTCTCATCCTCCAACACCACAATCAGAAAATTCCCCCCTTTTATCTCCGTTTCCGGACTTTCTTCCCCGTCTTCCGCTCTCAATTCCTTCCCCCTTTTTAACCGCGGACCCACTCGTTCTCATGGCCCCCTCACATGGTCTCCTCCAATCATTTCCAAATTTAACTTTTCCTCCTCCTCCTCCTCTCCTTCTTCCATGTCGAGTGGCAGCGACGCCAGCTCTACTGATGGTCTGGTTGACGACAGTCGTTGTGGCTCTGAAGCTGGAGACCTAGGAGTTTCCGATTCCGACGACGACGAATCCCCCAATGCTCATACCCGCGACTCGCCTGACAAATTGCCCGACAGATGGCACGTCCTCGGCCTTGGCCAAGCTATGGTATTTCTTTTTTCTTTTTCTTTTTTTTCCCTCTCTCTCTATTATTTCCATTCATTTCTGTTAATTCTCCAGGCCATTTGTCCTAATTGTGGATATACAATTTTACTAGAATGAATTGACATGAGACTGTTATTGTTGCAATTCATTATTTTGTTTCCGCTGCCTTCAGCTATACAAACACTTCCCCTTTTTTTGCCTGACTTGTCGAATATGTAGCTATCGCTTATGCACCCTTGATATTGTAAAGAACACATTTTTATTGAAGAGATAACGAATCGAAATTAAAAAATAATTATGGTGGCCCTTAGCGTAGGTTGTTGAAAATTTGGTTTTTGGATGGGAAGTTTTCTCCTTTTTTTGTGGGCGTAGGAGTAACTTTTATGGATATGGACGTTAAGTGCAATGTATCAACATGTGATCAGTTTTTGTTGATATTTCATAAATTTTGATTCTGCAGCCTTTGGCCTTACAAGCAGTGTTCCTTTTTATGGCCGACATGTATGAAATATGTAGTCATTGCTTGACACCTTGATAGAGTAAACAGTCAATAATGGGGAAATAGCTTGGAATTAGGAATGAAATGAGTAACCCTGGAATACTGCCCCGATTGTAGCTGGCTGTAGAAATAGCCAATTATTCAATTGATTTCCTGCTGATTTTTCTCTAGAAAAAGTATGTGTGTAATTCACCTCCATTCTGACCCAGAAGTTATGGAATTGCTATTCATTCTGACACAGAAGTTATGGAGTACTTTTTAGGGTGTTACGGGAATGAAGTTAAGCAGTTCATTTTCATTGTTTAGGTGGACTTTTCTGGAATGGTTGATGACGAATTCCTTGATAGACTCGGACTAGAAAGGGGCACAAGGAAAGTGGTGAATCATGAAGAAAGAGGTAGAGTTTTACGAGCCATGGATGGATGCAGCTATAAAGCTGCTGCTGGTGGTTCGCTGTCCAACACCTTGGTTGCGTTGGCAAGGCTTGGTGCTCAACCTATTGGAGGACCTGCGCTTAATGTTGCCATGGCAGGCAGTGTTGGAAGTGATCCCTTAGGTGGATTCTACCGGTAGGATAAGTAGTGTGTGCTTTTCCATAATCTTACTGTTTCCACCTTCTGCCATCCATTAGTTCTAATCTAGTATCATTCCACAAAGTCAAAGTGAATTCATTATTTTTGAGTATTATCTGCATCTAGGCTCCTTCCACATTTTTGTGTTCTTACACTTTGTTTCAAGTGATCTATAGCATGAACCGGGATTAAGTAGGCAGCTTGTGTGCTTTTAACATTGTTTTTCTCCAATTTCTTTTCTGCCGGATTGCTTACAAGTGTTATATTTGAATTATACTCTTGCGAATGTTTACACAGATCAAAACTCCAGCGAGCAAATGTGAATTTCCTTTCAGAACCAGTGAAGGATGGTACTACTGGCACAGTTATTGTTCTCACAACTTCGGATGCTCAACGGACAATGCTTGCGTATCAGGTTTGGTAGCATTTCCTTCATCTCGATCTTAACATCACAACCTCCCCCAAAGCCTACAGTTTATACCTTACATATATACTATTAGTTAATGAAAATTCGAAGAGTACCATTTACAGAGTGACTTCACTATCTTCGAGTATTATTTTAACATATCCTCAAAATCACTATTATGCTATTAAAATTCTCTGTCCCTCTATCACCCTCTTTCCCTTCCTCTTATTGATCCTTGCAAGTTCCCCTTATTATGCATGTTAGATTTGATGTTCAAGCTAGGTTCTGAGATAGAATTAGATATTCTGAACTATTAAAGCTTATAATCTTATTTGTTATGCTTCATCAAGTCGGAGGATATAGGATGTTCAGTATAGTGGAAAATATGAAGACAATGTTCTCCGGTTTAACTAACTACTACGTTAACATAGAGTATTGCTGATGTATGTGTGGTAGGCTTTTCAGTTACTGCCAACCATAAAAGAATCAAAGAAATGTACAATGAAAGATTTGTTGTTAGATCGATCATTTTATGTTGTGAGAAAGGTTTGAGAAAATACACCCTGAACCAAGGAATATTGAGATTTCCAAGACAGATTTTTCCCCCTTACATGACAATATTAAAAAGCTCTTTGAGAGGTTAATGTTTCAGTAAAATATGTGCATTTGTCTTCCTCTAATGAACTACAGTTGCTAGGTGACTAATTATTAAGAAGCTAGGCTTTCATTATGCATTTTAAGCCACTGATCCCATTTTTGTGGCTTGTTTGAAGCTCATAATCCTTTGCTTGAACTAATGAACTAGTATTTTACCCGTGCGATGCACGGAAAGTGCTGTGTGAACTATATATTCATACTATAATTCGAATGAGAATATTCGCTCGATTAAATTAAAAAAAATTGCGTTAGATAATTATCTTTTTATAAGATCACCAACTTGAATCGAACTTTAGAACCAAATAATTATTTTTTGTTATGGTCTGATCATTATTGTTTGAGTTGCTAACATGCCATTTTGGACCCACAATTTGAGATCTTGGTGGAATCACTGGAATGACGCTTCACAAATTAGTACTCCATCCGTCCAAGATCTATAGACCCATTTTTTTTGGCACGCGTGGTTTACAATGATTTTTTTAAAAACAAATTCTTTTACGGGATACTATGACACTCGTAGTATCCCGTAAAAAAATTTGTTTTTTTAAAAAGTTATTGTAAGATCCATCGACGCCAAAAAAATGGGTCTATAGATCTTGGACGGAGGGAGTACTACATTAAATTTGACAAAAAATTGACAATAGAGGACACAAATCAAACTCGCAAACTGTCAAAACGCGATTCACCAACAACCTTCTCGTAATTTATTTTTGTTTGCAGATAAGTTGGTTACAAAAGTAATTGATAATTTTACTCTTGAAGTCCATACATTGGATGCAATAGAAGCAATCAAATTCAGAAACACAGGACACCAACTGATAACATCAAAGTTTTAAACACATTATATTGTTATATGACGTTTCACATTATAAAATTTTCATAATTTCTACAATGGTCGATAACTGATTAGTGTTCAAAGGAGAAAAAAGTTCATAGTATAATCCCAGCTAAAATTAATTGAGTTATAACCTTAGCATCATATATAATCATACATCTCAATGATTGTCGTAACAGCAGCTGATTTTAGTACTGCCAGTCATCATAGTTATTAAAAACAGTCATTAATCAAGAAAAGAATTTAAACAGAGTGCATCTTTTCACAATGTCTCATGACATACATATCTCATACTTGAAAGGATGTTTTTATAATCTCTAATTCTGAAGACCCTTTCTTCTATGTGCATGTATGTGCAAATTAAAAAGATATACTATATGCTTTCGAATATTTCAATCGCCTAATGGAAGCCACTTTTTTTCCACTACTTAAGTAAGAAAATGGAAATCAAAATCACAATATAATCCAACTGCTATGGCTTTATATATAATTTAAAGTAAACGCTGCTATGGCTATATATAAATGAGCATGATAAAAAAAAAATAGCAAAAACCATTAGCATGCCTGGTTTCTTGTTGCAAAAAAAGGATGGAACATTATCAACAACACAATAAAAAAGAATGGGCCTGGACCTCTTAGAAGCCAATAACTTCTTTCTCAGCAGTCAGCACAATAATCTCAACTCCTGAAGCAGCTAATTTTTCCTCTAAAAAATTACACAAGCCAGCTGAGCACACTTAAGGCCTTCATCTTAGTGCTGAAGATATCTATGTATAACACAATACTTGTATTAGAGACGCACAAAGGGAATCGAATCTAACTTCACAAAGTAAATCAGATCTAAAGATTTTTAATAAATCTACTTAACAAATCATGTTGGAAGCATAAAAATGGTATTCAATTTATTATTCTGAAGTAAGAAGCAGTACTTCTTGAGCACATATTGTCCAGAATCATCGAATTATAAGTAGCATCAACCATTAATTTAAAGAAAATGCAACAGTCCAGTACTTTGTTGAACAAAAGTTGAGAATAATCTTCAATCATCTGAACATTTCAGGGGGTACGCGAGTTATAACTCTCTTCTCCTTTGCCCGAATTTCTCCCAGTATAACTGCACCCAACAACTGAATATATTAACAGTCTTTTGGAAAATGGAAAATCTATAAGACTTAAATATGAGATAAAAAAGAAATTTATATAGCTTGTACTAAAGAAAGTCGTTAAGTTCTCTGCTCAGCTACAGTGCTTCCATTCTGGACAAACCTTTCATCTCTATGCTAAAAGGCTGAAATACAATAAATTGGGATCGTATAATTAACGCGGGTCAAAGCTTCTAATCAGAAATTTTATGTGAACCTATCTCTTTTATCAAATATCCTAAACTTCCCTAATACAAATTTTAAGAGTGCAAGGCTTTAGCACGCAAGATAAAATATACACATATATCTCCTCATTCTTTTAGTAAGATTATTGCAAAAGGATTAAAATTGGACCTAAATTTCTGAAACAGTAATGAAAAATAGGGTGATAGCTCTTGCAATTCATCCCTCGTGTCTCTCTCTCTCTGATCTCCATTTTAAGGTGACAGAGAAAAATCGGAGAAGGGATAATATCTTCAGACGCTTAATTAAAATTGAAAGGGTGAAGATGGATTTAAGATTTAAAGGAAAAGTAATACTCCTTACATAAGATGGAGAATTTGTTTGGAACATGTGGAGATCTCTAATACAGGACTACCTACAAAAAAAAATTAAACAAAACAAATTAAAAGTAAGAAAGAAAGAAGAGAAAAGAAGAAGAAAAGTTACGTACTGTGTTGGCCGCCGAGACGGTCGACGGTGTGGTGGAAGTCGGGAGTCCAGGGACCTAGCGTACTGCCTAACGCCGTTAATGTTGTTATTTCTCCCAACGCCGCCATAGCTGCTGCTGCTGCTGCTGCCCATTTTCTCCATCTTTCTATTTCTTGTTTGGATTGAACTGAGGAAGAAGAAGAAGAAGAAGCACCTGCAGGCAGAAGAATTAGTTCAGATTATAGAGAGAGAGATAGATAGAGAGAGAGAGAGAGAGAGGGTGGGGAGGTGTTGAAACACCGGGGAAAAGTCGGCGTGGCGTGTTGCTGACAAATGCTAGTAAAATGGTGGAGATATAGGAATAGATTGAGACGACCTTGTAGATATTTTTATCGATCTCCTGAGTCGGAGAAACATTCTTCATCAAATTGACATATCTAGAGCCTTAAATTTTTCTAAATTGAGTTTTTTTTAAGCGGAAAAGAGAATCGAAGATCAGATTTTTAAGTGAAAAGAATTGGAAAATTTGTAAAAAAAGTAGGGGAAAAGGTTTTGAGTGGTGCATCGGGGAACTAAACAGGCGCTGCATTGTTAATCGTACTACTTAAACATAATTATTGCATTGAAAAACAGCATTTAAAGAGATTTATTATTTACATAATAACAACAAAATCTAGATAAGTAGTATTGTGAAATTTAGGCGGGAAAGTGCATTTGAAAATGTTTTATGCTTTTATATATATAATAGATAGATATGATTTGTGAAATTGAAAGTGATTTCTTTTGACACCTTCAATGTTTCTAGAGCTGATAAGTGATTCAACAATGAGCTTAAATCCCATATTATTTGAACTTAGGCTTCTATTTGTCTTCAAAAAGTTGTGATCTTTCCTTTTCATTTGTGATGAACTCGAAGTTTGGAACAGATTGTCATGTTGCTGGTCAGTTATGACTGCCAATAAGTTTTCATAGTCATGTCCTTAATAACATCTTTAGAACCATAGTTAATAAATGCTCTATCCCGAATCGTCTGTTCTATGCTTCAATTTAATGGAAGTAAGACATTTGCCCTCAAAATGTTCTCTTTAATGATACCACCAGGGCACGTCTTCAAGAGTAAACTATGATTCTTGCTTGGCTAGCTTGATGGCCAAAACAAGTATATTAGTTGTTGAAGGATACTTATTTGAATTTCCCAACACCATCAAAACAATTGCCATGGCATGTGAGGAGGCCCGCAAATGTGGTGCTCTTGTTGCCATTACAGCCTCAGATGTTAGCTGCATTGAGAGACATTATGATGATTTCTGGTAAACATTTTGTGAGATACCTAATTCTTTGTAGACATTATTTGGTCTTTGCTCATCATTAAGCATTTTGTATAATTGTTTGTTGATCAGGGACATCATGGCAAACTATGCAGACATAATATTTGCCAACAGTGATGAAGCCAGGACATTTTGTCATTTTTCGTCAAAAGAGAGCCCCATCTCGGCCACTAGGTACCTGAGCCATTTTGTTCCGTTTGTTTCAGTGACAGACGGGCCTAGAGGGTCGTATGTTGGTGTGAAGGGAGAGTCTGTGTACATACCTCCAAACCCTTGTGTGGCAGTGGATACTTGTGGGGCTGGGGATGCCTATGCCTCTGGCATTTTGTATGGTCTGACACGCGGTATATCTGACTTGACAAGTATCGGTACCTTAGCTTCAAAGGTTGCATCTGTAGTTGTTGCACAGCAAGGAACACGATTAGGAGTACAAGATGCCGTTAAGTTAGCCGAGTCATTCACCTTCCATCATAAAAACTCTGCTAGGTGGAGGAGGTCTGATGTAGCAGCTTCTGATCAAATTTCCAGCTTGTGATCTTTTTCTACCTTTTTAGTGTCCATGGTTGTTTATAGCAGCAGCACTGTATGTATATCTTGGAACTAGTAATTAGTTATGAGATTGTTAGATTTGGTTATTCTTGAGTTGTTGCATGGCAGGAAGAGATTGATTCTGTGCTATGAGAGAAAGATGTAACATCAGTTTGTCTCCATGTATCGGACAGAGTGGTACAAGTGTTTTATTCTAGGCTGCATACCCCCATTTTTTTTCTCGAACTAAATGTTCTTGGCCTTTCACTTTGGAAGAGGTGGTTTGTATTGATAAAATCAAAGCCGATTACTGTATTAGGAAAAATAATCAGCACCAGAAAAGAAAGAAAGAAAAAAAAAAAAAAAGAACAAAATTATCCCACCTATTGTCTCAAAAAGTTCTTAGTTATACCAAATTTCAGTTCCTCACCCTTTTCTTAAAATAGAAGATCTTGTGGTTTCTTTGATCAAATCAAGTAGAGCAAATGGTTTCTTAGAATTTTTTTTTTTAGGGTAAATCACTGCATTCATTAAGAATCAAAGAAGCAAAGCTTCACTGCATATAGCATTTTGGAACTGCGGAGGGATAGAGCCCACAAACAATCTAGGGCAAGAGGCATCAAAAGCATAACGAGAAAGTCTCTGAGCAAGCAGACGTCCTAACCCATCTAAACTCAATTCTATCGAAATTACTGAAAGTAGCCGGTATAGATGTGGCAATATTTCCAAGATATGATGGTGGATGGACGGATTTCTTCAATTTTCGAACAAGCTCCAAGCAGCCAGATTCGATGAAAATATTCCGGAAATTCCGATCTAAGGCAATCTGAATACCCACCTGGCACGCAAGAGCCTCGGCAATAGCAACGTTCATACACACCTCTCTCTTCGTAGCAAAAGCAAGCAAACCATTGCCATATTCATCCCGGAAGGCACCTCCCAGGCCCGCCGCAATACCCTTAAGCACAGAGGCATCAAAGTTCATCTTAACAAAACCCCGTGGGGGTGGCTGCCAAGATTCAGAGTTAGTGATCAAACCTGGCTGCTGGGATCGAGCGTGAATAGCGGAGAATTCCTGGCAGGTGGCAGCCGCAACCCGGAAATAGGTGTTGTGGTCCATAGTCTTCCGTTCAAATATGAGAGCATTTCGAGCGCGCCAAAGAATCCACAAGTGACAAGCAAAAAGATGAACGAACTGGGGATCCTTGTTCTTGACCACTGCCAAAATCCAGTCGGGAAAGGGAACCTCACGTGCTGAAGGAGGGAAATTAAGCTTGAGCATGCTCGCTCACCAAAAGAAAGAAGCCCACTCACAGTCTCGGAAAACATGTGTGTTTGATTCAATATCCAGTCCACATCTCGGGCAAATTTGATCCAGGTGGGGGATTCTTCGTGCAAGTGCAGACCGAGTAGGAATAATTTGCTTCATACAACGCCACATAAAGAGTTGAATTTTAGGAGGAATTACCAATTTCCATATCCTCTCCCAAGTTGTAGACTGAGGGTTTGACGTCGAGGGCTTCGATGACACAACATCTTTCAAACTCTTCGCCAACCAATAGCCGGATCGAACTGAGTAGACACCGTCTTTGGTAAAATCCCACATCAAGCAATCTTCCTCATTTTAAATAAGTTTATGATTGGAATTTCAAGAATATTTTGAGCAATTTCAGAGGAGAACAAGGACTCAATGAGCTGTGTATCACACTTTCTCTCGGGCAAGATGAGGTCAGAAACTTTTGAAATATGAGGGGGGACATTCGCTGGCTTCGGAACTTTGAAAAACGGAATATTTAGGACCCAAGGATCAGTCCAGATATTAACAGAAAGACCGCTGCGAATATTCCACCTGAGACCTTTTGAGATCAGATCACGCCCCGCCAAAATGCTTCTCCAGACATAACTCGGTCTATATCCAATTTTCGCTTCGAGAAGGGAAGTCCTTGGAAAATACCATGCCTTAAGAGATCGACCAAGAATCATTTCAGGTGATTTCAATAAACGCCAGCTCTGTTTGGCCAGCATGACTTTGTTGAAACAAGAAAAATCTCTCAAGCCCCTAATCCACCATATTTTTTAGGCTGGCACAAACTATCCCAGCAACTCCAATGTCTAGAACTATCACTGTCCCTCTTTCCCCACCAAAATTTTGCCACTAAGGAACTTAAATTGTGACAAGTACCTTCCGGCAGGAGAAAACAACTCATAAGGTATGTCAGGATAGATTGAGCAATGGACTTGATCAGCACTAATTTGTCGGCAGTTGACAATGATCTCGCCTTCCAATCTTTGAGCTTCCTAGCCACTCTATCAACCACAGCCAAAAAAGACCTTTTTTGGAGCGGCTAACCCAAGCAGGGATCCCGAGATAGATAGCGATTTTTTGGACATATTTGATACCTGAATTAGATGTGATTGCTCCCACAACATCAGCCGGGACCCCTTTGCTAAAAGTTACTTCTGATTTTTCAAAGTTCACCAATTGCCTTGAAGCATCACAATATTTTTGAACAATAGAAAGGACTTGCTGGAATTCATGCATATTAGCTCTCCCAAACACAATGCTATCATCCACAAATAAGAGATGAGAGACCGCATGAGCTCCACGGCAAATGCGAGCTCCATGAATAAGATTAGCCCTTTCAGCTTGATGAAGGAGGGCTGAAATTCCTTCTGCACAGAAGAGGAACAGGTAAGGAGACAACGGGTCTCCTTGGTGAAGCCCCCGAGAGGGGATAACAGTCGAAGAGAGGTTCCCATTAATCACCACTGAGTAAGTAACAGAAGAAATGCAACGCATGATAAGCTCAACAAAAGCTTGACTGAGGCCAATACGGCAAAGAACCCTCTGTAGAAACTGCCACTCCACACGGTCATAGGCTTTGCTCATATCAAGTTTGAGGGCGAAAGAATGGCCTTTCTTGGAAGAATTGCATTTCATGTTATGAAACAACTCAAACGCCATAAGAGAATTATTAGAAATAGATCTCCCAGGAACAAAAGCTGATTGAGTGGGGCTAATAAGAGAAGGGAGAACATATTTCAGCCTATTTGTAATGGTTTTCATGACAATTTTGAAAATAACATTGCACAGGCTGATAGGGCAGAAGTCCTTAGGGCTCTCTGGATTTTTCTTTTTAGGAATCAGAGTGATGCAAGTGTGGTTAAGGTGTTGCGGGGAGGCTTCTTTGTTAAGGATGTTTAACACCACCTCTAGAACATCGTCTCGAACAATCGACCAAAATTTAGAATAGAAAAGAGCAGGGGTACCGTCAGGACCTGGAGCTTTGAGAGGATGCATTTGTGAGAGAGCTTCCATAACTTTTTCTGGGGTAAAAGGCTCATCAAGCTTTTCGTTAATCGCCCTTGTGGCTCTAGGCTGCACAGCCTCAATAACATCATCCATTCCAAAAGTAGTTCCGGTAGAAAAAATATCATGAAAATAGTCCACGAATATCGCTTCAATTTCAGCTTCCTCAAACCGCCATTCTCCCTCGTTTTTAATCTGTGAGATAGAATTTCGTCGTTTTCGCCCCGAAGCGGTTCTGTGGAAAAAAGAAGTATTTTTGTCTCCATCTTTGATCCAACTCGCCCTAGAACTCTGATGCCACATTGTTTCCTCCTTCTTAAGCAGATCGTGAAGTTCATTTTCAATATTTTTGGATTCTCTTCTCACCACAATGGAGCTTGGTTTTTGTTGCAGAGAGAGAAGCTCTTTCCTCAACTCTACAATCTTTCTAGAGACATTTCCAAAATGCGAAGATTCTCAATTTTTAAGGCCATTAGCTGTCGCTTTGAGCGTCTGCATAAACTCTCGGGGACATCCCAATCTCAAGGAGGGACGCCAACAATCTTGCACTACCCGTCCACAAGAAACATCTTGAAGCCACATGGCTTCAAATTGATAATTTTTGCATTTTCGTTGTGTGCCCGAAAGGACAGGGGCTGCCCAACGAACAAGGATCGGACAATGATCCGACACATGTCGGACTAAATGCTCCACTAGTAATTAGTTATGTGATTATTAGATTTGGTTATTCTTGAGTTGTTGCATGGCAGGAAGAGATTGATTCTGTGCTATGAGAGAAAGATGTAACATCAGTTTGTCTCCATGTATCGGACAGAGTGGTACAAGTGTTTTATTCTAGGCTGCATACCCCCATTCTTTTTCTCGAACTAAATGTTCTTGGCCTTACACTTTGGAAGAGGTGGTTTGTATTGATAAAATCAAAGCCGATTACTGTATTAGGAAAAATAATCAGCACCAGAAAAGAAAGAGAAAAAAAAAAAAGAACAAAATTATCCCACCTATTGTCTCAAAAAGTTCTTAGTTATACCAAATTTCAGTTCCTCGCCCTTTTCTTAAAATAGAAGATCTTGTGGTTTCTTTGATCAAATCAACTAGAGAAAATGGTTTCTTAGATATTGTTGCATGCAAATGGAAGTGGTAATTGTTAAAATTCTCATAGTACGTAACACTAATTAGCCATTTAGTTACTTTTGTGGAGGATAGAAGAACCTCCTCTATAGTTCAACATATTCCTACCTTATTAGTTTTGCAGTTTCCCTCTTCTTGGCATCTAATTGATGATCAACGGACAAAGAGTAACGACGAAAGACTATAAAGTTAGGCCTGCACAACTAGTATCAACACCAAATGCTCTACAAACTGATGTTTCTCATCATGTCTTTTTGCACTACTTTGCTTGCAACAATATGATACAAATATTTGACTCATCTCTGAATTCTGAAAAACTAGAATATCGAGGCACAGAAGGGGTTAAGATATCAAATGAGACTACTGCACCCAAACCTCAATTTTCTTTTAAATTACTAAGTTCCATCGGTGGCTGTGACCTGCACGAGCAAAGCATACACAATTCAAGAATGCAAAATATAAACATAAATCATATATTGTGTAATACTTTATATTCAATTCTCAGTCTGCTTGTTACTGGGGTACGCATTCCACTATTTTTATGACTACTCACTGTTGCTCCAATACATTTAACTCAACTACGGGGACTAAGGAACTAAATCACATGAATCACTAACAAATAGTATAAACAAATGAGACCATCAACATCAATCACAACAAACACAAAAGCGTATGGACAAATCTGCGTCTTTGAGATGCAGACATTTGCAGACTGGAGAGAGGGATAGTGTTTTGGCACTGCGCAGATGATGTCTTGAACTCAAGTGAGAAAGCAAATCCTATTTCCGTTATAAATTTTCTTATTGTACTAAAACATACTACTATTTTAGCATGCAAATTCACTAGTTAGAGAAGTCAAGAGAGTATATTTATGCTCAGGTGCTAATCCATCCTACAACAACCAGCTGCATATAACAAGAAAAATCAGTGTGCAATGGTCTAGCTGTGAAATATGGATTCAGCTTATATCTGTCTGGACTAATTTATTACCCTCGTTCTACAGTTTGGCATCAAAAGGCTTGTTACCAATATGCATGGTAAGGATCAATGCTATAAACAAACAGCATAGTTAAAAACTTTCATAATGTAGTTGAGAAGAAAACCAAACAAGTTGAGCATCAGAGCAAGATGATTCCATGCATACCGTTTTGATGTTTGGCTGATGCCAAGACCATTACAGGTGAGTATCATGCCTTTGAATCTCGATAAATATTCCTGTAAAAGGGTGAGGTTGATCAAAACCATTAGCAAGAAGGTAAGCATCAAAGACAGTGATAGCAAAGGTACAGTTACTTGGATCAGATACAAGAAAATACTAACCCGGAGGGTATACTTGTCGATCTCATAATTTCCATTCAAATCATACTCAAGTCTCTTATCTGGATCACTTAACACTGCAAGGAAGTTTTGAAAATGACCCCCATACCCATAGAAGTAGAAGAGATCAAAGAGTCTATCCTATGACGAAGGAAAGACGGCTCGCTACAGGTTATGTAGTCTTTAAAGTTAAAGGACAGACACTGTAATATGGGCTGAATGGATTCTATCCAAGAAAAAATATTCAACTTCATTTTGCAGAGCAACCACAACCAAAATGCAACGCACAAAAGGACCTAGTATGTCAGAAACTATGCTTAAGTTTACCTTACATGATTTTAGATCTAATATACAAACTTGCTTATGAATCAAATCAAAATTGCAGATAAAAATCCCACAATGCAAAAAATTGTGCACTACTACATCCCAGGGTCACAATATAATAGTTCTAAAATGGGATTGATTGATAAAACTCGACAAGTAGTATATTATGCCTTGGAGTAGTAATTAAAGAATACAGACAATTACCAGAATAAGCTTCATTAATTTCTTGAAATTTTGCTGTAGCTGCTGGTTCGCCCTTATGTTTGTCAGGATGCCACTTCTGCAAATTAAGAGAGAGAGAAAACAAGAAGAAGAAGAAGAAGAAGAAGAAAAGTAAAGCCCTTTTCAGTGTGAATACCATCCATTCATCAGCCCATTGTTAGAACATCAGATGGTAGAGAGAGAAGATAAACTACCAACCAAAGCGAGCTTTCGGTAATTCAATCGTATCGCGTCGTCAGTGGCATCATAATCTACTTGTAAGATCTTGTAGTAATCCTGAATCAAGAAGAAGAAGAAGAAGAAGTAAATAAAAAGGGAATTAACAGCTGGAAATGAAAATAGAGTAAAGGAAAAAGAGAGAGAAGAGAAGAAGAAACTGCGAACCTTGTAAGAAGTGGGGTTGAGATTGGAGTCCATAAGATAAAGCAGTGAATAGAATTATTTCATTATTTGAAGAAAGATTCATAGTTTCGTTTCATGGAGGAGCAAGAACAGAAGCTGGAATCCAGAGGATTTATTACTATTAATTTATTTTTGAAGAGAATAAAACTATTGTGATGTGGAAGGATATGAGAGTTTCAATTTTTGGGGGTCAAGACTGGATTGTAAATTTCCATTTATTTTACTTTTTATTGTGGGGGTGGGGTGGGGTGGGGGTGGGGTGGGGTGGGGGTTGGAACTATATTATTATTGGGCACATATACATTAGTGTATACGATATTTCGGTCGGCAGAATTGGGCATTGTTAAGTTCAAATGTATGTTGGTCATGTATATTTGAGTAATTTTTTTTCCTGTGATACTATATTATATTATATTTGTATTATATTTATTTTTAACGCATAACTTAAAAGATTAAAGTGGAGATTGTTAAGTTCAAATGAGATGTTAGTACATGTGTTACCAACATTATTAGTATCACTTTGAATTTGATAAATGAATTTGTTTTCATCTTTAATTCATGCGATATTTATCTTATCTTATCTTATTATTCATTATTTATTCTTTATTCTATATTTGTATTTATATACTTAATACACATGTATATATTGATTATTTTATAATAGTTATAATACAATAAAATAACCATCAAGGAACGAAGTCTCAGGATAAAAGATCGTGGCACGCTCTTGACGGTTTCTCATACAATAAAACGGAGCAGTTGAAGAAACTCTACAATGGGTGACGCATTGAATAAAAGGAGAAGAATTCATTCTTCGTCATTTACAACTTTGGGAGAAGAAAAACCAGAGGGAGTTTTATGTTGGACAGTAGCGTTGCAAATATGAAAGCAAACGATGCATCTATGGATTAATCGTTTGTATTGGTTGGTTTGTATTGTGTAGATTACTTTGTCAGTATAGAGTCTGAGACGTAATTTATTGTAGATTACTTTGTCAGTATAGAGTTTGAGACGTAATTTACTTTCATCTATCGGTTTAGTTCTTGTAGAAGTAAACTGTAAATTTATTATTCAAATCATTACGCAAGTAGTTGTATTCTGTAAATATTTGGGCATTTTGTTTTATCACTCTGTTGTAATAGTTTAGGTATTCAACATATTGAATTTAGTCGTGAGGCACCAGCAGGTTTGAACCTGCGAAAAACTCTCTTGTGTGCAAGTTTAATTTCAGTTGCGTGTTAGTCTTGTGTATTACCAACATTCGATCTAACATTACTCTATGGTTTGCGTGCATTTTATTTTTACGTAGTAATCCAGAGCACAACAAACCTGTCAGGCTGACTTCTTTTTTGTTGAAGAGCGATAGCCCAGCCCAGTTCATATATTTTATATGGAAAAATTGGCCAATAATCCATGGTCGGAGTTTGATCTCATCACAATAAGCCATAACCCATAAGGCTTTAGTCAAATGGATAGCCAATAAACTTTCTAACTGGCGTGAGAATCGGTTTAATTTGGCTTGTAATAAGGTTGATATGGTCAATATGGTGACGACGCGAGGGAACATGGAGCAGATGAAGACATTGAAGCCTATACCTAAACAATGTTTTAAGAAAATAAGTTTTTCTTATTTTTCGAACGTATTTCTTGTAACCAAATATTTAATTTTGGAAGAATTAAATGTCGTAAGATCAATCTACGTTGTGAGTAGATGATCGTGGATATTTATTTTCTCAAAACCATGTTCCGATGAGTGAGAAATAATTGTTCAAAGTTGGTTACTTGAAGTGGAGAGAGTTTGATACTGTGTTTTGGACCTCTGAACATGCTCTGAAACATTAGGCCCAACAAGGGTTGGGTCGGCCCAATTGTATAACGGACTATGGTCCTTGTGTCACACTTTGTTTCACAAGCCCATTGAAACGGACCTTCTAGAAGGTCCACCTTTGGAACTCTCCATTAATGTGGCTCAGAGGTTACGACCAGCAATAATACTTGCAATTGATGGCTATTAATTGGTAGGTGGTGCCCCTTTTGATGAGTTCGCTTATAAATAGTAGGTCTTGCTCATTTGGAAAGAACACACTAGGAAACACATGTAAAATCTACATCCTTAAGCACAAGGGGGAAATGTAAAGTAGTCTTGCAAAAAGAGGGTATGATAGCTTAGATCAAATCTGTTAAGTTCGTTACTGAAATTCTTATCAATACAATACATTTGTTGTCCTTCGTCTTTCTTAATTTGTGGCTCCTTCGTTGGATTATTCTAACTTGGTTGAGTAGAATCTTAATGAGAATTTACGAAGAAACTTCATCGGCGTAACAAGTGGTATCCAGAGCTAGAGCCAGTTCGATTTATTCCGCGACTGCACATGCCACGAAACAACAAAAATTCAACGGAGATGGAATGGAGGATTCAACAATTGGAATTGCAACTGAACCTGCTTCGTCAATAACAAGCTGAGATGAATCAATTGATGATGGAGATTTTTAGATAGCAGTTTGAGAAATTAAGAAAGGAATTGAAGGCAAATGGAAAGGGACCAGAGAAAGAGCGTGGAAATGAAACTGGATCCACAACCAGTTTGTCAAAATCAGAATCGAAATCAGGTGACTACTCTCATTTCCAATCTAGAATTTCCAAGTTCGATTTTCCAAAATTTATGGCGGACGAACTTAGGCAGTGGATTAGAAAGTGTAATAAGTACTTTCTTTTTAATCCTATGAATGATCATAAACAATTCTTATTTTCGCAGCAGACTTATGGTATCTTGAATATGTAGAGATGATAGTAGATGTAACATGGGAAGCATTTATTGAAATGGTTTTAATCATATTCTCAAATCTTGAAGGAAAAAATCTAATTCTACAGTTCAACAAGTTGAAACAGGATATTGATGTTACGGGATATACCTTAAAGTTGAAGAGTTGAAAACATTTATGGTGAGTGCCGATAGAAATCTATGTGAAGAATACTTTGTGCATAGATGTTTGAGTGGTTTAAAAGTAGCTATAATGTTGGAGATATTTAATCCTAGTACCTTGAACGAAGCAATCAAGTTGGCTAAGAAACAAGAGCTTATGATTATTTATTTAGGGCGAGGGCTAAGACAATTTAGCAAGAACCTAACTAGTAGTGGTGAAAATGGTGGGAGAACTAATCATAGAAGAAAGTGGTCGAAAATCTGAATTGAAAAGTGTGATTGAGGAAGTTTGGGGAGCGGCCATTCAAGAGGGTAATCAAAAAATTGGAAGTACATGAGGGCAGAAAAATTCTTCATTTTATAGAAAGTTAACTCCGGAAAAGATTGATATAAGAAAAAGGAGAATCAATGCTTCAATTGTGATGAAACTTATCAGATTGGCCATAAGTGCAAGAAATTTTTCTCTATAATCTGTGAGTCACATAAAAGAAATGGATGATGAATTGGTTTCAGAAGAAGATGAATCTGAACAGCAGTACCACATATCAGTCCATGCTCTTGCAGGGTAACTTAAACCAAACACCATTATATTGGTAGGAAAAGTGGGGAGGCCTGAGCTAACTGTGTTAAATGATACGGGAAGTACTCACGCTTCTTGGATACTATGGCTGCCAAAAAAATTGGTTGTGAAATAGAATATACTGTATAAGAGTTACTATAGCTGATGGAGAGAGTTGAATGTAATATTAAATGTCCAAAGTTATAGTGGAAACTGCAAATTCAATCATGCCGTAAGGATTATGAAATTAAGTAGTTGTGATATGTTGATTGGGGGTGGATTTCTTAAGACATTTGCGTCCCATAATATTTGACTTTGATAAATTAGCAGTTTGCAGGGGGTGAAGCCAGATATATCACTCAAGATGATAAGTTCAAAACAAATTAAGAAAGCTTACAAGAAGGGAAAATATTTGTCACTTGGTTGTCTATATATGCTCACTTTGGAGAAAGAGGATATGCAGCCTAAGGAAGCAGAAAAAGTGTTTCAAGCAAAACATGGCATGGTTTTGGGCCCTCTGCATCTACCAGTTTCTACTATTTCCTACGTGCGTACGAAAAAATGGATGCTTGTTGCTTTGATGGTTTAGGAGATTGTATGAAAACTCTTGTTGTTAACAAAAACACTACTCCGGAATCAGCATTACAAGATTGGATCTATTCGTTTGATTAGGAATGAGGAGCTTAGTCCAAGATATGCAAACTGAAGTAAAAAAACTGTTGCTCAAGTGACTGCCAATTTGCCCGAATTTTATGCAGCAGAGGGAGCATAACGAGAGTATGTTATAACTCGTTTTCCATAGTTCACAGCTTAAGGATAAACTATTGGATAGGGGGGGGGGGGGGGTTATTTCTCATGAAATGAAGTCGTGTTTGTATTTTCAAAGTTTATAGCACTAGACATGTATATGCTAGTTAGTTAAAAAGAACTGAGAATACGATGTCGTTTGGGGAGAATGGGGAAATATAAAGTAGTCTTACAAAAGAGGATAGGATAGCTTAGATCAAACCTGTAAAGTCAATGTCAATTACTGAAATTCCTATCGATACATTACATTTCTTGTTCTTCATCTTTCTCAATTCGTGGCTCCTTCGACGGATTATTCTAACAATCTTAATGAGAAGAAACTTCAACGGCGTAACATTTAGTCAAATGGGTACCATTTTAAGTAATCGCCCGAAATTGTTCCGAGATAAAAACTTAATTTTATGAAATCAAAACATCCTATTGTTTTTTGGAGCATATATTATTGAAATTTCATTATATTTGACCTCTATAACGTGACTAGATTGACGAATTATGCTCCATAATAAGTCAACGCTCGTGTTGCTCATTTTCATTTAAAATTGCTCCTAGTAAATGGGAACACATTTATAATTTGTGCTTTCCCTAGTTGTAGTCCACTAAAGCTTTTAACTAATGCATGAATCGGGTCAATCCAACTTATAATGAAGTAGATATGGTGACAACGCAACATAACATGGAGTGGATGGAGACATTTAAGCTCATACCTCAACCGTTATGGCTCTTATTGGACTAATTCTTTCGTCATATGTAAACTTATTCTGAGTGATACGCTTATTTGCTTTTGAATATGTAGACGCAATGTTGCCTAGCAAGTCGAAAAAATGATATTTAGACAAATGAGTACGCCTTTGAAATATTGCCCAAAATTGCTACAAAATAAAAACCTAATATTATGACCCCAAAAGCATCCTAATGTTTTTTTCTTTTAGCACAAATTGCTGAAATTACATTCCATTTGACCTTTATAACATGCTTAGATTGATGAATTATGCTCTATAATGATTAAATACTCGTGTTGCTCTCTTTTTTTTTTTTAATTAATTTTTTTCTCCTAATATACAGAGTTAAATTTTTAATTTGTGTTGTCCTTAGTTTTAGCCCATTGAAAAAGCTTTCAATTGGCGCATGAATTAAGTCAATTCGGCTTATAATGAGGATAATAAGGTCAATTTGGTGACGATGTGATAAAACATAGTGTGGATGAAGACATTTAAGCCCATTCCTCAATCATTATGACCCTTATTGGACTAATTCTTTTGTCATATGTAATGTTATTTCTTGAGACGTTTATTGACTTTTGAATGTTGCAAAACACAATATTACCTCACACGCCAAGAAGACAAGATTTAGTCAAAGAGGTACCCCTTTGAGGAATAGCCTATAATTGCTCTAAAATAAAATTCAATTTCATGAACCCAAAATATCTAATGTCATTTTGGGCATAAGTTGTTGAAATGACATTTTATTTGGCCTCTATAGCATGCCTAGGTGGACGGATTATGCCCCTAGAATGAGTGAACGCTCATGTTGCTCATTTTCTTTTAATTATTCTTCTAGTAAATGAGGTGAAAATTTTAATTTGCGCTCTCCCTGGTTGTATCCCACTCCATAAGCTTTCAATTGGTGCATGAATCATGTTAACCTGACTTATGATGAGATAGATATGGTCAATATGGTGACGCCACACGTGGTAGAATATGTAGTGGATGAAGACATTTAAGCCCATACCTCGATCATCATGACTCTTATCAAACTAATTTTTCGTTATATATAATGTTATCCCGTGATCTACGTTTATTGACTTTTGAATGCGCATAATGCGATGTTGTTTAACAGGCCGAAAATACAAAAATTATTTAAAAGGGTATCCTCTTAAAGAATCGCCCAAAACTGCTGCCAGCCTAAAACATCGTATTGTTGTTTTGGAACATAAATTGCTGAAATTTCATTCCATTTAACCTCTATAAAATGCCTAGTAAATGAGGTCAAATACTTAATTTGCATGCTTCCCTAGTAGTAGCCAACTGAGTAACCTTTCAACTGATGCATGAATTGAGTTAATCCGACATATAATAAGGTAAATATAATCAATATGGTGACGAGGCGATGGAACAAGGAGTGAATGAAGAAATTAAAGCCCATACCTCAATCGTTATGGCCCCTATCAAACTATTTCTTTTGCCATATGTAAAGTTATTCTAAAAGATACGTTTATTGACTTTTGAATGTGCAGAACGTAACGTTACCCCACAAGTTAAAATTGAGACTTAGGCAAAGGGATATCTCTTTGAGAAATCACCCGAAACTACTCCGATATTAAAATTAATTTTATGAGCCCAAAGCATTCTCATGTTGTTTTGGAGCATAATTTGTTAAAATTTTATTATATTTGACCTCTATAGCATGCCTGGATTGACGGATTGTGCTGCATAATGAGTAAACGCTCGTGTTGCTCTTTTTCTGTTAAATTTTTTCCTAGTAAATGAGATTAAATTTTTAATTTTCACTCCCTTAGTTGTATATAGTCCATTGAATAAGCTTTTAACTGGCGCATGAATCAAGTTAATCTGCCTTAAAACGAGGTAGATACTGTTAATACGGTGATGATGTGACATAATAAAAAGTGGATGATGACATTTAAGCCCATACCTAATTTGTTAGGAGTCTTATGACCCCTGTCAAACTAATTATTTTTCCATATATAAAGGTATTTTGAGTGATAGGTTTGAAATCGAAAAAAATAAAATTTAGGTTTATTTGCCTGTAAATACATGAACTTTGATACGAGTTTAATTTTTAACAGCAACTTAAATTTTAGCCTGACAATACACAAACTTCGATTTGAGTTTGATTTTTAACACGAACTTATATTGTAGCATGATAATACATCAACTTAACAATCAATTTGATTTTTGACATCGCAATGAACCATGGCAAAAATCTAAGATTACGTGGAATACTTTATTACATGTGATATTTTATTTAACGAGCCGTATTTGTGTGTCGTTTAAATTAGAAAAGACATTATTTTGTTGGTCAGATGATTTGTCCATATATATAATGTTGATGTAAAAATTGATTTTGGGGAAAAATCATAGATTTCATATTCATGTTAAAAATCAAACTGATGGTTAAGTTGATGTATTGTCAGACTAAATAAGTTTATGTTAAAAATCAAACTCATACCAAAGTTTGTGTATTGTCAGGCTAAAATTTAAGTTCATATTAAAAATCAAACTCGTACTAAAGTTCGTGTATTTACAGACAAATAATCATAAAATTTAATCAAAAGAGTACCTTTTGCGAAATGACCCAAAATTTTCAGTGGAAACAGTATGAAATACTCATTCGAACTTTTTCAAAATAAATCGCAACCACTGAGAAAAAAACTATAAATTATACCCACTTTTTCATTTTTTGGACGGGTTTTTCAATTGAAAGCACTGTCTGTCCCCTCCCCATATTTTCAGATCTAGACCTACTTTCTCTCTTATCTTGCCCGACTCTCTCCTTCTCTCTCGACTCTCTCATTCTCTCTCGACCTTCCGCCTCCATGTCTCTCTCCCCTTTCTTCTTCGGACTGTTGGCGGCCGGCACCACCTACTCGGCTCCTCGGTGCCGCCGCTCTGGCCGACACCACCTACCCTTTCTCTAATTTCTCTCTCAATTTCCTAAATTGAAAACCCCTAATAGATTCCCCAAAACTCCCCCTCTCTTCCCCCGCCTGAATTCCGCCGCCGGCAACGCGACTGATGCCACTGCCTTAGCGTTGCTGCCGCTTGGCGGCTGCCATCCCCATCCCTCGCCCAAAACAGTGAGTTTTCGCATGTGGTTGGCTTTCCAAGTCTTCGAATTCGTTTCCTCAACCGGGAACACGTATTGCGTGGAGCAAGCAAAGCACCTGGACCGGAGTTTAGGAAAATGGAAGGTGCCGACTCAGGTGATGCTGCCGGTTCAGATTGTGGTTAAGGCATGGTCAGGCAAATTAGCGGAATTTCTAGCCGATTCAATTTTCAAGCAAGGTCAAAGGATTGTAGTGGCTTAAACATTGGGGGTTGTATGCTGTGTAGTTGCTGCAGGAATTGAGATAAAGAGGCTTGGTGTTATGAGAAGGCCTGGTTTGTTGGATAGTCCAGATCCAGATGTTCCAATGAGTGTGTATTGGCTGCTCTTCCAGTTCTTGCTGCTCGGAGGCATGCAGTCGTTGATGGCGAATATCGTGGATGATTTTTGGTTTGTGTAGAGTTGTTTCATTTGGTGTTGAATTTGTGATGGACTTTGATTTCTAAGGAATTTATGGTTTGATATACATTTTTTTTTTTACTTCTTTTTACTTATTTCACATTTATATTATGAAGTATTTATTAAAAGTCGATGTATGAGGAATACTGATTTTTTTTCTTTCTCTTACTCCCTTTTTATTTGGATTCTCTCCCTCATTCTTATCAACGTTGGTGATGTTTAGGGGTGTACACAGTCCAATTTGGTGTGGCTTGATGTCAAAACCAAATCAATTCGTAAAATACGGTTTGATAATTTTTTGAAACCAAACTGAACCATATTAGAGCTAAAACCAACCCAAACCAAACCGTATTAATGCGGTTTGGTGCGGTTCAATTTACGGTCTATAAATATTATTCGTTTGCTTCTTTTTAATTTAAAATATGTTTGTACTATAAATTTCAAATAGTAAAAATAAAATAATTCTTTTATGAAATCAAAATTGACAATAAAAAAGGTTCATAACACAATGAAAATCATGAACTACAATCTAATATTTACATACATAAGTAAATAATTAAGAATTTAAATAAAATTTAAGAAATATATTTGATAGCGTAAAAAGAGAATTTCTATATAGTTGGAAGTATTATCATTTTATATAAGAAAATTTGATTAAACTATATTAGATTATTTTTCTTTAATTATATTTTTCAACATTCAATGGTGGTAGAATAAAAGACAATGTAATACTACCTCCATCCCATATAGACTTTGCTTTATTGACTTTTCCGGCACGCATTTCCACCGAAACCTAGTACGGGTTTTAAAATATAATTTTGTAGTATCGTTTTTTTTACTACAAAATTATATTTTAAAACCCGTACTAGGTTTCGGTGGAAATGCGTGCCGGAAAAGTCAATAAAGCAAAGTGGACTTACTATATGGGATGGAGGTAGTATGTCAAAAATAATAATTGATAGTAATATTTATTATAATTATATTACGGTTTTACGGTTTGCGGTCTAGTTTGGTTTATATAAATTTTTAAAAACCAAACCTAAACCGTAAATCATAATTTTTAAAAATAAATAACCAAACCATATTTTTCAAACCGTAAAACAAACCAAATCGTATAATACGGTTTGGATTGGTTTGGTTTACGGATTTAACCAAACTTTGAACACCCCTAGTGATGTTTGACTCGATTGGAACAAATTACTAAATTGTTCCAACGAAAAGTTGGAACTATTGGAACAATTTAGTATTTTAGCTAAAATATTGGAACTTTTCGTTGGAACAATTTAGTAATTTCGTTGGACTATTAGAACGATTTAGTATTTTTTCGTTCTAGATATTAAATTCAATAAAAAAAAGAAAAGAGAAGTTAATTTATAGTTCAAGAGTACATTGTTCCAAGTAAAATACTAAATTATTCCAAAAGCACATAAATTCAATAATTTTTTTTTTTAATTTCGTGTAATTTGATTAATGAAAAAAAAAGAAGGGAACATGGGAGAAAGGGGAAGAAAATTACAAGTTGTGAAATAATAATAATAATAATAATAATAATAATAATAATAATAATAATCAAGGAAGGTACTATGGAAACGGAGGGTTGGCAACAAGTGGTTAACCGGCGGCGGAGAAGCGGACGGGGAGGGTGCGGAACGGAGTGGGCTACCTTCTTCTTCCGTAATTTCCCGGAGGAATGCAGCCCTGATGTTCTTCGAAAAAGTTTCGAGAAGATAGGTAGGGTGTTGGACCTCTTCGTACCAAACAAGAAAGACAAGATGGGGTACCGATTTGGCTTTGTCCGATTTCAGAGAAGCCAGGCGAGGAGTGATGAGGAACTGCTGGAGAAGTTGAACAGAATATGGATTGGTTCCTTCGTTATCAGGGCTTGGAAACCGAAATTTGAAAGGCATGTGGCTCCTAGGAGGAGGGATGAAGGGGTAGGTGCAACTAGGGTTCTTCAAATTGCCAAGGGGCTGCCGCCTGGGGTTAGAAGGGAGGAAAGGGATAAGGGGGTTCGGCACAACTATGCGGAGGCGGTCAATGGGATTACAACACAGGGGAGAGTTAGGGAGGCGGGTTGCTGTGTTAAGGAGGACATTGTGGTGTTTCACGGTACTGACGACGAGGAAAAGTGGCTTCGAGGAGCCTTTGTTGGGCTGCTTAAAAGCCAGTTTTCCTGGGAAGAGTATGGAGACGAGTTGAGCGCAGAGTGTGCGGGGAAGCTTAGTCTACGTGATCTAGGTGACAACTTGGTTCTGATTCAAAGCGAGAAGGAGGAGGAGACGGCTACGGTGGTTAAGGTATTCGAGGAATGGACGGCCCACTAGTTTGAATGGTGGAAGGAGTGGAGCCCTGTGGCGACTCCGCAGCGTAGGTCTGTTTGGACACGATGGTCGGGTCTTCCTCTCAATGCATGGTCCGCTAGGTTTTTCAATCTTGGAGCTGCGAGGTTCGGAAAGCTGTGCAAGATTCATGAAGTCACGGAAAAAAGAATACGTTTGAACGAAGCGTTCATCAAAGAAACGACCGGAATGGAGACAGTAAATAGAGTTCTTAAGTGTGTAATAAATGGGCTCCCTTATGATGTTAGGGTTGAGGAGATTCAGTGTTCGGGTCGAGAATTGGAGTCCGTATTATCTGGTGAGATGGTGTCAGAATCTGATTCTGAGTTCTTCGACTGGGTTAACTGGTCGGATGACGACTCCGTCGAGGCGTTGCTGAAACTTCAGTCGGAGACGGCAGATGGTGAAATCCAGTCAGTAATTGGTGGTGGCGACGTTTCGAATCCTCACGCGCATGATGAAAAGGTGGCAGAACTTTATTCCTCGGTGACTGATAAGGCGGTTGTGTCTGTTAGTATTCCAAGTAATATTCAAATTTGTGTGGGACCAGGAGTGGATGTGGGAATTTCAGAGAAAAGGGGTTGCTGCCCTAGCCCAATTAATTTTTCTGGGCCTTCTGAAATTATTGGGCCGGCTAATTCACAGGGGAAGGAGTTGGGTAATGGGCTTTTGTCTAATAGGGAAGTGAATATGCAGAATTCTATTTCATCCATTTTGGGGGGAGGACATCGGGGTTTTGGGGAGGGTGAAAGTGGGCAGATGGGCTGTGGGGAGAGAGAGGGAGTTGTCAGCGTGAACTCGAGTGGGTGTGGGTCTAGAAACGGAGAGAGTGGGGCGGAGGTTAGGGAGACAGGAAACGTGGGTGTGGCTAGCAGTGTGGGAAGTGCAGCAAGGAGGCAGGTGGTGGGAGAAGAAAAGGGGAGTCTAGATTTGGGTAAGAACTCCTCTTGGAGCAAATTCATTGCACCGATGGCCTCGCCGTCGGACTTCATCCAATTCAGGAAGCAGGGGGGAAAAGACAAGTATGGAAGGAAAGGCAAGAAGGAGAGGCGGAGGGGTGGAGCGCTGTTGTCGGAGGGGGAGCGGTGCTGGACGTTCGGGTCAAAATTGGGGATTCAGTCTAAGGCGAAGAAAGAATGCTTGGTCAAATTGCTGGAGAAATCGATTGTGAGAGATGGTAGGCTAGGGGAGGGGGATAAATCGACTCAATAAAGATAGGATCTTTCAATATTAGAGGGCTTGGGAGTACGGTGAAGAAGGATGAACTTTTTTCCTTCTTCACCAAGCATAAACTTGGTTTCTGCTGCGTGCAAGAGACGAAGCTGACTTCGTTCTCGGAGAGGGATGGTTTGATAATCTGGAAGTCCACTGGGGTGGGGTGGGGTGGTGTGTTGAGGATGCGGTGGGAAGATCAGGAGGGCTGTTGTCTTTTTGGGACGAGCAAAAATTTAGTTGCTCGAGTTATTGGGGGATTGGGGGGGGCTGTGGTGGTGAATGGGAGCTGGCGGGACACAGGAGATGAGTGTTGTATAATAAACGTTTATGCTCCTTGTTCGTCGGTGGACAAAGCTCTCTTGTGGGATAGACTTGCTTTAGTTGTGGGGCAGTATTCTGAGGTTAACACTTGTATTATAGGGGATTTTAATTCTATTCTTTCGGAGAGGGAGAGGGTGGGGGTGGGTGAATACGAACTTTCAAGAGATAGAAAGGAATTTTCGGAGTTTGTGGCGGGTAGTAACTTGATTGATGTTAACCTCCGAGGTAGGAATTTCACTTGGTATAGTAGCAAGGGGACTTGTAAGAGTAGACTGGATAGGACGCTTATTAATGAGTTGTGGGCGTCGAAATGGCAAAACACGGAAATCCGGGGGATGCCGCGGTCGGTGTCGGATCACTGTGCCATCATTCTTTCCTCTAGGAATGATGACTGGGGTCCTAAGCCGTTTCGATTTATTAATACTTGGCTCTCTTGTCCGGGGTTTAAGGAAATGGTGGAGATTTCTTGGAATGAGGGTGGGATTGTTGGGTGGGGTAGTTTTGTGGTGAAAGAGAAACTAAAAAGGCTAAAAGGGGTGTTAAAGAACTGGAATCGGGAGCAACTTGGGTCCTTTGATGTGAAGGTGGCTGAATGTAAGGAAGAATTGGCTGATCTTGATGCGAAAGATGACGGTGGCGGGTTGGAGGAGGGTGAAATGATAAGGAGGAAGGAGGTTATGGCACAGTTGCTCCTTAATTTAATTCGTAGGAGGGAGCTGTTGTCCCAAAAATCTAAATTGAGGTGGCTTCGGGAGGGGGATGTGAATAGTAAGGTGTTTCATAAGGCGATAAATAGAAGACGGGTTAGGAATGGGATCTCGGGTTTAGAGGTAGGGGGAGACTGGGTGGAAGAACCTCAACGGGTTAAAAGGGAGGTGATGGAGCATTTCAAGGAACATTTTAGGAAGATGGGTAGGATTAGGGTGGAGATGCCTAGGAGCTTGGGGGGAGGGAGGCTTGATGAGACGGAGGGGGATGTCTTAACCCGTCCCTTCATGGAGGAGGAGGTGAAAGCAGTGGTGTGGGAATGTGAGGGGTCTAAAAGCCCGGGCCCTGATGGGTTTAATTTCGAATTTTTTAGGTCTTGCTGGGAGTTGGTGAAGGCGGATGTAATGAGGCTATTGGGTGAATTCCATGAAAATGGGAAATTAGCACGTGGATGCAATTCTACATTCATTGTTCTTATTCCTAAGAAGGAAGGGGGGTGTGGGATCAAGGATATGCGACCGATCTCTTTGGTCGGCAGCATATACAAGATTCTTGCGAAGTTACTAGCCAATAGGATGAAGATGGTGTTGTGGAAGGTTATTGGCGACTCTCAGTCAGCTTTTGTTAAAGGCCGTTCGATCTTCGACGGAATTGTTGTCCTCAACGAAATTGTGGAAGAGGCAAGGAAATCAAGCAGTAGCACTCTTCTTTTCAAAGTCGACTTCGAGAAAGCATATGACTCGGTCGACTGGGATTATCTATTGGAGATGCTCGCTATTTTGAATTTCCCCTGCAAATGGAATTCTTGGATTAAAGAATATGTTACGACAGTCTCGGCGAGTGTCTTGGTTAATGGCAGCCCCTCCGGAGTTTTTAATCTTGAACGGGGTATTCGACAAGGGGATCCCCTCTCACCATTCCTCTTCTTGGTGGCGGCAGAGGGGCTTAATTTGTTGATTAAGAAGGCGATTGGTGAGGGGCTGCTGGAGGCTGTTTCTGTGGGTTGAGAAAAGGTTATCGTGTCGCACCTCCAATACGCCGACGACACGATTTTCGCGGTCAAAGGTACATTGGAGAATGCTAGAGCGATCAAATATCTACTAAAATTATTTGAGGTAATCTCTGGACTCAAAGTTAATTTCCAGAAGAGCTGTGTTTATGGTATAAATGTAGAGGAGGTGGAGTTGGAGGAGATGGCGGGTATATTGGAGTGTAGTAGGGGTGTGTTGCCTTTCCCCTACTTAGGCGTAAAGGTGGGGGGTAGGGTCAATGGGGTGGCAGCATGGAAAGGAATTGTGGAGAAGGTGAAGAAAAGATTGCATCGGTGGGATGGTACCACGATCTCGATAGGAGGTCGTATTACTTTGATTAAATCTGTCCTCACAACTCTCCCTCTCTATAATCTTTCCTTTCTAAAACTCCCTCAAACTGTTAAAAAGCAATTTACTTCCTTATTTTCACAATTTCTCTGGGGGGGAAAAGTTGGGGAAAGGAAGATTGCATGGGTAGGATGGGATAATCTCTGCAATACAACGGAGGAAGGAGGCTTGGGGATGCGAGATCTCGGATTGTTTAATAAAGCACTTCGGGCGAAATGGATTTGGAAGTTCTTAAACGATAAGGGTAGTCTTTGGTCGAGAGTGATTCATTCTCGGTTTGGTGACTTAGGCTGGAGTAGAGGGGGCGAACGAAGTCAGGGGGTTAGGAGGAAGAGAACAGGGTGGTGGAAAAGCGTCGTAGAGGAGGTGACGGGGGGCGAAGGTGATTGGTTCTGGAATAACATGGAAGTGATGATCGGAGATGGAAAAGATACCGAGTTTTGGGATGGTATGTGGTCTGGCTCGCGGGCTTTACAAGAACAATTTCCTCGATTGTTCATGCTTAGTGCGAAAAAGGAAGGCAAAGTGGCGGAAATGGGAGATTGGGAGGATGGGAATTGGAGATGGAAATTGGAATGGAGGCGGGCTCTTCGAGATAATGAAAAGGTGTGGGAAAAGGAAATGCTTGATAGTATTCAGAACATCGCTCTTGTGGAAGGGCAAAGGGATACGTGGCGATGGAAGGGTGGAAGTGGAGGTAACTACACGGTAAAGGTGGCCTTCAATGAGTTGGAAATACGCAAACGAGCAGCGGGCCCTGGCTGTACATTACCTGCACTCTCACACCTTAACTTCAGAAGTGTGTGGCGCGATCAGGCTCCATACAAGGCGCAAGTCACGGCTTGGAGGTTGTTGTGGGACCGATTGCCAACGATGGACAATCTTGCTAAACGTAATGTTGCTACGACTGCGGTGCCCCATTGCTGTTGCTGCTACTCCGAACTGGAAACGACCTCACATCTTTTCCTTAAGTGCCCGAACATCACGCAACTTTGGAATGTCATGGTGGCGTGGTCTGGGTCTTCTTGGGCGGCGCCTGGTGATGTTGGGAGACACCGGAGATGTTTTGTTACCCTTCTTGGACGTGGTAAGATGGAAAGGTTGATGGGTGGATTGTGGACTTGTGTTATTTGGACTATTTGGAAATGGCGAAATGCGGTGGTGTTCGGTGAAAGAGATTGGAACTTTAGGAGGATTGAAATGGAGATCAAGTGCAGATTCTGGAGCTGGTGCGTAGTTAGGGGTAACGCCGAGCAAGGTATTAGTTATTCTAACTGGGCTTCGAATAGCTTGTGTATCTTGTGGAATAATCTGTAACAATTTGGTACCACTGGTACCGGTCTGAGAAATAAAATTCTTTTACTGATAAAAAAAAAAATAAAAAATAAAAAAAAATAATAATAATAATAATAAAAACATAAATAGTGAAAGAGAGAAAGAGTTAATGTCCCACCAGTAAAGTCAAAGTCAAAATGATATAATTTTATCAAAAAAGTCAAAAAGTGGTATAATTTATGTTTATTAAGTTGGTGAGTACTACCTTATTCCTATCATATTAGAGCTCATTTGACTTGCACAGAAACCAATGAATGAGAGGATATGTGGCTATAATGAATTCTAAAGAGAGAGAGAGTTAATTGTAGTCAAATATTTTTTGTCATTTTAGGAAAGAATTCTAATATAGTGAGACAGACCAAAACGGAAAGAACTCTAATATAATTAGATGTAAGTAGTATGATTTAATTTGACAAAGTCAAAATAACTATTTCAAATAATGCCCCAAAATTTTATGAGCTCAAAATATTCCAAAATACTCCCTCCGTCCTGCCGAAATAGCTTGATTTCTTTTCGGTACGAGATTTAAGGAGGAAGTGTTTAATTCGTAAAGTGTGTTTGATAATTAAAGTTTTGAATTTTTTATAAATATATTTAATATTAAATAAATATTTCAAGGAAAACAAGGTCATTAATGAATTTTTTTATTTATTAATTAATTTTTTTAATTCACTAATTATTTCCTTTTTAGGAAACAAAACTATTTCGATAGGACGACCCAAAAAAGAAAACAAGACCATTTCGACGGGACGGAAGTAGTACATAAAAATAGTGGAATAAGTAATAACCGAATAAAAGTGCTTAAAGGTTAAGCAAAATGGTACCACGCGTACGCATATGTGAGTGTTAGCATCAAATGACAATGACATCCCTCCACCTCCTCTTCTACATCCTCCTCCTTTCTTCCTTCCCCTTTGTCCTTCCCCATTCCGATTTAGGGTTCTGTTCTGATCAACAACTCAACGATAACATGGCTACTCTTGGAGCTCCGCACGATTCCAATGCCAACGTCCATTCCCTCGCCACATTTGCTGTTGATCACCACAACAACAAAGAGGTAACCCCTACGGCACTACCCTACCCTACTTCTCTCTCTCTCTTTCTCTCTCTCATATCCCTTGTTGTTGTTGCAGAATACGGTGCTCGAGCTAGTCAGGGTTGTCCGCGCGCAAGAACAAGTGGTCGCTGGCACGCTCCATCATCTCACTCTCGAAGTCATCGACGCCGGAAACAAAAAACTTTACGAGGCTAAAGTCTGGGTAAAACCATGGGAGGATTTTAAGGAGCTTCAAGAATTCAAACATGTTGGGGATTCTCCTTCCTTTACCTCATCAGACCTCGGTTCTAAGAAAGGTGCATCCTAACCATTTTCAGGCAGCTTTCTTCTTCTAATTTGATTTGATGCTCGTTTTCTGATATATCATATTTTTCCCCATTTTGTTCTCAAGTTGGAGAAAATTTTATTTTCACATAGTGTTGTAATTTTAGAAAAAAAGGGACTTGATTCGAACCCATGGTGACGATCTGATCTCTGATCATAGTACCCTTTTCCTTGTGTTGATAAGAAGTCAATTGTTGATTCAAGTTTGTTTACAGCTTTTTATTTGGCTAAGCTTGTAAGCCCCTCAAAACAGCTTATAAACCATGGAAATGTGTATGACAAAAAAATGTAGTGTAAGATGTGTATGATTAAAACTGAGTTCTGAAATTCCATCAGGTGAAGGGGTGGCTGGGTGGCAATCAGTGCCGGTGCACGATCCTGTTGTTCAAGATGCTGCTCATCATGCTGTCAAGACGATCCAACAGAGATCTAACTCGTTGTTTCCTTACGAGCTTAGTGAGATTGTCCATGCCAATGCAGAGGTGCGTTTTTCTTTGATTGATTGGTATTATTATTATTATTGTAGTATAAGTATTCGTTCATTGAGCGAGAAAGATATCACCAACTGCAACAATGACTTCAAGGGCTTTTATGCATAGTCTTTTTTGGATGAGGGATAAGTTTTTGTTTTGGCACAAGAAAGTTAAAGATGGCCTTGGTGCTTGTTACTCACTGTGCCAGTTTTTGGTGGATAGGTTGTTGAATCGTCGGCTAAATTTGACATGCTTCTGAAAGTGAAGAGAGGAGGTAAAGAAGAGAAGTTCAAGGTTGAGGTGCATAGAAACAATGATGGTGGTTTCCAGTTGAACAAGATGGATGCTGGTCAATGAAACTTTTACTGTTAACTTTTGAAAACTAGACGTACCTGTGCTTTGTATCTGGTTTTTGTTGTTGTTGTTGTTCAAACTTTTGACTTCCGTGTTGGTTTTGCGTGTTTATTATTTATGCAAACAGGGCTATATTTTGGGAGGAGTTACCATGTCACTTTAGATTAGGGGTGATTCCATTCTACCTCATTCCATTCTATCATACCAAATACCCCTAAGAAAAGTAAAGTAAAATAAAAAGTCACTTAAACTAATTGTGTTTTAGCTCGTTGAATCAAAAAGAAAGTCTGGACGAAACAAAACATTTCATTAGATTTGTTTTTGTGAAGAGAGGGGCTTCTTGTACTTGGTTAGATTGTGGATTATATATATCACGACTTTTCTAATCTTATCGAACAGAGTGAAATACCATCTGAATATTATGTGAACAGAACAGAACTATGGTACAATACACATCCATCTACTATGAGTACTAACTTTTCTTACTCGCAATCATAGTGCCAAGAAACTTAGCAAGGTGATTGAACTTTGAACATATTCAAAATTACAACGATGATGCTTATGCAAATGATTAGCCAATACTCTGTAAACATATTTCTTTTCACACCATTTGTGCCATGCAAACTACAACACTGTTAATTTTGAAGTCGAACAAATTATCGTGCATTCAGATCTAACTCACCTCCTTCAGGCCATTCACTCTGCAGTGAATTATCTTCATTCTCTGTTTCATCGTCGTTCAAAAAGTCTTCAGACGGCTCCTTATCATCTTTCTGTGCATTGCCGTCCCACCCATTCATAATCTCATCCTGTTGGAAATCCTGCTCTTGCTCACCCATATCAGAACAAATTGCATTATTAGCACGAGAAGCAAGGGCACTTCCTCTTATTGGGGTCCGTGCCATCATCTCAGCATGCGCTTGTGACTCTGCACGAGCTTGATCCACATGTGCCATGGCTGCCATCCGCATATTTGCTTCGTGAGTTTCTCGACTAGCCTTTTGTCTTGAATCCATTTCAGCCCTCAATTCAAGCAGGGACCGCTTCTCTTCTTGCAAGAGGAATTGCTCCATCATCAACTTTTCCTCAGTTCGAAACTCCCCAAGACCTCGTTTACGGGAAATAATGTTGAATGCAAGGACTTGTTTCTCGAATGTAGCCGTGAATTCTGCTACTTTGGCAGCAATATTATTGTCCCACTGCTGAGAGCGAGAAAGAATTTGGCCTGTGGTGGCTGAATCAAGGATCTTGTCATCTTCCTCTGCTTCATAGTCCGCCACGACATGGTATGGTAATAGCCTATGCAGAAGTCAACAGACAAAAAAACATAGTTAACTAGTTGTAATCCCAGAGAGAATTATGAAAGCAACTGCGGTGGGTACCCAAATTCGAGTCCTATATCATCAGAGAAGCCAAAGAAGCATACCCACTGTGATGTACTGTCCCCTTGTCCTTTTTGTGTTTTAAGTTTATTTTATCATAATTTTCTTATAGTTAATGTGAAAAGTGGGTAAAATGCGAGACTTATAAAGTACGATACCAACCCAAATTATTTTTGTTGATGTGGCATGAATGAAACTCTAAAGAAAAGTTGGTTATTGAACTTTACTCGAGTTCATTTGCCCCTAACTTATGAACTAAAGCTCAATGTTTGATCGGCCAAATATAACTGAGAGGACCATTGCAGACGAGGATACAACACAGCAGCTAATATATATTTTTGAGGAGCAAGTGCACCAAAGGTACAGCTCCAAAGCTCCGCCCTTTAAGCATGTTATGATCAGTCACAATACTTTTCAAGAAAGGAACAGAGCTCCAGAGACAAAATTTAGAAGCGAGTTATTGCCTTATTTTGGCCAATCTAAAAACTTGTGCTCCTTGACGATTAATTGACACCACCTTATATGCAAGACATAAGACCTCAAGAGGTCACAATCACAACCAAGAAGAAACTAACGGCCGAATGAAAGATGCATGACTTCTAACTTTAAGGGACTAACAATCACATCTCCTTGACCACCTAACTTCAAGCAACAACTCGCTACTAATCTACCTAACAACCTACTGACTTGGAGAAGTGGAGCTCTAAACAAAGAATCATGCCGCACATAGTTACATCTGATAATCATGGATCCAAAATGGGAAATGACTGCGTGTTTTGAACAGGGTGAATCATGTGCTAGATCGTAAAAAAAGAATCTTTTTCGTGATTGATCTAACGCTATAGATGTCCACTGTGAAACACAGACAGCTATTCACAAAGCAAAACCACATAGAAGAAGCATAGCTCGAGAGACTAAAAACTACTAGCATATTTGCTTTGGGTATTATTTGTTTTTGTTTTTTTAATGAATGAGCACCACTTAAGATTATAGCAAGGATAAGTAGTATTAATAAAAGTTGATGAAAGGCTTGTTGTATGAAAAGCCACAATTTAGGTGATCAAATGAGTGAGCATCAATAAATGAGCAACAAGACAATTGCAGGAAATTGACAAATACAGTAAAAAAAACAAAAAAAAAAAACAAAGATAATGAGAGAGAGACCTCTCGCAGGCATCCTCGAGGGAAGAGAAAGGGCGCTTGAAGTCGGGATGACAGACCCGCCAAGCGTCCTGATAGGCGAGCTGGAGAGAGGCCTTGTGCTGGTTAGCATTCGTAGTCGGTGCAGTAGAAGAATTCGGATTCGGATTAGGATTAGGATTAGGATTCGGGTTAGGGTGGAGCTGGTTTGGTTGTTGGGAAGCGGAATTAGGATTAGGGTTGGTGAGAGGGCGGGGGTGGAGAAGAGAGGGGTGCTGAGCCGGAGGCCGGAGATGGGCGTCGATGTTGGAGGGGAACCGGGACATGGCGTCCTTCTGCCTTTGGATCTGTTGCATTAACATCTGTTGCTGCATCAATTGCTGCTGCTGCTGCTGCGCTATCGCCGCCGCCTTGCCGTCTTCCATTGTAATAATGGGCTATCAGTCACCACCACCTATGCCTCATTTCACTTCACACCGGAGAAAGTAAGAGGAGAGGATGAATTATAAGTGGGCTGAGCTGAGAATATGGGCCTTTTATATTTGAAGCCCATTTATGCCACCGCGGTCGTAGTGTCATCAAAATCCCAAATCCAAACTTGAGAATTCAAAATTCAAATCTAATTCCCCCAACCCCAACCCCAACCCCAACCCCACCTCCATCCCCTCCGCCTCTGCTAAACTACTTTGTTATCAGTTCAATTCAATGTCGTCGGCCGGCGTGAAAGGATTCTTCAGGGAGAAGAAGAAACCAAAGCCCGGAGCGGCAAAGAAGAGCAAGCACTCCGCCTCGTGCGGCTCCGACGTCGTCCAGCCCCCGGCTCTTATCTCACATGCTTCTCTCGATCTTCAAGGTCAAATCCTATTCCTATTGCGTTTTCTCCCCAATATTTCCGTATTAATCACTGATTTCGCGCGCATATCTGTTTGTTCGGGTGCAAGTTGTACATGATTCCATGAGCCCTAATTTGCGAATTAGTCTACTTCGTTGGCTTTCTTAATTAGTCTCTCTTATTAGAGCAATTACTCCTTCATCCCAATATTAGTCTCTCTACTTTTATTTGAGCAATTACTCCTTCATCCCAATCAGACTTTCTTAAGCTTCTCACCCGTATGACAAAGCACTAACTCGAAGCTTGTGCTTCAAACTAGTTTATTCTGTTTTTTTCATTTCCGCTATCACTGAATATGCTTGTAGAGACTTTAAATTTCTAATATTTTTCATTACAAAATAATTTAAGAAAACCATTACTGTGATTATATATATATATATATATATATATTTTAATGAGTTTATATAACCCTAATTCTGAAAATATGCGTTTTTTTTTTTTTTTTTTTTTTTTTTTTTTTTTTTCCGGTGGTGGGGGGGGGGGGGGGGGGTGGGAAAGCACGTACTAAAGAAGCTTTTAGAGCTTCTCGATTAATTAGTAAATTTGTTACCTATGCTGTTTTGCAATATCGTTGATGTTGTGTTTTTCATTTCAAAAACTGATCGTCTAAAGATAGGTCACACTGTTGCTATCAGATGCGCGTTTGTTTCTCTTTGATTTTTTGCTTAATGAGGATGAGAACTCTGGGCTTCTTTGCCAATGAATGTGTGTGGAAGGACATTATTTAAGCCAGAACCAAAGGGTATTGGAATAATGTTGGTCGTTTCATTGCATACTGATGTAGTGCATTTTGACATAATGCAGGAGAGTATGATGAGAAAGAGGAGGTTCTAAGGGAATTCGACATGAACATGGCTTATGGGCCTTGCATAGGGATGAACCGACTGGAGCGTTGGGAGCGAGCTAATAAGTTGGGTCTAAATCCTCCAGCACAAGTTGAAAATCTGCTCAAGAAAGAAAAAGTTAATTACTTATGCTTGTGGGATGGTCGTGTTTAGCCACCCCTCTCTCTGCATGCTGTTTGTGTCCTTTTTATGCTTATTTGCCTTTTGAGAGGAAAGCTAGTTAGCATTTTGGTTGTTTTTAACTAACAGTATATGAATGTGTGATGTATCAGTCGGCATCTCACTGCTTCTAGTCCAAGGTTGCTTGTGAGTGCTCTTTTATCTTGTAATATAATGGTGACTATATGTACATGTTACTATCAGTAACATCTTGCGCTAATCGTGAGGATCTAGTTTATGTTTCTTTGAGCGTTTGTCTATGGAGGAATGGGTAAATGTTGTGCTTAGCAGTTGTGGGTATGAAATTAATTATATATGCTGTCCTGGCTGCATTACCGGATTGGATCGGAGCTGATGCAGTTACATATATAACTAAAAGTATTGTATTGGCAACTGGAATCACTATCTATGAAAAATGTTTTTTTTTTTTTTTTTCTTTCTGTTTATATACATCAACAGCATTATTATTTATTACAGTGTGTGAGTTTGATATTCATGAATCAATGTTGTAGCAACATGGCCTCCAATCCGCTTTTCCTGGCAGCATGTTTTAATTTCTCAAGCGCCACAAGTCCCACCTGCCTCACTCTCTCTCTCGACAACCCTATCCTGAAAGAAAGAAAGAAAGAAAGAACAAAAAATGGAATTAGAAATGAATTACGTTCTATTGTACTAATTAATTCCACATGGAGTAATAGACAATGTGCAAGTTTGATACCGTCTGCTAATATCTTCCCAAGTAAGACATTCATTATCCAGGCCGTAGTACAAACGGATAATTTCGCGTTCCCTTTCTCTTAGAGTTGCATTAATGAGCTTATCTACTTCATCCTGCAAAAACAAATAATTAATTTACTGAATGGTTGGTTCCCTTGTACTTTGAAATCGTCCGAGGATGAACCAAAGAAACTTGAGATTATATTATATTATGCTTCTTCTTCTTCTTTCTCAAGTTAAAGAGTTAGGAGTGGGATGGATGTCGTAGTAATTAAATTCAACGAGCTCTGCTTTTCCAATTTATTTAATTACCTTAAGAGCCCATTCGTCGACTCCAGTCCACGGATTATTCTCGGCGTGGGTATCTGCTATGTACTGCATAAGCCATGAAGATTAGGATGGAAAAGAGATGCTCTATATGATTCATATTCATGAACTGTACTACTTACTGACTGCTACTTACACTATGAAGAGTTTCTCCAGGAAGACCATTTAAAGAGGGGTATGCTTCTCTGTCGAGAGAGAAAACCTTGCTCACTGCCTGGAAACACACACACACACACACACACACACTTGTTCAGTTACTATTAGAATTAAAAGAAAAATACAATCAAGCTATTAATTATTGGCATTTGAAGGATTGAAGGATGGATGATACAATCAAGCCATTAGTAGTAGTAGTATTTTGCTACTAGTAGTAGTATATATACCTCAGTGGCATTCCTCACTTTCCTCTCCGTCATGTTGAGACTCTCTGCAATTCTCTGCACCATCGAATTCATTCATCATCTATATACAGTATCTGTTTTGACTAGGGTAAGGGAACAATAATAATTAAATTTAGTTTATGTATAGGTATAGCAGCCGAGGCTTACATCAATAGATGGAGTTATTCCTCTTTCTTCCAGTCTGGCCTTTGCATTTCTGATCAAGCTTAGCCTTTCATGTAAATGGGTTGGCAACCTAAGGGTTCTTGAACTCTCCACTAAAGCTCTTGAAACACCCTGCAGTGCAGCAGCCAGAGCAGGTAATTCATCAAAACTCACTCACTAATGTAAATATATACAGAAGAAACATACATACAGAAGTCCAACTTAAATTAAATTACCTGTCGAATCCACCAATACACATAAGTTGAGATCTTGAATCCCTTTGAAGAATCAAATTTCTCAATTCCTCGGAGCAAACCAATAAGACCGCCCTGGATAAGATCAGGCATTTCGGCACCCATGTTATCATATCTCTGAGCAATGGACATGACTAGACGGATATTGCTCATTGCCAGCTTCTCTCTGGCCAGCGAACATTCAATCATTCTCGACTGTAAAGAAGCACGGCTCATCCGCAGGGATGAGGCAAGCTGCTCATCGGAAGGCTCGCATCCTAATCTTTGCTTCAGTCTCGACCTCCGTTCTTCCAAGGCAAGCCCTCCTTTGATTTTGTGAGAGAGGCGTACCACTTCTCCATGAGTCAGGAGCTGTTGGCTAACATAATACCCTCCTCCTCCTCCTCCTCCTCCTCCTTTTTGATGAGGAGGAAGAAGAAGAAGGCCGACCCCGTCCTCATCGTCGTCGTCAGACCTCCTCCTCCTCCTCCTCCACTGCGGAATCATCATTTCATCATCATCATCATCAGCTCCTCCTCTAATTCTCCTCGACTCCATTCTGCGCCGCCGTGCGGAAGTCCCAGAACAGGTCACCTCATCAATTTCACTTTTCTTCTTCTTCTGGGTTCGGGTTAGGGTTTGGGTTTGGGTTTCTGGTGCCAGATTCCATTGCTTCTCAAGCATAGACTTCTGCAGTAGAAGAAGCGCATCCACCAAATATTCATCAGGGCGGTGGTCATGAACGAGACTACAGGGAGAGTGAGGATCTTTGAGGGCCTTGACGGAGTGGGGGCGTCGTGATTTCTTGGCGGTGGCAGTGATAATAGAGGTGTTTGTGTTTGTGTTTGTGGGGAGGTCGGCGGCGGAGCATACGAGCTTCTCGGCGGACAGATCGGAGTAATAGGAGGTGGCGCCCAGGAGGAGGAATCTTTTTCCTGCGCTGACACCGACGACAGCAGCAACAGTGGCCATGATCATCACCACACCATCACACTCGCACTGGCTTAATCTGATCGATCGATCGTATCACCGAATATTATTAGCTGCGATGTTTTTAAATTTGAATTAGTCACGCAGCTGGCACATGGACATGGTAGCTCAACAAACTCTTCTCTATATTACTACAGTATATTCATTCATACTCGTAGAGTAGCTAGTAGTTCGATAACATCGATGAATTCGCAAAAAAAACAAGACGCTAAGAAATGGCGATTGCATAAAAATACATTAAACAAGAGAAGATAGATATTTATAGTTGCAAACTTGCACTAATGCATACATCGTCAGTATCTTGTCAGGCTACATACAGTGAGCTCAGTAATAGTACCTGTTTTAATTTGTGGAGGAGGAGGAGGTGGTGGTGGTGAAGCTCCTGTCCTGCTGCAACAGAAATATAATCACCCTTAATTCCTCACTATCTGTTTTATTTATTTATTTATTACTCCATACTATTATTAATATTATCATTATTACTATTAATAATAATAATAATAAAAATTATAATAATTATTATTATTATTATTGTTGTTGTTGTTATTTTGCTGGATATGATTTTGAAAAAGGGAAGGGAGAGGCCAACAACTATTGGCTGGTTTAGATTTTTAGTAGCCAGTTGAGTGGTGTATATGCATCCATGTTTCCACCCGCAACCACAAACAAGTAACAACCTCAATTTTCACACACACAAAATGACTACTATTCTCTAATGTCAAGAACAAAACTAAATATGATAAGCGTAACTCCACATATGGGCTGGGCTTCCGCCTTCGTCTCTTCCAACTCCAAGCTTAATTGGAGTAATTAATACCATCAGATCCAACTCTCTCAATGCTTATTAATTACCCACATTTGTTCAATGCCATTACGATTATCCTAAGCTACTTTACTTGTCTTTTCATCAAACATTAATGATTAAATTTTGTGTGATAGATGATGAACTTTCTTTGATATGTTACTTGTAATATACCATTTAAACAATTTTGTTTAGCTGAAAACAATAATACTAACCTCTTCTTAATTACGGGAGTTGAGTTGAGTTGACTTGAGGAAAGGATGATTTATTTTTATTTGATATGAGAATTAGTACAAGTACGTACGAGATGAGAAGTAAACGAAAATATACAGTTTTGAGTTTGAACCCCAGCCGCGGAAATCATTATTGTCTAATTCACCTTTTTTTTTTTTTTTTTTTTACGAACCAAAGGAATTTAATATCAACCCTCAAATCAAGTTTTTTAGCCTTTTTTTGTAAGAAACACAGAGAAGAAAAGAAAAGGAAAAAGAAAAAAAGAAAAAAAATCATAAATGCGCAGCATACAGAAAATGCAATGCTAGTATAAATAATGATGACTTCTCCCAAGGCCCAGAAGGGAGGCAGTTGCAAGGACTTGGGCTTGGCCAACTACTCCCATCATACATTCCTTTTTTCCCCTTCTCACATTATTAGCATTAAGGATGTCTTCTGTGATCTTTTCTTCCATGAAACGCCGGAGGTGTATTAGAGACTGTGGAGTAACTGCCTCTATGTCCTGTAAATAGGAATATACCAAGTTTGTATTAAAATATACATAACCAACTCATTCCGAAGGAGACATGAAGCTTTGCGCCAGTTATTTACTCAAACCCAACCGGACAAAACGATACCAGAAAGAGAGGGCATGGGGGCATCACTACCATCAGGACTCACCATCATGATACTGAGCTGATCTCCCCATGTTGTGCCGCTGAACTGGCTGCTGCTGACCCAAACGACTAGGAGAACTTAGCGCCAAATGAGGTGTAAAATATGATTGATTGCTTGTGTGGGCATAACCATGGATTACAGGATTGCTCCCTCCTGCTTCGCCAACAGAAAAAGACTGAATAGGCCCATCATGCCTAAATTGTGATCCAACACCAGAAAAACTAAACTGAGCCTCAATAAAGAACAATGAAACAGAGAGGAAAACACACACACACACACACAAAATGAACTTTTAACAATTCCATTCACCCCCTCAACTTCAGCACATCATACTTAACTGTCCAACTCTGGGAAAAAAAACATGATATCAAAAGACGGGCGCCTTAGTTTGTCAATTATAGAGTTTTCACAAGCATAGTTCGAGCTTCTGATAGTCTTGATGGTTGTCGAAGGTATTCCATAGAGGTCATGTCAAGGGATACAACTATAATAAATACAAATAGCACTGCTAAAGTATATAAGATATAGTTTTTCCTTTGAGCTAAATATTAGATACATTTAAGAAACTAAAATAAGTTGTAATTTATTGTTTTTAGTAAGTGAGAAATCAGATGTTAACTAGCAATAATATATACCTCTGGTTTTCGTTAGAAAAGCAACAGAAGAAAAGAACTAAATGATGCATACTTCTTAAATTGCTCCAGTTGACTGTAGATATCACAGAGAATTCCATGGATTTCATATTTATGACCTGCTTACACACACTATTTACGAAACTGACTTGGCAGCTTAACACAAGTTCAATATAAACATCGTTCATCATATGAAATTTATTATTCTCCTGTGCAATGCATCATCAATGCTCATCCTATGGATCCAGTTCTCAATTTCTGCTTCTCCCGAGTACTAAAAGTTGTAAGCAAGTACTATAAATATGGAAGGTTTGTGCTATAGATCTCAAAATCCAGAAGCTCCAAATACCTTTTTGGCATATTCCTGGCTTTGGAATTAATTTTGAGAAACCATCATTATGATTCTTTAATTCTTCAGCAGAATGTAAATACTGCAGATGTTTGCTAAGGAGCTAGCTTTTGAAATCCAAACGGCAGCAGATCAATTATACTCAAAACATTACTTTTCAGAAAACTAAAAATGCATAAACGAAGGAATAGAGCATCTAATGGGGTGTATATCCCAAGCAAAGGCAGTATAATGAATTGTTCCAAAGAAAACATATATAAAAGCTTACCTTTGCACCGACAGAGCAGCACTGGAGACGTGACTTGAATTTCCAGCTCCGATCAATGGTTCAGTGGGCATTGAAGGTTGTCCCAAGTCCATCGCCTTGATAAATTGACTTGTCATGCTGTTCATATCTGAACTATCCTCTTGCAAAAGAAGCTCTTCACTAAAAAATAAAAAAACAATGTACAGATCACTAATGGATCAAAATGGTGTTTCATATCCCACTATGATTCATCAAAGTCAATGTGACACGTTTTTTTGGATGCATGTGAAATTTTTTATTGGAGGTGCAATCCTAGTACAATTAAGATGCAGCACATGATTGTAAGGATCTGCTTAAATACTCCAAAAGGAGCATTAGAAGGCTCTTAGTTCCCTTAAAATGTTTGCAGGCTCCTGCATGCGCTTTTTCACTTGAACCGATTAAATAGTTTCCGCCTGCTATGGGGAAAACTGGTCTAGAACCCTAGTAATATTTGAGTAAGCATGTAGTGCTTGGGCAAGAGAATTCCATCTTCTAAACGTTGTTTTCCTTCAGTTCTTGTTCTTCTTTCAGCTCGATAATTATTTTTTATTAGTTCATTGGTGTACTTCTTCACTCTATCACGATATCACTAAGAGTGTCTAATTTAGATAGAATATTTACTGTCTTCTCCGTCGATGCCCAACAACCAGTGTGTGGGATCCTCGGACATATAATAATCAACACAAAGAGGCTTAATTGTAATTGACTCAAACACAACACTATATGGAGAATTTATTGCTCAAACTACCTCACTTCACCTAATGAGACGAAAAGTACCATGTGATGCCATTCATTTGGTAACTTCAAAAAACATAAGCACATAAATAACCAGAACATCTATATGAACATAGCTCAAACTGTAAATGAAAATAAGCTTATAAAAACAGATTATAGAATGGCGACACATAACCTACCAAAAACCACCAAATAAGTGAAGTTTCTTATGTCATGATAGATTAATGCATTTACATGCTAACCTATAATTGGGATCCCAGTCTCCAGGATCAGGCAGTGAGTTACTAGCCTCGTGCTTTTCGACAGCACTCCCTTGGACAGTTTGCATGTGTGAAAAGGAGTAACTTGACCTCCCTCCTTGTTGAGGTCTCCATATTGATGCATTTAAATTTGGCTGCCGATGAGATGGAGAGCCAACAAATGCAGGACAGTTCCCCTCAGGCTGGCCAAGTGTGTTAATATCGGCGACATTTCCTTGACAGTTAGAAGATGATGGAGTCTCTTGGGACTGAAGATTTCCATGATATCCCCAGTTCTTTCGTCTATTGTAGTGGCTTCCAGATGCCATCTTTCCTAAAGGAGATCCATGACAACTCCCTCTTACAGGAGAAGGAGGACCGTAATGTCTGGGCGAACCTGCTGAAATCTGACCATAGGAGCTGGGAGGAGTAAATTGCGAAGGGCTAGAACCAAGGGACATAGGTGCAAAATTTCCCGGGCTAAAACCTATTCCACTACCATGTGGTAGTTGCATCATGCGCCTAGTATCAGGACTATTCCCAAGAAGTGAGTTACCACTTTGTGCATACAGATTCATCCCAGAAGGACCTGCCGGAGAATAAAATGCATGGAAATTGTTGCTGTCGCCAAAACTTCCATAACTGCTTCCAAGCCCCAGGCCATCATTGTAGCTCCCATGGCTTCCCAAGCTACCATAACTACCAGGTTGCACGTATGGAATAAATTGGTAATGTGGGCTGTTGGGCATCACAGCTCTGTTCCTTCCTGATATCTACATTAAAAGGGGATGACAAGTCAATTTTTTGCATCCAGATAAACAAACATAACTGCAGATGCAACAAAATTTTCTTACATTAGGGGAGAGACCTGCGGCAAACCAGTGGCCCCCAGCAGGATGGTGATCCACCTTAACATTTTGAGAAACAGGCTGAAACAGGAAGGAAAAATTACCAAAATTAACGAAACCGTCCAAGAGAGCGGAAGGGTAATATAGACAACCAAAGATAGATACAAATTAATGAATGAATCAAGATATTGCTATAAGAGAGGAATAACTACATCAAAATGTTCACCACTAGCTGTCACAATGACTATAGCAAAGTTCTTAACTCATGCAATCAAAATTCAAATTTATTGACAAATAATTTAGTATTATTAGATTTTTTTCCCCAGAAGGTAAAAGAAAGAACAGAGGCATGTTGATGCAGTGATACACATTCAGCCACACTTACCATGTGTGGAGTCTCTGGAGCTGGTTTATAAGGGCATGTAAAAGGTTCCCCAGTCACAAAAGGATGCTTTGAAGCCTAAAAAACAATCATAATCAAATGCTATAAAACAAAGAGAATCAAACTCTAAACAAGAAAATGATGAATGCAATGGAACATTGTAAGGTATATAAAGGCTATATCATGATCAGAGAAAAAAATGGATGTAATGTTACATCTAAGGCTAAGGCAAGTACAATTGTGAATACTGATATCACTAGACAATACTCTTTTGAGTCCACATTATGGTCCTCAAAATATAGCTTTTTCCAATATTAGAGTCTTTAACTATTAGCTTTCACTCGACCATCAAAATCATGTTCCCCCAGCCCTTTCATATCTATTACAAACGGAAGACTTCCAAAATCTCAAAAGTTAGGAAAGATCAACTAGAGTTTTCCTTTATACTTGACAGATATATTAAGATGCATTACAGGACTTCTCGCAGACTCGCAATCTACATGACCTAGCTGACAAATACAGCAATAAGAAAGTCTTGAGACTGAATAGAGCCAACTGGATATTAGGCAAGGGGGATAAAATTACTCCACCTTTCATAAATTGTAGAAAAAACGAAATTTTATCAACTGGAGATTGATGCTGAAATTCTTACAAGTTCAAAAGAGTAATCTTAAATCTCAAGTCCTGCAGAGATAAGGAAACAGATGGTCTTTATAACCATAGCTTTTAGTAAATCGCTTCATTGGCAGCTCAGCTATAAGGATGAAAGTGTATCACAGCATAGATGCAGAAACATGAAATATAATTTCTAATCTGGACATCCTATCGCTGTCTGAGTTGCAATTATAATAAGATGCATTACAGGACTTCTCGCAGAATCGCAGTCTACATGAGCTAGCTGACAAATACAGCAATAAGAAAGTCTTGAGACTGAATAGAGCCAACTGGATATTAGGCAAACGGGATAAAATTACTCCGCCTTTTATAAATTGTAGAAAAAACAAAATTTTAGTAACCGGAGATTGATGCTGAAATTCTTAAAAGTTCAAAAGAGTAATCTTAAATCTCAAGTCCTGCAGAGATCTCTATAACCATATCTTTTAGTAAATCGCTTCATTGGCAACTCAGCTATAAGGATGAAGGTGTATTGCAGCATAGATGCAGAAATAGGAAATGTAATTTCTAATCTGGACATCTTGTCGCCGTCTAAGTTGCAACTATATCCTCTAATGACAATAATCATCTCGAAGTTAAGGACAGCAGCAGCATGTAAATTAAACACGAAGGGTTTACCAAAAGGACAAATTATATGGTAGAAAATGAAACATGTTAACAAATGCAAAGGAAAAAGGCCCCTAACTATTGAGATGCCAAAGTTGATCAATACCTGCAAAGGTGACCACCTTTTTTCCGGATCAAATTCGACAAGCCCTCTTAAGAAATCAATTAGTGCTAATCGTATTTGACTTTCTGGAAAAAAAATCCAATCATTAATATATTACAATGTAAAGTCACATGAGAATCTTAAGTCATCAGGTAGTTTCTTGGAAGAGTATGATGATACTTTCACGACAATGCATCAAAGTAATAGACAGACAACTTATTACTATGGCTTGAGTGGGCAATGCGCCTCTACCTACTTGAGAAATGACAAAAGATACAGTTTAATTGGACTTATGAGATGAAGAAAATCGAAGAAGATTTCAAGAGATCCAATATTTTTGAAGAGAAGATGCAAGAAAGCTTTTAAAATCATGGCATAAGATGGTTTTTGTATAATAGGAAAAGTGAGGATACAAAATCACAAACAGCATTTTGAATACAGGAATAGAAAGGAATAAACGTATTGGTCAATAAATAAGGTGTAGAGATACAAATGAAACGTTGCAAGAAAGCAATTAGTGCTAATCGTATTTGACTTTCTGGAAAAGAATCCAATCATTAATACATTACAATGTAAAGTCACGTGAGAATCTTATGTCATCAGGTAGTTTCTTGGAAGAGTATGATGATACCTTTAACAGTTTCTTCCTCTGTCAAAGTCTTCCTGTAAGGGTACTTCGTGACAATTGCTTCAAGGTTCATATGATTGAAGTACTCCTTTCCTATTGAAGGTTTTTTGGATTCTCTCTGAACCAAAGAAGTGATAGAATGACACGCAGAAAGAATTAGTAAGAACATAAAGAATTAGGAGACCTTGCTGACATAGTTAGTACAGAACCACCATAAGTATGATGCAAGTATATAATAAGAATCAATACTTTCACGGAAATGCATCAAAGTAGTAAACAGACAAATTATTACTATGGCTTGAGTGGGCAATGCGCCTCTACCTACTTGAGAAATGACAAAAGATACAGTTTAATCTGACTTATGAGCTGAAGAAAATCAAAGAAGACTTCAAGAGATCCGATATTTTTGAAGAGAATATGCAGGAAAGCTTTTAAAACCATGGTATTAAGATGGTTTTTGTAAAATAGGAAAAGTGAGAATACAAAATCACAAACAGCATTCTGAATACAGGAATAGAAAGGAATAAACGTATTGGTTAAGAAATAAGGTACAGAGATACAAAGGAAAAGTTGACATAAAATGAACCTGACAACTAGACCTCAATAAATAAACATTTAAACATGTTATGCATAGAGATCATTGTACACAGAAATACATATATGCATAGAGATCATTACACATAGAATACATATATGCAAGACATAGACCATACATATTCAAAAACACACAAAAGTCCTAATAGTTAAAAATCTCCAAGCTGTAACTGACAAGTTAGATAATGTACTTACAGCTGCATATTCTTCTTCAGTCAAAACCTGATACATGCTGCAATTGCTTCTATGATTTTGGTCCCTGTCATCATGGTTGATGCTCCCAACAAACTTAAAAAACCTGCTAGTATTTTTTGCCTTCCTTAGAATATAATCAGGAGGTTGACCCCTGCAAAATTTAGCAGACTAAGCCAACTCACAAGATAGCTAACACCTGAACAAAGTAATATTTGCAGAAAGAAGTGGTACCTACATGCATTTTTTCAATAAAAAAAATTAAAAGAAAAATGTTCTTTCTTGGGGGGTTATTGTTCCCTTGCTTACCCCTACTACAAGAAAAATATAATGCACAAAACATGAAAGGAAAGAATTGCCCGTGCAGCAAATAGCTGCCATTCTCAATTATTTTAATCCGATACAGAACCTACTGCGAATTCGAACTGCAAATATTATGCAGTTGCCCAAAGTAGTAGGCTCAAATGTTCATAACTGATCAACATATAAATGACAAGGGAAACAACATTGCAACAATAATTAAATTTAAAGTCATACTGCTTCCTTCTGTGATCTTCTCTGGTACGTGCAGGGGCCAACAGTAATCATAATTCGAAGGTACAAGAATATATATCTGATTACTTTCAGCATATATGTTTTAAATTTAATCTTTTCAAGGAGGCATCTAAAACCCACCATTAGGAAAATTCACCATCATCAATATATCCCATAGATATAAAAGAAGATATATCTATCTACCAATAATATCCGCTGGAATTTGCTATTTGATATTCACACCAACCCCTTTTTCCTTTTCAGTTCCTTCATTGCAGTTCCCTCTTCATGCATATTAAGGACAAACTGTAGACTTCTGTGAAAGGGAAGCCACATAATAACTACAGAACATCCCATTGGTTTCTAAAAATGAAACATCCCTTTCTTAAAACTAACATTTACTAAAAAACCATAATGTTTTCATTAACAAGCTTTACCTTCTTGGCAATGCAAATTTTAAGAAGATATGAAAAAGAAGGATGAAAGAAAATCTATAACATCAAAGTAAGTCTAACCACGAGCTTCTAAGAAATGCAACAGGAAAAGATGATCATCAGTCTCATTCAAAACAAGGATCATTACAAAATAATTCCAACCTTTCATTTTGCTCAATTTGATAATGTATGATAGATATCTAAGAGATAAAGTAAAGGAAATATGAGTAAACACCCAAACTTGGAGGTTTTAGTAGTTAACTTCAGATTGGGGGTAGCATCTTCAGAATGGAGTTAAAAGTCAGCCATAAACTAGTTCTGAGGTAAACCAGATCTAAAGATCTCAGAAATGCGAATGGTCACAAAACGAGAAAAAGAAGATGTCAAGGTATTTATCATGACCTTTACTCCCATGAGTCCATGACAATACAAATGTATTAGATCTTAGCAATTGGAATTGGAAAAGGCTGGAGAGAAAAGTTAGTTATTTACATTCTTAGGAAGGTTAACAGTGGATGACAATGGCAATGGCAATGGCAGTGCCAGGAGGTAGAGTATGACTATGGTCATGCAGCAGCAGCAATGGTATAGGAAACAGAACCAACAGCCACTTGAGGAGTGTTGCAGCATCCAGTTGTTTGTGCCCACACGTGATCAAAGGGCCTTTCTTTGGACAGCATATCAAACTTCCGTTTTCTCATATAGATTTTATTTTATTTTATTTTAATTTTTTTTTTTTTTTCAATTTATGCTAATACCAGTAGTTAATGCGTATCTGAATTTGAACAAAAGTTTCAACACTAAACAATATTTTTATGATGAATATCATTAGCTACCGTCTTTTCATTAGGTTTTTTTTAAATAAGTACTCAACTAAAATGGCTGATGAATACACACGGGCAATCAAATTCATAAAAATGACATATGGCAAACATAAATAAAAACCGAGACAGATACATAAAGACCGTCAATAAACAACTCCACAAACATTAACCTTAACTTTTGTTTCACTTGTCAAGAGATTGCTTAAAAGAAGGCAACAATTAAATTCCAGAAAGGAAGAGGAATCATACCCTAGAATTTTAATCATCCTTCGCAAAAGATCAAACTCTGAAACTCCTGGAAACAATGGAAGCCCAAGAAATAGCTCAGCAACGATGCACCCAAATGACCACATGTCAATAGCGGTAGTATACCTATGCAAGGTTAAGGTCCACAAAAGCATCTTTTTTCATCATAATGAATCTGTTAATTGAGTAGAAACAATCATAAAAGAAAGGAATAAGCAAATGTATCCCAAGAATTCAGTTCCTCAAAATTCGAGGAACTGTAACTCATAAAAAGCTTTTGGAACTAGCTTCTCGATCAAGGCCTAGGTCCATGGTCTCCTGACAAATATCAGATTTGTGTTTTTGTAGAGTAGGGGGAAGGGGAGTAGGTTTGCATAACTTTGTAGGATACTGGTAACCAAGAAGAACTTCTGGTGATCTATAGTACCGACTCTGCAGAAAAATCAAAAAGGTTAATAGCTTATTAAACTAAACTAAAATTGGTATGACGGTATCAATAAATTTATAAATCTCAAAAATGAGAAATGCTTACCTGTATATAAGAGTAAACAGTACGATCTTCTCTGCAAGCTGATCCGAAGTCTATGATTTTGATTTCTGCTGGCTTCATACTGTCAATTTCATGACTTAAATACTTTAGATATATAAAATAATTTGGGGACCAAAATCATGAAGGAGGAGCTCACCTTGTACATAACAGAATATTCTCTGGCTTTAGATCACAATGAATTATGCCAGCATCTTTCATAAGAGCCAATCCCCGCAATATCTAGAATGATAAAAAAATCAATCTTATAACACAATGATCAAAATCAACAGTCATGGCATGAATGAACTTTCTTGGAGCAAGGAAAATGTATCACCTGTTTTGAGAATAGCTGCACAATGCTCAGCGACAATCCCCTAAAATGATTCAACTTGATAAGCTCGTACCTGATACAAGATTCTCAAGGCAATGCAACTAAGTACCCAGGTGTCATCAAGCTAAAAGGTTTCTCTCTAAACAAACATCTTTGTGGACAAATAACTCACAGATTAACATCAAGCAGCTCAAAGACGATGCAAAGGTGATTTTGATACACAAAGTAATCATATATCCGAACAATGTGATGCTTATCCTCAGGATCAAACTTCTTATTTAACTGTGTAAAGAAACAATAGGCTGAAAATCTAAGGTTTGTAACTGAATCAGGAAAATAAAAAAATCAAGTCCAAAGCAGGTTTACTGTTGTTAGGATAGAAACTTCAACAAGTGCCTGCTGGTAAAAGGCAGGTGAGTTTTTTATTATCTTGACAGCAACAAAGCTATTCATTTCTGATACCCAGCATTTAGCAACCTGCCCAAATGTGCCTTGGCCAAGAACATCCTTCACAATGTACCTGCATAAAGAAGTAGATGGCAAGTCATAATGTACCCAATGCTACATTGCCAGACAGAAGCAGAAACACCAACAAGGAATAGAAGAGAGAAAAATAGCAGTGGAGAGAAAAAGGCAGACATTAAATCAATTTTTGTAACAATGAGCAAAAGAAAAATAGTAAAAGAAATATGCTTTTCTGCAATTCATATGGACAGAATCAAGACAATGACCCTAAGTTTTTTCTGCATTTCTTCATTACTAACAGAGGATTAGATAGCAGTGAATTTTTCTTACAAGATAACTTAAATAAATAAGAGTTATTCGTCAATTTATCTAGCCATTTTCCTTCTTCCATGACATTATCAGATTGTCCTTGAGACACACAGCTTAGATATTCTGCCAACAAATGCAGTAAGAGGTCTTTTTGATCCATTTGAGAAATATTTTCTTGGGAATCCAGTGGCATGCCAAGGTTTTCTACAGGCAATTGTAACAACTAAAAACCTTGTAGTGTGTGTCCACCACCAATGCCATTTTGATATACAATCAGAAATTACAGGTAAGCACATTTGTTATAGAAAAATCAACCATTATGTTTGCTAAATTATCCCACCAGCTAAAACAAATTACTACAAAATAACAGAATGTATAATTTTGAGTTTTAATATTTGATATGGAATCAGAATGTAATGCTTAAAGTTGCCAAAAAGGTACATATTCCTTCAATTCCTTAAGCAAATTGACCAGACATTGAGATAACCATACCTTTGGTTTATGTTTGAGTTAACCAGGGAGTAATTTACGGTAAGGATTAAGTCTGAGTTTTTATTATCACAACCGTCATTCAAAAGTCCAGTAGATGGTGACGTCAAGAACCTCTTTAGATTCAATTCTTCTGAATAACGGAACTGAGGGTTGCATAATTGATATATCTCAACAATATCCTTGGTCAAGCGGGCAACCAACTGCAAAAAAAAATAATATAAGAAAATAAATAAAAATAAAAAAGCCAAAGTGAATCAGCTAGTTCAATAAAGGTTATACAAAGCAAATGAATTCCAAACAAAAATGACAGAAAAGGTCACCAGGCCAGTAAAATAATAATTGGATGTAAAATCATGAGTAGAACCAGATAGGAGATCAATTCCTCTGCAGAGTGCCAGAGACATATAACATTATAGTCATGACAATAAAATTAACAATCGTGGCCTGCCAGTGTAACATTTAAATCAGCACCCTATATGTAACCATAACATCTTAATCCCCTGACCTAAAAACCTAGTGAGAATATTGAGGAAGTTTCTCGCACTTGTTGTTTCATCCAAAAGATTTCTTGGCTTAGTTCAAGTAAAAACTGTGAGTGCCAACATGTTATGCATGTACTTGACTATATTAAGGCCTCAGACGATTGTTTCTTATGTTCTCTCCATCTGTTTCAACAAAACAAAGCGATGCTTGATCTAAAAACCAAGCCCAAGACCACTACTTTTCATCCACTTCAAAATCATAGTTTTAGTAATGAGATTATACTTCAGAGTTTATTTACGAAAATAGGATAAAAAGACATCAATGTGATGTATTTTTGCAACCACAATCCCACCTTACCCGTCCAGAACCTACTAACTTGAATTATTTTGTAAATATTCATACATGTACCCATACAATAAGTACTATTTACTCAACAAGATTAATTGGTGTTGATATCTGTTACGATAATTTGATGAAACATAGTGGGTTCAAAATCTATGGTCAAAATGATTATAGACTTATAGTTCTGTTTAAGGCAGAATATGCAAAGACTTCTTACATCATCTAATACCAACCTCCTCGGGTAACTTCTTCATATATGAAGCTTCGTTAATATTTTCAATATCTTTACTTTTTTCCTTCTTTCTTTCTTGGCCCTCTTTTCTCATCATCTTCAGTCTGATGCTCTATGCAACCTTTAAAGTTGTGTGATCACTTACATACTACTTTTATTGCATTTATAATTCACTATCACCTATCCATGCCATTTTTGCTGGATGCCAAACCGGACAGCATCAGAAAGAATATACATGGCATGCATTATCAATAGTGAAATAGGAAAGGCCACATTATTTGACTAGATCGTTGCCATGGGTAATCAAGCACCTGTTCCTCATTAAAGGTAGGCACTAAGCCACTAACAACTGTGTGATTCCAAAAAAAAAATGGAGATTAATACATTTCAGGTTCCAGCATTAGGCGATCGTAGTTTACAAGTATCAGACACACAGTTATCCTATTGACCAAGAATCACAAGAGTAGGAGAGGTGCAGTGCTTATGAAGTGACCAATGACAATAAGAACGATGAGCGGAAATACCATACCGGTCTTCTGACGACGACCCGCAAATGTTGGGGCTTAGTATTAGTGTGGAGAGTTGGGGAATAAGGGCGGAAGGCAAGCGGCCTAGGGCGCCATGATATGAGCCTGGATGAAGAGGAAGACGAAGATGTTGAACTTTCGCTGAATTGTGGGGATTCAGCTTCCCTACTAGCAGCAGTAGAGACCTCGTCCATAACCCAATCCTTCCTACAAAACCCCACCTTCTATTCTATTGATAGATAGATAAAAGATACACTTGAAAGTCAGAAACTGGGATGGTTTACTCCTCCAGCAAATTCGAGGAATTTACCGGAAGATTGTAATCCCATCCTCCTTCACTCAAGAAAGAATCTTCTTCAAAATTAGGCACATAAAAAAACAACCCAAATACCGAATTCTTATTTTAGAAAAAAAAAATAAAAAAAATTAACAAATGGGAAGGGCAAAACGACAGGGTCTGAAGCCAATCGATCCAGCTGAAGAGGAAAAAAGAAAACAAGAGAGAAATAAAGAAATCACAGAGACAGTAGAAAATCGATTGAATTCAATCTGGATTGGCAGAGGCGAGGCGTCCGTCGTGGGAAAATAATTTAGAGTGGTTTTGTTTAGACGGGAAAGGGAAGAAGGCGTATTACTTTGTCGTAATCGGAGAGCAGTAAATTCGTAGAAACTAACTACTTCTACTACTACTACTACTGTAGAAGTAAATCGTTAGCAGTATAGAGAGAGAGAGAGAGAGAGAGAGAGGGGGGCCGGAGAGAAAGAGAGCCCAGGCTGACTCCCAAGTAGAGAACAAGTGTTAAACCCGATTTAAATTCTTTTATTTTTCGAACGAGGATACTAATATACTATAAATTTACTAACCACAAGTATATTTCCTATAATTCAAGGAAATTTTGTTAATTACATTTTAGATTATGAAATATAATTTGGAATAAGGTATATTTGGTGGACTAACCACAAGCATATTTTATAATTCAAGAAAATTTTAAAATCACTATATATAATAACTAGACTAGACTTATGGCATTAAAATGATCATTTATTTTACTATGTGCTATGGCAAAATAAATACAGTATTATTATGGCAAAAACCTGTGTTTGATTCGCATTAACATTTAGGTATTTCAATTACTTGTTTCACGCAATCTTGCATCTTTATTATTATTATTATTATTATTGGGGCACACTTGGGTGAGCCCGGGTGTACTATGTGGCTGTTCAAAAGATTGACTTTTTATTTATGTAGATTAACATTTTTCTTTTCTGTATAAATATTGGTACTTTTAAAAATGGTTAAATAATTATGTTAAGGGTTGACACTTTTATTCATATAGATTAACATTTTTCTGCATAAAGATTAACACTTTGACTCGGTCTCACCCAAGTTTTTGCCATTATTATTATTATTATTATTGTCGTTGTTATCATATGATAAACTTCTGAAAAATCGGGGAAACTTTTGGTGTGAATAGGCAAAGAGATTGAGAAACAGAAACAAGAAAGATGATATTCTGAAAGGAAGTGAAAAAGTAAATAAATATTCTAAGTAGACATCTTTGTACAAGAAAACTTGATGCTTTGAGAAGGGAAAAGTTAAGTGAGCAAGAAAGAAGCAAAAGAAGCTGATAATCAATCGGGTCCAAATGGAGGTGAATATATGTTAAACCGTGATGGTGCCCAGAACCAGAAGAGAAGACAATAAATACCCCAATATTTTCTATGATCAAGACATTGCACTAACAAAACAAGCCTCAAATTAGAACAAGCAATTGATAAATGGGCAGACCAGTGGTCATTTCTGTAATATCCCGGAAAAATATATATACATATATTAAGCTAAAATATTATAAGTAGAAATATATAATGAATTGAGATTAACTTAGTGAGTTGAAATTTAGAATTTAATTGATATCTACCGTTATACGGTAAGTGAGAAGAATTTATCGAGAATAATTTCTAGAAGAGTACCGAAGGTAGAAAATATATAAAATAATGTATACGAGTTTATAAAAGTAGATTCGAATTTATTACTGTATGAGTATGAGAAATAATTTAATACAGAGAGGAATAAATAAAAAGATGATATTAGCATTAGTAGAATAAATAAATAAATAGATGTGTAGCAAATCAACAATACAATAATTTTAAATAATAATAAAATTTTAAGTTATTAAAGTAGAAAAAGAAAAGATAGTTATCAATATAATAAAATAAACTAAAATAAAAAGAAAACAATAGATAAGGAAAAGAAAAAGAAGAAAGAAACGGAAAAGAAAGAAAGTAAAATAAAAAGAGGAAGATAATTATTATTACTAGATAACTAATAAATTAAAAAGGAAAAGAAAATAGAAAAGAAGGGAAAAGAAAGAGAATGAACGAGTTTTAAAACAGAACCAGAACACTCCCTTTCCTTCTTCTCCCAAACAAAACACGCAGATTACACCCACTCTCGTCTGTTCGATTCTGCAACCGAAAATTAAAGGAGAAAACATAGCAAATTGTAAAACGAGGTAATCCTACAACTCGTTATGATTATTAGATTGAAATTTTCAGCTTTTAATCTCCTCTTCAGAAACCCTACAGATCGTTCCTCTTACCCTTTTGCTAGAATAGATACCTTTCTTTCAATTCTTGGTGATTATGAACTCTATGATGAATATTATGCACGAATTTATTGATTATATACAAATATATAACTGTTTTCAGACACTGTAGATGCACCATCCCTTCTCTTCAAGCTTGAGTTGGTAGAATTTGAATATTAGCTTTTATTTCTTGATAATTCTGTGTGTCTTGAATATATTGGAACTGTTTGATGTAAGAAATATGCAAAACTTGAATCCTAGCCTAAGAGTTCACGATGGCTGACCCTCTTCTCTCCTTACATGCTAATGAAATCTTGTTGATTCCTAGTTTCCATGCTTGAATCAGTACTTTAAGTTCATAATTCAGTGTTTGGAATTTGGAGAAGTCAAAATTGTTGTTGTTAAATCCTTGTGCTGAAAAATCAGTAGACTTCGAACCGAATTCTGGAAAAATCCGCCTTCTGTATCATCTTAAACCTTATTCCATATGAAACCTCGTCTTGTTAGCCTTCCGTAGGTATTTTCGGATTCTCATTCGGAGTTCGGATGATTTAGTTATGATTTTTCGAAGTTAGTGTCAAAAATCTGCTGCTGCTTTTATAATGTCGAATCTGCCCTGTTTTAAGACCCTAATTCTGGGCATTTTAATTTACCAAAACACTGTAAAACCGGTACCATCGGAAACCCCTTTTCGTTAGCTTTCCAATGGTATTTTTGGAATTTCAAACCGAGTTCGGACGAGAGAGATATGATCAAAAGAAGGAGATATGATCAAAAGAAGACAGAGTGGTCAAGCTGTCAAAATGTTGTTATTAAGTACTACGAAAATTTGTAAAATTCTAACTTAGGAAAAGAGCTAAATTAAATAATGCCTCTCAACTTTAAAGAAGGTATAAGAGACTTATTTATAGCATATTAAGCAACTAATAACTAATATTACTTGAGCTAAACCATAGAGATATACATCTATATAGAAGATCCAATTAAAATGATATTTTCTTAAGTAAGCAAAGATAGCTAGAAATACTATCCTATTAAATAAGTGTGAAAAATGTATTATAAGTTTATCTATATAGATGATGAGAAGCAATCAAGTACAGTAGAGTATATTTGAACAATAGAAAAAGAAACTTTAATAATTCTTGTACAAGCACCTAAGTTAAGCTCCTAGTACTTTGTTAATTATAAGTAAATATTAAGCACTAGAATTTATATTAACTTTAGAAAGTAGCAATAATGGATTAGAATTATTTTGCCTTGAGTTAAATAAAGTGTTTAATACTAGTACTTCATATTTGAAGGTGCAAGTTCAGTGAGGAAAACCGATAAAGGAAAAGATCAAGAGTTTCAAGCTAAAGATTTCAAAGGTGAGCTTTCTTATAAAAATAAAATAAAAAAATAAAAATGTGAAATGTTATGCATTTGGTTTTGTGAGAAACGTATTGACTTGCCAAAGTTTTCTGCATCATGCATATTGCCTATCTACGAGAGAATTACGATATCGTCCCTATTGAATCAAGATGTCTTTAGGGTGTGTTCACATTAATGTTTGGTGTTTGAGAAGGAGGCCTACTTCTCAACACATTGTGCGTGGATATGGTACATTCATACATGAGATTATTTGTCCGCAGACATGAGTAACATGATGCATAAGCATGAACGATAGAATTATGTTATAATTGTTTTAGCAAGCACAGATTTTACACAAATCCTGTGTGTTGCTCGCAAGACAAGTCATACTATAGCTCTAAGAAGCATCTTTTAAATGATTTTGGCATGTGTTCACTGAGTACAAAATTGTACTCAACCCTGTGTGTATTTCTAAACATGCAGGTTAGTTTTGGGGTTGGAGCTGATGATGAGTGGAGTGGGGTGCTGAACCGAGTCTCTCTTTTGATGTAAATAATAATGTATGCCCAACGGTGTATGTCTTCACACATACCTCGTAGCTACCCTTTTGTTGCCACACTCTGAAACTTAGTATATATATTTCTAGTAAACTTTGTTAAAGATGTAACTCGTTTCACTAGTTGTGCCGCTGCTTTTGATGATCCTCGTTTGTTGATTGTATTGAAATACGTAGTTATGTTTTTGTAACCTGAAGCATGCAAAGAAGATGTTGTTGGACGAGGATTGTTCCTTAGTTGTGGATGTAATATCGAGTTGTTTCCCTTTAATTCGTGGTATTGGTTCAGATTCTTTCCATTTCTTCTTAAATCAGCCATTCCGTCTCGAATTATATTGAAGTAATTGGATACATGTGAGTCTTTGTTCTAGCCGTTCTATCTTGAATCATTTCGAAAGAGTCGAATTCTTTATAGGTTGTTGTTTTGTTCTACTTCTATTTAGTCGCATCCCGGATTCCGAGCTAATCTCGTGGTTAGGATTTCAGGGCGTGACAATTTCTGCATCAAAAAAATCATAGAGGCTCAAGCAAGCAGTCCTTCGACCTTTTATGATTTGTGTGCCAGAAAAATCAAATATCAGAATGGCAGGGAAGGGAAGGGAATCTTCAAACTGTCAGGGACATAAGAGTTTAGGTGAGCAATCTCTTTAAGCATCAAATTAATAACAAGAGCCCAGTGGAAGCAGATTCAGATGAAAACCAGTGAAGGACAAGAAACAAAACCAATTCAAAAAACCAGTGAAGGACAAGAAACAAAACCAATTCAAAATGCACCTGTTTCAGTCAGACAACCTAATCAAGTTTTTTAACTGACACCAATTGAACAACTCGTCATAATCATCTCAAATGAACACTATAGGCTAAATGACACAAAGTCAGCTGCAAGAGATACATCAATTGCGTTCATTACATTGACTTGAGAAACGGCTTGTGTGTCTGCATAAATAGTTGCAAAATTATAGTATCAAATAATGCTGCATTTACCTATACCCAAACTTAAACGGATTTACACGGGCTGCTGCCAGCTGCCCAACATGCAATCCCTCTACTGACAACAGTAAGTGTAGTCATGCAGTAGAAGCAAGCAGCAGCAGCAATAAATAACCATACACGAGTATTGCTTTGAGAATCTGCTGGAATAACTTTATATATACAGATGCGCAGCACCCAGGCCATGAAGTAGGGACATTCTGAAATCTGAATATTCACAGGAAGGATTTGTTAACTAACTGAAGGCAGCATAGGGTTCATGCTTAGGCCAGATCCTCCAGATCCACCTGGCTCCACATGCTTCACCCTACCAAAATATCTAATATGTCGCAGCAACCTTGCCAAGAATGTGTTATGGCATATTGTGGAGCTGTCACAAACAATTGTCACATGTTTACGTGCTCTCGTTATGGCTACATTCATCCGCCTGCTATCTCCTAAAAATCCAACAGCTCCTAGGTTGTTTGAGCGAACCTGGGACAATAAATACCATAAATTTTGCACTCCAAGTACATCAAATTCATTTTACTTGCATTTGTTACATTTATATTGGTGTACAATTGGCACAAAGGTTAAAGTTCAGCTTCCATCTCAACAGGGCGGAGCATTAATCAACATGTATACACATATATCTTATAGATTGGTAGGAGGAAAAGAAGTTCTGACAGTACTAAGCTAATTGTTCAGTAGCAGATAAAAGTGATACTGACATATTTGTGTACTTTAAACGAAATCTAAGAAACTGAACCCATGTCATAACACTAGAATTCTGTTAGCTGCATGTTAATTGCAATTACATAAAGACCGATATAGAATAGGTTAAACTGGACCAACAAAACTTACCATTGATATAATCACAGCTTCCGCTTCACGGCCTTGAAAGCTATCAACTGTTGCAACCTCAACACCTGCAGCAAGTGGAATATCTTCCAGTCTGTCTCTTAGTAGTTGGACTTGAGCAACATAAGGAGACTGTACTACTATGGTTTTTGGGCTAACACCTACAAAATAATTAATATTTGGAAAGTCACGACTAAGATATTTGTCAATTACCTCGGATGTTAGTTGTCAAATGATTCTAGAAGGATATCACCTTTTGAATTTGATGAGCGGATAGTTTGTGAAAATCTAGGGTAATAATTTTATACATTTTTTCAAAGATCTGTTTTTTAAACATTTCCACTGTAATTCTACTGCATTAACATCATGTCAAATATATAGCCTTTCACAGACAACAAGGATGCACTGGGATGAATTGCTTTCCACAACAACGATCAATTTACTAGGAGATAGATCTATATCAGATTAGAAGATAATGTCAATACAATTGAAGCACTTACATTAAAGAAGAAAATATTTTTACTATAACTAACATGTAAAATCCAAAATTTTGAAAGTTCTAGTCTGAATAGAAATCCCAATGCCTTCTTTAAAAGTGCAAAAAAAAATTAAATTTAAATTACTTTGAGATGTACCGCAGCTCAAAAGGAGATATTCATGTATCATGCCAATTATTGTCTAACTGAAACTCTATAAGTTTTTGGTCCACCCCTACATAGCATTGTTGAGTAAATGCCTTCCTCAAGTTCATCCCATGATATAATCAATTAATCTCCTTTTAGCGGTATCCATAAATTGATTGAGATATTCGCCTTTCACTTCGTAGCATCTTAGAAAGTTTCTAACTAGATCATGCATGCAATTTGTTAGATTTGTTGGTTTTTTGGGGGGATTCAAGAATCCGGATATTAGGTCTTAGAGAGAGTGCGTGTGTTATATTGTTTGGGTAAAATCAAGGAGATTGTTTAATTGATTGAGAAGACAGTTGCAAGTCAATACCAGCATAAATCAAGGAAAAAATATGTTGTACGACAATATCCGCTTCACCATCGTTGTAGAAGGAACCTGTACCAGCAGGATCTAGTTGTTCTTCACAACCAACAGAAAGACTTCCATATGGCATTCTCGTGTCAAGGAGTAACAAAGGGCATTGTGTTATCCATGTTTGCTGCAATAAAGAAAAGCGACATGCATATTACTTGATAGAAAAGCTTAGAATGATATCTCACCATATGACCAAATTTCAACCATCTAATTTAACAAAGAAGATGGGAAATTGATATAATAAATGAGAGACGAGTCGGGAAGAAAAATAAGCCCGAGGTTTCTTTCCATATTCGAGTATAGTTCTTTTGATAAATAAAATGAAGTAGACAATTAAACGCTGTAGGAACAGGAGAATTATCTGTTTCCAGGAATTGGAGGAACTTTCATAGCTCCTTCCTGATAGTAGCATCTACAAAAGAGACCAGCAGCCTGCAAGTGCTGGGTCCTAAATTTACAGCATACTTCGAGAGATGCTTTACAATCTTATTGAACAAACTTGTTCATAAATATTGTAACCTTTTCTAAAGTATATGTATGAGTAAGAACAACATGTTTTTCTCTAAAGGAAAATGCCATGTTCACTTAAGCAATTGCCTAAGTTTTCCAAGAAAGTCAGCATTAAATGAAATGGCTTCAGAAAAAAATCTCTAGAAAACATTCACTGAACATAGATATCATCATAAGTGTTGTGTACTAACAATAGTTGATTAAAAGAGAGTGATTGTTTTAAAAATTCTATGAGTAAAATCCATGGATTGTAACATATAAAAATTTTATCTATGCCAAAAGCAGATAAAGTTAATCTTCAAAGTGCTATAAATGGCAAGGAGTTGGACTTTTGTCATAATGCAACATTACCTTGACAAATGGAGAATCAGAAAGAAGATGAGAAGTAACACTTGCTGAGGACTTGAGCAATCCACTATACATCTCTTTTGAAGCCCAACTGGCTATTGCATTGTTCATCCTATATTGTATTGTCAATTTTGTTGCAAGAACCCCTTGATGCAAAGTTGATGCTCTTTCCAAGAAAGATACTCCAAGACCACCTTCCAAGGCTTTTCTAGATAAGATCACCGGAGCAAGTTGGCACTGGTCACCTGCAAGTATACAACGCTTTCCAAGAAGTATTGGTATCCAGCAGGAAGGTTCGATGGCTTGACCTGCTTCATCAATGATTACCAAGTCAAATGGATCGAGCCATCTGATCATGGGGTCAGCTGCTCCAATATTTGTGGAGAGCACAACTTGAGCACTTGAAAGAATTTCTCGTATTGTTTCCCTCTCCTTCTTCTTCATTGCCTTTCCTAACTGTTTGAGAAGCTGACGTATGCCAGCAGCTAAAGAATCATCCTTTAAGCAATGACTAAGGTCCTTCCTTAAATTAGATTTCTTTCTCTCAAACTCTGATCGGAAATCTGCAAGTCTACAGTTAACGATCTCAACCAATGATTTGGAAGCTACAGTAGGCGATATGCGTGCTGGATTACCAACCCGCACAATATCTGCTCCAATGTCAGATAGTTTCTCAACCATATTGTCGACAGCTGCATTAGTAGGTGCTGTGACAAGTACCCTTTCACCCTGTTTAACAACAAGTGAGATTAGTTGCTTAAGCACTCCACTCTTTCCAGTTCCAGGAGGCCCTTGAATTATCAGTACAGGACGCTTCTTGTTTAAACCTAACGCAATTGCTCTTTGCTGGGATTTGTCATAACATTCATTATCTAAGGACCCATTCAATTCTGCTTCGGCCCAATCTACCAAGTCATTGTCCTTGAGCCATGCTATATCTTCTGTGTCTCCAAAAACTGTAGAAACCACTGCTATTGAACAATTCTTTTTCTGTAAACCTTTCTTCTGAAGCATCATTAAAGCTTCACAGTTACGCTGCATGTAGTGATCAGTGAAAGTGATGAACTATGTGTCAATTGCAAATTGAAAAGTAAATGAAAACAAAAATTAAAGGGCCAACCAAGAGAGCTTCCTCCTGACATATAGAGCATATTCTTGGTAGTGCTGTGCCTAAAAATGACATATACCATTCTAACTAAATGGTACGTAATAGCATATGTATGCTGATCATGCCATAAAATAAGTAGTAGAGAGATATACCGCTTTCAAACAATTCCGGTAACCCTAGGTACAGATGTGGGGGTGTAGTATACAGTAAGTACCTCATACGTGAGTGCATCGGCCAATCCTTGGATGCGATCTATGCGGATATTCTTGCCAAACAATTTAGAGAATGTGGGATCACCATGACGGGATTCAAGAGCAACGGTAATGCTACATCCATCATCCCCAAGATTATTGACAAAGCCTTGCATGCAAGATGTTGCGCCAGCCCCCCTACTGTCACAGATTCTCACGCAAACCATGTCTCCGGGGGAAAGGTTAGTAGGAGGCAATCTGTGGTTCCCATCAACTCTGAACAAAACCAAATGCATCCCTCCTAATCCTGCACGTATAAAGCTGTGAGCTTCCCCTTTCCAAGTGTATATACTAATACTAGTCAAAAGCGAATGATGGGTGGTAGTAATAATTGAACCAGTATATGTGCTGATTGCGTTGAGATTGCATATGGTATCGCAGAGTTCTTGCTCTGTCTGGGAGTGGCTGACCAAGAATTCAATTGGTTTTGCAGAGTTCTGATCGGGTGTTGGAATAGCATTGAGCTCCTCCTCAGTGAATTCCAACTCAGCATCCCTTTCTATGCGAAGCAGTTCGGACATGTGGTGGGTGAACTCGTCGATTCTGCCCTGAATGGCTCTGATCTTGTCCAGCTGTAAGCCAAGAACGCCATGGGCCGACTTTGGAATAGAAGTCTTCCTGGCAATGGCTCTATGCTGAGCTGCAAATGCACAGATCGAGAAGCAAACAAGGCTCAAGCCAAGACAAGAAAGCCATGCCATCTAATAATTTTTTTTTTAAAAAAAAAAAGAAAAAAAAAAAAAAAAAGGAGAGGAGCGAGCAGCCTAGCTACCTGAATTGGCGAGGTCCTTGAGCAGCAGCCAGGACTGAGTCTGACGCCAATCAGAGATGAGAGATTTGTTCTGGAATTGCTGAAGAACATCCCTAAGCTCCCTCTGGAAGTGGTCGAAGAGGGTGGGATAGTGAGTGCAGGCCTTGAGGCAGATTACCTCCATCCCCACAGGCATGGGGACCGCATTCAGGTAAGGCTGGGCCTGAATAACAAAAGTGAGGCCCGGCCCCATCCGCTGCATCATCTCCGAAAAGTCACTCTCCTCCTCCATCTCCATCTCAGCCATGACAAAATCCAAAGCCATAGCTTTCATGCCCTGGGATATCCATTTCACCACAGCTTTCCCCAAATCCCTCCTCCCCAGGGGGTCTCCGTTCTTGGGGACGCTCCTACTCTCTATTTTGCCTCTACTCGTAGTTTCTTCTACAGGTACTAGAACACCGCCGTCATCTTTGAGGCTTCTTCTCTCATCTACTACTCGTCTAATCTTGCGGTTGCGGCTTCTTCTCTTGGTAGGAGTCGGAGTGGGAGAGGGAGTGCTGCTCGTGCTCGCCCACACTCGACGGTGAGATATTTGGTATAGTGAAAGGGATTGCCGGCGTAAACCGAATATAGAGGCAGATACGCCGCCGCAGGAAACGCACGATGCCTCCATAGATGGCCTCCTCCTGCCCCTCCTCCTTCCTAACCAAATGAATCAATCAACCAACTTTGACCCGCAGCATTGCATATTCAGTCCAATTAGAAATGAATCTTGTGGACGAAAATGAGTAACAGACAGAAACCTTTTATTTTTGTTTTTGTTTTTGTTTTTAGAGGCGAGGAAGGAACCAACGTAGAAACGTAAGGAGATTTTTGCTGGCAGGGTCAGAACCAGAATCACTTGGTCGCTGCACTTGCGACTATTGTAATGCCTATTAAGGAGTAACTCTTAATACTTGACCTTACGGTATTTCTTTTTAATTAAAATCGTCATTGTCAAATATGTACTGTACTATTTTTCAATAATAATTACTTTTCATTTTAATCTTGTTACTGATTTTAAAGTAACAAAACAAGACCAACACCAGTTATAAAAATAATACTGAGAGAACAACTTCTCTAATCGCTAGCTCCATTACAAGTCAAATGCAGCTTTTCCCTAGCAATTTTAGACCTGTAACACCACAATTCAAAGGCTTGTGTGAAGTCTGGATACTGAATACGTTTATTTTGTAACCACACGGTCAGAATTTGTGCTTGCTCCAGGATGGCAAAGTAAGAATCATCGAAACCAATGATTGCCACAGCTCATTGTGTACATCATCATCATCATCAATTGAAGTCTTGACGAGTTGAACAAGCTTCACCATCTCTAGGCGTTTGGTGCTAGGCAAAATCACACTTCCATACCCTATAGCTTCCAGCACTTTCACACACACCTCAAGAACTTTCACCTGTATCCTAGGCGATGTCTCAACAGCTTTGACTATGTTTATAGAAACAGATATCTCCACCCACCCCACCCCACAACAAAATCGCTCGAGATTTCCAGGTTTGTCACTATTTCAGAAGCCCATGATAAATCCTCTAGATACACCTGTAGGAAAGACTCCTCTCCTTCCCCTGCAACTTCAGCTGTAGCACCCACCAAGGGAATCTACGAATCTTGTTAATAGTCTGTTACCATTTTGATTTCATCAGCAGCAATCAACAAAGAAGTACCCTTGCCCTCGCCCAACATGTACTCAACCTGCTGCTGAGTTGAGACCTTGAGATCATTCATTGAAGCTGGTGGAGACGACGTGGAAAATTGAATGGTTGATATATCAATATCTTTGCAAAACCCAAAGCTTCAACCTTGGATACCATGTCAGCTGTTAATTAGTTACTTCTGAATAGCTACACTACACGCGGGGGGGAGGGGGGGGGGGGGAATCTACGGTCGGATCAAAAGTGATATACAAGAGTCTAAGAATGGTAATGAGATATGGTCAGATTCACCTTCTTCATTACATAATTACACTTAGACTATTACTCTTGTTTTTAATCTTGTCGTGACGAAATAGGATAATTGAGCATCAAACAAAAAATAGGAACGTAAAGAGACACAAATTTACTTATTTCACCAACATTGAGTTGGCTACGTCCACGGGCAGAAAATGAGAACATATTGTATTAGGCGGCTAAGTTACAGATTACAGAGTTTATGCTATACTTCTATATAGATAGACATACCAGACGGGCTAGACCCAATATGACAATTAAGGCCTAACTAAACAGCACCGCATACCACCATTAGAAGTGAATGAAATCATAAAATTGAGTCGCATTTCCAGAGTTACTTTGGTGAATACTATAAGGGGTACCCCTTACGCCGAATCCTCGTATTTTGAGCCCATCCATGGACGTGGCATTCTACACCATGAAGGGTCCTTATCTGTAGCTCTCGGAATAACATATCATATGGGGGAAAGAATGATTCCGATAAGGACCATAACGGAAGAGATATGGGCATTTGAGTCTTCATCCACTTCCTGTACCGTCGCACCGTCACCGTATCAGCCATATCTGCCTCGTTATAATCCGGATTGACCTGAGACCTGCGCCAGATAAAAGCTTATTCAGCGGGCTAAAGCTAGAAACACTCAAAATCAAGATAAGACCTCTTTTTACTGGAGGGAGGATATCAAGAACAAGACAACACGAGGAATTTACTCATTTTTAAGAAAATAATTGGCCAATATAGGCATCCTGTAGATGTCAGAAGGGTTGAGATTATAGCACTTTAGGGTCCATAACAATATTAGGATGGATTGGAGGCATAAAATTGAGATGCCATTCTGGAGCTGTTTTGGCGAAAACTGTAAGGTGCCCTCTTACGCCGAATCTCATTTTTTGAGCCCATCCATGGACGTGGTGTTCTGCACCATGAACGGCCCTTATCTGTAGCTCTTGTAATAACATATCATATGTGGAAAAGAATGATTCCGATAAGGGCCACAACGGAAAAGATATGGGCATTCGAGTCTTCATCCACTTCCTGTACCGTCGCACCATCACCATATCGGTCATATCTTCCTCGTAATTATAATCTTGATTGACATGAGACTTACGCCAGATGAAATCTTATTTAGTGGGCTAAAGCTAAAAACACTCAAAATCAAGATAAGACCCCTTTTCACTGGAGGGAGGATATCAAGAACAAGACAACACGAGAAATTTACACATTTTTTAGGAAATAATTGGTCAATATGGGCATGCTGTAGAGGTCAGAAGGGTTGAGATTTTAGCACTTTAGGGTCCATAACAATATTAGGATGGATTGGAGGCATAAAATTGAGATGCCATTGCGGAGCTTTTTTGGCGAAAACTGAAAAGGGTATCCCTTATGCCGAATCTCATTTTTTGAGCCCATCATGGATGTGACGTTCTGCACCATGAAGGGCCCTTATTGTTGGATCCGGGATCCCTCGGATGTAGATTTAATTAATTACAATAATTATTAACATATGATTATAGATCTTGAAAGCGGAAACCGATCTAAGATCATATACTTGTTTGCGTAATCACCGGTGGATGTGTGTCGAGGAAATGATCTTCCACGCACCAGATCTCTGCACACGAGATCTGGCTCTTTATGGTCGACCTCGAAATCTTCTGGAGTATTCCCTAGCAACAAGAGAAATTCTGAGTGGGTAGAAATCTATTCTCTCTGCCTCCCAAAAGCCGCTTCCCCCTCTCACTCAATCTGTGGGAATGAAAAATCACGTACTGAACATTTCTACTTCTCTCTTATTTATATTAAGAGGTAGAGTGTTGGAGAGGTTAGGGCCAAGGCTAATGGGCCAGGCTATGCTCTATTGGGCTACTCCAGGGACCTTGAGGAGGATTTGGTCTGGGCCTTCTAATATAATTAAATAATCCAAGTATTCTCTGGCCCCGAATACTTTATTTAAGTATATTAATATTATAGCCTTTCCACTATAGTAAAATAATATTGCATCGTCGTCCAATCCCAAATTATGACATACCGGGCTCCTCTTTGAATTATATTATTTCCTGTGTTTAAGATATCGCATGTCCATTAATTAATCTAAGCTACTGACTGCTCCAATTAATTAATATCTTATACCGAGGGTGTACCCGTTCGACCTCATTATTATATCGGAACTTAATCCACCTGCATGGTTTGATATAATAATCCTTAGAACGCCTCAAGGGGACATCATCAACTCGGCGCACCGAGACACGATTTCTAGCTATAATATTAATTATCATATTTATAATATTATTACCCAAGATACGGAGATTCTTTGAGTTGCAATAACTCTCACTCATGGTAAATCAAAGCAATAACTATTATAAATACATAATTGAATATTATGACAACTAGAATTAGGAAATAATAATCGTCCGAGATGTGATTCTTAATAAGTCAGTATAAAAGGATTTATCTCACCTCGATCCCATTCAGCGCAACTCTGATCGTATGCACCAGTATAAGCTAATAGCCAAGACCAACTATTATCCAGCTTATACTACAACCTTAACAAGTAATTTGTCCAGGATTACTTTCGGTTGCGAACACCATTTAACTATATAAGAAACCGATAATATGATCTTCCGTGCGACCACCCACACCATATTACCTATAATATATAGTACCGGACATTTATTTGCATAACCATAATACGAATTAATATGCAAAACATATGACAAAATATTTATTTCCAAAACCGGAAGAAATTGTTAATAATACAAGCATAAAGTATGCTTTTCAGTATATTAATGTCACGCCCCGATTCTCGAAGGAGGAGAAAATCGTGAATCCGGACGCGACTGAGGTTGGAAGGAAGAGGCGGGGAAAGAAAGGGGGAAGCTTATCTTATATAAATAAACTGGATAATGTGCCCAAAGAATTTGACAACATTTCCCTTATAAAAGGAAGGAACCTAAAATCGAAAATGACAAGAGATAATAAAGAGATACGTCATTCATAGCATAAGGATCGTTTAAGTTCAAATGGCTCAACCATAGATATAAAGGATAGACTCAATACATAAAAAGAAGTTAAAGAGTCTAGGCTCTTATCAAAAGACATAACAACTTCAAGGAACAAAGTCGAGAGTTGAATACAAAAGATGAGCAACTAGCGGAAGCTTATTAACAAAAGGAGAACCCTCGCCTCAGCTCTGCCCCGTCAGCACTGTCTGCTTAACCTGAAAACATTTGAAAAATATTTGGGCTAAGTACTAATGTACTCAGTGGGCTTAGCATTTGATAAACAGTTTATCAAAACAAAATACAGTTTATCTATTATCATAAGACATACCTGGAAGGTTTGTAAAATAAATACATCCAAGTATGTCAAAACATCATCATTTTCCTTTGCGCGCATTTGTCACACTCTACAGTTACTCTTACTGTGACCCCGGACCTCTAGCCACTGTCGGGTCCATTAACATTCATTTTGGACTTTGGGTCGAAACCCAGAGAGTCCCATTCATCGATAGTACACGAGAGAGATCAACCAATTGCAATACTATCAGGGTGTATACACAGTTCAAAGTTAGTGTATTAGACTGAACTAAGAACCTCGATCGATTAACTTCAGAGCATTAAACATGTAGAGCGCACAAGAACATTTTATGGATAAACGGTTTTCATTTTGTAAATATCAGAGCATAATATAACTCAAAATATATTTGGAAGTAAAGCCCACCGTAAGGTAGCAATCAAGCAAGCAATCGGTCAACTTCGAATCCTCTTATCTCCTTGCCTCCATAGCTATTAACCTATTTACAAGCATAATAGGTTAATACTAGTTTATAAGTAAGCATATACTTATACTCTATCTTCCTTAGTAACTTAATCTCTTATATACTTAACATTATCCCATCTTATCTCATACTTAGTTACTTAATCTCATTGGCTAAGAACGTGTGAGAGTGAAATGAGGATTAATGAAGGTCCTCAATGAACTTGAAGAGTCGGTGGTTAAAGCTAGACAAAGAATATTCATGATTCAAAGATGGATATGAGTTGAACATTTGATACAAGGCTTGGCAGATTTGCCACACTTGAACGGTTTGGCTATAACTTGAGTATTTGATTATCAATAAAGGCACATGACATATGAATGGAAACGCAGGTAGCTAATCTTTCTAATACAATCAATTCCTGATTCGGGGAATGAGTATATTAGAATCCATGAATCAATCTTTGGCTCGATTCAATAATGAGAACAGTTTTGCAACACTTTAGGAGAATAATTGTTTCTCACTCAATATAAATCGAAACAGAGCATATGATATTGATTTGGAAAGATAACACATAGGGCTATGATATGTTTAAATTTCAGAATTTTCCCATGAGTGAGCTGGGAGTTTGAATCATTTATTTCCAGAACTCGGAATCTGGAAATTAGAAATTTGGCAGATTCTGGTACCAACTTTGAGTGAGGATTTCTCACTCGTTTCTTGATGGATTCGAATGAATGAGATATCAAAACTGAAGTTCAGAAAACAAGAAACAACTTTCTAGTTATACTATTTTTCATTCGACCAAAGGAAAGTGGTCAAAACGTGGTTGGAAAAACGGAACAGAAGTTGTTCGTCGGAATTTCCAGATTGGAGATACAAACTTTGAAAAATCATAGTAAATTCATACGAATTCGGATCGGGGTGATTCAAAAGGCTATAGAAAGCTGGAAACATATTCTACAACTTTCATTCAGGGATCGTTTCAAGATAAATAGGGGAAAATGTTCAAATATGTCGATGAAAAAGGAAGGCAGAAGGTGTTCGTCACTTTTTTCAGATTTGACATGATAACTTTGAAAAATCATAGTAAATTCATACGAACTCCGTTTCGAGTGAACGAGATATGTATAGAACGCTAATGGAACGTACTTCAACATGGATGAAGAATAAATATCGAATTTCAAACGAGCTGTTCTCAGTTTAGCCCGCAAGTGGGCTGTTTTCCAGATTTCAAAAGAAATAAGATGCGAATTTCAATTTGTCATAACTGATGCATATGAACTCGGATCAAGACAAAATTTTAGCTACGGATAGCTGAGAACATGAGCTAAAACTTTCATTTAGGACTCGAAATGAGATAGAGTCGGGAAAGGGTTCGAAAATGCTGAACAAAACGTGCACGCCAACTGTTCGATAAAATGCCCGAATCAAAAACGTGAAGAATGCTTACGGGTTCGGCTCTAGCTCATCTTAAACCATCATTTGAACTTAAGAACATGAATAATAACTGACTTAGAGACTTATACATGCTAGAACGAAAAAAATCTTCATCTCAATGTTATAAGAATTCACTCTAGACTTCATTTCTTATTCGAAACATCAAGGATGAAGTGAATTTACCGATTGAAAAAGGGGAGAATCGAAGCTTGCTTCTTCTCTCAAGATTTCGGCCCTTGTATGTCCTAGCTGCACATCCTTGATCGAAAATCTACTTGCACACTCTTGTTCTTGGGTTTGAATGGTGAAGAAATCCCAATTTTGGAGTTGATTCTTGAAGTGGAAGTGTGAGTTTGGTGTAGTGTGTGTTTTAGTGTGTGTTCTTGGTGCTGAAAATGGGGAGTTCGGCTATGAGGATGAGGAGAAAGGAAAATGAAGTGAGGTAGGTGGTGGTGATGAGAATGAGAGTTGAGTGTGCGGTGGAGAAGAACCCACACTCTCGATCTCTCTCTCCCTCTCATTTAGATTTTAACCCTTCTCTCTTTCTCTCAAGATGTGGCACACACATGCACCACACACACTTGTATCTAATAGTATTTCTTCTAGTGAAATATCTCTACACACATCTCATCTTATTTCCATAAAATTCTTATCGCGCAGTATTCCCGAAATCACTTTTCCATTATTCCTTCATTCTCATAATTCTCGAGATTCATTGGAAATAATTCCAACATATAATAAAAATTTCCATAAGCTCATTTTCATCTGTGCTCGATCTCAAATACTCGAAAAAATTTTATTTCCTCCTTCGAAATTTAAATTTCCAAATACGGATTTTTACGGCTATTACAATCAACCCCAACAATCTCCCACTTATACTCAAAAGCATGCTTTCAAGTATACTACTACTACATTACCATTTCTCTCCCACTTATACTCAAAGCAATGCTGTCATACATCTAACTCCCAAGCCCTCCACATGCCTCACGAAATCCTTTGTAGGAAGTGCTTTCGTGAATGGATCAACAAGGTTATCCTGAGATGCAATCTTTGAGACAACTACCACCTCTCTCTTTACGTAATCACGTATGATATGGTACTTCCGGTCTATGTGTTTACTGGCCTGATGAGATCTTGGTTCCTTCGAATCTGCAACTGCACCAGAATTATCACAATAAATTGTGATCGCCTGAGGCAAAGTCGGAACCACATCCAGATCTATCATGAAGTTCCGGAACCATACAGCGTCCTTAGCCGCTTCTGCAGCTGCGACATACTCAGCTTCCATGGTGGAATCCGCAATGCATTTATGCTTTATGCTCCTCCAATGTATGACTCCACCTCCCAACGTAAACACATACCCAGTGGTAGATTTCCTCTCATCCCTATCCGATTGGAAATCAGAATCCGTATAACCCAAAGGAATTAGATTGGAAGACCAACATATAATCCCTAGTCCTTTTCAGGTACTTGATTATATTCTTCACAGCAGTCCAGTGTTCCCTGCCAGGGTTAGACTGATATCTAGAAACCATGCCAACGGCATAACAGATATCGGGCCTGGTACAAAGCATAGCATACATGAGACTTCCTACTGCAGATGCATAAGGAACCGCCTTCATGTCATCCATCTCCTTCTGTGTTTTAGGACACATTGCCTTAGATAGATGTATTCCATGCCTGACAGGTAAGAAACCTTTCTTGGCATTCTCCATGCTAAACCGCTTTACCTCAGTATCAGTGTAGGCAGCTTGGGATAGGCACAACATCCTCTTCTTACGATCTCTAAAGATCTTTATCCCAAGAATGTGACCAGCTTCTCCCAAGTCCTTCATTTTGAATTGTTTGGACAACCACATTCGTATATCCGATAACATCTCCACGTTGTTGCCAATCAGGAGTATGTCATCAACATACAGTAACAGAAACACCAAGTCATTTCCGTTGCGCTTTTTGTACACACAACTCTCATAATCACACTTGATGAATCCATATGATTGGATTACCTCATCAAAACGTGTGTTCCAAGAACGAGATGCTTGCTTAAGACCATAAATGGATCGCTTAAGCTTGCAAACAAGATGCTCTTTACCTTCGGCAACATAACCCTTTGGTTGTTTCATATAAGTGGGTTTCTCAAGATTGCCGTTCAGAAAAGCAGTCTTGACATCCATTTGCCATATTTCCAAATCCATGTGCGCCGCAATGGCTAAGAGAATCCGGATCGACTTAAGCATGACAACATGCGAGAAGGTTTCATCGTAATCAATTCCTTATTTTTGGGTGAAACCTTTCGCCACAAGTCTAGCTTTGAAGGTCTCAACCTTCCCGTCAGGTCCTCTCTTACGTTTGTAGACCCACTTACACCCAACCGGCTTGATGCCTTGGGGAGCTTCTACAATATTGTACACATCGTTATCATGCATGGATTGGATTTCCGAATCCATAGCATCTTGCCAAAACCGAGCATCTTTGTCTTGTATTGCCTCTTTATATGTCCATGGGTCAAAATCATCTTCCCCAGTTATGATATCCGAAGATTCCCCATAACACAACCATCTTTCAGGTTGGATGATGACTCTCCCACTGTGACGAGGCACTACTTGAGAGTTAGTGTTAGCGTCAACACGAGGTACAATATTTGGTGTAACATCTGATACAGGTGGTACAGGTGTCTATCGACTATTGGCTGATTTTTGTTTTGCCCATATCTCATTCATTTCTTATCTATTTAGAGTGATGCTTTTTGATTTGGAATATTTATACAATGGGTAATAACAGGGCACAGTCAAAATTGGAATTGCTTTCCGTCGATTTTTTTTCTGATTTCGGCCTTAGGCTGCCTATCGACTTTTGGCTGATTTTTGTTTTGTCCATATCTCATTCGTTACTTATCTATTTGGAATGATGTTTTTTGATTTGGATCCCTTATACAGTGGGTAACATTAGGGCACTGTTGAAATCGGAATTGCTTTCCGTCGATTTTTTTTGATATCGGCCCTAGGCAGTTGCCTATTGACTTTTGGCTGATTTTTGCTTTGCTTATATCTCATTCGTTACTTATCTATTTGGAGTGATGCATTTTGATTTGTAACCCTTATACAATGGATAACAATAGGGTACAAGCGTAATCGGATTTGCACTCTATCGATTTTTCTGATTTCGACCCTAGGCAGATTTTTGGGTAACATTAGGGCACTGTTGAAATCGGAATTTCCGTCGATTTTTTTTTTATTTCGGCCCTAGACAGCTGCCTTTGGAATTTTTCAA